>BSBM01000870.1:1200000-2400000 GCA_027924585.1 Larix kaempferi
GAAAGCCCAAATCTGAAGCACAATACATCACAAAGCTTAAAGAGATTAAGCAGTATCCCAATGAGACTATGTGGTATTTTGATCAGCGATTTAAAACGATGATGGCAAGGGTTAGTTTTGACATGAGTACCGTCCAACATAAGGAATGGTTTATCGCGGCCTTGCTTCTGCATATTCAGATACCACTAATGCAACAGAACATTACCACACCGAGTGAAACTTTGGAGATTGCGATGCAGCTGGAGGCATCGCCTATTGGGGAAAATGTAGCTGGGATATCACAGATCCAGACACAATTGGCTAACCTGACCATCCAGTTATAGGATCTGAAGAAAGGCAAGGAGCAACGTGAAGAAGTCTGGTGTACGCGATGTCGGGGAGAAGGACATACTAAGGATAATTTCCCGGACTTCCACAACTATCTAGTTTCGGGAGCACCAAATCCATTGAATGGTGGTAGCATGCCATGGTGTCACGTCTGCCACATATACGGTCACGACCATGACAATTGCCCATACATGCAGAAAATGGTCACAACCCCTAGGAATATTTATTGTACATTTTGCAAATCGGTGGGTCACGATGACAAGGATTGTCATGCATATGGGTTGCTACAAGAGAGAATGTATGATGCATTCTATGTAAAGGACGACTAGCGCACCGTACAACAGTCGCAACCGCAACCGCAGGTATCCCAGCCGCTACCTCAACCACAGATGCAGTTTGTACCGCGGCAGCAGCAACTGCCGTAGTTCATGCCGCAATATGCTCCGATGCAGATGACTCCACAGCAGCCACAGTATGTACAACAATCGCAGTATGCACAGCAAGGGCAAGGAATGCAACCGGCACCAATCCAGCAACAGTTCAACCAACCACAATACCAGCAGCAGGGAGGATTCCGGGGAGGATACCGGGGAGGACATGGCGGAGGATTTGGTCGTGGAGGAGGACAAGGTGTTCGCAGACCTGTTCAATGCTATCACTGTGCGGTATGGGGACACTACCAGCGATACTGTCCACTGCTGTAGAACCAGTGTACATTTTGTTTTGTTAACGACCACATGGTTGATAATTGTCCACAATTGATTGTGTGATGGCAAGCAGGGAATACTCCCCAGTTGCAGAATCATCCCTAGGCACAGCAGCCTATCCAGAATCAAGTGCAGCAACCAGTGCAGAACCAGAATATGTGGCCAAATCAGAATCAAAATGTGAACCCACTCGGGAATCCGTCGCTGAACCAAACCCAGGGTGCGAATATTGTGACAATTTCTGCAGAGCCAAGACTGCAAGATGCTTCTGTTGTTGTGGTCACTTATGGAGGAAAGAAAACTGAAGAGGACAGCTCGCTGATCCGGTTAGCTGTACAAAAGAAGGTATCATTTGACATTGATACAGAGCAAGAGGCATTTCTTTAAGCACGTCATGCACTAGAAAAAGACCGAGGTAAACAGTTGTGTACGACATGCCCTCTACTTTTGATACTACTTCAGAAGCTGGCCCGTCGCGGCAATCTAGCACACTTCAAGCATTTTTGGAACATTGTTTATCCCTGGAAAGAGATCTCGATGCTCTTGCTGTGATTGACGCTCTGTTGCGACAACCAGCCCAGGATCAACAAGAGTTCACGGTTAATTCCCTACAACAACGGAAGACAGGTAAGGAAATGCCGATGAATATTCAAATTGGCGATTACGATGTTGATTCAGTTATTCTGGATCTTGGTTCGGATGTCAACATCTTGACCAAGCAGGCTTAGAAGAAGATGGGGAGTCCCCCATTGAGCTGGTCTCTTGTACAGCTCCAGTTAGCTAATCACGCTAAGGTGACACCGATTGGGAGAGTTCCACGAATGGTGGTGAACATTGAGGGAATGAAAACATATGCCGACTTTGATGTAATAGAAGTAGTTGAAGGAGGAAGCTCTTATCCCGCATTACTGGGGATTGGATGGGCTAATGATAGTGGAGCTATAATCAACTTCAAGCGACGGATTATGACTTTTGAAAATCGCGATCTCATAGTTATCGCCCCGTTGGATCCGGCTTAAGGATGCCGCTACATAGAGCCAGTGAAGGATGACGATCCTAGTGGATGGGACCATGCATTCAATATCTATGAAGATTATATCCATCCGACTGCCAACTGTGAGCTGGGATGGTGTAGTGACAGCTATGCGTCTTCTGACTCTAATGATGCGCTAGAATATTGGCAGAACCGCTTGCACAAGGTGTCGCTCCATAAGTGTGGGTTGATCACGCAGTCATTATGCCGTGTCGCAACCAAAACGGTCACACTACCAATATATGAAGGACTACCTGGATTATCTTACTTTCTGGTGGAGTTCAAAGAAAGCATTTCTGAACCGCAGCAATTGCTGGCATTGAACGAAGCACTGAAGGCTGCTCCAGCACGCTGGTGGGCGACACACAAGGCATCAATTGATGGATGGTCGAAATGTAGAAGATTGATGATGGTATGCTTCGATGATACCGAGGTTTACCACACTGGAAAGTATGATGGTCGAAAAGATCCTGGTGGTCACTTGATGGAGTGTCAGCGATTATGGGTATCGCGACCAAGAGATGAGTGGGTCCATGCTTTTATCCATACTTTGGATGAGATGCCACGATCATGGTATACTGCAGCTGAGTTGCGAGGAGAAATTTCTACTTGGCTGGAGCTCACAGTGTGTTTTACCCATACAGTCAGTTTTGCAGATGCCGATCCAAAGGTCAATAATGCATTACAGCTCATCCATGATGTAATTCTGGAGGTTGTCCCGGTGGAATATCCTGTGGGTCTGCACATGCACTACCTAATGTAGTCTCTCATGGAATGCTTCAATATCAGTGGTGGGCCAGAAGATGGTGATGATCCACGGAATGTGAATATCCCAGAATCAGAAGGAAGTCGTGTTGTGGTACCACCTAATGTGCCAAGCGATCCGATCAGTCAGCCGCTAAATATCCACAAGATTAACATTGGGACAGAGGATAATATGAAGTTCGCCAATGTTGGGGATTACTGGGATGATGAGCTAATAAGCAAGGTCACTGATTTGCTCCATGAGTTTCAGGACTTATTTCCCATAAAATTTTCGGACATGAAGGGGATTCTGGGCGACTTAGGGGAGATGAAGATTCCATTAAGACCAGATGCTAAGCCAATCCGGCGGCGACCCTATCAATTGAATCCATGAGATAAGGAGAGGGTCAAGGTCAAATTGGATCGCATGTTGGACGTTGGTATCATTGAACCAGTTAAGGAGTCGGAATGGATTAGTCCTATGGTGGTACAGGATAAGAAGACTGGAAAAATACGCATTTGCGTCGACCTCAGGAAGATAAATGATGCATGTTTGCATGATCCGTTCCCAACCCCGTTTATTGACGAAGTGCTCGAAGGTGTGGGTGGCAAGGAGATGTACTCCTTCACATACGGGTTCTCTGGCTACCATCAGATCCACATTGCAAAAGAAAATCGCGATAATACAACTTTCGTTACCGAATGGGGCTGCTTTCAGTACACCGTGATGTCGTTCGGCCTGAAGAATGCACCTGTGATATTTTCACGGGTTGTCGTTGCTGCATTCAAAGATTTAATTCAGAAGTTTTTGCAAGTATACATGGAAGATTGGACGGTCTATGGTTTGTTCTGTGATCATCTGGCGAATCTATGATTGATGTTGGAGCAATGTCGGTAGCACCAGATCTCTTTGAACCTAAAGAAATGTATCTTCTATGCACCGTTTGGCATACTGTTGGGTCATATTGTGTGTAAGCAAGGATTGTTGGTCGACCCAGCAAAGATTGCGCTCATTCTCAGTTTGACACCGCCGACTACTGTTAAGCAGTTACAAGCGACACTGGGACACATGGGGTATCATCGCAAGTTCATGAGGGGTTATGCTGCGATTACTGCCCCTATGGAGAAGTTGTTGAAGAAGGATGCGGTATTCCAGTGGAGCCCTGAATGTCAGGATAGATTTGAGACACTAAAGACGAAGATGGCTTCGGTGCCAATATTAGTATTTCCTGACTGGAGTAAGGAATTCCATGTTCATGTTGATGCCTCATCAATCGCGCTGGGAGTGGTATTGGCCCATCCCGGAGAGGGGTATCTTGATCACCCCATTGCTTTTTCCAGCTGAAAGTTGTCAACTGCAGAAAGAAACTACACTACTACGGAGAGGGAAGGTCTAGCAATGGTTTATGCATTGCAGAAGTTTCGCCATTACTTATTGGGAGGCCATTTCAAGATGTTCACAGATCATTCTGCATTAAAATACCTGGTCAATAAGCCTGTGTTGGGGGGGAAGATCTATCGATGGCTACTTATTTTTCAGGAGTTCGATTTTGAAGTGTAATGTCCCCCATTTTGACCCTTGTAATATTTTGGGCTATAATGTAAATAACGTATGCATATTATGTATGATTCCTAGCGTGGAGCTCAAGGCCAAGGCCCCGCTAGTGAACGCTCGATCTAGAAGAGGCAAGTATTTGATATTATGCTACCCATGTGCTAATGAACCATGGGAATTGTAAATATGCATTTTAATATAAACTCCCACAACTAGCTATGCAATGCAACAAGAGATGGGGGCATGATATTACAAGGAATTGGGAGGAGGACATTCAAACCCTTGGAGCCAATCAAGCCAAGCCAAGTGTCAATGAGAGAACCAATCAAACCCTCAACTACCCATGTTGACTTTTGTACCCAACCATTGTTTTCTCCCAAGAGTTGGTTGAGGTAGTTAATGCCTTGGGGAATGGGAGGTATGGTGGTCCAAATTCGGGTATGGGCAAGCCACCCTGCATGGGAATTCGTGTTTGGCTTCTTGGGGCAAGAAAAGAGCCATGAATTGCTCCCCAAGCCATTACCCATCAACCCACTTTGCCCTCTCACGAGTTTTGGAGCTACCTGGGCATTTTCCTCACTGGTTTTATTGTGTTTACCTTCATTTTTCCTAACGGGGGAAGGGCGTTTTTGTGTGTCTAACAGTGGAGAAAAGAGAGAAATGATTTTGGGGTTTTTAGAAGCCATTTTGGCCCACTGTATGCTCATACATCTATGGGAGAAATTGATTTTCTTCCCTGGGGGTTGGATTCCTTTTCCCACAATCCGTTTTTGGTGTGCCTACATTTTGGGAAAACCCCTGTCCATCTAGTTCCTAAGTTCCACTGTGGAAAGTGTGTTCTAGAGCCCATATCTGAGTTTGGTGTGCAAGAGAATGCTGGGGTTGAGTTGGTAATCCATTGCTTTGGCTGAGCCAATCTTGAGAGTCCCCTTTTCCTTGTAAATATCATGCTCAGCTCGGGGGTGGTCTCTGAGTGCTGAAAGAATACAGGCTGAGCAGAGACCTATGGTTGGGAAGAACGTTGCAGCGACATAGCTAGTTGTTCGGGACAACATTGCATCAAGATGAGTATTTTATTAGGTATATACTTCTGCAAATGTGTTAATTTGTTGACTGTGTTAAATTGGATAACATTCATGTAATTTGTGTGTGGATGAGGTTTTCATTCCGTTGTGCATGTTTAATTGATTTACATCTGCACATA
Organism: Larix kaempferi; assembly: GCA_027924585.1. Taxonomy (NCBI): domain Eukaryota; kingdom Viridiplantae; phylum Streptophyta; class Pinopsida; order Pinales; family Pinaceae; genus Larix; species Larix kaempferi. Next base: position 1,205,571 of record BSBM01000870.1, read on the forward strand.
TGTATTTCTTGGTTTTAAAATCTAACGAATTGGCTGAGTTTTTATGAAAACTCCCATAGAATAGCATCAGGTTCCCTTCCTTGCATTGGGTCCAAGGGTGGGGACATGACATGAAGTAATTGTGAAGCCAAGGCGGTTAAATGCTGGCCCGGATCATCTCTCACGGATTGAAACAAGAGAGGAGACAACTAACATTGAAGATGGGTTGCTTGATGCGCAATTGTTTAAAGTTGGAGTCGCTAATGGATATTTTGAAGAAATCATCCTGTTTTTGGCGATAGGTACCGCACCAGAGGAATTCACCACTTGTCAGAAGAAGCAATTGGTAGTCAAGGCTGCATAGTTCCAGCTAATCACAGGAGCACTATACAAGATGGGTGCCGATGAGATATTGCGACGGTGTGTCTTGCCACATGAGCAAGAGCAGATCCTTTTCGAAGCACATGTAGGAGTGGTTGGAGGGCACTATGGTGGCCATGCGATAGCAAGGAAGGTGCTTCAAGTGGGGCTCTGGTGGCCTACGCTGCATAGTGATGCGACAGATTATGCACGGTCCTGCGACATTTGTTAGAGAACCGGGAAGCCATCCAGACGGATGAGATGTCATTGATGCCTCAGTTGACATTGCAACCATTCGACAAATGGGTAGTAGACTTTGTGGGACCTATCAATCCACTAGGTAAGCGCACCGGTGCTTGGTATATCATCACAGCGACAGATTACTTGAAACGATGGCAGAAACTGCATCAGTCATTGATTGTTCCGCAGCCACAGCAGCACGGTTTCTCTTTGACCACATTGTCACTTGCTTTGGCTGCCCCAAGATATTGTTGAGCGATCAAGGCAACCACTTTCTCAATCATGCCATCAGTGCATTAACGGAGGAGTTGCAGATACAACATAAGAAGAGTACACCCTATCATCCGCAGGCGAATGGCACGGTAGAGGCTTTCAATAAGATATTGGAGCATGCACTGACAAAGGTGTGCAATGTGAATCGTGATGACTGGGATCTAAAAATACTAGCAGTATTGTGGGCCTATCGCACCACATGTAAAAGGATGATTGGGCAGACACCATTCAAGCTAGTGTATGGGCAAGAAGCGGTTATGCCTATGGAGTATATCATTCCGAGTCTACGCATAGCGGCAACAACCGATATGGATGATGTGGAAGCATTAGAGGAACGTCTCGCGCAGTTAATCCGGCTGGAGGAAGATCGCTTTATCGCCAGTTTTCATCAAGGTGTGGAGAAGGATCGCTAGAAAGCTTGGCATGATCGCGACATCAAGAACAAAAAAGAACAAATAGTTTCAACAAGGTGATTTCGTGTTGTTGTACGATAGCAAGTTCATGAAACATCTAGGAAAATTGTAGATGCATTGGCTTGGTCTGTATCGCATTAATAGCATTACTTCAGGAGGAGCAGTATAGTTGTAGCAGTTGGATGGAGCGATGATCCCAAAGTTGATTAATGGTAGCAGGTTGAAGCCCTATCGGTCGGGCTTGGAAGAGCGCGATGCCTAAGTCGCATTGAAGAAAAAAAAAGAGTGTAGATTGATTGGTGGCAGGATGGCGCACCAACAGGGATGGAATGCGGAAGCAGGGAGGATTCTGCTGCAAGTTAGGAGCGGTCTGTGACAGGTGGCAAGGTCGTGACCGGGTCAAATCAGCAATAAATTCCAAAATTTAAAATAGTTAATTAACGGCACTTGTTCAAATGATGGGCATTAATGGCGGATCCGGTCGATCGGCTGACAGGATCGACGGCGGTTTGCGTCATTAATACAGGATTTCAATTGAATTAATGTAGGATTTAGTGATGATTACGGAGGATTTGGCTAGAAGCCATAAAACTAGGTAGAAGTTGGTCGGAAGGCACAAATATTTTCGTTGTTAAGTGCCTGCGCAGAGCTTACGAGTATTGGCATAAGCTTGGTGAGTGTAGTGGTGTGTTGGGCAAGGTTCAGTTGAACTTGCAGAGTGCCGCTAGGTCGAAGAAGCTATCAGTTGTAAGAGCTGGGTAAGGTATGCCATGAGAGCTAGAAACGGTGGAGATTAGTAGCGAGGTTGAGTCTCCTTTCACCAGGATTGTAGTTGAGGAAGAAGTTGCGTCTGTGGGAGCATCAGTCGTCGTCAAGAGAGTCGAGGGGGTCATCATTCTAAGTCCCCACAGAGCAAGAGGCAACTAAGATCATCCATCGGGGTGGTAGGAGAAGCTTGGGTGCAGGTCAGGCAGTCCATTCATTGCGTTTCCCCATGGGAGCAACTGTCGGTTCTTCATATCCCTGGGTATATCCCTCCCAGTCGGCCGGATGCAACCCTGCGCAAGTTGAACCCAAGGCAAAAGTATGGTGTGAAGATGCCCGCACTCCTTGCCAGAATGGAGTGCTCTGTTGATATTGGGTTGGAGTTGATCCACCTCTGCTATGATGATCACGATATGGTGGCCTACCCTGACATTGCATCGGCCCCATATGTGCTCAGGTCATGCCTTACTACGATGTCGATTGTACAGCACTGGGCGTGAGGATTGAAGCAGGCCAGCTTATTAGGGCTCATTAACATGCTGCATTTTGGGCAGACGAAAAAAGTTAACGCGTGTGTGAAGCAGCTACTTGCTTGCTTCCATGGTGGTTCGTTGTGGCTAGAGAGAGAAATTCCAGTTACTGTTGATTTGATCTCCCACATTACTAGATTGCCTAAGGACGGGGTCGACCCATCGCAGTTCTTCCATGGGAAGGTGAATGACAAAAAGTGGGCAGGACAGCTCGTAAAGAAGTATGGCTTGGTAACAGATGGCTGTGGGTATCACACTAGTAGTATTAATGATCAGGCGGTACTCACCAGCACCAAGATCTTATCCTGTAAGGTGGTTAGGGGCGGTCATCCTAACAAGTGCAACTCAGGGATTGCCGCATGTGTAGTACAATGTGCAGAGGGAATCCAAATGAACTGGTCCTTGTTTATGTTGAATCAATTAGTAGTGGATGCTGCAGCAGTTCAGGTCGGTAAGGGCCCATTTACATATAGCTGGCTGCTGCTCTTGATTGCATTCGTGGCATGGAAGGAGCCCGACACATACTAGGGCATGGAAGTTCCGGCTGCAAAAGAGCAGCAAGGTGAATGCTATCAGAACTTATGGTATGTATGGGAATCTGAGCGACTCCGAGATTGCCAATTGATATTCTAGCTCTACTAGGAGATGCTTTGCAATGCCGCAATGAAGGTACCGTGGATATCCGAAGAAACTGTGGTAAGATTTAAGCCAATCATAGAGTTTGCGGTTCGGTTGCATGCTATTTACATGCAGGCAAGGCATGACCCCGGTCAACAATGGTTGTTGACCCCTTACAAGGTAACGACTGAAGCACTGGAGGCTATCATGAATGACTGGCCAGCATAATGGCGTGAACCTGTGACGTTGGCCGAGATTGAGGCTAGCAAGCTGACGAAGGGTCCAGAAGATTGTCTATCGACACAAGACCCGCACAGCCATCATGATTCTGATCAAGAGTCAATTAAAACACCGACGGATGATGACAATAACCTTACCTTGGAAGAGCACAGAAGAAAAGGGCACCATGACTCGGTGACAATCAGTGGGCTGCCTCTGTCGACAGAAGCACACTTGGGTCGAATTCTACAAGCAATCGTTGATGCATCCACTGACCGCAGCAGCTCAAAAGATGACAAGGGCGACAAATGAAGGTTTCCACGCGCTCACTGCTCGTGTGGACTCTGTGTATGACATGGTTTCGTGAAGGGCACCAGAAGATGCAGTGGCACCACACGTTATCATAATCAGCACCGAGCCGCGGGTTAGGAATGTGGAGATTCCCTTGATTGCGATTGTGACTGAAGATGAGGCTGTGAACGCCTTGATGCAGCAGCTGAAGAAGATGACCATTAATGTGAACTCATTGCCATTATAAGGGTTGACCACTATGCAGGCAGCTACCAGTCGGGAAACGACAGACCGACTGGGGGAGATCAGTGGCATGCGCGTACGATTGTAGGTGAGTGATGCCAATGCAAAGCGCACCACTAAAGAATTGAACGCCAAGGCTGCTTCAGCACGGCAAGTTGTGGATGAGCTCAAGGAAGATATCAGGAAAGAACGAGCTGAGAAGGCTCGTACAATCGAAGAATTGAAAAAAGAGCAGGACTGCCTCATCGTCGAGAAAGCCAGTATGTGGGATGATAGTGTACGGGTCGACCGGGCCATCATGGAAGCTTATCAGCATGTTCCAGATCCCACTGAAGAGGTGGATGTGCTCCAACAAGTGCAGTGACTCAGGGCTACCATTGTCCAGTTGCAGCAGGAGAATCAGGCGTTGAAGGCTCGGGCAAATCCCAGTACACCCCAAGTTGAAGTCAACGACAGAAAAAGGGTGATTAAGGAGGTCGCCACTCAGTTGGAGGAGCTGGAAAAGGCCACAATTAAGCTCATAGTTGACACCATACATTTTTGGAGCCAAATTGTCCCAGACGAGTAGGTTGACTAGTTGATCAAGTATCGGCAGGATGCAGAGGGATAGTTGGTGACACTCAAGGTAGCCATGCACACAATGCCACCCATGGAATAGGTTGCCAAGTCTCAGGACTTAAAATAATTGTAGCAACGGGTTACCAAGGCTGATGAGCGACAGAAGAAGTGTGTTGCATAGTTGGAGCAGTTTCAGGGTGTCAGGGGACAGTTCATGACCAAGGCAGGTGAAGCGCTTCAGGAAGTACAGAAGGGTCATCAACAGGTGACGGCAAAGCTCACTGTGCATCCATCTGCAGAAGATGTGGTCGACAGTTAGGTGGTGGCTACGGAATTCAAGGAAATGGTGATGACAGTCGTGCAACAGTACAAAGACTTCAAAGTGCAGACCATGGAATACATCATGTCCAGTTGACGTGGCTTGAGGGCAAGCCACAAGATTGTGTTGGGGGCCTGTTGGCAGGCGGTTTTGTAAGGAAGAATCGCAAAATCGTCGATTCTGCGACATGTTAGATGAGGTCGCGGAAGGAAGAAGGCTCTGTTATTTTACGTATTTTTTGAGTTGTTTGTACCGCAGAAGGTGGGTTTTTGGGTCATTGGACCATATGAGATGTAATTTTGAGCTAAGTATTCCACAATAGGCGGGTTTTTGGGTCATTTGGACCATGTCAGTTAGATTTTGGGTCAATTGTCCAAGAGTCGGTTAGGAATTTGTTAGTAAGTGGATAAGCATTGTAAATACAGAAAGTTGTAAGTAGTGAGAGAGAGGGGGGAGAGCTTTGATATGTGTTTTTGTGCATATGTTCTGAGATTAAGAGATATTGCTGAAGTTTGTGATCTACAAAGGCATTGTATTGGATTTTTGCAATAATAATATGATGTGATGAAACTGTTTCTGTGCAATCCTGGTGTGTCTTCTGTCTTTTGATGGTAATGCAATGTTTCTTTGGTGCAATAGTCGCTTTACTGTTATAATCTGTTGCAACAATGAATTTTTCCATTAAATGATGCTATGAGTATAATAATGTCAAGGTGAATGCATGGATCTATTGTTGAATGTTGCAATAAGATTAGGTATTTAATTCCGCATACATCCTCCTTCATTCGGCAGAAACATGGTTCCATCCACTCTCCCTTGATCGCTTCAGGTGAGACCTCATCTACTCTGCAGGTGTTGCTGGGCAGGGTAAAACCTGTCTGGGTCGGTGCTCAGGGATATCGCGGTGGGTTGGTATCGATAGTGATGGGAACCCCTGTCGACTGGGTCTAAGTCAACACTTATCTATCTGATCTATCTAGTTTTCAATAATAGAGAAATCAGTTTGCATTCCTGCATATTTGTCTGTGTGTATTTGTGTTTATATGCGTAGTGTAATTTCTGCTTGCTTATTCTATTTCTTGTGCTTCCTTCATAACAGAGCCGACTCATTCAGTCGAACTGTTGTCCCCCTCAGCTTCCTGGCCCCGAGTGGATCATTGGTATCAGAGCAGACTTAGAGCTTCATCAAAGCGCATCAACTTTGTTCATGCTTAAGTTTTGCATAGACACTTCCAGCGAAGTTACCTGACTTATGTTAGTTCAAAATCGCTCGCAGACTCAGCAATCCAAGCAAACACTACCTCCAAAGATGGCAGAAGAAGGACGAGAAAGACATGCAATCAATGAGACACAGCAGCTCATAGAGCAAGTGATGGCTCGAAAACAAACTGAGATGTTCTCCCATTTCAACGAGATTCTCATGTGATTTGCTTCAAATTCAGGAGCATTTTCGACGAGAACTAAATCCAACAAAATCATCCCCTTCAAAGTGCAAATGAATTTGGACATACCGAATCTAGAAGGAAAGATTGACGTGAAATCCATCGATAATTGGGTTCAACAATTGGAGTCCTATTACTCTGTGAATCAACTCTCAGAAGTCGACAAGATCACCATTGCATCCTTAAATATGTCAACATTTGTGCACTGCTAGTGGGAGAATCTTTCGACAAAGATGGAGAAAAGCGGAGACCCCATCGACACATGGGATAAATTTTTTGAACACATCCAAAAGGAGTTTTACCCGTTGAAGTACCTCAAGCAGCAGTATAAGAAGTGGCAGCAGCTAAGGCAATGGAAATACCAATCTGCGCAAAGATACACCGACGAGTTCTATCGACTCATGGCTAGACTTGGCGTCCAAGAAGAAGAAAAATTCCTTGTTCTGAAGTACGTTAGCGGATTATCCCAGTACATTCAGTAGGAGATAGAGTTTCTGACTTTCAATACGCTTGTGGATGCATTCCACTATACCATCAAACTTGAAACCAAGCAGAAGGGAAAATCGTGCTTCGCGACAAAGTCGACATCAGGACGACCACCCGACAAGAAGGCACGAGCCGACTTCGACAAGTAAAAATATTCTCAGCCAACTTCACCAAAGTCAGATCACGGCAAGAAGCCTTTTCATTAAAAGGAACGTAGCAAACAATCAACCAAAAAATGGTGCAACTACCATCACTCATCTTGCCATGATACGTCCAAATGCAAAGCTCGGAAGACCTTCTTGGCAAAAGTGTCGACATCCGATGCATTCGAAAAGACTGTGGTAGAATCTGATTGAGAAGCAACGACTCTTTTGACATCGACAACTCCAGCAACCTCGACCATTTTCGATGAGGAGGAATGAGAGCGCATGTTCCATACATAGATATGGGTTCAGAACAATCCATTGCATCTGATTGTGTACAACGGGAGCCAGAAGAACTTTGTTTCTGAAGAACTTATGAAGAAGCTAGGTCTTGTGACCACTCCACATCTGCAGCCTTACAACATCAGTTGGATGAAGGATGGACAAGAGCTAAGGATCACCCAAAAATGAAAGCTTGCATACTTCATAAATCCTTTTGAAGATGAATTACTTTGCGACATGGAACCACTCTTCGTAGCCAACGCCGTGTTTGGGAAACCTTACCTACTTGAACATTGACTCTACTTGAGCATGGACAAGTATTCCTTTGCAATGAACAACATCAAATATTTGGGGTTTGTAATTGACTCTACAGGAATTCACGTGGACCCAGACAAAGTACAAATTCTCAAAGATCGGCCCATTCCTCACAGCATTCAAAAAGTAAGAAGTTTTCCTTGTTTGGAGAATTTCTATCGACGATTCATACTCGGCTTCAGTCACATACCCTCGCCCTTGAATCAGTTGACAAAAGGAAGTGGGAAAACTGTCTTTAAATGGACACCAACACAATAAGAAGCTTTTGAACAACTCAAACACAAGCTCTACACTGCACCAATACTTTTGTTACCTAATTTGCATCAGCCCTTTGAGATTGAGATGGATGCATCGGACTATGCCTTGGGCACAGTGATCACTCAGTCTGATCACCCATTCTCTTTTCATTCCGCAACTTTTAACGACACTGTTAGAAGGTATTCGACATATGAAAAAGAAATGTACGCCATTGTGCAAGCTCTCAAGCAATGGAGGCATTACATCCTTGGCAAGGAAACAGTCATCCTCACTGACCACAAGCCTCTTCATTTCACTCTAACACAATCAAAACTACAAACAACTCGACAGCTTAAGTGGATTAATTACCTGCAACAATTCTAGTTGGTAATTAAGTATCGGAAAGGTAAAGCTAACGCCACCGCCGATTGTCTAAGCAGATGGCCCATTACTCTCTTGTTTACAATGATGAGTATGCAGGGATATGACACCACTACTTGGCCTCAGTTGTATCAGGAAGACATCGACTTTTCACCATTCTACCGACAGCTTCAGATTGACAAGTTGTCGACCGTCGACTATTTCCTGAAAGATATCTTGCTATACAAGCTCGGATAGCTTTGTGTACCGACCGGTGAGCATCGACAGCAGCTCATTTGGGACGCGCACTACAGCAAGACTGCAGGACACTTTGGGGTAGCAAAGACTCTTTCTATTGTGCAAAAGTATTTCTTTTGGCCTACACTTAAAACCGACGTCAACATGTACATTTGATCATGTGTGGTTTGTGCCATTGCTAAACTGCATAATCGACGACAAGGATTGTACACGCCTCTGTCAATTCCTAGTCGACCATGGGAATCTATTTCTATGGACTACTTGACAGGGTAACTGTTGAGGCCTCGGATGTGCAGGGTATGCAAAGTGCTGGAATGGGTTCCTAAGCTCTCAATAGAGGGGGAAAACCTAGACTGAAAGGATTCAAAAGATCCTACGCAAGGATAGTTCTATCCCCAGCTTGTTTGGTATAGTAATCTCCCATGGATATTCGACCTCTGCTGGCACTCTATGAGTTGATAAGTTTTGATCCAAAGGATCGGTTCTCCAAATAAAGGAAAAACAAAATGTAAAATTCTGTGAAAACAAATCTACTTAAAAGGAATCTAAGCTAAGTTAGATCTATCCTAAGAAGGTGTTTTGGGATAAGTGCAGGTCAGCTTGATATGTAAATAGATAAGGTCATCCACCAATTAAACAGAAATGTGAAAGAGATCAATGACTTAATTGCTCAAATTACAATTAATTAATAAAAATTAACTAATGGAAAATTGAGGATTGTTATGCATTCAAGATTTGACCTATAATTGATATGTTAATTGAAAAATTAACACCATTTATAACTTACTGAAAGAACCATTTTCAAAAATCGATAAAATTTTTAATAGAATAAAGTCTTTAAAACCTTCATAAACACATAGATCATAAGCAATGATAAACCAGAACTGCAAATCACTATGTTTAATAAATTGCAAAAGATTGAAACAGTATTTAGATAAGCAATTTGGAGTAAAATCACATTCATCAAATAAACTTAACAAATAGACAAAAGTGGATCTGAAAAATAACTTTACTGTATTTAATGACAATCTATAAGAAATTACAAGCTTGTATCAAAACAGATCATCTCCAACCTCTTCTGCAGATTTTGTATCCAAATTCCATCATCCCTCTCTACGAGATATCATCTCTTAAATAAGAGTTACAAAATAACAATACAAGGAGTAAATTCCCACAAACCGAGATTAAAAAATAAAAAATAAACTAATGTCCTAGAAAAACATGCCATTTGTCCCAAATCTCTAACAACTCATCCACATTTGGATAATTAGCTGACTCAAGCCCCAATTGGGAATTACATTCGAATGTTTCCATCATTGTGTAATCTCCATGATGTTATCTGTTGCGTACCATCACCTGCTGCATATAGCCTGTGCTTTCTTTAGAATATCTTCAACTGACTCGTTCAAATCTTGACAAGTCTTCAATGCAGCTCTGATTTTCTTAAACTAAAAACTGTTGAGAATGGGGAAGCCTTTTGGTGTGTCCTTGATATGTCAAACTTAACCAAATATCTAGTAGGCATGTTAAAGCATTTCCTATGAAAGTTGTGATCAGATTAGATGTCTTGGTGCAATAACATGCACTTCCCAAATTAAAACTTTGATTAAATTACACGTGTATGCATATAAGTCTTAGGAGTATGTGTATCCTTGCAAAAGTTTTGATTATGAGAGTAGAATGAATATGTGTTCCGCCATGTGTGTTATATGGAGTATAGACGAATGATTTTAGTAAGTTCAACAAAGGCATGTTCTTTGCCTTGTAGGGATAGATTAAGATACAATTGACAATATAAAAAGCTTTTAGGATCATACAGTTGTATGAAGCATGTATATAGACATGGTAGGCTGAAATTTATGGTGAAGATGAGTGGATTGTATTCGAGAAGGGGGTGAGCTTTTATGAAAATTAAAACTGTAAACGAAATGGTATATTGCAAGACTCATGGATCGGAGTTCTTCTTAAAAGTGTTGTGTAATAGTATGTAATCCATTAATAAGAAAATGTTGAAAAGAGGTTAACTAAATCTGTGAATTAATGCAAGAGTCGTAACAATTCCTTAGAACCAAAGTAAAAGTTTTATTTAAAGACTTAGGTCTTCCTATCAATCACAATGTGGAATGGCACGATCAAATTCAACAATGGTATAACTTTGTTGTAGACAAATACATTAAGGAACCTTGAGGAGGTCAAACAAACCTCCTATAAAAAATTTCAATATAATATAAGAACACCTCCTATGTGATAAAACAAGTAAAATTTAGGGGACATTGATATATCTAACCAAGTGAGAGTTCAATGGGATCATTATAGCCAAGGTCTTATAGTAAGAGGACACAAAGGAATATATCACGATTTTTCTAATAATCGTGAATAATTATAACTTTGGGACAAAGTTTCTTGAAAGGTGGGTGTATGTAATGCCCCATATTTTAATAGTCGATAGTTAAAAGATTAATGTGACTTACCTCAACATTTCATTTACTTCTTATACATTGGAATTAGCTAAACTAATTGAGATTTCTATTATGAGGGCATTTAAATGTGCGTGTGTGTGCATAGGACATGACTTTTATCATTTTGAATTGTTAATTGGGATAAACATGTGATTCCATTTGATTAAGCATATTGGATGTGGAATGTGGTACCTCAGTATCAATTTAATTTATACATTGAATAAAGAACAAATATAGCGTGGTGTAAAAAACATACATGGTTATTTAAATATCATTACATGAAATATTTTATCACTTCAAATAGTTGGATATACTTATACATGAGATACATATGTGGTTATTGGGATGACATATAAATGAATCAACTACGGTATAGTCGAATTCTTGGTATCAAGGTAACATGGATGGTGTAGACATCACGGAGATAGTTGTAGGCAATATGTTGTACTTAATATAAAAATTATGATTTTAAAATCTGATATGATTGTGAGTAAGTGTGGTTTTGACAGGATACGGGATTTTCCCATAGTGGTTATTCAATGACATGGCTCTTTGAACAACAGTTGCATAATCTGATTGGTGTTAAAAGTACATCATTAGGAGACATTCTCCAAACCAATCTTGTGCAACCAAGATTGATCCTCTCGTATAGAGGTGAGCACTTTGATTGACTTATGTGTAAAGGTTATTCATCCCATATAGAGGTAACGATCAAAGTAATGATGTTGTAAAGTCTTGTTGGACAAAACTCCGGACTTGTGTGTCAAGTCATGATTCTCGTGTGAACCTTCCATATAAAGGTATCCATGGGATGGACCTACCTTATAGAGGTGGACCTTCTGTATAAAGGTCATGCTTTACTTTTTAAAAGCATTTAATGTTGTGTGATGTATTATTAAACATGATCACGAGTTGTTATTAAGTCCCCTTTAGAGATTGATCACCTCTAAAGTGAATTACTTTAGCATATGATCATTTGGTCTGGAATAATATAATATGATCACAGCATCCAATAGTATAATGTAATGTGATGGATAATTAAAGTTATCACATACTGACCATGTAGTAAAAGATAAAGAAATAAAATACAACGCATAGAGATCAAGAGAATTCAAATAGATCATGAGATGACTAAGTGAAATCGAATCGTCAAGCTTCAGTTAAAGCCACAATGTATGCCTCAGTTAACTAAAGAACTCACAGTGGTCACTTAAATTAAATCAATCAGCATGATTTTAGTTAACTAAGTGTTAAATAAGAAGGACTAGTTAACTAAAGTGTTTTAACTTTAGATAAACTAAAAGACAACACTTCAATAAATCACGGAGAACTCGAATTGATCACTACAGTGATGTTATCAAGAAATTAGAATCAGTTAAAGAGAGTTAACTAAGTGACAACAAAGAAGATCTAGTTAACTAAGTGTTATTGCATGATGACACTTATGTTAAACTAAAATATGACACGTGATTTGTGACACTTTCATGATGACACTTAAGTTAGCCACCTAACTAAGTGGGAAAGCTTTCAGTTAAGGAGCGAGTTCATCCTAAGAGACAGTTCAGTTATATAAAGAACTGCATGAGAAGTGGGGCACACTTCATCATGCAAGATTGATACATCTAGTTTGAGGGTGAGTTCATCCTGAAGTTAGAAGAAGCTGATGCATGGGAAGATTCTATAAATATATTATACGGGATTGATGAATTCATTGTGAATCGAATTCTCTTATCCTTTGAAGGCAAGGTGCTTCTCTTTGTGTGTGGGATATTTTATTGATGTGTTGGGCATATTGGACAACACATCCAATTGGTATCTCTTCTCTATTCTTATGTATCGTCGCTAAGAGTGTTTGGTGATATCTTATCTTCCAAAGGCAATCTGTTATATTGTAAAAGAAAGACATTCTCTGCTATCCATTATATTATACTAAGAAGAGTCACTAGGCTTTTTGTTCTCATTGTTTTGAGGATTTTCCCTAGGGTATATCTTTTGTTATGGTTGTATGAATTTCATGTGATTGAATTGTCTCATTGCTTCAAGTTTCTGCATCTAAAATAATTAAAGATCAAATCTCAACCAAATTTCAACATGGTATCAAAGCTCAAGGTGTGAAGGAGCTCATTTTTGCATGCCATCTAGAGCCTACGTTGATCCTGAAAAGTTGAGCACAAGATTTGAAGACTATGGCATCGGTCTCTATACGACCGGAAGATCGTCTTGAGGGCACCTCAAACTTCAACACTTGGAAGCCTAGGATTCTCGATATCCTAGAGGAACATGACTTGGATGGATACATATCCACTATGGTGGAGGAGCCTACATCTAATACATGGTGCATCAAATTCAAGAAGAACCAAGCTAAAGTCAAATAGATCATCTATGATTCAGTAAAGGACAATTTGATGTCCATGATCACTCCATTGAAGACCGCAAAGGAGTGTTTTGATACACTGACAAACCTATATGAGAAAAAGGCCCTGAGTCAAAAGACGACATTGAAGAATAAGCTTCGAAACCTAAAGATGGAGAAGGATGAGATAGTGGTTGTTGGGATTCAATCTACTAATGCAGATCAAACCTTAAATTTATATCAATCCGGGTTGGTAGACTTAGAGGCATATCCAAGTTTAAGGACTCAAAGCTAGACTCGTCTTGGAAATCTAGTTTATCTATGAAAGAAACCTATTAACAAACTAAGTTACTGTGATTTGAAAACACAAAAATTCCCTTACACGAACAGCTTCATTTGATATTTCATATACGCAGCAATTTATATGTTAAAGCAATTTGAGATAATAAAATAAATTTCAAAGTAATCCTAAATTATCCCAGCATTGAATAAATCCTAACCCTAAAATATGAATTGTAAAACTCTGCTTATTATCCCAGCATTGAATAAGCAATTTAAACATTAATTCCCTTTACAGGAAAGCATTCATAATGTATAATTGGTCTTAATACTCCATCATTGAATAATCAAGCAATGCACAGTAAGGTGAGATCATTCTCCAGCATATAATCAATGAGATAACTAATCAATAAGAGAACAGAGCTTTATGAAACTGATTGAAAACTAGTTTAACTCGTCTTGCAAATAAGAAAATCGAATTCTACAGTAATTAAAACATACCACTGGCAGCAATCAAATCGTTTGAAGAAATTCAATAGCTCACTAGCAAATAAAAAGGAGTGTGCAGACTCGACAGAGGGGGCCCTCCAATGCCTCGTTCACATACGCAATTGAAGAATCACAGAGCTTTAAATTTCAAATATATTCACTATAAAATCGATCATAACAGTAATGGGATAACGCAGTCTTAGAACAGTATGCACTTTCAGTCTCAAATCGTGAACCACGATCCAATGTTTTATGAAATACTTATACAAATTCTTGAAACTAGAAATGCTATTATCCTGGAAACTAATTAATGGAACATAGTCCTCGAGATCCTCTATCAGATCCGTGACAATCAACAAAATCGGAACTGCCCTGCTTTTGTGTTGAGTGGTAGCACAGGTGGTCATCTTTGACCGACTTTGACTTGACACCTATGAGAGCCACATCATCTATTCATTGGAAGTTCATCCATCCTTGGATACTGAGGATCTTTTCTCCATCTTTCAGTTCATGCCTAGCTGGCCTGCAAGTGCTCAACCTTGGAGACATTACGGGAAGTTAGCACATCCTGTAATCCTGAATAAAAACCTTTGTTTAAATGCTTTAAAAATCTCAAAATGCAATTTGTTAAAAAGTAATGACATTTATACCTTTTAACCAAAGTTTGTGGGTGAATTTAAAGCTTTATAAATGAGTATGAAGGTTTTATGGAGGAAAATGGAGGATATTTAGATGACAAAAAGAGGTCAAAATGGTGCCCAACAGTGGTCTCCTTCTTCACCAAGATATTTCAGGTAAGAGATAAGCTTGCTAGTATTGGAGTAGCGGTGGATGAAGATGATCTTCTTCAAACCGTTATTGATCGTCTCCCATCCTCATGGGAGACATTATTGGTTGCGGTAAATGGTCGAGAGGTGCAAATTAACTTCGAAAGGTTGTGGCATGACTATCTCCAAGAGGAGGGGTGAATTCGGAGCAATTCAGTGTGCATCAATGAGGAAAACCTTGCCCTCACGGCAAGAATGAAGAAAGGAAAGAAATCCTTCTTCCAAAAGAAGTTCTCTCATCCAAAAGAAGTTCTCTCATCCAAAAGAAGTTCTCTCATCAAAAGAAGGAGTTCAACAAAGGCTTTGACAAGTCAAAAGCTAGATTCTTCAATTGCAACAAGAAATTCCATTTCCCAAGAGAGTGCAAAGCAAAGCAGAAAAGGAAATTTCCATGCTTCTACCATCATAGAAGATGAAACCACTCAAAAGAATGCATACGAAGAAAAGGAGATGAGAAGGGAGTATTACCTTATCTCATCCCTTTCGAGATACGTCATCAAAAGTGCATACACGTGGTTGATTGAAAATGGCGCATCTAAACATATGACAGGTTACAATATTGCCATGACTGACCTAAAGGATGAAAATTCCACATGCATGGTAGAGTTGGGCAACAACGCAACATATTTGATCCAAGGAGTTGGATTCACCTCATTAAAACTGAGCACCGGTGATATTTTACGTGTGGAGGACATTCTATATGTTCTAGGCTTGTAGAAGAACCTCATTTCAGTTTTGGTTCTTGAGGACAAAGGCTTCTGAGTTATCTTCATGGATAACAAACCATTGTTATGGCCGAAGAACAAAATCCTAGAATCTGTTGCTATGATTGGAGTTCAAGAGGGAGAAATTTACAAGGTACCCAGGAAGTACATTCAAGCTATGATTCACCACGCTATCAGTCCATGCCAGTTATGGCACTGAAGGCTTGGACACCTACACTACAAAGTGCTACCAGGACTTCAAAAGATGGTAAAAGGTATGCTCGTGTTTGATTTTGAGCATGATAGTGTATGTCGGGGTTGTGCACTTGGGAAGAATGTTAAGAAGAAAAATCCGGCAGTATGTGCTCCCATGTCATCCCCCTCCCTAAGTGGATTCTTATATTATGTATTGTTCATAGATGATTTTTCTAGAAATTCATGGATTTATTTCACAAAGGCTAAAAATGAAACTCTTAGCAAATTTAAAGAGTTTAAATCCCTAGTTGAAAATAAGAAAGAAAAGAGGAGGTGAGTTTGATTCACGTGCATTTAATGAGTTATGTAATGATGCAGGAATATGTAGACAGTTAACAGTAGCATATAACCCTCGACAAAATGGGGTTGTTGAAAGGAATATTAAAACCATATGTGAGGCTACAAAAGCCATGATGCATGATCAAGATATGTCTACCTCATTCTGGGCAGAAGCCACCTGTACAGTTGTGTACATTTAGAATAGAAGCCTGCATGCTATTATAGATGAGAAGAAACCAGAGGAAGTGTTTACCACAGAGAAGCCAAACATATCACACTTGAGGATTTTTGGGAGCCCGGTATACATTCATGTACCGAAAGAAAAGAGAAAAAAGATGGATCCTTCTAAAAATAAAGGCACCTTTGTGGGTTATAGCGATTCATCCAAATCATACCGATATATGTACCCGGTGAGAGACACATTGAATTCAGCTTAGATGTTTTTTTTTAACTTAAATGGATAATTATATTAAAAAAAAATGGATGATCCATGACTGAGGCCAAATCCAAATAAGTACAATGTTCAGAAAGTTCAAGAGCGTTTTGCTCTATGAACTGAAATTCTCTCATTAATTGGATTTGATTGCTATGATCCAAATTGATGAGCACGACCTTCCACCAATATTGGTGACCAAATTGCAATTTTTTTGCGATTTGTGTTCTAAAATGGCTGCATTTTCTCATTTACCAATGAATTCGATTGACAATTGCAGTATCTTTCCTTTAAGCCTTGAATCGGTTGGCGTCCATGGAGTGGTTGCGTAGTGGATCGGTGTCTCCCAAAATGATGGAAATATCTCATGTTTGATCCATGCTTTGTATGAGTCCATCGCTTCTTGAGTCCATGCGTGATTCTCTATTTCTCATGAGTCCAATGCTTGAAGTCTGCTGAGATGTTACCTTCCATGAAAAAGTTACTTTCAAAAGATCGAAAGAGATTCAATGTGATTCAGAGATGGAGGATCTTGAGTCTGATTCTCCCCCTTCAAAGTTTGAGAGGGAGAAACCAGAAGATGCCTCAAATTTGCTAGATCCTGGAGAACTAATAGACCTAATTGATAGGTCACCCGATGAACCTCCTGCTAAAAGAAGATCTGCTTGGTTCCGATATATTTTACAAAATGCAGAGAAACATGGAGCACCAACAAGCTCATCTAGAGAACGCAACCAACCTGACAGATATTCAGGGCATGTTGCATTGATGAATTACATCAGTGATTCAGAACCATCCTCATATGAAGAAGCTGCAAAGCAACAAGTTTAGAAGGATGGAAGGATAGAAGAGTACAACTCTATAATGAAGAATGATGTTTGGGAGGTTGTTCCCAAACCCGATGGGAAGTCCATTATGACTTCCATATTGATTTAAAAGAGAAAGCATGTTGCATATGGTAGCATTGATAAATATAAAGTCAGATTCGTTGCCAAAGGTTTCTCTCAGAAAGAAAGCGTCGATTGTGACGATACTTTTTCCCCTGTGGCAAGGTACACCACAATCTGAGCAATGATTGAACTTGCATCTGTTCTAGGATGGAAACTTCACCGGATGAATGTGAAGACATCCTTCCTCAATCGTGAGGTTGAGGAAGAGGTTTATATTCAACAGCGTGAATAATTTGTGGTGCATTGGAAGGATTCACATGTTTTCAAGCTAAAGAAATCTCTATATGAGCTTAAGCAATCCCCCAAGGCTTGGTACTCCAAAATTGATAGCTGCCTTTAGAAACTGGGTTTCTGTAATAGTGAAGATGATCCAAATCTGTACTTCAAAGTAGTGAAGAACTAACCATTGATATTGGTTTTGTATGTTGATGATTTCTTTCTCTATGGAGAGGAACATCTAATTGCTTGGTGCAAGAGGGAGCTCACCTCAGAGTTCACGATGAAAGACTTAGGTATGATGCACTACTTTCTTGGCCTTGAGCACTGTGGATATATTGCACAGGTTTGACATGATAGATTGAAAATCTATGACTACACCGATGGTTTCCAATTTGAGGAAACTTCATGAGTTAAGTTGTGGATCGGATCCACTAGATCCCACTTTGTATAGACAACTTATACGATCGCCAATGTAGTTGATACATTTGAGGCCTGATATCTGTTATGTCATGAGCATTCTGAGTCAATTTATGTCTAATCCAAGACACAGACACTAGATAGTTGTTAAGCATGTGCTTAGGCACCTTCGAGGTACAATTTCATATGGACTTAGATATGCCTCGAGTGGAAGAGTCATGTTACTTGGTTATACAGACTGAGACTGGGGAGGAATCATTGTGGGCCGTAAGAGTACATTAGGATACTGTTATAGCCTAGGATCAACTATGATATCTTGGTCCAACAGGAAGCAGGGCTTCGTATCCCAAAGCACTATAGAAGCAAAATACATAGCTGCCAGTGTTTCCTGCTGAGAAGTAGTGTGGCTAAGAAAGCTACTTGCAGGGTTGTTCAGTGAAAATCTTGAGCATACAGTTATTAGGCGTGACAATCAGGTGTTAGCGCGACGCCAGTCGATAGGGGTTCCACTCACTGTCGACACATACCACAATCTTCCTGAGCAGCGGCCCGGACAGGGTTTATCCCACCCAGCAACACCTGCAGAGCAGATGAGGTCTCACCCGAGGCATCCAGGAAGAGCAGACGGAACCATGTTTCCGCCAAATGAAGGAGGATGGTTGCAGCTATGATACTTAAACTTATTGCAATACTAGGACAGTGATCTTTAAGCATTGAACATAGTATTAAAGCAATATTCAACCAAGACATTCATCATTACACAACAGTAATTGTAAATCAAGTATCGCATCAAAGAAGCATGACATTATTTGTATAGTGCAACATCGCATTACCATAACTGAACAGATTAAACACAGATATTGTACCAAAATAGCTTCATCATATTATCATTATTGACCCAGATACAATGTCTCTGCAAAAACTAGATCTCCACAATGACTCTTAACATCACAACATACCCGAAAACATACAACCAACATAAGAGCTTCGCATAATATCTTCAGCCTTCAATCCTGATTATCATCCTCTCATCACTTACAATCCTTATCTATATATAGGATTTCGCCTTACAACTCTTGTCCACTTTCTAACAACTTGTTAACCGACACTATGGACAAATGGCTCAATATTAACTGACTTATCCAAAAACGACCAAAAACCCGCATTCTGCGGTATAACTGACTCAACAGTACATAATATGTAGTCCAAATGACCCAAAACCAACAATTCACGGTACAATTGACCCAAAATGCATAAAATAATCTTTCGCTCATCGCCTTTCGCACCATCTTCTGCCTTGTCGCAGCATCGGAGATGTTGCGATAGCACTTCACCAAATCGCCTGCCAATAGGCCCCCAACACAATCTTGTGGCTCGCCCTCAAGCCACGTCAACTGGAGACGGTGTACTTCATCGTTTTGACTTTGAAGTCCTCGTACGATTGTTCAACTATCCGCACCGCCTCCTTGACTTCCGTATCCGCTGACTGACTGTCGACCACGTCTTCTGCAGATGGGTGATCTGTAAGCTTTGCCACTACCTATTGTCGACACTTTTGCACTGCCTGCAGAGCTTCGCTAGCTTGCATCGTGAATTTGCCGCTGCTATCCTAGAACTCCTCTAGCTGGGTCGTGCATGTCTTCTATCGCTCATCCGCCTTGGTGACACGGTGTTGTAAGTATTTTAGCTCCTAAGACTTAGCAACTTGCTCCAGTGGTGGCATTGTGCGCATTGTCGCTTTCAATGTGGGCAACTGTCCTTCTGCTTCCTGTCGATACTTAGTCAGTTGTTCAACCTACTCGTCATGAACAATGCGGCCCTAGAATTGTACAGTGTTATCCATGAGCCTGGTTTCCTGCGTCTCCAACTCCTCCATCTGAGCGGTGACTTCCTCAAGTGCCCTTCTTCGTTCATCCACTTCAGCCTGAGGTGTACCCGATTTCATCTGGGCCTTCAACTCATGATTCTCCTGTCGCAATTGAATAATGGCATCCCCTAGTTGCTGCACCCGGTGGAGCACGTCTACCTCTTCAGTGGGCTCCGGCACATGTTGATAAGCTTCCACGATCGCCCGGTCAACCCATACACTATTGTCCCACATACAAGCCTTCTCCACAATAAGGAAATTATGTTCCTTTTTCAGGCCTTTGATTTCACATGCCTTCTCAGCCCGTTCTTCCCCTATGTGTGCTTCGAGGTCATCCACGGCCTACCATGCGGAAGTAGCCTTGGCGGTCAATTCTTCGATAGTGCGCTTCACATCGGCCTCACTCATTTGTAGTCGTACACACATACCACTAATCTGCCGCAGTCAATCTGTCGTTTCCTTGCTGGTAGTAGCCTGCATAGTGGTCAACCCTTCCACGGGAAAGGCATTCACATTAATGGTCACCGTTTTTAGTTGCTGCAGCATGGCGTTGGCAGCTTCGTCTTCAGTCACAATCGCAATTGGGGGAATCTCCACATTCCTCACCCACGGCTTAGTGATGATTGTGCCAAAGGTTGGTGCCGCTGCTTCCTCTGGTACCTTTCCGGAAACCATATCGTACAGAGACTCTAACCGAGCGGTGATCGCATGGAACCCTTCATCCACTTTCCTTGCCATCTTGTCCGCTACCGCAGAGGATGCAATATTGAGCACTATGAGCAGGCGGCCCAACTGTGCCTCAGCGGGCAAGGACAACCCGCTGATCGTTGCATGCTCCTGATACCTTTTCGATCGGGTTTCTTCAAGGGCCCGATCACTATCATCCGATATCATTTTGGTCGATTCTTGCCCTGAGTCATGGTGACTGTGTTGGTCCTAGGCCGATGCCCGATCATCTGGGCCCAACCCCGGGCCACCGACTTCTATCTCTGCTAAACTCATGGGTTGTCGCCATTCCTCCGGCCACTCATTCACAGCAGCCTCCAAATCTTTGGACTTCACCTTATACGAGGTCTACAACCATTGTCGATCAAGGTCACAGTGGGCTTGTATATGTATGGTATGTGGCTGAATTGCAAACACCATGACTGGTCTGAAGCGTGCTGCAGTTTCTTCATATATTTGCAGGACTTGTGTTGTCGCAGCACAAAGCATCTCTCAAAACAGCCAAAACTACAATTGGCAATCCCGGAGTCTCTCTGGCTCCCGTACATACCACAGATTCTGATATCGCGCACCCCGTCATTCTGCTACAGCCGGATAGTCCATGCCCTGGTAAGTGTCGGGCTCCTTCCATGCGACGAAGGAGATCAACAGCAACAGCCAACTGTATGTGAAGGCACCCTTTCCCGATTGGACCACCATAGTGTCCTCCATTAATTGATTCAAGATATACAGAGACCAGTTCATTTGGACCCCTTCCGCGCATTGCTCTGCGCATGCAATGATCCTCGAGTTGCACTGGTTAGGTCGACCACCCCTAACCACCTTATAGGATAGGATCTTAATTCTCATGAGTACCGCCTGATCATTGCAGCTGTTGGTGTGATACCCACGCCCATCCGTTTCTAATCCATATTTCTGTGCCAACTACAGTGCCCACTTTATGCTGTTTTCCTTTCCTTAGATGAACTGCGACAGATCAACTCCATTTTTAGGCAAGCCAGTTATATACGAAATTAAATCGATGGTGACCGGGACTTCTCTGTCCAACCACAACAAACCACCATGAAAGCACGCAAGGAGCTTGCTTCACACACACATTAACTTCTGCCAGTCGCCCAAAATGTGGCATGTTAATAAGCCCTAACAAGCCGACCTGCTTCAATCCTTGTGCCCAGTCTTGTACAGCCGGTGTAGAGGAAAGGCGTGTCTCAAGCACATATGGGGCGGATGCAATGTCAGGGTAGGCCACCATATCATGGTCGTCGTAACGCATGCGCATCAACGCCGACCCAATATCCACAGAGCACTCCATTTCAACTGGGAGCACTGGCATCTTCACACCATACTTCTGTTTTGGGTTTATCTTGCGCGAGGTGGCATCCAGCCGAATGGGAGGGATATACCCAAGGATGTCGTCGACTGACAATCCCACCCATGGAGCAGACTCACAAACGCGGTGACTGGACTGCCCCACCTGTTCTGTAGCTTCGCCTACCGTCGCAGCGGAGGACCAAAGTATCCTCTTACTCTGCGAGGACTCAGAGTGCTGACCTCCTCGTTGCTTCTTAGCGACAACTGATGCTCCCACTGACATATTTGTAACTTCGGCTCCAAGATCAATGGATCTGGATGACACAACTTCTTGCTCGACGACCATCAGGATGAAGGGAGACTCCACTTCGCTGCTAATCTCGGCTGTCTCTAGTTCGCCTGGCATACCTCGCAACACTTTGTTATATGCTTATCAGCACCCTGCTGAACTCACGACTGCACTCTGCAACAACACTGCACAACTGATATCTCAGTGTCTTTCGACCAACTTCTATCCAGTTTTATAGCTTCCAGCCAAATCCTTCGTAATCATCATGAAATCTTGCATTAATTCAACCAAAATCCTGTATTAATGATGCAAATCTACCATTGATCCTGTCAGTCGATTGGCCAGATCCGCCATTAATGCCCATCATTCAAACAAGCGTTGTTAATTAACTGTTTTAAATTTTGTTATTTATTGCTTATTTGACCCGGTCGCAATACTGCCACTTGTTGCCGACCGCTCCAAACTTGCGGTAGAAGCCTCCCTGCTTCCACATTCCATCCTTGTTGGTGCGCCATCCTGCCACCAATCAATCTACTTCTTCTTCTTTTTCCTGATGCGACTCAGGCATCGCAGTATTCCAAGCCCGACTGATAGGGCTTCAACCTATGACCATTCACCAGTTTTGGGAGCATCCCCCCATCCAGCTGCTGCAGCTGAACTGCGCCCCTTGAAGTAATACTACTGATGCGATACGGACTAAGCCAATGCATTTGCAACTTCCCTGGATGTTTCATAAACTTGTTGTTGTACAACAGCACCAAGTCGCCCTGCTGAAACTATTTGTTTTTTATGTGTCGATCATGCCATGCCTTCTGGCGATTCTTTTCTACCCCCTGGTGGAACCCATCGATGAAACGATCTTCCTCCAACTGCACCAACTGCTCTAGACGTTCATCTAGTGCCATTACATCATCCAAGCCTGTTGCGGCCATGATGTGCAGACTCAGGACAATGTGCTCCATGGGCATAATTGCTTCTTGTCCATACACCAGCTTAAATGGTGTCTACCCTGTCAGTCGTTTACATGTGGTGCGATAGGCCCACAATACTACTGGGATTTTGAGATCCCAGTCATCGCGGTTCATGTTACACACCTTTGTTAGCGCATGCTCCAATATCTTATTGAAAGCCTCCACTGTGCCATTCGCCTACGGATGATAGGGTGTACTCTTCTTATGTTGTATCTGCAACTCCTTCGTCAATGCACTGATGGTGCGATTAAGAAAGTGGTTGCCTTGATCGCTCAACAATATCTTGGGGCAGCCGAAGCGAGTGATGGTGTTATCAAACAAGAATCACATTACCGTTGCTGCGGAACAATCAACTACTGGTGTCCCCTCTGCCCATTGAGTCAAATACTCTGTCGCTGTGATAATGTAGCGAGCACCCATGCGCTTCCCTGGTGGATGGATCAGTCCTACAAAATCCACTGCCCATTTGTCAAACGGCTGCAATGTCAACTGAGGCATGAGTGGCATCTCATCGCGTAGGGATGGTTTGTCAGTTCGTTGACAGACATCACAGGACCACACATAGTTGTCGCATCATTATGCAGTGTGGACCACCACAGCCTGGCACACAGCACTTTCCTAGCAGTCGCCCTACCACTGTAGTGTCCTCCGGCTACTCCTCCATGCACTTCTACTAATATCTGGGATTGCTCATGCAGCAAGACACATCTGCACAATACCTCATCAACACCCATTTTGTATAACTCTCCTACAATTAGCTGGAAGTATGCAGCTTTGACTACCAACTGCTTCTTCTGACTCATGGTGAACTCGTCTGGTGCAGTACCCGTTGTTAGAAACTGAATGATTTCCGCAAAGTAGCCATCTGCAACCTCAACCCGAAACAGTTGAGCATCTGGTAAACCATCTTCAATGTTGGTCGGCTCCTCTCCTGTATCGATCCGTGAGAGATGATCAGGACTAGCATTCAACCGGCCTGGCTTCACAATGACTTCAAAATCGAACTCCTGAAAAAGAAGTAGCCAGCGGCATATCTTCCCCCCAACACAGGCTTATTGACTAGGTATTTCAACGTGGAATGGTTTGTGAACATTTTAAAGTTCCCACCCAACAAATAGTGTCTGAACTTCTGCAACGCATAGACCATTGCCAGACCTTCCCTCTCAGTAGTAGTGTAATTCCTTTCGGCAGAGGACAGCTTCCGACTTGCAAAAGCAATAGGATGATCAAGGTCGCCTTCTCCTTGTTGAGCCAATACGACACCCAACGCAATCGATGAGGCATCAACATGGACATGGAATTCCTTAGTCCAATCCGGAAATACCAATATCAGTGCCGACGCCATCTTCGCCTTCAATGTTTCAAATTTGTCGTGACATTCCGAGGTCCACTGAAATAGCACATCCTTCTTCAGCAATTTCTCCATAGGGGTAGTAATCGCTGCATATCCCCTGATGAGTTTACGATAATACCCAGTATGCCCCAGAGCTTCCCGCAACTGCTTAATAGTGGTCGGCGGTTGCAAGCTCAAAATGAGCGCAATCTTGGCCAAATCGACCAACAACCCTTGCTTACACACAATATGGCCGAGCAATATCCTAAATGGTGCACAAAGGATGCATTTCTTCAAATTCAGCGATATCTGGTGCTGTCGAAATCGCTCGAGCATCAACCGCAGATTTTCTAGATGATCATGGACCAAACCATAGATCATCCAATTGTCCATATATGCTTGAAAGAACTTTTGAATAAAGTCTTTGAAGGTAGCAACGACAACCCGCGAAAATATCGCAGGTGCGTTCTTTAAACCAAACGGCATTATAGTGTATTGAAAGCAGCCCCATTCAGTAATGAAAGTTGTCTTATGGTGATCTTCTTTGGCAATGCGGATCTAATGATAGCCAGAGAACCCGTCTGTGAAGGAGTACATCTCCTCACCACCCACACCTTCAAGCACTTCATCAGTAAATGGAGTGGGGAATGGATCATGCAAACATGCATCATTTAGCTTCCTGAGGTCAATGCAAATGCACACGTCACCAATCTTCTTATCCTGCACCACCATAGGACTAATCCATTCCGACTCCTCAACCGGTTCAATAATACCAACATCCAACATGCGATCCAATTCTGCCTTGACCCGCTCCTTATGTCGTAGATTCAATCAATAGGGTCGCTGTCGGATCAGCTTAGCATCTGGTTTTAATGGAATCTTCATTTCTCCTAAGTCACCAAGAATCCCCTTCATGTTGGAAAACTTGGTAGGAAATATGTCCTAAAACTCATGGAGCAAATCAGTGACCTTGCTTATCAGCTCATCATCCCATTAATCCCCGACATTTGCGAACTTCGAAGTGTCCTCTGTCCCAATGTTAATCTTGCGGATCTTCAGCGGCTGACTGATCAGGTTGCTTGGTGCATCAGGTGGTACCATAGCACGACTTCCTTCTGACTCCGGGATATTCACATTCTGCGGATCATCACCATCTTCTGGCCCACCACTGATATTGAAGCACTCCATGAGAGACTACATCCGGTAGTGCATGTGCGGATCCATAGGATATGCTACCAGGACAACCTGCAGAATTACATCACGGATGAGTTATAATGCATTATTAACCTCTGGATCGGCATCCACAAAACTGAATGTATGGGTAAAACACACTGTGAGCTCCAGCCAAGTAGAAATTTCCCCTTGCAACTCAACTGCAGTATACCATGAGAGTGGCATCTCATCCAAAGTATGGATAAAAGCATGGACCCACTCATCTTTCGGTCGCAATACCCATAGCCGCTGACATTCCATCAAGTGACCATCAGGATCGGTCCACCCATCATACTTTCCAGTGTGGTAGACCTCAGTATTACCAAAACATACCATCATCAATCTTCGGCATTTCAACCATCCATCAATTGATGCCTTGTGTGTCGCCCACTAGCGTGCTAGAGCAACCTTCAATGCTTCATTCAATGCCAACAATCGTTGGGGTTTGGAAACTCTTTCTTCGAACTCCATCAGAAAGTCAGATAAGCCAGGTAGTCCTTCATATATTGGTAGTGTAACCATTTCAGTCACGACACGGCATAATGACTGTGTAACCAACCTCCACTTATGGAGTGACACTTCGTGCAAGCGGTTCTGCCAATATTCCAGTGCATCGTCAGAGTCAGAAGACGCAGAGCTGTCACTGTGCCATCCCAGATCACCATTGGCAGTCGAATGTATATAATCTTCGGAAATATTGAATGCATGGTCCCATCTGCTGGGATCATCGTCCTTTATTGGCTCTATGCAGCGGCATCCTTCAGCCGGATCCAACGGGGCAATAACTATGAGATCGCGATTTTCAAAAGTCATCATCCATCGCTTGAAGTTGATTATAGCTCCACTATCATTAGCCCATCCAATCCCCAACAGCGTGGGATAAGAGCTTCCTCCCTCGACTACCTCTATTACATCAAATTTGGCATGTGTTTTCATTCCCTCAATGTCC
This sequence comes from Larix kaempferi, assembly GCA_027924585.1. Lineage (NCBI taxonomy): Eukaryota > Viridiplantae > Streptophyta > Pinopsida > Pinales > Pinaceae > Larix > Larix kaempferi. Next base: position 1,232,224 of record BSBM01000870.1, read on the forward strand.
ACCACCATTCATGGAACTCTCCCAATTGGTGTTACCTTAGTGTGATTAGCTAATCGGAGCTGTAAAGGAGACCAAATCAATGGGGGGATCCCCATCTTCTTCCAAGCCTGCTTGGTCAAGATGTTGACATCTGAACCAAGATCCAGGATAACTGAATCAACATCATAGTCGCCAATTTGAATATTCATCCACATCTCCTTACCCGTCTTCCGTCGTTGCAAGGAATTAACCGCAAGCTCTTGTCGATCCTGGACCGGTCGTCGTAACAAGGCTTCAATCGCATCAAGAGTGTCGGGATCTCTTTCCAGGGACAAACAATGTTCCAAAAATTCTTGAAGTTTGCTGGACCGCCGCGACAGGCTAACCTCTGAAGTAGCATCAAAAGTAGAGGGCATGTCATACATGACAGCTTTACCTCGGTCGTTTCCTAATGCATGTCGTGCCTAAAGAATTGTCTCCCATTCTGCATCAATAACAAATGACACCTTCTTTTGTCCAGCTAACCTGATCATTGAGCTGTCTTCTCCAGTTGTCTTTCCTCCTCGAGTGACCACAGCAATGAAAGCATCTTGCGGTCTTGGTTCTGCAGAAATTGTTGCAATGTTTGCACCCTGGGCCTGGTTCAACGACGGATTCCCGGGTGGGTTCACATTCTGATTCTGATTATGCCGTACATTCTGGTTCTGCACTGGTTTCTATACTTGGTTCTGGGTGGGGTGCGGTATCTAGGGCTGATTCTGCAATTGTGGAGTATTCCCTGCTTGCCATCGTGCAATCAACTGTGGACAATTCTCAACCGTAGGATCGTTAATAAAGCAGAACGTACACTGGTTCTGCAGTAGTGGGCAGTCTCGCTGATAGTGTCCCCATACCGCACAGTGATAGCATTGAACAAGTCCACGACCACCTCGTCCTCCTCCGCGACCAAATCCTCTACCACGTCCTCCCCGAAATCCTCCCTGCTGCTGGTACTGTAGTTGATTAAACTATTGTTGTACTGGTGTCGATTGCATTCCTTGCCCTTGTTGTGCATACTGCGGTTATTGTACATATTGTGGCTATTGTGGAGCCATCTGCATTGGAGCATATTGCAACATGAACTGCAACGGTTGTTGTTGCTGCAGTACAAACTACATCTGCAGTTGAGGTAGTGGCTGGGCTGCCTGTGGCTGCGGTTGCGATTGTTGTACGGCACGCTGGTCATCCTTGACATAGAATGCATCATACATTCTTTCTTGTAGCAACCCATATGCACGGCAATCTTTGTCATCGTGACCCACCGACTTGCAAAATGTACAATAAATATTTCTCGGGGTTGTGACCATTTTCTGCATATATGGGCAATTGTCATGGCTGTGTCCATATATATGGCAGACGCGACACCATGGCATGCTTCCGCCATTCAACGGGTTTGCCGCCCCTAACACCAAATAATTGCGAAAATCTAGGCAATTGTCCTTCGTATGCCCTTCTCCTCGGCATCGCGTACACCATAATTCATCACGTTGTTCCTTGCCTTTCTTCAAATCTTGCAGCTGTATAGTCAAGTTAGCGAGCTGTGTCTGTATCTGCGACATCCCAACTGCATTTTCTCCAATCGGCGACGCCTCCAATCGCATTGAAATCTCTAGAGCTTCACTAGGCGTCGAGATGTTTTGTTGCATCAACGGTAGCTGAATGTGTGGTAGCAGTGCCGCGATGAACCACTCTTTATGTTGGACAGCGCTCATATCGAAACTAACCTTTGCCATCAGCATCTTGAATCGCTGGTCAAAATCCCACACGGTTTCATTGGGGTACTGGTTAATTTCCTTCAATTCCGTAATATACTGAGCCTCCAACTTGGGCTTCCTAAATTCTGCAATCAGTCCATCCCGGATCTCCTCTAGTGATTTCTCTAGAACTCCTGTAGAGATTAGAACAAACTTCATAAACCAATCTAATGCACGACCTCGCAGAGTCGTCGCTAACATCACTAGGGATTAGAACAAACTTCATAAACCAATCTAATTGATCAAAGTAATGATGTTGTAAATTAGTCTTGTTGGACAAAACTCCGGACTTATGTGTCAAGTCATGATTCTCATGTGAACCTTCCATATAAAGGCATCCATGGGATGGACCTCCCGTATAGAGGTGGACCTTCCATATAAAGTCCATTCTTTACTTGTTAAAATCATTTAATGTTGTGTGATGTATTATTAACCATGATCACAAGTTGTTGTTAAGTCTCCTTTATAGATTGATCACCTCTAAAGTGAATTACGTTAGAATATGACCATTTGGTATGGAATAATATAATATGATCACTCATCCGATAATTCTTCTTAGTATAATGTAATGTGATGGATAATTAAAGTTAGCACATATTGACCATGCAGTAGAAGATAAATAAATATAAGATAAAGCCTAGAGATTAAGAGAATTCGAATAGCTCATGAGATGACTAAGTGAACTCGAATTGTCAAGCTTCAGTTAAATCCACCATGTATGCCTCAGTTAACTAAAGAAATCACAGTGGTCACTTCAAGTAAATCAACAACATGATTTCAGTTAACCAAGTGTTAAATAAGAAGGACTAGTTAACTAAATTGTTTTCACTTTAGTTAAAATAAAAGACAACACTTTAGTAAATCAAGGAGAACTCAAATCGACTCACTATAGTGATGTTATCAAGAAAGAATCAGTTAAAGAGAGTTAACTAAATGACAATAAAGAAGATCTAGTTAACTAAGTGTTATTGCATGATGACACTTATGTTAAACTAAAAGACGACATGTGAGTTGTGACACTTGCATGACGACACTTAAGTTAGCCACCTAACTAAGTGGGCAAGCTTTTAGTTAAGGAGCAATTTCATCCTAGGAGATAGTTCAGTGAGATAAAGAACTGCATGAGAAGTGGAGCGCACTTCTTCATGCAAGATTGATACATCCAGTTTGAGGGCGAGTTCATCCGGAAGATAGAAGAATATGATGCATGAGAAGAATGTATAAATATGTTATATGGGATTGATGAATTCAATGTGAAGTGAATTCTCTTTTCCTTTGAAGGCAAGGCACTCCTCTTTGTGTGCATGATATTTTATTGATGTGATGGGCATATTGGACAACACATTTGATTGATCTCTCTTCTCCATTGCTTATGTATCTTCACCAAGAGTGTTTGGTGAGCTCTTATCTTCCGAAAGCAATCTTCTATATTGTAAAAGAAAGGCATTCTCTGCTATCCATTATATTATACTGAGAATAGTTGTTGGGGTTTTTGTTCTCATATTTTTTAGGATCTTTCCCAGGGTATATCTTGTGTTATGGTTGTATAAATTTCATGTGATTGAATTGTCTCATTGCTTCAAGTTTCTACATCTAAAATAATTAAAGATTAAATCTCAACCAAATTTCAACAGTTGGGACTCGATGTTAGGGTATTGACCCTAGTTTTATTTGGAGGGGTGGAGGCATTGCTCATTGTGTATCCTCTGAATCCTAGAGTCATGGGACGGTTGTGGTGGACATGCTCGCCTAGACGTGTGATGATGACTTCCAATTTCCTGCTAGGGAAGTTAGGTCGATATAGCCGACACTTCCAGCTAAGGGTTGTACATGTGGTTAGGTCAGTATAGCCAATGCCACAACATATTCTAGTAAAGAAAGGATATGATGGGAGCATAAGTAGGTTAGGGAGTTTAGGTGATTCTAACTTAGTTAGTTGTGTATTCTACTTGGGAAGTAGTAGTCTCTTTTTATTTTTCTAAATTCCTACCATGTGAATAATACGTGTTTGATTATGTTTATTAGTCTTAATGTGATGATTAGTTAATATTGAATAATTGTGATTGGTGGTTAAAGATTATGAGTGATGATTTGTTGTAAATATTATTAGTAAGAGAAGATAAATGATGCATTACGATTATTCTCTTACATGTTTGATTGAGGAATTTATATATATATATATATATATATATATTCCACGTGGTTTACGGCACTGGAGATTGATGCTCGCTACATCCACGAAAAAAAACCCCCGGTATCCCACGAGGAATGAGGGGCGATAGGATATTGTCGCTACAAAGGTGGCTCAACAAGAGCATCAAATATGCCCATTTAAGAGCTTAACGTGTCACTTACAGGGATTGAACTTAGGTGGGGAGGTTAATAATTAATCCTCCTAACCACCCAAGCTACATCCAATGGACACACACACACACATATATTCCTAAGAAAAAAATCCTTTATTCATATTTGAATAAACATTGACTATCCTTTAAGGACTTTACATCACAATCTTTGAGAGCTTCACATTACAAACTCTTTCGAGAAATCTGTCTGGAAATTTCCTTTTTTCATCAAAATTACATCATGATTCTTTTGTCTTCAAAACATATAAACAAAATTTTTCTTATCATTATGTTTCCTTATATGACAACAAAATTGAATCTTCTACATATTATATAAACTGATAATTGGAAATGATTCTCTCATCCCTGAGATCGTCTATCTCCAATAGTCCAAGCTCTAGTAACGATGCATTCTTGGAGATCTTATCAGCTTCAGCATTGAGCTCGTAGTATAAATATGCAAATGATAAATTCACAAAAGATTCCACCTACCTCTATATTTCTCCAAGAAGGTGTTGCATATGGGGGGCACTTATTTGAGTTTTTCTATTTTCCTAGTCGATGACCATTATTTAATCCCCGAACACCTGCAAACGAGAAATGCCTTTGGAGAGAGAAACCTTTAATACCCAACCACAACGCTGCTAATTCTGCCTTACTTTTTGAACAATGGCCCGACGTGAATATAATGCAAATCTTGGTATCCTATGATAAGAATAGGACTCCCCCCGAACTCCCTAAAGGTGGATTCCCTTGACTTGCGCCATCAAAGAAATCCAGAGGGATGGTTTTATCCATACTTGGAGGAATTAAAATGCATTGTTTTTTATCTTAGGTTCAATTTTATGCTCCCTCGTCCACTGTAGAACCAAGGAAATTGTCACTTCCAGAGGAACCCACTGGTTTTTAAAGATTACATATTTTTGTGCCCACCATATCCCATATATAAAAGAAGAGGGAAAAGCATCATAGCAATGTACTGTCAGATATTTCCACCATTGTTGACAGCTTTGTTCCCACGACAAACTAATCTGGTTTGAGGACGCTTTAAATTCTTTGGCACTGGAATTCCACATATCCTTTTCAAAAGAGCAAGACACGAACAATGAGAAGAGGATTCTCCATCTGATAAACACAAAGCACACCAGCTTGGACTGTACCACCCTCGTTTTAGGAGATTTTCCTAGGTTAACAGTTTATTACTCATAGTTAACCATAGTGTTATTTTTTGTTTCTTGTGAAAGACTCTGATACATAAGAATCGTACCTAATTTAGCTTAAAATTCTAATGTTGTATTTTTCTTTGTCCAACACAAAACATTTGGTGAATCCTCTTCTAAATGAATGAAACATTTCACCAGTTTATTAATAAAGCAAGACCATTCACTCGTTACTTCTCCACTTAGTTTAAGAACAAATAATATTTTCAACCTTCTCTACCCCGGGATTGAGGAATTGGGCTTGTACATATGTTAAAGCATATATCCTATGGCTTCTTAATAACACTAGTGTTTCCCTTGATAGCTTGTATTCGTCTCTCGCTCCTAACCAGGGATCTTCCCCTATCCGAACACTTCTACCATTACTGATTTTCCAAGCAAGCCAATTACCAAATAGAGGAAAAACCAGAGTCAATGCCTTCCATCCTACCATGACATTTTTAAAGGATTTGGAAGGCTGTCTAATAGACTCCAAAATAGAGGAATTTAGACAATATTTAGAAATCATTACCTTTCCCCATAAGGACTTGTTGTTCTGATACAAACGTGATAGAGATTTAGTAGCTAGATATTTACAGAACACAAAGGGGTTCTTTATGCCCCTACCCCCTAGCTCCTTAGAATTGTGTAACGAATATAAAATAATATATTAATTATAGTTTATTAATTATTAAGTGAAAGGGTGTAACCCTTCACTATACATGCTCAAAGCCTATAGAAGCGAGCTTCATTGTAATTTAATATCATCTCATCAATTATCTTATCAATTATATTTTACTATTTATCCATTTATGGAGCCATTGTCTTATTTATGTTGGAAATTTACATAGAAGTCAGATATCACCGCTTCAGTTGGTATCGGAGCCTCGTTGGATAGATTCCGGCCTTTGGCCATCTTTTGGCTTTTAGCCATTACCCAGGGTTTCCTTGAATTTTTCTCTTTGACCATAAAATCACAATAAATTCCCACATCAATGCTACTCTTCCCAAACCTCCCCTACATTCTTCATCATCCTCCATCATCCTTCCTCCTTCCATCTCTCATCCGCGCTCACACTTTTTCCTGCCATTTCCCCTTCACTACTCAACCTACACATTCCACTACTCCTACATCCCTACATACTCTACACCAACTGCGCTCATCTATTCTCCACCATTTCCTATGTCCCGTGCTACCACGACCTACTCCGCCATCGACGTGTGCTCCCACCTACGTCCATCCATTCCCCGACCTGCCATTCCATCTCCCTGCTTAAGTTTCCATCAACGCTCCGCTTCACCATCTAACGTTTTCGCCATCCCATACTATCTCCAACCCTGTCCGCGGGTCCCACAGCACCATTCACGCATAATCCATGTCACTATCCATGCTCACACATAAAACCACGCTTCATGCTCCATCCTCTATATGCACCCTTTCTGCTGATTGCTATCTCCCCCATCTTCACTGGAACACCCCACACCCCTGCACGCATCCACATCTACCTATATCCCTTCCTAACTCAATCCTCCCCCAAATCACTGTTCGCACTGCTACACTTGCAATCCCCTCACTCCATACCTCCTTGCTCACTCTTGCGTCGCTCGTTCTCCCAACTCCAACCTGCACGCACGCATCCCCTTCTCCTAAACGCCACCTCCGCTCTCATGCATCCTCCACTCTGCCATGCATCCAGTCTTCCCTGCCCCAGCATCCTCTCGCTCCTCGCATCCACATCCCTTATCCCCAGTTCTATCACCTTCCAGCTTCGCCCACACCCATAGTCGTTGCTTCCGGCTGCGCCTACAACCACTACCATCTGCCCACTCTACCACGACCTGCTCCACCATCGACGCGTTCTCCCACATACTCCCATCCATTCCCCGACCTACAATTCCATCTCCCTGCTTACATTTCCATCAGCGCTCCGCTTCACCATCCAACGTTTTTGCCAGACCATACTATCTCCAACCCTGTCCACGAATCCCACAGCACCATTCACGCATAATCCCTGTCACTATCCATGCTCACACATAATTTCTATCCAAATTAAAAAGAAATATAATAAATATATTATCAATAATATTATTTATTATCAATTTTTAACCCTAACCCGTCCACCTCAAATCAATAGTAATAATAATAGTTAACATTTATTATTATTGTTAACAAATATTATTATTACAAAGCTTTGAAATTATTTATAATAAAGCTATTATTTATAATAATAGTTACTTTTTATTAGTAATAGCCAATTTTCTATAAAATTTAAATCATATTCTTCTCATAAAAAAGGAGAGAGAAAAAAAAGGCTATTTAACCAAAAAAGAATTTTTACGACAAAAGCACATCAAGGGTTATTACAACCTTTGTGCCTACCTATTGTTGAAAAAACAAAAAACAAAAAAAAACAAGAAGACCAAGTCAAAGAAGATATTAAAGAGAGCCGAAACAAACTCTCGGAAGATATTGAAGAAGTCATTGAAGCCAATTGTGGATTTGTCGAAGAAATTATGGATTCCATATATAAATCCAAATTCTGGACTAAGTGTCCTTATTGCGAAATGGAATTCCAATATCCGACACTTTTTAAAAATTGCAATCGCTCATGTCCGATATGTAGCAAATATTTTACTATGGAAGAATATCAAGGTCAATCACAATTGCAATCGCAAATACAGAAATTGGAAGGCGAATTAGGATACTACAAAGAAATCAATAAAAATCTACAATGTGAGATAAGTAAGCGGAGCATTCTTGATCAGTTAACAGAATGAGAGAATCGTTGCTTAAAATATCAAAACCAAAAGCTGAAAAAAGCTAATCAAGATATCGAGGAAATGTTATCATCTAAGAGTGAAGAAATATCTCGATTAAAAAATCACAATCAAGATCTTGAAGACAAAAACAAAAAGTTTGAAGATAACAAAGAATCACCGTATAGAAGTGATAACAATTTAGAAGAAGACATAAAGCGTTTAAACCAGCTTATCATGGACAAAGATGATGAATTGACGCAAGTCCGGAGGAAGTTGCAAAGTCAAGAATCAAAGATAGGTCAACAGCAACAAAAGAATAAAGAACTCCAGCAAACGGACGACGCTACTAAAAAGGCGCACAAGCTGGAAATTGAGAAAATCAATGACATATTAGCAAGCAATACCGAAGAACTATTTCGACTAAGAATTCATAACAAAACATTACTTACGAAAATCAAAAAGTTCAAACATAGTCAAAAGATGGAACACTCCAATGAAAACCTAGAAGGAAAAATACTAGAACAACAAGAACAAAACCATCATCTGAAAAATCGTAATCAAGAACTAGAGAAACAAATTGAGAAGTTTAAAGAGGACAAAAAGTCGCAAGACGAAAGGTTCGAGAAAATTCAGAGTAATAACAATCTATTAGAGAACAAATTAGAGCAAATCTAGAAGGAAGCATCCAGACCCTCCGAAAACCAAAGTCAAGTTGAGGAAATAAATTCAGTCCTCGACACAATTCAAAAAGAAGTCAATCCAGCAGAAAAACAAACATCAAGGACTCCTCATCGACACCCCAATTATAAACGTCAATTTGACCAACGACAGGGTCAAAATGAACATACACAGAGGAATTATGATGTCAGACAAGCAAGAACATCGAATCAACATACTAAGCATCAAAAAAAAAGTTCTATCCCACAAAGCGTTCAAATAGATCTGATAAAAATAGATCTCGGATGGACCACATCAGAGACGATGCGACAGTTCTTCCTTGGAATTCGTAACTCTTATCGCCTCACTTTATCAAGTGTTGCCAGTACTAAAAGAAAGGATCTAGAGATGTCGGTTCAAACAAAAAAAACATTTATTTTCAATAAGCTTTGAGGACAAAGCTTCCCTTAAGGGGAAGGCAATGTAACGAATATAAAATAATATATTAATTATTAAGTGAAAGGGTGTAACCCTTCACTACACATGCTCAAAGCCTATAAAGGCCAGCTTCATTGTAATTTAATATCATCTCATCAATTATATTATCAATTATATTTTACTATTTATCCATTTATGGAGCCATTGTCTTATTTACGTTGGAAGTTTACATAGAAGTCGGATATCACCGCTTCAGATTGGCCAAAATAGACCATTTTACCAACATAATTCCATCAACTTGCTTACTAGTTGTCCACAAGAAGGAGAAACATGTTTTCCTTATTTTGGTTAATATACCTTTAGGGATATATGCAATGGATGCCCAATATACTAGAATTCTGTATAGGACTGCCTTTAAAAGGACTAGGCGTCCACTTCTTGACAAGAATCGATTTTCCCAGCAGGAAATCCTTGCTTCTATTTTCTTGTATAACCAAGTCCAATCATTGAAGGAGTATGAGTTTGGTTTCAAAAAGAACCCGAGATATTTTAAACCTTCTTCCAAATGATTCATGGGAAAGTAGACCAACTCCTTCATGCTAACATGTTGATCATCTGAAATGAGATTCTGGGAAAGGCTATACTTTTCCACATTAACTAACATTCATGTAGCCTTTTTGTATAACTAAAAAATCTGAGATAATGAATGAATATTCTATATTATTCCCTATCCAATCATAAGCACATCATCCATGAAAAGGACATGAGTGATCACTTCTGACTCAATCACTCTAACCCCTTTCAATGTCCATGTATTCCTTTCATGGTGGACTAATATACTAAGAGCATCAGCCACCAGAAGAAATAGAAAGGGAGAGAGCAGAAAACCTTGCATGATACCCCAGGACGACCAAAAAAATGAAGATGGTAAACCATTTATCAGAATTGTAATGGATGCCTATTGAATGCATCACATTATCCAGTTAATGAAATCCACTGAAACACCTATTTGAATAAGGAGAAGGCACAAAAAATTACAGCTTACCCTGTCAGAGGATTTAGACATATCCAACTTTAGAGCAAAGGCGTTATCTTTGTTCTTGGACATAGAGTGAATGGCTTCCTGAGCCAAAGAAACTGCATCGTGAATCTGTCGATTAAAAAGGAACCCAAATTGTTCCTTCAAGATGATTTTACTCGGATAGACTTTAGCCTTTGAGCAATAATTTTGACAATCAATTTGTAGATAACATTACAGAACCAGATATTCCTAAAGTCATCAAATGATGAAGGCTTTTGATTTTTAGGGATCAAAGCCAAGAAGGTAGAGTTTATTGTCCCCAACACCTTTCCAGAGAGCCAAGATTCACGGACGACCTTTAGCAGATCTTCCTTTAAGAAGTCATAAAAACCTTGAAAGAATTCAACCATGAACCCATCTGGACCAGTGATTTTTCCTTTTTTGAAGGAATGCAAAATGTGATGCAGTTCCTCTTCCGAGACCTCCTCTATAAGGGCATTTTTTATTTCTTATGTTTCCAACTTAGGGAAAAGCCTAATAAGTTGCAATATTTCTTGAATAGGACAACCTTCCTGCTTTTTAAAAAGAGACTGGAAATATGAAACCCCTGCTTCTACTTTTTCCCAGAAAGATTTGATCAGAAGGCCTTGAGCATTTTGTATCTCCACAATAGATTTTATATTCTTCTTGTAGTATGCAAATCGATGGAAAAACTTGGTATTGTTGTCCCCTTTGGAAATCCAAATCACCCTGCTTTTGGGTCTCCAAAGTTGTTCTTCCCTGGATAGGAGCTCGCTTCTCTTCAACTCTAGAGTTTTCAAAGAACCTAACACATCCTCCGAAAATATCCCCAACCTATTAAGGGAATAAACCTCCACTATCTTAGCCTCCACTTATGTTAGTTGGACCTGCTGATTGGATCTATAAACTTTTCCCCATTCTTTGGTTACTTTCTTGACGCTTGCTAGATTTTCGACTATCTGCTTCATGAAAGAGACAATGGAGTCCACTTGCAAGGGTGTCCACATATCCATAACCAAATTCCTATAATCATCTTCTTGTAATCATCTCGAATTAAACTTAAAGGAAGCAAGAGGTTTTGGATCAAATAGGCGGGTTTTTGGGTCATTTGGACCGTGTCAGTTAGATTTCGGGTCAATTGTCCAGGAGTCGGTTAGGAAGTTGTTAGTAAGTGGACAAGAATTGTAAAGGCGGAAACCTATATATAGACAAAAATTTGTAGGTCGTGAGAGAGAGGGGGGAGAGCTTTAATATGCATTTTTTTGCGAGAGTTCTGAGATTAAGAGATATTGCTGAAGTCTGTGATCTACAGAGGCATTGTATTGGGATTTTGCAGTAATAATATGATGTGATGAAACTGTTTCTGTGCAATCCTAGTGTGTCTTCTGTCTTTTGATGGTAATGCAATGTTTCTTTGGTGCAATAGTCGCTTTACTGTTATAATCTGCTGCAACAATGAATGTTTCCATTAAATGATGCCATGAGTATAATAACATCAAGGTGAATGCATGGATCTATTGTTGAATGTTGCAACAATATTAGGTAGTTAATACCGCATACATCCTCCTTCATTCGACGGAAACATGGTTCCGTCCACTCTCCCTTGATCGCTTCGGGTGAGACCTCATCTGCTCTGCAGGTGTTGCTAGGCAGGTTAAATCGTGTCTGGGCCAGTGCTTAGGGAAATCGTGGTGGGTTGGTTTCGATAGTGATGGGAACCCCTATCGACTGGGTCTGAGTCAGCACTTATCTATCTGATCTATCTAGTTTTCAGTAATAGAGAAATTAGTTCGCATTCCTGCATATTTGTCTGTGTGTATTTGTGTTTATATGCGTAGTGTAATTTATGCTTGCTTATTCTATTTCTTGTGCTTCCTTCATAACAGATCCAACTCATTCAGTCGAACTGTTGTCCCCCTCGGCTTCCTGGCCCCGAGCGGATCATTGGTATTAGAGCAGACTCAGAGCTTCATCAGAGCACATCAGCTTTGTTCATGCTTAAGTTTTGCATAGACACTTCCAGCGAAGTTACCTGAATTATGCCAGTTCAAACTCGCTCGCAGACTCGGCAATCCAAGTAGATACTACCTCCAGAGATGGCAGAAGAAGGGGGAGAAAGACATGCAATGGACGAGACACAACAGCTCATAGAGCAAGCACTGGCTCGAAAACAAACTGAGATGTTCACCCATTTCAACGAGATTCTCATGCGATTTGCTTCAAATTCAGGAGCATTTTCGACGAGAACTAAATCCGACAAAATCATCCCCCTCAAAGTGCAAATGAATTTGGACATACCGAATCTAGAAGGAAAGATTGACGCAAAATCCGTCGACATTTGGGTTCAACAATTGGAGTCCTATTACTCTATGAATCAACTCTTAGAAGCCGACAAGATCACCATTGCATCCTTAAATATGTCAACATTCGTGCACTGCTGGTGGGAGAATCTTTAGACAAAGATGGAGAAAAGTGGAGACCCCATCGACACATGGGATAAATTTTTAGAACACATCCGAAAGGAATTTTACCCGCTGAAGTACCTCGAGCAGCAGTATAAGAAGTGGCTGCAGCTAAGGCAATGGAAATACCAATCTGTGCAAAGATACACTAATGAGTTCTATAGACTCATGGCTAGACTTGGTGTCCAAGAAGAAGAAAAATTGCTTGTTCTGAAGTACGTTAGCGGATTATCCCAATACATTCAGTAGTAGATAGAGTTTCTGACTTTCAATATGCTTGCGGATGCATTCCACTATGCCATCAAACTTGAAACCAAGCAAAAGGGAAAATCATGCTTCGCGACAAAGCCGACATCAGGACGACCACCCGACAAGAAGGCACGAGCCAACTTCAACAAGTCGAAATATTCTCAGTCGACTTCACCAAAGCCAGATCATGGGAAGAAGCCTTTTCATAAAAAGGAACGTAGCAAACAACTGACCGAAAAATGGTGCAACTACCATCACTCATCTTGGCATGATACGTCTGAATGCAAAGCTCGGAAGACCTTCTTGGAAAAAGTGTCGACATCCGATGCATTTGAAAAGATTGTGGTAGAATCTGATCCAGAAGCAACGACTCTTTTGACATCGACAACTCCAGCAACCTCAACCATTGTCGATGAGGAGGAATGAGAGCGCTTGTTCCATACATAGATATGGGTTCAGAACAATCCATTGCATCTGATTGTGTACAATGGGATTCAAAATAACTTTGTTTCTAAAGAACTTGTGAAGAAGCTAGGTCTTGTGACCACTCCACATCTGCAGCCTTACAACATCGGTTGGATGAATGATGGACAAGAGCTAAGGATCACCCAAAAATGAAAGCTTGCATACTTCATAAATCCTTTTGAAGATGAATTACTTTGTGACGTGGCACCACTCTCCGTAGCCGACGCCGTGTTTGGGAAACCTTACCTATGGGATCGTCATGGAAGTTACCAATCACGACCGCAGAAGGTAATTGTCAGAATCGGAGATCAGCGATACAGCATACCAGAACGACGACCTACACCAACGGTTTCCTTGGTATCTATGAAACAAACAAAGAAGCTCATCAATCATGCTCAGAAGTTTGCATTGATTATGATAAAGCCGCAACATTCTAGGAAGACTACAACAACTAGTCGAGTCACCGACGAGTGCAGCTCCCGATAGAAGCAGCAGATCGACAATATTCTTGATGAGTACCAAAACCTATTCCAAGTTCCAGACGGAGTACCTCTACACTATCAGGTAAAACACTCTATTGAACTTGCTCCCGGTTCTTCTTTTCCTAATGCATCTATCTACAGAAGATCCATTATCGAAAATGAAGAGATTCGTAGACAAATCCAAGATCTGATCGACAAATGTCATATCCGACCCATCTCCTCCCCTTGTGGAAGTCCATTCGTCCTCCTTCCGAAGAAATATGGGACTTGGTGCATGTGCATCGACTACAGGGAACTCAGCAAAATATCGGTGAAGAATCGGTACCCTCTGCCATGGATAGATGAGCTCATCGACTTTCTAAAAGGCGCTAAATTCTTTACTAAGATCGACCTCAAGTCATGATATCATCAGATTCCAATCGAGCCCTCATATGTATGGAAAACTGCTTTCAAGACCAAGGAAGGATTGTTTGAATGGTTAGTCATTCCTTTCGGCTTAACCAATGCCCCTGCGACCTTCATGCGATACATGGATAACATTCTTCGACCTTTCATCGAAAAATGGGTCATTGTTTCTCTTGATGACATATTGATTTTCAGTCGATCGTGGGAAGAACATGTTGGACAACTTCAACAAGTCCTCGACACTCTCTAGCAACATCGACTCTACTTGAACATGGAAAAGTATTCCTTTGCAATGAACAGCATCAAATATTTGGGGTTTGTAATTGACTCTGCAGGCATTCACGTCGACCCAGACAAAGTACAAATTCTCAAAGATCGTCCCATTCCTCAAAGCGTTCAAAAAGTAAGAATTTTTCTTGGTTTGGTGAATTTCTATCGACGATTCATACTCGGCTTCAGTCACATAGCCTGGCCCTTGAATCATTTGACCAAAAGGAAGTGGAAAAACTGTCTTTAAATCGACACCAACACAACAAGAAGCTTTTGAACAACTCAAACACAAGCTCTGCACTACACCAGTACTTTTGTTACCTGATTTGCATCAGCCCTTTGAGATTGAGACAAATGCATCGGACTATTCCTTGGGCGCAGTGATCACTCAATCTGGTCACCCATTCTCTTTTCATTCCGCAACTTTTAACAACACTGTTAGAAGGTATTCGACATACGAAAAGGAACTGTACGCCATTGTGCAAGCTCTCAAGCAATGGAGGCATTACCTCCTTGGCAAGGAAACAGTCATCCTCACTGACCACAATCCTCTTCATTTCACTCCGACACAATCGAAACTACAAACAACTCGACAGCTTAAGTGGATTAATTACCTACAACAATTATAGTCGGTAATTAAGTATCGGAAAGGTAAAGCTAACGCCACCGCCGATTGTCTAAGCAGACCACCCATTACTCTCTTGTTTACAATGATGAGTATGCAAGGATATGACACCACTACTTGGCCTCAGTTGTATCAGGAAGACATCGACTTTTCACCATTCTACCGACAGCTTCAGACTGACAAGTCGTCGACCGCTGACTATTTCCTGAAAGATACCTTGCTATACAAGCTCGGATAGCTTTGTGTACCGACCGGTGAGCATCGACAGCAGATCATTTGGGACGCACACTACAGCAAGACTGCAGGACACTTTGGGGTAGCAAAGACACTTTCTATTCTGCAAAAGTATTTATTTTGGCCTACACTTAAAACCGATGTCAACAAGTACATTTGATCATGCGTGGTTTGTGCCATTGCTAAACCGCATAATCAACAACAAGGATTGTACACTCCTCTGTCAATTCCTAGTCGACCATGGGAATCTATTTCTGTGGACTACTTGATAGGGTAACAGTTGAGGCCTCGGATGTGCAAGGTATGCAAAGTGTTTGAATGGGTTCCTAAGCTCTCAATAGAGGGGGAAAACCCAGACTGAAAGGCTTCAAGAGATCCTACGCAAGGGTAGTTCTATCCCCATCCTGTTTGGTATAGTAATCTCCCACGGATATTCGGCCTACGCTGGCACTCTATGAGTTGATAAGTTTTGATCCAAAGGATCAGTTCTCCAAATAAAGGAAAAACAAAATGTAAAAGTCTGTGAAAACAAATCTACTTAAAAGGAATCTAAGCTAAGTTAGATCTATACTAAGAAGGTGTTTTGGGATAAGTGCAGGTCAGCTTGATATGTAAATAGATAAGGTCATTCACCAATGAAACAGAAATGTGAAAGAGATCAATGACTTAACTGTTCAAATTACAATTAATTAATAAAAATTAACTAATGGCAAATTGAGGATTGTTATGCATTCAAGATTTGACCTGTAATTGATATGTTAATTGAAAAATTAACACCATTTATAACTTACTAAAAGAACCATTTGCAGAAATCGATAGAAGTTTTAATAGAATAAACTCTTTAAAACCTTCAAAAACACATAGATCATAAGCAATGATAAACCAGAACTGTAGATCACTATGTTTAATAAATTGCAAAAGATTGAAACAGTATTTAGATAAGCAATTTGGAGTAAAATCACATTCATCAAATAAACTTGACAAATAGACAAAAGTGGATCTGAAAAATAACTTTACTGTATTTAATGACAGTCTGTAAGAAATTATAAGCTTGTATCAAAACAGAGCATCTCCAGCCTCTTCTGCAGATTTTGTCTCCAAATTCCATCATCCCTCTCTACGAGATATCATCTCTTAAATAAGAGTTACAAAATAACAATACAAGGAGTAAATTGCCACAAAACGGGAATACAAAATAAAAAATAAACTAATGGCCTTAAAAAACTTGCCATTTGTCCCAAATCTCTAACAACTCATCCACATTTGGATAATTAGCTTACTCAAGCCCCAATTGGGCATTACATTCGAATGTTTCCATCTCATTCTTAGCTAAATTATGCCAAATGTGAATCTAAACGTGGAATTTGCCTTCGATGCTAACCGGTTTCCTAATTAGTTGTTCCACATCATCAATGTTGACCTGCTCAAGATGCTGAATTTTCTCCTTGGTCTCTTTACACCTACGTTCGACTTGCTCAATCTTCAAGTTAGGGTTCAAAGAATCTTCAATGATCTCCATAGAATCAAACTTTGTAATCTCCATGATGTTATCTGCTGCATATAGCCTGTGCTTTCTTCAGAATATCTTCAACTGACTTGTTCAAATCTTGACAAGTCTTCAATGCAGCTCTGATTTTCTTAAACTGAAAACTGTTGAGAATGGGGAAGCCTTCTGGTGTGTCCTTGATATGTCAAACTTAACCAAATATCTAGTAGGCATGTTAAAGCATTTCCTATGAAAGTTGTGATCAGATTAGATGTCTTGCTGCAATAACATGCACTTCCCAAATTAAAACTTTGATGAAATTACACGCGTATGCATATAAGTCTTAGGAGTATGTGTATCCTTGCAAAAGTTTTGATTATGAGAGTAGGATGAATATGTGTGCCGCCATGTGTGTTATATGGAGTATAGACGAATGATTTTAGTAAGTTCAACAAAGGCATGTTCTTTGCCTTGTAGGGATAGACTAAGATACAATTGACAATATAAGAGGCTTGTAGGATCATACAGTTGTATGAACCATGTATATAGACATGGTAGGCTGAAATTCATGGTGAACATGAGTGGATTGTATTCTAAAAGGGGGTGAGCTTTTATGAAAATTAAAATTGTAAATGAAATGGTACATTGCAAGACTCATGGATCGGAGTTCTTCTTAAATGTGTTGTGTAATAGCATGTAATTCATTAATAAGAAAATGTTGAAAAGAGGTTAACTAAATCTGTGAATTAATGCAAGAGTTGTAACAATTCCTTGGAACCAAAGTAAAAGTTTTATTTAAAGACTTAGGTCTTCCTATCAATCACAATGAGGAATGGCATGATCAAATTCAACAATGGTATAACTTTGTTGTAGACAAATACATTAAGGAACCTTGAGGAGGTCAAACAAACCTCCTATAAAAAATTTCAATATAATATAAGAACACCTCCTATGTGATAAAACAAGTAAAATTTAGGGGACATTGATATATCTAACCAAGTGAGAGTTCAATGGGATCATTATAGCCAAGGTCTTATAGTAAGAGGACACAAAGGAATATATCATGATTTTTCTAATAATCGTGAATAATTATAACTTTGGGACAAAGTTTCTTGAAAGGTGGGTGTATGTAATGCCCCATATTTTAATAGTCGATAGTTAAAAGATTAATGAGACTTACCTCAACATTTCATTTACTTCTTATACATTGGAATTAGCTAAACTAATTGATATTTCTATTATGAGGGCATTTAAATGTGCGTGTGTGTGCATAGGACATGACTTTTATCATTTTGAATTGTTAATGCGGATAAACATGTGATTCCATTTGATTAAGCATATTGGATGTGGAATGTGGTACCTCGATATCAATTTAATTTATACATTGAATAAAGAACAAATATAAGGTGGTGTAAAACACATACATGGTTATTTAAATATCATTACATGAAATATTTTATCACTTTCAATAGTTGGATATACTTATACATGAGATACATATTTGTTTATTGGGATGACATATAAATGAATCAACTACGGTATAGTCAAATTCTTGGTATCAAGGTAACATGGATGGTGTAGACATCACGGAGATAGTTGTATGCTATATGTTGTACTTAATATAAAAATTATGATTTTAAAATCCGATATGATTGTGAGTAAGTGTGGTTTTGACAGGATACGGGATTTTCCCATAGTGGTTATTCAATGACATGGCTCTTTGAACAACAGTTGCATAATGTGATTGGTGTTAAAAGTACGTCATCAGGAAACATTCTCCAAACCAATCTTGTGCAACCAAGATTGATCCTCTCGTATAGAGGTGAGCACTTTGATTGACTTACGTGTAAAGGTTATTCATCCCATATAGAGGTAACAATCAAAGTAATGATGTTGTAAAGTCTTGTTGGACAAAACTCTGGACTTGTGTGTCAAGTCATGATTCTCGTGTGAACCTTCCATATAAAGGTATCCATGGGATGGACCTACCTTATAGAGGTGGACCTTCCGTATAAAGGTCATGCTTTACTTGTTAAAAGCATTTAATGTTGTGTGATGTATTATTAACCATGATCACGAGTTGTTATTAAGTCCCCTTTAGAGATTGATCACCTCTAAAGTGAATTACTTTAGCATATGATCATTTGGTCTGGAATAATATAATATGATCACAGCATCCGATAGTATAATGTAATGTGATGGATAATTAAATTTATCACATACTGGCCATGTAGTAAAAGATAAAGAAATAAAAGACAAAGCATAGAGATCAAGAGAATTCGAATAGCTCATGAGATGACTAAGTGAAATCGAATCGTCAAGCTTCAGTTAAAGCCACAATGTATGCCTTAGTTAACTAAAGAACTCATAGTGGTCACTTAAAGTAAATCAATCAGCGTGATTTTAGTTAACTAAGTGTTAAATAAGAAGGACTAGTTAACTAAAGTGTTTTCACTTCAGTTAAACTAAAAGGAAACACTTCAATAAATCACGGAGAACTCAAATTGATCATTACAGTGATGTTATCAAGAAATTAGAATCAATTAAAGAGAGTTAACTAAGTGACAACAAAGAAGATATAGTTAGCTAAGTGTTATTGCATGATGACACTTATGTTAAACTAAAATATGACACGTGATTTGTGACACTTTCATGATGACACTTAAGTTAGCCACCTAACTAAGTGGGAAGATTTCAGTTAAGGAGCGAGTTCATCCTAAGAGACAGTTCAGTTATATAAAGCACTGCATGAGAAGTGGGGCACACTTCATCATGCAAGATTGATACATCTAGTTTGAGGGTGAGTTCATCCTGAAGTTAGAAGAAGTTGATGCATGGAAAGATTCTATAAATATATTATACGGGATTGATGAATTCAATGTGAAGCGAATTCTCTTATCCTTTAAAGGCAAGGTGCTTCTCTTTGTGTGCGGGATATTTTATTGATGTGTTGGGTATATTGGACAACACATCCAATTGGTATCTCTTCTCTATTCTTATGTATCGTCGCCAAGAGTGTTTGGTGATATCTTATCTTCCAAAAGCAATCTGTTATATTGTAAAAGAAAGACATTCTCTGCTATCCATTATATTATACTAAGAAGAGTCACTAGGCTTTTTGTTCTCATTGTTTTGAGGATTTTCCCTATGGTATATCTTTTGTTATGGTTGTATGAATTTCATGTGATTGAATTGTCTCATTGCTTCAAGTTTCTGCATCTAAAATAATTAAAGATCAAATCTCAACCAAATTGCAACATGGTATCAAAGATCGAGTGAAGGAGCTCATTTTTGCATGCCATTTAGAGGCTACATTGATCCTGAAAATTTGAGCACAAGATTTGAAGACTATGGCATCGGTCTCTGTACGACCGGAAGATCGTCTTGAGGGCACCTCAAACTTCAACACTTGGAAGGCTAGGATTCTCGATATCCTAGAGGAACATGACTTGGATGGATACATATCCACTATGGTGGAGGAGCCTACATCTAATGCAAGACACATCAAATTCAAGAAGAACCAAGCTAAAGCCAAATATATCATCTATGATTTAGTAAAGGACAATTTGATATCCATGATCACTCCATTGAAGACCGCAAAGGAGTGTTTTGATACACTGACAAACCTATATGAGAAGAAGGCCCTGAGTCAAAAGACGACATTGAAGAATAAGCTTGGAAACCTAAAGATGGAGAAGGATGAGATAGTGGTCTCCTTCTTTACCAAGATATTTCAGGTAAGAGATAAACTTGCTAGTATTGGAGTAGTGGTGGATGAAGATGATCTTCTTCAAACCGTTATTGATCGTCTCCCATCCTCATGGGAGACATTCTTGGCTGCGGTAAATGGTCGAGAGGTACAAATTAACTTTGAAAGGTTGTGGCATGACTATCTCCAAGAGGAGGGGTGAATCCAGAGAAATTCAGTGTGCATCAAAGAGGAAAACCTTGCCCTCACGGCAAGAATGAAGAAAGGAAAGAAATCCTTCTTCCAAAAGAAGTTCTCTAATCCAAAAGAAGTTCTCTCATCAAAAGAAGGAGTTCAACAAAGGCTTTGACAAGTCAAAAGCTAGATGCTTCAATTGCAACAAGAAATGCCATTTCCCAAGAGAGTGCAAAGCAAAGCAGAAAAGGAAATTTCCATGGCTCTACCGTCATAGAAGATGAAACCACTCAAAAGAATGCATCCAAAGAAAAGGAGACGAGAAGGGAGTATTACCTTATCTCATCCCTTTCGAGATATGTCATCAAAAGTGCATACACGTGGTTGATTGACAATGGTGCATCTAAACATATGATAGGTTACAAGAGTGCCATGACTGACCTAAAGGATGAAAATTCCACATGCATGGTAGAGTTGCGGAACAACTCAACATATTTGATCCAAGGAGTTGGATTCACCTCATTACAGCTGAGCACCGGTGATATTTTACGTGTGGAGGACATTCTATATGTTCTAGGCTTGTAGAAGAACCTCATTTCAATTTTGGTTCTTGAGGACAAAGGCTTCTAATTTATCTTCATGGATAACAAACCATTGTTATGGCCAAAGAACAAAATCCTAGAATCTGTTGCTATGATTGGAGTTCAAGAGGGAGAACTTTACAAGGTACCCGGGATGTACATTCAAGCTATGATTCACCACGCTATCAGTCCATGCAAGTTATGGCACTGAAGGCTTGGACACCTACACTACAAAGTGCTACCAGGACTTCAAAAGATGGTAAAAGGTATACTCGTGTTTGATTTTGAGCATGATAGTGTATGTCGGGGTTGTGCACTTGGGAAGAATGTTAAGAAAAAAAAATCCGGCAGTATGTGCTCCCATGTCATCCCCCTCCCTGAGTGGATTCTTATATTATGTATTGTTCATAGATGATTTTTCTAGAAAGTCATGGATTTGTTTCACAAAGTCTAAAAGTGAAACTCTTAGCAAATTTAAAGAGTTTAAATCCCTAGTTGAAAATAAGAAAGAAAAGGGAGGTGAGTTTGATTCACGTGCATTTGATGAGTTATGTAATGATGCAGGAATATGTAGACAGTTAACAGTAGCATATAACCCTCGACAAAATGGGGTTGTTGAAAGGAAGAATAAAACCATATGTGAGGCTACAAAAGCCATGATGCATGATCAAGCTCTGTCTACCTCATTATGGGCAGAAGCCACCTGTACAGTTGTGTACATATAGAATAGAAGCCTGCATGCTATTATAGATGAGAAGACACCAGAGGAAGTGTTTACTGCTGAGAAGCCAAACATATCACACTTGAGGATTTTTGGGAGCCCGGTATACATTCATGTACCGAAAGAAAAGAGAAAAAAGATGGATCCTTCTAAAAATAAAGGCACCTTTGTGGGTTATAGCGATTCATCCAAAGCATACTGATATATGTACCTGGTGAGAGACACACTAAATTCAGCTGAGATGTTTTTTTAACTGAAACAGATAATTATATTTTAAAAAAATGGATAATCTGTGACTGAGGCCAAATCCAAATAAGTACAATGTTCAGAAAGTTCAAGAGCGTTTTGCTCTATGAACTGAAATTCTCTCATTAATTGGATTTGATTGCTATGATCCAAATTGATGAGCACGACCTTCCACCAATATTGGTGACCAAAATGCAATTTTTTTGCGATTTGTGTTCTAAAATGGGTGCATTTTCTCATTTACCAATGAATTTGATTGAAAATTGCAGTATCTTTCCTTTAAGCCTTGAATCGGTTGGCGTCCATGGAGTGGCTGCATAGTGGCTCGATGTCTCCCAGCGTGATGGAAATATCTCATGCTCGATCCATGCTTTGTATGAGTCCATCTCTTCTTGAGTCTATGCGTGATTCTCTATTTCTCATGAGTCCAATGCTTGAAGTCTACTGAGATGTTACCTTCCGTGAAAAAGTTACTTTCAAAAGATCGAAAGAGATTCAATGTGATTCAGAGATGGAGGATCTTGAGTCTGATTCTCCCCCTTCAAAGTTTGAGAGGGAGAAACCAGAAGATGCCTCAAATTTTCTAGATCCTAGAGAACCAATAGACCTAATTGATAGGTCACCCGATGAACCTCCTGCTAAAAGAAGATCTGCTTGGTTCCAAGATATCTTACAAAATGCAGAGAAACATGGAGCACCAACAAGCTCATCTAGAGAATGCAAGCAACCTGACAGATATTCAGGGCATGTTGCATTGATGAATTACATCAGTGATTCAGAACCATCCTCATATGAAGAAGCTGCAAAGCAACAAGTTTGGAAGGATGCAAGGATAGAAGATTACAACTCTATAATGAAGAATGATGTTTGGGAGGTTGTTCCCAAACCCGATGGGAAGTCCATTGTGACTTCCATATGGATTTACAAGAGAAAGCATGTTGCATATGGTAGCATTGATAAATATAAAGTCAGATTCGTTTCCAAAGGTTTCTCTCAGAAAGAAGGCGTCGATTGTGATGATACTTTTTCCACTGTGGCAAGGTACACCACAATCCGAGCAACGATTGAACTTGCATCTGTTCTAGGATGGAAACTTCACCAGATGAATGTGAAGACATCCTTCCTCAATCGTGAGGTTGAGGAAGAGGTTTATATTCAACAACGTGAATAATTTGTGGTGCATTGGAAGGATTCCCATGTTTTCAAGCTAAAGAAATCTCTATATGAGCTTAAGCAATCCCCCAAGGCTTGGTACTCCAAAATTGATAGCTGCCTTTAGAAACTGGGTTTCTGCAAGAGTGAAGATGATCCAAATTTGTACTTCAAAGTAGCGAAGAACTAACCATTGATATTGGTTTTGTATGTTGATGATTTGTTTCTCACTGGAGAGGAACATCTAATTGCTTGGTGCAAGAGGGAGCTCACCTCAGAGTTCGAGATGAAAGACTTAGGTATGATGCACTACTTTCTTGGCCTTGAGCACTGTGGATATATTGTGCAGGTTTGACATGATAGATTGAAAATCTATCACTACACCGATGGTTTCCAATTTGAGGAAACTTCATGAGTTAAGTTGTGGATCGGATCCACTAGATCCCACTTTGTATAGACAACTTATAGGGTCGCCAATGTACTTGATACATTTGAGGCCTGATATATGTTATGTCGTGAGCATTCTGAGTCAATTTATGTCTAATCCAAGACACAAACACTAGATAGTTGCTAAGCATGTGCTTAGGCACCTTCGAGGTACAATTTCATATGGACTCGGATATGCCTCGAGTGGAAGAGTCATGTTACTTGGTTATACAGACTTAGACTGGGGAGGAATCATTGTGGGCCGTAAGAGTACATCAGGATACTGTTATAGCCTAGGATCAACTATGATATCTTGGTCCAACAGGAAGCAGGGCTTCATATCCCAAAGCACTATAGAAGCAAAATACATAGCTGCTAGTGGTTCCTGCTGAGAAGCAGTGTGGCTAAGAAAGCTACTTGTAGGGTTGTTCAGTGAAAATCTTGAGCATACAGTTATTAGGTGTGACAATTAGGGTTGCATCAAGATTTTCGAAAACCCATTGTTTCATGACAAGTCGAATCACATCGAAATGAAGTATCACTTCATCCAAGACATGGTCCAAAAAGGTACTGTGAAACTTAAGTACATTGCTACTGCTGAGCATATTGCAAATGTGTTAACAAAGCCTCTGTCAGTGATGAAATTCAAGTACTTACAACACAATATTGGTATGGCAAAAAATGCCTCCCTTGTTAAGAGGAAGTGTTAAAAGTACATCATCTAAAGACATTCTCCAAACCAATCTCGTGCAACCAAGATTGATCCTACCATACAGAGGTGAGTACTTTGATTGCCTTCCATGTAAAATTTATTCCTCTCGTATAGAGGTAATTGATCAAAGTAATGATGTTGTAAAGTCTTGTTGGACAAAACTCCGGACTTGTGTGTCAAGTCATGATTCTCGTGTGAACCTTCTGTATAAAGGAATCCATGGGATGGACCTCCTGTATAGAGGTGGACCTTCCGTATAAAGTCCATTCTTTACTTTTTAAAATCATTTAATGTTGTGTGATGTATTATTAACCATGATCACAAGTTGTTGTTAAGTCTCCTTTATAGATTGATCACCTCTAAAGTGAATTACGTTAGCATATGACCATTTGGTATGGAATAATATAATATGATCACTCATCCGATAATTCTTCTTAGTATAATGTAATGTGATGGATAATTAAAGTTAGCACATATTGACCATGCAGTAGAAGATAAATAAATATAAGATAAAGCATAGAGATTAAGAGAATTCGAATAGCTCATGAGATGAATAAGTGAACTCGAATTGTCAAGCTTCAGTTAAAGCCACAATGTATGCCTCAGTTAACTAAAGAAATCATAGTGGTCACTTCAAGTACATCAACAACATGATTTCAGTTAACCAAGTGTTAAATAAGAACGACTAGTTAACTAAATTGTTTTCACTTTAGTTAAAATAAAAGAGGACACTTTAGTAAATCAAGGAGAACTCAAATCGACTCACTATAGTGATGTTATCAAGAAAGAATCAGTTAAAGAGAGTTAACTAAATGACAATAAAGAAGATCTAGTTAACTACGTGTTATTGCATGACGACACTTATGTTAAACTAAAAGACGACATGTGAGTTGTGAAACTTGCATGACGACACTTAAGTTAGCCACCTAACTAAGTGGGCAAGCTTTCAGTTAAGGAGCAATTTCATCCTAGGAGATAGTTCAGTGAGATAAAGAACTGCATGAGAAGTGGGGCGCACTTATTCATGCAAGATTGATACATCTAGTTTGAGGGCGAGTTCATCCGAAAGTTAGAAGAATATGATGCATGAGAAGAATGTATAAATATGTTATACGGGATTGATGAATTCAATGTGAAGTGAATTCTCTTTTCCTTTGAAGGCAAGGCACTTCTCTTTGTGTGCATGATATTTTATTGATGTGATGGGCATATTGGACAACACATTTGATTGATCTCTCTTCTCCATTTCTTATGTATCTTCACCAAGAGTGTTTGGTGAGCTCTTATCTTCCGAAAGCAAACTACTATATTGTAAAATAAAGGCATTCTCTACTATCCATTATATTATACTGAGAACAGTTGTTGGGGTTTTTGTTCTCATCTTTTTGAGGATCTTTCACAGGGTATATCTTGTGTTATGGTTGTATAAATTTCATGTGAGTAAATTGTCTCATTGCTTCAAGTTTCTATATCTAAAATAATTAAAGATTAAATCTCAACCAAATTTCAATAGTTGGGACTCGATGTTAGGGTATTGACCCTAGTTTTATTTGGAGGGGTGGAGGCATTGCTCATTGTGTATCCTCTGAATCCTAGAGTCATGGGACAGTTGTGGTGGACATGCTCGCCTAGACGTGTGATGATGACTGCCAATTTCCTACTAGGGAAGTTAGGTCGATATAGTCGACACTTCCAGCTGAGGGTTGTATATGTGGTTAGGTCGGTATAGCCAATGCCACAACATATTCTAGTAAAGAAAGGATACGATGGGAGCATAAGTAGGTTAGGGAGTTTAGGTGATTATAACTTATTTAGTTGTGTATTCTACTTGGGAAGTAGTAGTCTCTTTTTATTTTTCTAAATTTCTACCATGTGAATAATACGTGTTTGATTATATTTATTAGTCTTGATGTGATGATTAGTTAATATTGAATAATTGTGATTGGTGGTTAAAGACTATGAGTGATGATTTGCTGTAAATCTTATTAGTAAGAGAAGATAAATGATGCATTACGATTATTCTCTTACATGTTTGATTGAGGAATATATATATATATATATATATATATATATATATCTATATATATATATATATATATTCCACATGGTTTACGGCACTGGAGATCGATGCTCACTACATCCACGGAAAAACCCCCCGATATCCCACGAGGAATGAGGGGCAATAGGATATTGTCGCTACAAAGGTGGCTCAACAAGAGCATCAAATATTCCCATTTAAGAGCTTAACGTGTCACTTACAAGGATTGAACTTAGGTGGGGAGGTTAATAATTAACCCTCCTAACCACCCAAGCTACATCCAATGGACACACAATCACACACACACATATATTCCTAAGAAAAAAATCCTTTATTCATATTTGAATAAACATTGACTATCCTTTAAGGACTTTACATCACAATCTTTGAGAGCTTCACATTACAGACTCTTTCCAGAAATCTGTCTGGAAATTTCCTTTTTTCATCAAAATTACATCATGATTCTTTTGTCTTCAAAACATATAAACAAAATTTGTCTTATCATTATGTTTCCTTATATAACAACAAAATTGAATCTTCTACATATTATATAAACTGATAATTGGAAATGATTCTCTCATCCCTGAGATCGTTTATCTCCAATAGTCCAAGCTCTAGTAATGATGCATTCTTGGAGATCTTATCAGCTTTAGCATTGAGCTCGCAGTATACATATGAAAATGATAAATTCTCAAAAGATTCCACCTACCTCTATATTTCTCCAAGAAGGTGTTGCATATGAGGGGCACTTATTTGAGTTTTTCTGTTTGCCTAGTCGATGACCATTATTTATTCCCCGAACACCTGCAAACGAGAAATGCCTTTGGAGAGAGAAACCTTTAATACCGCCCACAATGCTGCTAATTATGCCTTACTTTTTGAACAATGGCCCGATGTGAATATAATGCAAATCTTGGCATCCTATGATAAGAATAGGACTCCCCCCGAACTCCCTAAAGGTGGATTCCCTTGACTTGCGCCATCGAAGAAATCCCGGGGGATGGTTTTATCCATACTTGGAGGAATTAAAATGCATTGTTTTGTGATCTTGGGTTCAGTTTTATGCTCCCTCGTCCACTATAGAACCAGGGAAATTGTCACTTCCAGAGGAACCCACTGGTTTTTAAAGATTACATATTTTTGTGCCCACCATATCCCATATATAAAAGAAGAGGGAAAAGCATCATAGCAATGTACTGTCGGATATTTCCACCATTGTTGATAGCTTTGTTCCCACGACAAACTAATATGGTTTGACGATGCTTTAAATTCTTTGGCACTGGAATTCCACATATCCTTTGCAAGAGAGCAAGACACGAACAGTGAGAAGAGGATTCTCCATCTGATGAACACAGAGCATACCAGCTTGGACTGTACCACCGTCGTTTTAGGAGATTTTCCTAGGTTAACAGTTTATTACTCATAGTTAACCATAGTGTTATTTTTTCCTTCAAATTTCCAAAGGCTTTCCATACTACAGGCCGCCGCCATTCTTTGTTTCCTGTGGAAGACTCTAATACATAAGAATCGTACCTAATTTAGCTTAAAATTCTAATGTTGTATTGTTCTTTGTCCAACACAAAACATTTGGTGAATCCTCTTCTAAATGAATGAAACATTTCACCAGTTTATTAATAAAGCAAGACCACTCACTCGCTGCTTCTCCACTTAGTTTAACAACAAAGAATATTTTCAACCTTCTCTACCCCGGGATTGAGGAATTGGGCTTGTACATATGTTAAGACATATATCCTATTGCTTCTTAATAACAGTAGTGTTTCCCTTGATAGCTTGTATTCGTCTCCCGCTCCTAACCATGGATCTTCCCCTATCCGAACACTTCTACCATTACCGATTTTCCAAGCAAGCCAATTACCAATTAGAGGAAAGGCCAGAGTCAATGCCTTCCATCCTACCAAGACATTTTTAAAGGATTTAGCAGGTTGTCTAATACACTCCAAAATAGAGGAATTTAGACAATATTTAGAAATCGTTACCTTTCCCCATAAGGACTTGTCGTTCTGATACAAACGTGATAGAGATTTAGCAGCTAGATCTTTACAAAACACAAAGGGGTTCTTTATGCCCCTACCCCCTAGCTCCTTAGGATTGTGTAACGAATATAAAATAATATATTAATTATAGTTTATTAATTATTAAGTGAAAGGGTGTAACCCTTCACTATCCATGCTCAAAGCCTATAAAGGCAAGCTTCATTGTAATTTAATATCATCTCATCAATTATCTTATCAATTATATTTTACTATTTATCCATTTATGGAGCCATTGTCTTATTTACGTTGGAAGTTTACATAGAAGTCAGATATTACCACTTCATTTGGTATCAGAGCCTCGTTGGCTAGATTTCGGCCTTTGGCCATCTTTTGGCTTTTAGCCATTACCCATGGTTTCCTTGAATTTTTCTCTTTGACCATAAAATCACAATAAATTCCCACATCAATGCTCCTCTTCCAAAACCTCCCCTACGTTCTTCATCATCCTCCATCATCCTTCCTCCTTCCATCTCTCATCCGCGCTCACACTTTTTCCCGCCATTTCCCCTTCACTATTCAACCTACGCACTCCACTACTCCTGCGTGCCTGCATACTCTACACCACTTGCGCTCATCTATTCTCGGCCATTTCCATCGCTCTCCCTTACTCCCATTCACTGCTCCCCTATCCTGCTCCAAAAACCACGCTTCATGCTCCATCCTCTAGCTGCACCCTTTCTGCTCACCACTATCTCCCCCATCTTCACTACAACACCCCACACCCCTGCACGCATCCACATCTACCTATATCCCTTCCCAACGCAATCCTCCCCCAAATCACCGTTCGCATTGCTACACTTGCACTCCCCTCACTCCATACCTCCCTGCTCACTCTTGTGTCACTTGTTCTTCATACTCCAGCCTGCACCCACGCGTCCCCTTCTCCTAAACACCACCTCCGCTCTCGTGCATCCTCCACTCTGCCATGCGTCCAGTCTGCCCTGCTCCAGCATCCTCTCGCTCCTCGCGTCCACATCCCTTATCCCTAGTTCTATCACCTTCCAACTCCGCCCATGCCCATAGTCGTTGCTTTCGCCTGCACCCACAACCACTACCATCTGCCTGTGCTAGCACGACCTACTCCACCATCAACGCATGCTCCCACCTACGTCCATCCATTCCCCGACCTGCCATTCCATCTCCCTGCTTACGTTTCCATCAGCGCTTCGCTTCACCATCCAACGTTTTCGCTAGCCCATACTATCTCCAACCCTGTCCGCGAGTCCCACGACACCATTCACGCCTAATCCCTGTCATTATCCATGCTCACACATAAAACCATGCTTCATGCTCCATCCTCTATATGCACCCTTTCTTCTCAGTGCTATCTCCCCCATCTTCACTGCAACACCCCACACCCTTGCATGCATCCACATCTACCTATATCCCTTCCCAACGCAATCCTCCCCCAAATCAGCGTTCTCACTGCTACACTTGCACTCCCCTCACTCCATACCTCCTTGCTCACTCTTGCGTTCTCCCTGGTGAGCTCCTAATATGGATGCCTAATGAGGGCAGCTTATACCAAGAGCCTACTTTAAATGTCAACCCGGGGAACGTACAAACTTGAGAGATGCATGCACTATCTGTGCTCTTTATAGGATAATCTCCTATCACAGTTAAAGGGCGGTATCGATGTTCTATAGATTGTCTACTTAATGTGAAAACTGATTATGCTACGAAATTGAATACTGGAAAGCAATGAATCTGATTAAAAGAATTAAAGTGCTGAAAGCGGTAAATATATTCTAAGAAGTAAAGCAGGGAATCTATTCTAAGGAATTAAAATGTTGAAGTAATTAGATGTTGATCTGTTCTAAGAAATAAAGACATAAAGATAGTAAATCTATTTGAAATAATTAAACTGCTGAAATAACTAAACACTGAGAATGAAAATACCATAACAGAGCTATTTTGCTATTGGGTAAACGAAGTCTGTAACTACTGTCTACGCACACAATTTGAGTCTTGATCTATCTTATTCTACCAATCTAGATTTGAAATACGATCATTCTATTCTTACCCATCTTCTACTAAGAATTTAAAAGAGACTAATCACGATGAGAAACTGCAGTGAACTCCAGATCTAACCATGACTTTGAAAGCTAAGCATTGCATTGCAAGAAAGAACCTACAGGCCCACTGAAATCGTTTTACTGTACTATGGAATGCATTCTAAACTACTACAGAAAACCATGACTCATTCAATGCTACCATACATCATCGAACTGTTCATCAATGTAAAATGCATACTTGGAAAAATACCTGCAAATAGGAATCTCATGACCTACGTGTTGGAGGGGCCCTCCCCAACCCGTACTCAGGAGAGAATAAAAACTCAGAAACACTTGCTGGAATTAATCATCAGTCTTCATTAATATGTAAAATCCATGTCAAAGTAGAAGTTTGTACTTCAGTATCTCAATAGTGCAGAAAAACGTTAACAATAATGTCTTTCACAAAAATAACAGCAAGGACCTCTCGCTACCCGAGAGGTCCATATTTATACATTTTAACTCTAATCCTAACTGATTGTCTAAGTGCCGATTTATCTGGAAAGTGGGAGTGTGTCCCCTATAAATCAGGAAACAGGGCGCTGAGCTTGTGGTGATCCTTTAGTCTTCTACACGTCCTTCCTTTAATAAACCTGAACCTGCTCAATGATGCTTGGTTTCCATATAATCAGTTTAATTGATACGCATTCTAACATACAAGATTAATCATAAAAACAATTTCATTAAATCATTAAAGCAAAACCACTTTTCCCACAATTGAGTGCGTTTCGTTACCATTGCTTGAGCTGGACTGTGGAAAAAGGGTTATCAAAATACCTGAAAAATGGACCCATCATTCTCTCCCCTACTTGAAGGATTCACCCATCCTTGGGTGACCTGTTCCTTTCATCGATGACCTCCCTGATATCCCATGCTGCCACCTTAGGTGCCCCTGCCTGTCTAAGATACCCAAAATTCTGATCCTCCCTGGCCCATGCCTTCCTCTCCTCCTCTTCATTAATCTGCTCTTTGAGGACTAGGGAAAGAAATAATGGAGGATTCAATCTCATCCTAATCCACCTTAGTTGGTTTCTTGCCAGGGATTCTTTATAGAGTATGGTTTTGAAGAGAGCATCCTTAAGCCTGAGGGGAGAGTGGAGTTCTTTTCGTTTTAGATCATTTTCCACCCTGCTCCACCTTTCCCTGATGGACTCATCAACTTCCTTTTGCATGCTGCGGAGTGTAATGTCGAAGTGACTCACCGCCTCCTGTTGTTTTGCGAGGAGAATGGGTATCAGCTCCTCATCCTGAGTGACGATCCTGTGATTATAAATTATTCCCTCAGGGTGGGTGGGCTCAGGTCTGATCATTAATGGATTTTTCCATTTGGATGCCACATAGAGATGATAGTCTTGGGCTCGCTCAATTTCGTGGTTCATCCATGAACACAATGCCCTTAACTAGAAATCACCCACATATGGGTTTGGTGACCAGTTGGGCAAGCCAGAAACCACGAAATTGTGCAAGAAGAACTCACTCAATCGGTCTTTCTCCATCTCTGTGGAGTTCAATGATGCATCAATAAATTCCTTAAGAGTGCTTACCTCTATAGGGAGATCTTTCTTTAATCTCTGAAGCTGGAATTCGCCCCATTTTTCTTGTAAATAAACTGCATAGACCGCCGATGGTGGTCTGAGGTCACGCATTCTCTCATATATGCTGATAGTAGTGGCAAGAACATCCTTAATTTTGGTAATTTCCTGGTCCTTCCTTACCAATTTGCTCTGTGCTTCGGCCAAATTTTCTTACAGCTCTAAATTCTTCTGTTCGACCAGCCAAATCTCTTTTGCATGGTGCATCTTTAGGATGTGTGTCTTCTCGGCTGAGAATGGGGGAGGTGTGGCCTGGCTTTCTAGCTGAATTCTTAATGTTGCCAACTCATTCTTGAGCCTTTCCAATTCTGCTCGTGCTTCAGCGAGTTGGGAAATGACCTCGAGGTCTTCATTACGTTTTGGAGGGTTTTCCTGAAAGTTACCTTGCTCCTGTAAGCTCTACCCTTCTCCTTTATCCATCTCTTCTTCCGTATCCTATTTTTCCTCTTCATTCCCTTTCTCTTCTTCATCCTCTTCTTCTTTTTCTTCTTCGTCCTCTTCTTCATCCGTAGTGGGATCCTTTTGATCTATAAAAGGATCAATGTCATCATCAGACACATTGGTAATCAGGGGGCTGGGTTCCCTTTCTTTCTCCTTGGAGACTCGGATTTTAGATACCTGTGTGAATCTCTTGCTGCGCCTCTTCGACCCCTAACTACTGGTAGGAATACCTAGGCCTGATTTGCGGGAGTCCTCTTTGGAGTGTTTTATTTTGACCAAGGTG
Source organism: Larix kaempferi (assembly GCA_027924585.1). Classification (NCBI taxonomy): domain Eukaryota; kingdom Viridiplantae; phylum Streptophyta; class Pinopsida; order Pinales; family Pinaceae; genus Larix; species Larix kaempferi. The sequence continues at coordinate 1,265,298 of BSBM01000870.1, forward strand.
TCGGCCACACTGTCCAAGTCGATTTTTCTTTTTGCCCCTGATACAGAGGTGGTCTTACTTTTTGATTCAGGTGGCAAGGGTGTAGTCCTCATTCTCTGAACGTCCTCAGCAAAACCACAATGAACTCCTCCCATGAGAGCTCTGGAATCTGAGCTTTTAGCTCCTCGACAACTATTAGTTTGATCAGCCCATGATGGGCCAAAGCATCATCTTTTCCCTTAGCCACCTTCCTGCTCATCTCTGCTAGGGATTGGAGAAAGAAAAATGGAATGCTAATATTGTTGTTTGATGAAATGTGACTTCTGTGCCTGAGAAGCTCTAAAATACGAAAATGGAAAATGGGAACATAGCTTAATCTTCCAGTGCATGTAATGTACCTTAGGACAATTGCGAACATTTCATCCCATGGTGCTGGCATGGAGGGTCTCTTGACTCAATTTTTGTCCTCATCATAAACTTCTCCACGCTCAAAGAATGTTGCTTTTGCTGTGTGGTTTGCCTCCCGGTCGTTGCTACTCCAATGCAAGCCCATTGGAAGACCAGTGTGTTTGGCTATCATGTCCTCAGCCACTTTTATGCATAACCCCTTCACTCGGGTGACGTACTGTTCATCTTTTATATGCTTGAAGTTTCTTGCGAACTCCTGGGCTACCCCTGTGTGGTATCCTCTCAGTCCAAGGATAAATGGCATCCAGCCTGAGTTGCGAATGATTTGCAAGACTCTCAGGCTTTGATAAATGGCACTGTGATCTTCCGGTTCACTCTTTTTAAAACCCTTCGTCATTTTTTCAAATCTTCTCTATAACCAGACAGACCAGGGATTTGGAATGTAGTTCTATACTTTTAACTTGGTTGGGATTAGCCTACGGGCTCAAGGAATGCAATGGTGGTTACTTCTCAGGAATTCCGAGTGGTTACTTATATGCAAAATTGTGGAATATGCTGCACCCAAATTCACTGCCTTTCTGCACCTATTCTTTTCATCATACTTGTACTTGCCACTTCTAATCCCCTATCTTTCGTGATTGATCTCTGCCTTCTTATGATCAACCTCTGTACTTTATGTGGTGAAGGTTGCGATCATGATTTGTTGAGGGTGACACGACTTTGGTAGCAATCATGAGTTATGAAGGTCATTCCACCATGCCGCCGATTTGAAATTGAAGCTGTCCTCAGCTGACTAGAAACGACTCTATTGTGGGAAAGTGGTTTACCGTAAAAATCAAATAAAATCGTTTAGAGATTACCTTGGTATGTATGCGTACCTGCATTGATGAGCTGGTCCATTTTTCATGCGCGGTGGATTCTGTAGTAATCGTGGCGGTGTCTGTAGTTGAGTTCTACATGTCAGTAGTTATGTGCATAGGGTGCTTTTTCCGATATGCGCGTTTTGAATTTGTGAGTATGTGCTTTTGAAAATTGTTCCCGGTTGTGCTTTATATTTGGATGATTGCATGGTTGGATCTGATTGGCTCCCTTCAATAACTTTGCAGGCTCTCTTGAATATGTTTGAAAAAGGTTGGCGTGGTGTGTCTTTGATGAATTTCGTAGTAGATGAAGACTTATTTTGCATGTAGACGTGGCTGGCTCGCATGAATTGCTTTCAGCCTCACTTGAATATATGGCAGCCTCATTTGATTTATTTTTCAGGCTCGCTTGAATTGATGGCAGCCTCGCTTGATATAAATTGTTTCTTGGATGAATTGTGTTATACCTCCATATTTCACAGTGTCGCATCTTCACCACAAAAAGAGTTGACGACGCTTCCCCTACTGCTTAAAACACCCAGAAGAGGAAAATGATGAGTGATCCTTGAAGGCAAACCTACCTTGACAAGAATCAACCTAGCTGAGACTTCACTTTCCCTCACTACCGCGCCTTGCTCCATCTTAGGCGCGCGGTAGTCCACACTACTGCGCTATGCTCTTTCTCTGCCACGCGGTACTACCGCGTTGTGCTCTATTCTAGAGGCGCGGTACACCTTTTTTAGCTTTTTTGCCATGGCTTGTGGGATTTTGATTTTCAAGAAATTTTTGAGGATTGGTGTCCCTGATTCGATCCTAACTCACTTTCTGTGATTAGTAGGCCTGATCCACTAAACTCTCCCAAGATCCACCCTTCTCTCTTGTTGGTTAACCCTACCACACACTATAAGAGAGAGGCATTCCATGAGCAAAGGGGAGGACTCTTGGAGACATCAAACTTATGATCTTGAAGCTTTGTGGAGATAGCTAGAGGAGGAAACACTTGGAGCTGGAAGTTGGCTTGGATATCAAGCAACCATTGTAAGTGACTCCAAGTTGATAATAGAACATAACTTGTATTGTTTCCCAAATCACATGTGTTGATTTTGTTTCAATGAAATGATTTGTATCTATTGTAGATTTAGATCCTAACTCATATTTCAAGTTGCTAGAGAATCGTATATGCTTGTATCTTGGTTTCATTTTGACAGGTTCATTCACGAGGACTTGGAAATTGGAGCAACCATAAAGACAAGCGATTGGATTGAAGGTCAGTTAGATTTCTTCTACTTCTCTTAGCACTTTAATCTTGAGATGTCTGTTTAGATCTAGGAATTCAAGGTAGCATTTGTTTAGTTTTGTCTTAGTTTAGAGTCAGTTAAAGTCTACTTTAATCTAAGAGAATTTTTACTTAACCGTAGGGAAAATTTCTACAAACAAGAATGGCGACTCCGCTGGTTTGAACCCCATTAGATTGATTGATTTCACTTTCAACCATTTTTTTATTGTGATTTTTTCTTTCTCTTCAAACCAGTATTGAATTTTGGTCTCCTTGACCTTTATTCTTCCCTCCTCTCTACATTTTTCCCCTCTGTGTGATCAGTGAGTCCTCTGGGTCTGCAGCAACCCTGAAAAATTCATTTTTTATTTCAAAAGTTGCGTTTTTCCATACTTTGCACCAGTATCGCGCCCTCAGCATTGCCTACAGCGCGGTAGTACCACGTATCCTGCACTATTACCAGAGCAGTAGTGTATCAATACCGCGCTCTAGTATTCTTCTGCCACGCGGTAGTGTTTGCATATTTTCAATTTTCTCTTCCCTGCTTGGTTTCCTGAGTCATTTTTCATTTTTCTCTACCTTAGTTAGTGTTTTTTGTTGCCTGTTACTATCCTGCTCATTACAGAGTCTTTGTGGTGTGTTTATTTCTTTTGTGAGCTTGCTTATTTTGTGAGTTAGTGGCATTATTTGCACATTGGCTCACCCCTTCAGTTTGATTGCATTGGCTTGATCTTCTCATCACAACCAGACCATTACTACTGTTCTCTTTTACTGAATCGTGTAGCTTCCATAGTCAAATTGTTTCCATTATTATCATTAAAATCTATATTAAAAAATTATCATTGGAGGACATTTGTGTTGTTTGGATTGAAATGGTCTAGCAGTATTATTGTGCATTAGGAAGTGAACCATTGAAATTTGCCACAGAAATTCTCATTTTTTGAAGCATCTTAGTTGTAAGATTAGTGAACTGGAAAAGAAGTGTTTATTTCAGTTTGGCTCTATTTACAAAAAGAAAACAAAAAAAAAATTGTTTTTGGTTTTAATTGCTTGTGAAAGTTTCATGCATTTATGATTGAAGAACTCTCTCTCTTCCATAGCTAGTTTTCATCAAATACAAGGCTTATTTCAATTTATTCTCACTTGCATGGTTTGGGTCGTCACAACACCACCAAGTTTCACGTCCATTTACCCAATTGAGTAATACAACCACTAAAATTAATCTCCCTAACTAAACCAACATTAACCTCACTTGAGGAAATCAAAAGAATTTGGTAGTTAGGTAGGACACCGGGGATAGGCATCAAAATAATTCCCCCTTGTCATTTTCATCTGAGACATAGTTGTTGTCCTCTAGGGAACTAAAATCCTCTAGTATTTATTGACACGGTCACGGCCAGTTTATGGAGGGGCCTCCTGACTGTTTTTAACTTTCAGGGGTTAAACCGCCGCGAGATTGAGAACCGGACAGACTCTGTGGAATGCCGCACTCCACTTAGCCCTAAGGCAACATTGATCATTGTCTTCCTTGTAATTCATAGTAATGCAAGGGTGATAAGGCAGAAGCGCCGAAAACCTTTTCCAACGTGTCATGAACGAGGTAGCTTAGTGACTTTTCTACTAGGGCTCTTTTACCCAGGATCCCTTTCAGTAGAGGGATATCCTTCTCATATTGGTCTCTCACATTGTATTGTTCGACTTGGATTTCATCACCTTGCGAAGGATACAGCTTGTTGAGGTCTCCAGCTCTTAGTTAGGAGTTTGCTTGTTATCTCATCTTTATAGAGGGTCATTCTTATTTTTAGTGACTGCTTGTTGGCATTCTGGCCATTATTTTTCTCAACTCGCTTACTGCAACACCGGTCTCAGTATAGATTTTAGAGCTTGTTTTTTTTGTCCTGCAAGCCTTGCTTTTTCTAGCTCCTCTTTTGCACACTTGGCTGCATTAGAGTTTTTGAGTTCTTTGTTATGAGACTGCCCCCGGATTTCATATTCCTACCATCATGTCAGAACCACCATGGAGATCACGACAAGTACAGGGCAAAAGCCCTCCACCACCACCACCACCACGGACCTTCGGTCCACCTACATCATGTATTCCCGCTCCTCCTGGCCGCGGTGCTGGTCGAGGGAACATTCCACCGTCGATACATACTACATCATCAGTTCCGTCTGTAACCATTACTCACAGCACAGTCTCAGAATCTCTTGTAGCTTCTGCAACCACTAGTATATCTGAGATTCCCACTGTCACTTCACACACTGTTATTCCAGATATATCTGCTACAGTGGACAACATTACAGCGGCTGAATCTAGTACAGCCCAAAATACTAGACCAGAGGCCATCCTCCTACCTGATGTCAACACCTCCCTTCCATTAGAAACTTTCCACGACGACACAGACGAATCTGTTGGCACCACCGAAGGATCCGACCAGGATATACTTGGCTTGATTTCAGTCCCAGGAGGGTACGTCGAAATTATTAAAGACACTCAACTTCCTGACACACCTTTTGAACCTGATTATGGCTTTATCACTTCCCAGGTGGAGCTTCCGCCTGTTATCACCGCGCCATCTAGTGTTCATCCACAGGAAACTAGTTCTTCCAGCAACGTACCTCGTACCATATCTCTCCCCAACCTCCCTCCGGGACATGAGATCATGGCCTCCATTCAGTCTAGTATGGTTAGTCTAGCAAATACCCCGTTAGCATCGACACAGTTTAAACGCGACACAGAGCAAATGCTCTCGACAGCTTCTAGATATCCCCCTGTTACCTGTCCTCCTGACTATCGGGATCCCAACATCCTGTCTAGCACAGAGTTTCATCACTCCTATGCAGACGGCTCCGGACCTTCAGACGTTACTATACCTAGGTTCCCGCCGGACCCCGAAAACCCTTTTCAGGACATGAACCCAGACCCAGTCTTCAATGGTCCTCCTATCATTGAACACGCTATGGACGATACCCCCGATACCCCTCAGTTAAATTCCCCACATTTGCTGCCATCACCCATGTTTAGCGCACATTCTATGAGGGATAACCCAGTTTTTTCTCCGTCCTCGCCTGTCAGATATGGAAGACCCCCTCCACAAATCGGCACTTTTGGCGCCGTTGGCCAATCGACACTATCGTATTTGGCTAGTGGCGGAAGAACACCAAGTCATACTGCTGGATCTTCCATTTTGACCAGAGGTTCACCTTCGGCCACTATCTACACTATCTCAGGAGGTGGACAACCGACTACCATGGTCCCCAACTCCAACAACGAAACTCCTCCTAGTGGGCCATCAACCCAACCAGCTGGAGGACAATCCTTTGTTGGGAACCCCGTCTCTAGTCAACAACCTCCTCCTATAGGGCCATCCAACCCATCTGTTGGAGGGCAACCCATCGGCTCCATCCAACAACCCTCCCAACCAGCAGCATCTGCTCAGTATGGTATGTACAACACACCTGGCAGCGGACAACCTTATACCAATTTTCCAACCGGGCCTCATCCTCAACAACCCCCGTCAGGCATGCTTCCTTCTTGGGAACCTCAAATCCCACAAAGTGGGGGGTACTCATTATTTGGAAACTGGAACCCAGCTGGGGGGCAATCTCAGATTCCCCCCAACTTGAACTCCGTCTTCCCTTATCCTTCAGCTGCTACAACTCCATGGAACCCATCCCTTCAATTTCCACACGTTCCTCAAGGAGGAACGAACCTTCCATGGATACCACTGTCGCAGCCACCCCCCAACCCTGCTATGCGAAACCCTCCACTTACTCAATATAATGGTAACATTCCTGGAACACAACAACTCCAAGGAACTTTTCCCCAACCAGGAGCAGTAACCATGCCTGGGTTTTAGCAACCCCAGGGTACCATACCTACCATCCCCACTCAGCAGAACATCCACCAACCGGTTACCAACACTCAACCGATTAACTAGATGGCTTACTACCCACAGAACTTCCAGCAGTACCCCCCGAAAAACACATATGGGTATAACACACAACATTATGCTATGCAGGGCCCCCCAGGTTTCTTTGCACCATACGGTTATTACTCATACCTGCAGACTAATCGTTAACTTCCCTTTTTGGCCACGCTAGACTTCCCTGATTTGTTGAGGCTCATTAACAATCCCATATGGCATGAACCTCACTGGCCACCCATTCCAGCCAAACTTCCATCAGACATTCCTAAGTTCGATGCTAAGCCCGGGGAAGACCCCAAGAACCACATAATGACCTTCCATCTTTGGTGTTCATCCAACTCCTTGATGGACGATTCCATTTGACTACGGCTCTTCCAGCGTACGCTTACCGGCACGACAGCAAAATGGTAGATCGAGCTGCCACAACACTCTTTCCACGATTTCAACACCTTGGCTATGCATTTTCTGATCCATTTCTAGCTCCCCATCCGGTATGAGACTGGAACAGAACTGTTAACCTCACTGCGTCAAACCACTTCTATGCACATTTCGAATCACATCCATGAGTGGCGTCGACGCCGTAGGTTAATCAAGGCACCCATTCCAGATCATCTACTCGTTGATTGGTTCACGAAGTCCTTTTTGCCTCCCATAGCCAGGGATATCGTTATGCGTGGGTCGATCACAGAAGAACAAGCTATCTCGGCAGCTCAGTACATGGATTTGGTATACACCCAATCCGGCACTTTACACGAACTTCTTCCCCATGCCGCCTGCGTTACCACTGATCCAAAGAAACCTACCACTGAACCCCCCATTGATGGTATTGTCGGTTCAGTCAAGGCCCAGCCTACTACCAACTTGACGAGGCAACAAGCTTCTGCTTCCCCCGCTCTACCTCAGGATGCTTCAAAAGCTACTACTTCTCTTGCTATCTCCTCCGAAGTGAACGCAGTTCAATCTACGTCACAACCATCCAGAGGAAAGAAGAAAAACAATCGTGGTAAATCCAAGAAGAACCAGCAGGAGAACCCCAAGCCACAACCCACCCACAACGACCGAAAACCACGTCGAAAGGCTAAGTTTCCCTGCCTAATTTGTCAAGATGATCACTACACACGTGACTGTCCCTACAAGGACGAGGTCAAAAAATTTGTTAAAGGATCCTCTCGCCCCGCAGTGTTAACTGACCCCTTCCCTCAACAGCAACAGCAGATGGTTGCCCAAGAAACCCCACAGGGGGGAAACTCGAGCAACCCAACTCACGGAGAGACGTCCACAAATCGCGAAATCCTGATGACGAGTAATGAGGAGATTCATATAACCACTCGTTCAAAGACATAAGAGAACCCTCCAAGTTTAAACAAACAGTCAGAGATAGCCAAAGGCAAATCTCCTGTTGAAGATCCGACCTCTATCCCTCCCCCTACCGGCCATCTCCATATCGAGAGACCGCTTACGGACACAGTGCTACGCCCACCCAAGGGAACCATACGAAAGGCGACATTTAATCCCAATGCGCAAGCTGCCCAAAATTACAACATTGTTGAGGATTTAGCTCAAGCACCTTGCGCCATGTCGACTCTCGAGGTTCTTCAACACTGCCCCATGCAGCGTAGAACCTTACTTTCAGCATTGGGGGCAATGGACCCAGATACTTCAAACTCTATTATGTTTAACTTGGAGCATGCCAAACCTCGGCTTTCTCACCAGTTAGCCTTCCAGGTTCATACAAAAATCCATGGAAATAGCATCCATCGCATTGTTTTAGATGAAGGTGCCTCCACGTTGATCATGTCTTTGAATTGCTGGAGAGCCTTAGGCTCACCCGAAGTCACGGCGTCTCCCACTACTCTCAGGGCATTTGATGGACACGGTTTTCAACCTTATGGACTCATTCCCTCAATTGGTGTTGAACTGGGGGGAAAAACAGTATCCGTACACATTGAAGTCGTGGATGCACCATTAGATTACAATCTTCTACTTGGTCGGAACTGGTTTTACGCCATGACCGCCATAGCATCTACCATATTCCGGATTGTGCAATTTCCTCATGAAGGGAAAATTGTCACCATTGATCAACTTGATTACTGTATCCCAGACTCTAATCCGAACTCCGCCAACACCGTCCCGTTATTGGATCAGCCTCGGTACTGGTTCCAAGACATTAGCGTTGGTCTTATGAAAGATTCTTCCCTTATTGGAGTTTTTCCAGAGCTGGGGCCCCATGTTCAACCAGTCAACATGATTTCATCAAATGCCACCCCTTCCAATGATTCATGGGTGATTCTGAGTCCTGCTGAGATTGAAAACTATGGCAACTCCATGCCTTTGAATAGAAACCTCGCAGCGTACGAAGTGATCCAATCAGCCACCGATTGGGTCGACTGTTCTACCCATCACACCGTGGCACGGCTCTTGTCTGAGACTCATTCATCCCCACCACTTATCGATCCTCTCCATTTGATTTTTCCCACCGACGAATCAATTATGGAGGTTATGTGCGGTGATGAGCCACCATGGGGAGATTTTCATCATCGATCTTCATTCCCCACCATTCAGACGCTTGAGCTCAATACAAAACCCAGTACTTCACTTGGGATGGCTCAAACCAAGTTTCCCACTTCCCCCGACAAAGTATTTTCCGAAGGAAACTTGGCTAACCTTATGGCAACCACTCCCATAGATATTTCGATGAAGCCTGGTATCGTGGAAAACATACACATTGGCAAAACATGTACTCCCCTCAAAATGGAGTTCTACAGTGCCTAGTTCAAAACCTTCCACGATGTTTTTGCTTGGAGTTATGAAGAAATGCCAGGAATAGATCCCTCGATTGTGGTCCATGAAATTCCAACCTTCCCTGGCACCCGACCTGTTCGGCAGAAACTTCAACCCGTCCATCCTCGTAAGGCAGCCGCTATTAAAGCAGAAGTTGAAAAACTTTTGCGTGCTGGTTTTATCTATCCTATCCCATTGACAGAATGGGTATCTAACATCGTTCCCGTCTCCAAGAAACAAGGAACGATTAGAGTCTGTGTCGATTACCGCGACTTGAACAAAGCTTGTCCAAAGGACAACTACCCAACTCCGTTCATCGACCGGATCATCAATAACTGTGACGGGAGTGTCATCTTTTCATTTATGGATGGCTTTTCTGGCTATAATCAGATCGATATCCTCCCAGCCGACCAGCATAAAACAGCCTTTATCTGCCCTTGGGGGATTTTTGCATATCAAAAGTTACCTTTTGGCCTTAAAAATGCCGGGGCAACTTTCCAACGGGCGATGTCATACGCATTTCATGACATAAAACATATTGTAGAACCATATCTTGATGATCTTCCTGCTCATTCTCAAACCCAGGATGACCATCCTGATCACTTAAGTGCCATTTTCGAAAGGTGTCGTCGCTACAATATACGTTTGAATCCGCATAAGTGCGTCTTTTGCGTAGAAGCCAGAAAACTTTTGGGATTCATAATCTCCAAAAGCGGGATACGCTTAGATCCTGCGAAGGTAGAAGCTATCTTAGCCCTGCCTTCCCCCACAAACATTCCAGAACTTCAAAGTTTGCAAGGGCATGCAAACTTTCTACGCCGTTTCATCTGTAATCTTTCCGAGATAACAAAAGGCTATATGAGGCTTCTCAAGAAGAATACTCCCTTCATCTAGGACGACGAAGCCCAACGTTCCTTTGACAACCTAAAGTCAGCCTTAACTAAAGATCCTGTGATCCAACCCCCCGATTACACATGGGGTTACATTCTTTATCTCGCAGCTTCGACTTCCACCATCGATATGGTGCTAGTCCAGGAAGACCACAACGGCATAGAACATGTGGTATACTATCTTAGTAAGAGTCTTCTCGACTCCGAAACTCGTTATTCACATGTTGAAAAACTGGCTCTAGCAACAGTTTTCGTTGTCCAGAGATTCCGTCATTACATTCTACTCCGCCGGACCACTGTTATAGCCGATTTCAATCCAATGTATTATATCCTCACGTGTCAAGCGCTTGGGGGCAAATATTCTCGTTGGATCGTCATCCTACAAGAGTTTGACTTGGAATTCGTCAAAGCCAAGTCCAAGAAGTCTTTGGTCTTTGCTGAGTTGATTTGTACTTTGCCCCGTGCTACCGAGCAATCCGAGCCCATCGATTCTCTTCCTGATGAATCGTTGTTCCTCATTAGCATGTCTGATCCGTGGTATGGGGATATTTTATTATATCTCCAAACCCAACGCTTCCGCCCTGACCTCAATCGCGATGAACGTCGACACATCCGACATCACGCCAAGTACTACCTCATAGTCAAAGATACTCTCTATCGACGTGGTGTCGACACTGTTCTTCGACGCTGTTTGACCCTAGATGAGGTGAAACGCATTCTTAATGACTGCCACACTGGAGCATGTGGTGGTCATATCTCTGGGATGGCTGTGGCCCAGAAAATACTGTGAGCAGGATATTTCTGGCCCTCAATTTTCAAAGACTGCATTAAAATGGTCAAGAAATGTCCACCATGTCAATTCTTTCATAGTAAAACACGCTCGCACCCTGCTCCACTCCATCATGTTATTGTCGTCGGCCCCTTTTCCAAATGGGGCATAGATTTCATGCACTGTAAGCCCACTTCAGCCGAGGGGCATAGCTATGTCATAGTAGCTGTCGACTATTTCACAAAATGGGCTGAAGCGATGCCTACTTATGCTGAGGACGGCAAAACAGCAGCACAATTCATATTCAATCACATTATAGCTAGATTTGGTGTCCCACAATCCATTGTGACCGATCATGGCTCCCACTTCAGGAACCATATGATCGAGGAACTAAGTGCTAAGTTGGGTTTTCGCCATGAAAACTCAACCCCATACTACCCACAAGCCAATGGCCAAGTTGAAGCCATTAACAAAGTCCTGAAACGAATGATTCAACGTATTGTGGGTACTCATAAATCCAACTGGCACTCAGCTCTATTTTCAGCACTATGGGCACACCGAACCTCAGTAAAAAGCGCTACTGGGTTTACACCATTCCAACTGGTGTATGGCCTAGAAGCCATTTTACCGATTGAATGTGAAATTCCATCACTTAAGATAGCCATAGAGCTACTTCCCCACTTCCGAAGAGGAACGGTTTTTATACCTAGCCAAGCTAGATGAAACCCGCCGCGACGCTACTTTAGCCAACGAAGCTCATAAAAAATGCGTCAAAGCTCAGTATGACAAATCCGTTCAACCTCGGATTTTCAATGAAGGTGACCTCGTACTCACATATGATCAAATGCACGATAAACTCGGAAAAGGAAAACTAGAATCTATGTGGTACGGCCCCTTTGTTGTAAAACGTGTCTTGGAGAAAGGAGCCTATGAACTCATCGATTGTGATGGCACACCATTGGCACGGCCCCGCAATGGGCTATACCTCAAACGCTTCTACGCGTAAGGTTACCCTACTCGGGTTACTTTTGTACATAATGTACTTAGCTTGTTTTCACTCATCTTTTTGGTGTGCGCACGGACCTCATGTATCCATTCTTACTTTGACTCATGATTTTGTACGCAGATGTCTGCCTACTTCGGATTCGCCGATGGTGTAAGCCGGCATACCCGGAACCTCGCTTCCGCAGCATGGGTAATCTATTCTCCCACTAGCGAGTTGATATCTTCAGGAGCGAATTGTTTGGGTCCTACAACCAACAATATCACAGAGTACCATGCAGTCATCGGACTCTTGACAGAGGTTGCTTCCCTCGGAATTGACTCCCTATCAGTCTTTTTAGACTCCCAACTCGTGGTTTCTCATCTGAATCGTGTTTACACAGTCCGCGATCCTATCCTACTTCGTTTATTTCGGAGGGTACACCTCTTGGAACGATCTTTTAATTTCATTTCATATCAACATGTACCAAGGGAATTCAATTGTATAGCTTATTCATTAGCTAATTACATTTTGGATTGGCATCTTGCCCATGCATAAAAACACATCACAAAAAAAAATAAACACACAAGTCATTGTAAATAAATAGATCATAAAAATAGGTCCACATCACTGTATATAAAAGTGTTTTTCCAAATACATAAAGTTTGTGTTTAAAGACAAAATTTGGGACTTAATCCCATACAAAATTTGGCTCTCAGAGCCTACATATCATATACATGCCGCAAAAAGATAAAAGCTACCATCTAAGGAGATCTGGGAGATATATCATGTCCCTCATCAGATTCCTCATGCTGCTGGTGATAACACACTATAGCTCGAACCACCCTACGAAGGAGTCGGCCAATACGCCTAGGCACACATACAGTATGCCGCTGGAGATGCAAAGGGATATCGTCCACCCTCATAGCAGGGATACCGTGGGTTAAACCCTGCAAATTCCTCTCTATTTCCTGAACCCCTCCCGCTTCATCTTCGTCTTCTTCCTCGTCTGGAGTGGCTTGGTGATCAACACCACCCCAGCGTAATGGCGAGTATCCTGCCGGTCTCTGTGGTCCACGATCTGCGACATGCACACGTACATATATTAAAGCCTTTTACACATTCTAAAAAATAATAAAAATTATATATTCAAAAAAGAAAAAATATATCCATGAAGGTCATACCTGAGTTGTCCCAATCCGCATCTTCCGGCAGTGCCAAGTCTATGTCCTCGCGGAAGTCCACCCCTGCATAGGGGTAGTCATCGATCATCACAATCTGTTCCTCGAGCCATGAGAAGAAATCCTCACCGAAAGCCAAACGCTGAGGTCCCCCAAGTCATCCTGCATATTCACTCCATCGAGCCATCCATGGCTCGGTAGGTGGACGGAGGGGCATGGCTATCTGTGGACACAACAACGACACCCTCACCAAAAAGAAGGTGACTAAGATGCTCCCATACCCAAATTGAGAATTCTCTCCAAGCCTACACTTGTTCACTTGCTCTTTGAGGTTGGTCAACACTGCCTCACACCAGTTGAATACTGTTCCTGCCATACAATCCACTGCAAGATTCATCTGTGTACGGGACGCCTGATGGGGACCCGTGCTCCCTGCTACACGTGTAATGGTGAACAACACGGTTTTTACAAGAAGTTATATAATGTCTTTGATGACCACCTTGCTGCTTTTCTTCCCTGAACCTTGACGGCAATAACGAGCGATTAAAGCATCCGTGCTCGCTTCCGAGGCTGTGTACCCAGTAAAACTTACCCGGGCTCCTCTTTTTGAGAGGCCTGTGAGGAAATAAATGTCCTCGAGTTCAAACTCGAGGATGTGTTCTCCCACTCAGAAAGCCTGAATGTCGGGGTCCCACATTTGAATAATGTGGGTGAGAAGTTTTGCTTGCTTACGAATACCTTTGGTCTTGAAGAATTTTAACAAACCACATTCCCGCAGTGCAGTCACAGTCCTTTGGTCATTTTCGGCCAACAAGTCATCCGCCTCATTCTCTCTTTCTTTCCAATGGACCATTTTGCTCCAAACAACTTTCAAACACCTGCAAAAGGTCATAGGAAACATTCAGTAATTATTTAACAACTTGATCTCAGCTAAAAATTTGAGAAAAAATGTTTTTTTCATCTTAAATTTCACGTCTATCGCGCCTGGGAGAAATCTGAGTGCGCGGTACTACACAATACCGTGCCCCGGCTTAACCTTACAGCGCGGTACTGTTGCACAGTACCGTGCTTCCCGATACGGCCCCCGCGTGGTACTGTGAAGGGCGAAAATTGCCCAATAGGGCTTGCCCAAAAAATTACTTTTTCCTACTGAAAACAAGTTATTCGTACATGAAATGAAAGAGGGGCTTGAAAGCTCTTACCTGGCGCAGACGGTTGTTGAAACGGTGCCCCAAATCTCCAGATATGAACTCTTGAAGTTTTTGCTCCTTAAATGGGTAAAATCTCCTCTTTTGGTAAATGCACAAGTGAAATGGTAACTTTCTATATTTACCCATCCTTTATATAGCTTTTTCACTTATTTTTCCCTCATTATTTTATCTGGTTAAAATAAAACCCATTTCACATTACTAATATCTGGTTTCATGAGCACTTGTTGACAGGATCTCCTTTAAAAAACAATATATTCACACTGGCGTTCATTTATTGTTTGACCTTCATATTGAGCCCACTTTATCTTTTTCGTGCTCTGGATTAAAACTTGAAAAAGATTCCAAGCGCTTTTACACCCATGTCGTGCTTGTCAAACTTAAGTAAATGATGTCGAGCTTGGTCAACTTTACTCATGCTCGTTAAACAATGAGGAAAGTATTATCCTCGTTGTATTTTATTCTCTTTTCGGGCCAGAATAATTAAAAATTATGAAAAATACCATTGGAGTCCATATTTAAGCTCTTTTCAGACTCCCTAAAATTGAAAAGATTGCCAAGTGACCTTGACTCTTTCATACTTGTAAAAGTATTTGAGAGGTCGTCTATTCGGTGATAGGTTACCCCTTTTTCGGCCCGTCTAGACTATTTACGAGAAAGGTATACTTCGATCAAGTTTTGGCTGGGAGAGTTCTCTCGGGAATTGTTTTACACTTTTTCGGGATCGAGGGACTAAATTTACGAAAAAGTACACTTTGGAGCCTCCTTTAAGTTTTTCAGGGTCTCTAAATGTGAAAAACTTCCGAGTTTTCCTTCTTTGGACTCGTTAAAATTTAACATAGAAGGACCCGCTTTGGGACGAACCCCTCCTTTCTCAGGTTCGTAAAACATGTGAGATTGGACTCATCCATGAGATGAGCTGTACCGAGCATCTGTTATCCTCTTCAAGCTCGAAAAACAACAAAGAGGTACTTGTCTATCATGTCGGGGGAATATGGGAAACAAGTCAAGTTTGTTTTGGCAGCTTGTCAGTCGTTACCTTTGAACCGTGGCATGCGTCTGTCCTTTGTCTATTTTTGGGTATCCATTCTCGCTGAGTCATGGTCATCATCTTGAGTCGTCTCTCTGGCCATGATTCTACTCGTTCGGTGTCTATCCTTTGCTATCAATAATCCCTGCCGCCAAGTCCTGTTACATGCCGTTATATGTTCAAAGGGTTGCATTGTTCAGAATCATTCATTGCATCAGACCTCCGTTGTGTCAGTACATACTCCATTGTTTCATCATCTTATACTATCTTTCGTTCCGATTTCATGTCGATGATGTGGGAATCATTATGGCCCACCTTCGACGAGTTGATTCCCGTCGACGCCAAATCACTATCCAGGAATTAGACTTAGGGATCAACCATTGGTACCTTGGTACCTTCATGCCTCAATGGCAGGTTTCCTCGTGTTCGACAGTAGGTTTACATCATTGACCTCTGATCGAACGATCTCTCGAATGCTCGACATCAACTCATCTATTCGTATTTCCTTGAGATGTACTTCAGGTACCTTGGGGATCATTGTCATCATTGGTGATTTCCCTCGCATTTGTTAACGGTTCACATCATTGACCGGTAATCAAATGGTTTCTACCATGTTCGACTTCAACACCTTGTAATCACATGGCTAGATTCGTGTCATTTGCGATTGGGTAGAAGACCCTGGGCGCACCTTTGTATCTTGATTGTGTCCAGGTTGCGATGGAGATGTCCTTTGTATTGTCACACAGATCCATTTTTTGTATTGGTCGTGACTGTGTCATTACTGTCTCATGGATCTACGCTTGTTCATAGTAGCCATGATTTGTCTACAGTCTGTATCATCTCAGTACTCATGGATCTTCAATGTATTGGTCGGCAGCCATGCTTTGAGTCAATTGTTTCCGAGCATGGGGATGCCCGCCTCGGTGGTATATCTAACATTTTGTTTCTGTTTCAGCTCCTTGTTGCTCTCCTCGATGCTATCTCTGCATAATATTTGTAAAGTCTTTCGGCCATCAGTCCCTTCTGACCTCACACTTTAGGGGGCATCTGTTATACCTCCATATTTCACAGTGTCACATCTTCACCACAAAAAGAGTTGACGACGCTTCCACTACTGCTTAAAACACACAGAAGAGGAAAATGATGAGTGATCCTTGAAGGCAAACCTACCCTAACAAGAATCAACCTAGCTGAGACTTCATTTTCCCTCACTACCGCGCCTTGATCCATCTTAGGCGCGCGGTAGTCCACACTACCGCACTATGCTCTTTCTCTGCCACGCGGTACTACCACGTTGTGCTCTATTCTAGAGGCGCGGTACACCTTTTTTAGTCTTTTTGCCATGCCTTGTGGGATTTTGATTTTCGAGAGATTTTTGAGGATTGGTGTCCCTGATTCGATCCTAACTCACTTTCTGTGATTAGTAGGCATGATCCACTAAACTCTCCCAAGATCCACCCTTCTCTCTTGTTGGTTAACCCTACCACACACTATAAGAGAGAGGCATTCCATGAGCAAAGGGGGGGACTCTTGGAGACATCAAACTTATGATCTTGAAGCTTTGTGGAGATAGCTAGAGGAGGAAACACTTGGAGCTGGGAGTTGGCTTGGATATCAAGCAACCATTGTAAGTGACTTCAAGTTGATAATAGAACATAACTTGTCTTGTTTCCCAAATCACATGTGTTGATTTTGTTTCAATGATATGATTTGTATCTATTGTAGATTTAGATCCTAACTCATATTTCAAGTTGCTAGAGAATCGTATATGCTTGTATCTTGGTTTCATTTTGACAGGTTCATTCGCGAGGACTTGGAAATTGGAGCAACCATAAAGACAAGCGATTGGATTGAAGGCCAGTTAGATTTCTTCTACTTCTCTTAGCACTTTAATCTTGAGATGTCTGTTTAGATCTAGGAATTCAAGGTAGCATTTGTTTAGTTTTGTCTTAGTTTAGAGTCGGTTAAAGTCTACTTTAATCTAAGAGAATTTTTATTTATCCGTAGGGAAAAATTCTACCAACAAATTGATGGCAGCCTTGCCTAAATGATTGGCAGCCTCGCTTGATATATTTTGCAGGCTCCCCTGAATTGCTGGCAGCCTTGCTTGAATTATTGTGCAGGCTCGCTTGAATAGGTTGATGCCCTGTACTTTCTGTTATTCCTTTGTTCTCTTTTTTGTTTTGTTTTGTATTCTCTTTTTTCTTTTTTTTGTGTTTTTTTATGAATTGTGCTGAAGCTTACTATGTTGGAGCATGCTCTATCAGCATCAATTATTGCCGGTAGAGTACTTGTGTACATTCCTCTTTGGACTTTGGTTATTTGTAGAGTTTTAGGCGGTGCCCATTCACGATCATGGGGAACTCATCATCATCAATTGTAATAATTCTCACAGCCCCATTGTCATAAATTTTCTGTATATTGTAAGGTCCAAGCCATCTAGTGGTTAGCTTCCCTTTGAATGTGTGAAATCTGGAGTCGTAGAGTAGTGCCCAATCACCCTCTTTGAATTTCTTATCCTTCAAATGTTGGTCATGTCATTTCTTTCTTTGCTGTTGGATGATTTCAGTATGTGTAAGTGCTTGTTGGCGGTGTTCATCCAGTTGATTTAGTTGTAGCAAGCGTTCTTTTTGAATGTCTGATAGGTTCATATTTAGATCGGCTGCAATTCTTAATGTTTTTACTTCAAATTCAATTGGTAGCATGACCTTTTTCCCATAGACCAGCTCATAAGGTGTGAATCCTGTTGTTGTTTTCCATGTAGTATTGTAAGCCCAGACTGCTTCACTAAGTCTGTCAGCCCAATCTCTTTTGTGAATTTGGACAGTTTTTGTCAAGATTCTTTATAATTCCCTGTTGGTTACCTCAGCTTGACCATTTCCTTGAGGGTGGTAGGAGGATGACTATCTGTGCTTTACATTGTTTCTTTTCATAAAGTCTTCAATTAAATTAGATGCAAATTGTGGTCCTTGATCCGAAACTACTTCTCTTGGCACCCCAAATCTGTGAAAGATCTGCTCAGTAAAGAATTTGGCCACACTGGTTTCATTTGCAGCAGCCAGTGCTGCTACCTTGGTCCATTTTGTAAGGTAATCAGTGCATACAAGGATGTAGCTCTTATGATTTGACTGTGGGTTGAATGGGCCAACAAAATCGAATCCCCATTTATCAAATGCTTCTAAAGATATTTGTGGGTGTAGTGGCATTTCTTGTTTTTGTGTTGGCTTTCCCATTCTCTGGCAATCGTCACAATGGGACACATACTCATAAGCATCTCTGTGGAGTGTTGGCCAATAATACCCTGTTTGCAAGATCTTGTAGGATGTCCTTTTTGCAGCGTAGTGTCCTCCACAGGGTTCATTGTGGGTGGCATGCATTATGTCATGTACCTCATCTTCCCTAATGCACCTTCTAAGTACTTGATCTGGTCCCCATTTAAAAAACATGCCCTCTATCCATGTATATGTGGCACTTTGTCTTATTACTTTTGTCCTTTCTTTATAACTGTAATGTTCTGGAAACTTCCCAGAAACCAAATAGTTTGCTATGTCAGCAAACCATGGACTTTTTATTGATATAGCAAAAAGGTGCTCATCAGCGAAGTTATCTTGGACCAATTCATTATGTGTCCCATGTGTTACTCTTGACAAAAAGTCTGCTACGACATTATGCTTGCCTGGTTTATCTATTATAGTGATGTCGAATTCCTGTAGAAGTAGCATCCATCGAATAATTCTTGCACTTGTATTAGGCTTGTTCATAAGATATCTGATCACTGAGTGGTCAGTATGGATAAAACTTTGGTATCCTGTAATGTAATGCCTGAATTTGTTGATTGCATGTATGACTGCCAAAAATTCCTTCTCTGTGACTGTGTAGTTGAGTTATGCCCCAGCCAAATTTTTGCTTATATAGTATATGGCATAGGCTTTCTTGTCTTGTTCTTGCCCAAGCACAGATTCAATTGCTTTATCTGATGCATCGGTGTGAATGTGAAATGGAATTTCTCAGTTTGGTCCTTGAAGTATTGGTGTTGTGATGGTTTTCTATTTAAGACTTTCAAAGGCTGACATGCAGTTGCTTGTCCAGATGAACTCATTGTCTTTTGTGAGAAGTGCAAACATGGGCGCAGCAAGTCTGCTATAATTCTCAATAAACCTCCTGTAGTACCCTGTCTGTCCAAGGAAGCTTCTCACATCTCTTTGTTTGACAGGTGGGGGCAGTGTCTTGATTACTGATACTTTGGCTTGATCCACCTCTATACCTCTCTGTGATATATGATGTCCTAGAACAATTCCTTCTTCCATTAACATCCTGCATTTGTCATTGCTTAGGCACAAGCTCATCTCAATACATTTTTTCAGTATCAATTCAAGGTTTTCCAATGCCTGGTCAAAGCTCTGTCCATAAGGTGTGAAATCATCCATGAATACTTCCATTTTGTTATTCAGAAAATCGGAGAAAATACTCAGTATGGCCCTTTGAAATGTTGTTGGGGCGTTACATAGACCAAAGGGTAAGACCCTTTAGGCGTAAGTTCCCCATGGGCATGTGAAGGTCGTATTATCTTGATCAGCTGGGTGTCTGAAAATCTAGTTGTAACCACTGAAACCGTCTAGGAATGAAAAGTACTTGTTTCCAGATAATGTATCCAGCACCTGGTCTATAAATGGAAGTGGAAAATGATCCTTCTTTGTTGCTTTATTCAGCTCCCTGTAGTCCACACAAATTCTCCATTTGCCTCCTTTTTTGGGCACTATGACTAGTGGTGAGACCCATTCACTATCAGATATTGGATAGATGAACCCTGCGTCTAATAACTTTTGTAATTCCATTTTGACTATGTCTTTTAGTGCAGGGTTCAACCTTCTTTGTGGTTGCCTGATGGGAGTAGAACCTGATAGTGTTTGCAGATATCAGGATGTATTCCTTTCATATATGTATATGTCCAGGCAAATGCTTTACTTTGTTGTGTTAGTATCTTCATCAATTTCTCTTCTTGCTTTGGTTTTAAATTGGAATTTATGTTGACTGTCTTGCCAGGGTTAATTTCCGCGACTTTTACCTTCTCAATCTGTTCTGGTAGCACTTCTGTCCCTAAGTCATCCATGCTCTGTTTTGAACTTTCACATGTTTCTGTAGAAAAAAAATTCTTGAATAACATGATTGGTAGGAGATATATTTTGTATAAATCTATCTATATTGCCATCTTCATCTATTGCCTTTAAAGATATTGCAGCATCAATTGTTAGGAGAGGTCCGAGGTTTTGATTTGGTGTGTTCTGGTAATCATCAGTCCAATTTTGATATTCTAACTCTGAGGATTTCATTGCTGGTGGGTAGATTGTTAT
This sequence comes from Larix kaempferi, assembly GCA_027924585.1. Classification (NCBI taxonomy): domain Eukaryota; kingdom Viridiplantae; phylum Streptophyta; class Pinopsida; order Pinales; family Pinaceae; genus Larix; species Larix kaempferi. The sequence goes on from BSBM01000870.1 coordinate 1,285,942, forward strand.
CTTCTTCCTGGTATGTCCACTGGTGATTGTCATATTTCTTGATCGGCAACCTATGTAAGCGTCCGCAGTTGCTAACCAAGGCCTACCCAGGATAATTGGATAGCCACTAAGCTTGCTTTTTATTTCAATTATTATAAAATCAGCTGGGTATTTTCAGGACTCGATATTTATCATGATGTCTTCTAGCATTCCTTCGGGCTTCACAGTGGACGTGTCTACTAGTTGGAGTACTGTTGTAGCTGTTCTTACCATTGATTGGAGTCCTAGGTATAACATGGTTTCTTCAGTCATGACATTGATCACAGCTCCTAGATCGATTAAGCTTTTATTTATTTGCCTGTTATTTATGGTGACACTTACTACAGGACTACCAGGATCAAGATATTTAGGATTTATTATGACACCTAACATTAAATCGGCCAATTGTCCCACTACATTAATAGTTGGTGGGTCACGCTTCCTTCTTCCTGGCTTCTTTAGGCAATTCTCTCTAATGAATTTGTTGCAGAAGGGCACATCCCTTATGGCTTGTAAAATTGGGATTTGTATGTTTAAGTGTTTGAATTCGTTTAAGATTATATTCTCTTCCTCTTCTTTTGTATTCCGGACAAGTTTTTTTCTGGAAATGGAGGGTTTCTATTTCGTGTTAGTGGTATAATTTCTTCCTCAGGAGGTTTTGGTTCATCAGGATGTTGAACATGGGGTTCTGATGTGTGGTCCTGAGCTTCAGGTACAGGTTGTTGGATGTTGTGTGGGGGTGTATTCTGCAACGTTTTTCCAGATCGTAGGTTTATTTCATTTATTTCTATGGTGTCCACAACATAAGTTGGGAATTGTGTGATATCAGTGTTGTAAGCCTGCTGCTGTTGTGGGGGCCTGTTATTATTAGGATTTGGAATTGGTTGGGCTGGAATAGGTGGAGGTCTGGGGAGTGGTTGAGGTTGTGGGGGTGGCATAATGAGTGGCTGTTGTAATGGCGCCCTCCAATTTGATGGATGTGGGTACTGGTTTGCATAGTTTGTGGTGGATGGAAACGGTGGGGGGTATTGAGGATAAGACGATGAATAATATGGTTTTTGATGGGATGGTTGATTTGCTTGCTAGTTTTGTTGCCATTGGTTTTGATTTGGCTGTGCTTGCCATGGAGTCGGTGCAGAGTTCCAATTTGGTTGTCCTTGATTATAGTAAGTTTGATTGCTCTGCTGATATGGCCTAGCAAAATTATTCCTCCTCTGATTTATAAAACAGAGTTGTTCTACAGCTCCTTCAGTTGTTGGGTCTTGAATGGTTGCCTTACATGAGGGTAAGAGGGGACATTTATCAGTGGAATTGTCATCGGTGCAGAGACCACATACTTCTATTGTGTTTAAGGTGCACTGCTCCTTCTCATGCTTCTTCCTACAACGAGGACAAAATACTGCCAAGGCTTGGTTAATTTCATCCTGTTTCTTTTTTATTTGAAGAGCATCAAGTTGCATGGCTAGGGATTGCAATATGTCAGTTTTCATGTCATCCAGCAGGTTTCCTAAATCAGATTTTGTAAGTGAGGATGATGATCCACTGGTGGTTGTATGTGTATCCCTCGTCCCATTCTTAGTTTTCCTAGATCTTGAGTAGTTTTTGAAGATTTGCAAGATCTGGTCAAAAGATTTTTGGAATATGTCTCCATCCCCAAGGAGATTTAAGACCTCAAAATTCTCCTCTTTTACACCCCTGAGATGGACAAGCTTTAGTGATTCAGGATCCAATGTGCAATGGCTAGCTCGTTTGTAGCTGAGTTGAAAACTTTGGGCATAATCTTCTAATGACTCTCTATCTCCTTGTTGCATCCTAAAGATTTCATCCCTAGTATCTTTGGCCTTGCAGTAGTCCCTATATTTTTCTAAGAATGACTGTTTCATTTGATCCCGGCTAAAGATACTATTTCCTTCAAGGCTCATGAACCACCGAAGTGATAGGTCTTTTAGTGTGGAAGGAAAAAGCCTAAGCTTCTATGCATCAGTAGTGTAATCAAATGATCTGCAAACTACCTCAAATTCAAACAGGAATGTATCAGAATCCTCTGAAGTCAACCCATGAAAGTTTGGCAGATTGTTAGGATTGACGTTCTTCATTCTGGCATCTCTGAGAGTAATGCTAATGGGAAAAGTGAAAATCTCCCTAGGTTCTTCCTCTTCATTTGCCATTGAGGTGTTTGAGCTGGAACTGGTAGTGAAGTTTCTTCTGTTTGGATCGTATGTGGAGTCAGTCTCGTTTTCAGAGTGTAGAAATTCAAACCGAGAATGGTAAGAACTGTTATTACTATTGTTGCTCATGGAATGCTTGGGCAGAAAGCAGCCAAACCTATCCCTTTGCCGACGAGGCATTCATTGGTAGAAGATATTTATGTTTTTGTTTTATGTAATTTTTGTTTCATTTTTGCGGTTTTTAGGTGATGTCTCCTAAAAGATTTAGCACCTCCCCGGCAACAGCGCCAAAAAGTGGTGAGCTCCTAATATGGATTCCTAATGAGGGCAGCTTATACCAAGTGCCTACTTTAAATGTCAACCCAAGGAACATACAAACTTGAGAGATGCATGCATTGTCTGTGCTCTTTATAGGATAATCTCTTGTCACAGTTAAAGGGCGGTATCGATGTTCTATAGATTGTCTACTAAATATGAAGTTTGTCTACTTAATGTGAAAACTGATTATGCTACGAAATTGAATACTGGAAAGCAATGAATCTGATTAAAAGAATTAAAGTGTTGAAAGCGGTAAATATATTCTAAGAAGTAAAGCAGGGAATCTATTCTAAGGAATTAAAATGTTGAAGTAATTAGATGTTGATCTGTTCTAAGAAATAAAGACATAAAGATAGTAAATCTATTTGAAATAATTAAACTGCTGAAATAACTAAACGCTGAGAATGAAAATACCATAACAGAGCTATTTTACTATTGGGGAAATGAAGTCTGTAACTACTGTCTGCGCACACAATTTGAGTCTTGATCTATCTTATTCTACCAATCTAGATTTGAAATACGATCATTCTATGCTTACCCATCTTCTACTAAGAATTTAAAAGAGACTAATCACAATGAGAAATTGCAGTGAACTCCAGATCTAACCATGACTTTGAAAGCTAAACTATTACACATGTAATCGTGGATGAAATTATGCATTGCAAGAAAGAACCTGCAGGCCTACTGAAATCGTTTTACTGTACTATGGAATGCATTCTAAACTACTACAGAAAACAATGACTCATTCAACGCTACCATACATCATAGAACTGTTCATCAATGTAAAACGCATACTTGGAAAAATACCTGCAAATAGGAATCTCCTGACCTACGTGTTGGAGGGGCCCTCCCCAACCCGTACTCAAGAGAGAATAAAAACTCGGAAACGCTTGCTGGAATTAATCATCAGTCTTCATTAATATGTAAAATCCATGTCAAAATAGAAGTCTGTACTTCAGTATCTCAATAGTGCAGAAAAACGTTAACAATAATGTCTTTCACAAAAATAACAGCAGGGACCTCTCGCTACCCGAGAGGTCCATATTTATACGTTTTAACTCTAATCCTAACTGATTGTCTAAATGTCGATTCATCTGGAAAGTGGGAGTGTGTCCCCTATAAATCAGGAAACAGGGCGCCGAGCTTGTGGTGATCCTTTAGTCTTCTACACGTCCTTCCTTTAATAAACCTGAACCTGCTAAATCATGCTTGGTTTCCATATAATTAGTTTAATTGATATGCATTCTAACATACAAGATTAATCATAAAAATAGTTTCATTAAATCATTAAAGCAAAACCACTTTTCCCACAATTGAGTGCGTTTCATTACCATTGCTTGAGCTGGACTATGGAAAAAGCGTTATCAAAATACCTGAAAAATGGACCCATCACTCCCTACTCCAACCTACACCCAAGCGTCCCCTTCTCCTAAATGCCACCTCCGCTCTCGTGCATCCTCCACTCTGCCATGCGTCCAGTCCGCCCTGCTCCAGCATTCTCTCGCTCCTCGCATCCACATCCTGTATCCCTAGTTTTATCACCTTCCAGCTCTGCCCATGCCCATAGTCTTTGCTTCCGCTTGCGCCAACAACCACTACCATCTGCTCGTGCTACCACAACCTGCTCCACCATCGATGCGTGCTCCCACCTACGTCCATCCATTCCCCGACCTGCCATTCCATCTCCCTGCTTACATTTCCATCAGCGCTCCGCTTCACCATCCAACATTTTCGCCAACCCACACTATCTCCAACCCTGTCCACAAGTCCCACAGCACCATTCACGCATAATCCTTGTCACTATCCACGCTCACACATAATTTCTATCCAAATTAAAAAGAAATTATAATAAATATATTATCAATAATATTATTTATTAACAATTTTTAACCCTAACCGTCCACCTCAAATCAATAGTAATAATAATAGTTAACATTTATTATTATTGTTAACAAATATTATTGTTACAAAGCTTTAAAATTATTTATAATAATAGTTACTTTTTATTAGTAATAGCCAATTTTCTATAAAATTTAAATCATATTCTTCTCATAAAAAAGGAGAGGAAAAAAAGGCTATTTAACCAAAAAAGAATTTTTACGACAAAAGCACATCAAGGGTTATTACAACCTTTGTGCCTACCTATTGTTGAAAAAACAAAAAACAAAAAAAAAACAAGAAGACCAAGTCAAAGAAGATATTAAAGAGAGCCGAAACCAAGTCTCGGAAGATATTGAAGAAGTCATTGAAGCCAATTGTGGATTTGTCGAAGAAATTATGGATTCCATATATAAATCCAAATTCTGGACTAAGTGTCCTTATTGCAAAATGGAATTCCAATATCCAACACTTTTTAAAAATTGCAATCGCTCATGTCCGATATGTACCAAATATTTTACTATGGAAGAATATCAAGGTCAGTCACAATTGCAATCGCAAATACAGAAATTGGAAGGCGAGTTAGGATACTACAAAGAAATCAATAAAAATCTACAATGTGAGATAAGTAAGTGGAGCATTCTCGATCAGTTAACAGAACGAGAGAATCGTTGCTTAAAAGATCAAAACCAAAAGCTGAAAAAAGCTAATCAAGATATCGAGGAAATGTTATCATCTAAGAGTGAAGAAATATCTCGATTAAAAAATCACAATCAAGATCTTGAAGACAAAACCAAAAAGTTTGAAGATAACAAAGAATCATTGTATAGAAGTGATAACAATTTAGAAGAAGACATAAAGCGTTTAAACCAGCTCATCATGGACAAAGATGATGAATTGATGCAAGTCCAGAGGAAGCTACAAAGTCAAGAATCAGAGATAGGTCAACAGCAACAAAAGAATAAAGAACTCCAACAAACGTACGATGCTACTAAAAAGGCACACAAGCTGAAAATTAAGAAAATCTATGACATATTAGCAAGCAATACCGAAGAACTATTTCGACTAAGAATTCATAACAAAACATTACTTATGAAAATCAAAAAGTTCAAACATAGTCAAAAGATGGAACACTCCAATGAAGACCTAGAAGGAAAAATACTAGAACAACAAGAAAAAAACCATCATCTGAAAAATCGTAATCAAGAACTAGAGAAACAAATTGAGAAGTTTAAAGAGGACAAAAAGTTGCAAGATGAAAGGTTTGAGAAAATTCAGAGTAATAACAATCTATTAGAGAACAAATTAGAGCAAATCCATGAGGAAGCTTCCATACCCTCCGAAAACAACGTCAAGTTGAGGAAATAAATTCAGTCCTTGACACAATTTAAAAAGAAGTCAATCCAGCAGAAAAACGAACATGAAGGACTCCTTATCGACACCCCAATTATAAACGTCATTTTGACCAACGACAAGGTCAAAATGAACATACACAGAGGAATTATGATGTCAGACAATCAAAAACATCGAATCAACATACTAAGCATCAAACAAAAAGTTCTGTCCCACAAAGCGTTCAAATAGCTCCGATAAAAATAGATCTCGGATGGACCACATCAGAGACGATGCGACAGTTCTTCCTTGGAATTCGTAACTCGTATCGCCTCATTTCATCAAGTGTTGCCAGTACTAAAAGAAAGGATCTAGAGATGTCGGTTCAAACAAAAAAATCTTTTTCTTTCAATAAGCTTTGAGGACAAAGCTTCCCTTAAGGGGAAGGCAATGTAACGAATATAAAATAATATGTTAATTAATAAGTGAAAGGGTGTAACCCTTCACTACACATGCTCAAAGCCTGTAAAGGCGAGCTTCATTGTAATTTAATATCATCTCATCAATTATATTATCAATTATATTTTACTATTTATCCATTTATGGAGCCACTATCTTATTTACGTTGGAAGTTTACATAGAAGTCGGATATCACCACTTCAGATTGGCCAAAATATACCATTTTACCAACATAATTCCATCAACTTGCTTATTAGTTGTCCACAAGAAGGAGAAACATGTTTTCCTTATTTTGGTTCATATACCTTTAGGGATATATGCAATGGATGCCCAATATACTAGAATTCTTTATAGGACTGCCTTTAAAAGGACTAGGCGTCCACTTCTTGACAAGAATCGATTTTCCCAGCAAGAAATCCTTGCTTCTATTTTCTTGTATAACCAAGTCCAATCATTGAAGGAGTATGAGTTTGGTTTCAAAAAGAACCCGAGATATTTTAAACCTTCTTCCAAATGATTCATGGGAAAGTAAACCACCTCCTTCATGCTAACATGTTGATCATCTAAAATGAGATTATGGGAAAGGCTATACTTTTCCACATTAACTAACATTCATGTAGCCTTTTTGTATAACTAAAGAATCTAAGATAATGAATGAATATTCTATATTATTCCCTATCCAATCATAAGCACATCATCCATGAAAAGGACATGAGTGATCACTTCTGACTCAATCACTCTAACCCCTTTCAATGTCCATGTATTCCTTGCACGGTGGACTAATATACTAAGAGCATCAGCCACCAGAAGAAATAGAAAGGGAGAGAGCATAAAACCTTGCATGATACCCCAGGACGACCAAAAAAATGAAGAAGGTAAACCATTTATCAGAATTGTAATGGATGCAGATTGAATGCATCACATTATATAGTTAACGAAATCCACTGAAACACCTATTTGAATAAGGAGAAGGCGCAAAAAAGTCCAGCTTACCCTGTCATAGGATTTAGACATATCCAACTTTAGATCAAAGGCGCTATCTTTGTTCTTGGAGATAGAGTGAATGGCTTCCTGAGCCAAAGAAACTGCATCGTGAATCTGTCGATTAAAAAGGAACCCAAATTGTTCCTTGGAGATGATTTTACTCGGATAGGATTTAGCCTTTGAGCAATGATTGTGGCAATCAATTTGTAGATAACATTACAGCACCAGATATTCCTAAAGTCATCAAATGATGAAGGCTTTTGATTTTTAGGGATCAAATCCAAGAAGGTAGAGTTTATTGTCCTCAACACCTTTCCAGAGCACCAAGATTCACGAACGACCTTTAGCAGATCTTCCTTTAAGAAGTCATAAAAACCTTGAAAGAATTCAACCATGAACCCATCTAGACCAGTGATTTTTCCTTTTTTGAAGGAATGCAAAATGTGATGCAGTTCCTCTTCCGAGACCTCCTCTATAAGGGCATTTTTTATTTCTTATGTTGCCAACTTAGGGAAAATCCTAATAACTTGCAATATTTCTTGAATAGGACAACCTTCCTGCTCTTTAAAAAGAGACTGGAAATATGAAACTCCTGTTTCTGCTTTTTCCCAGAAAGAGTTGATCAGAAGGCCTTGAGCATTTTGTATCTCCATAATAGAGTTTATATTCTTCTTGTAGGATACAAATCAGTGGAAAAACTTGGTATTGTTGTCCCCTTCGGAAATCCAAATCGCCCTTCTTTTGGGTCTCCAAAGTTGTTCTTCCCTGGATAGGAGCTCGCTTCTCTTCAACTCTAAATTTTTCAAAGAACCTAACACATCCTACGAAAATATCCCCGACCTATTAAGGGAATAAACCTCCATTATCTTAGCCTCCACTTCTGTTAGTTGGACCTGTTGATTGGATCTATAAACTTTTCCCCATTCTTTGGTTACTTTCTTGATGCTTGCTAGATTTTTGACTATCTGCTCCATGAAAGAGATAATGGAGTCCACTTGCAAGGGTTTCCACATATCCATAACCAAATTCCTATAATCATCTTCTTGTAATCATCTTGAATTAAACTTAAAGGAAGCAAGAGTTTTTGGATCCTGCTTTTCAACAGGCAGAAGTATCGGACGATGATATTAGAGGCCTCTGACATCCACCCACGAATCACTAAGGATCCAATAAACAAGTTTTCTAAAATTAAGAATCGTTCTAAACGCTTCGAGACAACATTTTCACCACTTCTTTTATTCCTCCATGTCGGTTCCAACTTCAAAGGTTGGACATACACAAGCCCCTTAGTCTCAAAAAGGGAGTTAAAAAAATTACTCAAAGCATCAGGTCTCACTAGAGTTCCCCAAATTTCCCTTTCCGAGAACGTTAGGTTGAGGTCACCTCCTATTATCATATTATGGGGTTCTAACAGCCCATCAAAGAATAAATCCTCCCAATAAGAACGTCAATTATGGAATGAACCATAAACATTCAGAAACGTCAAAAATTTACCTGTCATCTTGTCTTCCAAAACCGATTTAATGGAAGACTCGTGAAAGCTTACTGAGACTTCATTCAAAGAGGGACTCCACACTGAAATGAGACCTCCAAAGTGACCATCCCAGTTTATGGACGTGAAATACCAATCTTTTAACCAAGGATTTAAAGACTCTTGAGCCTTCACCCCTTCTACCATTGTTTCCTGAATTAAAATGACTGTCATATTTAACTTCTGAATCATCCTCTTGAGGGAAATTAATTTGTGGGTTCCCCCTAACCCCCTAGAATTTAAAGAAAAGCAAATCATCTAGAACCCATTAGCTAAACTTTCCCTACTCTAAGGGCCCAAACAATAGTGTATGTTTCCCATGTTTTAAATCTAAGGAAGCTTGGCTTTTGGATTTCAAAATTTGTGACTTCCTTCCCGGAGTAACTTTAGGCAGGGGGTCTAGCACTAGACCACCTAATGAAACGACCTCCTCAATCCCCTTAGTTGTGGCCTTAGAGCATATATTATACACCTTGTTTGGAAATGGGAGGGGATTTTTATGAGAACGAGGGTGTGGGGAGACTGAACCAGAGGGACCTTCATCACTAGAAGACAAGGTTGGACAAGGGATTACAGGGAGAGGGTCCAAGGTTGACTCTAGGGATTTAAAGGAGCATCCAGAATACCATCGAGAGGAAATGATTCGAAATTGTTAACATCAATATGAAAAACTACTGAGGAACCAAGGGCCTTACGAGATAGAGAACCTGAGATGTCGTCCAACTTTTTACATGTCTCTTCTTTGTGGACGTCCTCGCCAAAGGAATGTTGATTTCCACCTTTTTCCACGTCTATGTTCTCCACCACCTGAGTGTTCGAGGCTGGAGTTTTTTTTTTACCCATACCTTCTTGTGATTCTGGAATCCAGGAGGAGGATTAGGGAAATTCCTCTATAAATGCCCAACCTGCCTACATGCAAAGCATCGAAAGGGGATATTCCAATAATCCAACCTATGATTCCAAATACTTTAGTGCATCTCCAACTTTAATTCTTCATATAAACCATCCCTCATATCCATTTCCACTAAAATATTCGTGCATCTTCTATCTACCTTCTAGTCCCAGTTTTCTTCCAATGTGACAAATTTCCCAAGCTTGCCTCCAATTGCTTCCAAAATCGATCTATGCCAAAAAAACCATAGGTAGACTAGGAAAAATTACCCATACTTTTTTGCATGTTATGTGCCTCTCTGTTGCGTCGAAGTTGGTGTCCCATTTTTTCACTATTAGACATGATGGATCCATTGTCAATTCCGCTCCAATAGTTTCATCCTATCACCTTTCTATTTTTCTTTAAACAGGATCCACCCTCTCAACGGAATGTGGAATTGAGGAACATGTTCCATAACTGGCTTCCAACTAGTCTCCATCCATATCTTTAGTGTCATTTCGCCTACCACCTTGCCATAGAAGCAACCTACCAGAGTCGAATTCAGATATTCCAAGACTTCCTCAACGTTAATATATTTCCCAACAGATAACGAAGCATGTTCCTTTTTGGCTCGTGCTCCCTTCTTCCTACCAAGCTTACTCGCACCCAAATTGGATGGAACACCCTCATTATTGTTTGGAGTGGATATCGTGTGAGAAGTAACTTCTTCCTCGGGTACGGGCGAAGGATCCACCTCGAACTATCGAGACATGACCTCACCCACCCCTTTGCACTTTATCTCATGATTATGGCTGGAAATGGGACCTACAGGGGACAGACTGTCCTAATCAGCCTCATTTATCACCATTGTACTATAGGGACTTTGGACTAGAGTTTTATGAGGGAAAAATATGGGAGTACAGGATCGCAAGGCAGGGATTATGTATGAAAATCATGGAGGTAACGAACGGAAGGTGACAGGGAAGTAGGAAAGAAGGGTAGACTTGATAGAAAAAGAAATACAAGATTTGATGAAGGGGAAGGATGATGTAACAAACCTAAAATATATAAATGTTAAATAATAGTATTAATAATAATAATTAACAATAATTATCCAAGGGACATAACCCTTGTGAACAACCATTAAATGTGCTCCTTGGAATTGTATTTATACGAGGCCTCACATTTCATTGTATTCATCTCCTATCTCATCATATTACTTTTAATATATATATTTGTCCTATATGGATTTCTGTTCTCTGTCGTATTTACAGTGGATATTTCTTTAAGACAAACTTTGCTTGTCTCATTTGGTATCAGAGCCTGCCTTGTTTTTCTGGTCCCTGCCTTTGGCCATAACCTGCTCGTATTTTCTTTGAAATTAGGCCTTTGGCCACAAAACCTGCTCGGAGTTTCTATGAAATTAGTCCCTTGGCCATTTAATTTAGGATTTCTTTGAAAAAAAAACAATTCCCCACTTCAAACGTTCTTCCACGTTGTCCCCCAAACTCTCGACCCTCCCTGCACCGCTCTCCAGACCTGCACACCCCACCTTTCTCACTCACCCATGCTCATATTCCTCTGCGTAATCCTCTCCCAGCTTCCCAACACTCCTCACACTCCACATTGCACCCTTCCTCTCCACGCTTCCCTCCCATCGTCCTCTCCTTTCTTTCTGCTCCACACAGCTCTTCCACTGCCCCACCTATCTTTTCCCTGCACCAACCTCACGCTCCGTCCCACTTATCTGCACCTCCCTCCTGGCCACGACTCCCTTCGTTTCTTATTCCTCCCCCTTCTCCTACGCGCTCACATCACGCACCTGCACACTGCCAACAACCTACGCACTCAACAACTCACAAAGTTCTGCACCACACTACCGCACCCCCCCCCCACTGCACAGTTCCCATTCACGTGATCCATAACCAACCCTTTGCCACGCTAAATGCCGGCCCACCATCTTGCATACATCTAGTCGCTCCCTTAACTCCTCACTCATCCCTCCTCTAGCCGACCACACATTCCTCAACTCCTTTTCAACCCACCACTTCTGCGCCCATCCCTTCCCTTGCTCCCTTGTGACTCATCGCTCCATCGAAGCTCCTCACACTTCCACCCATTTCCATTCATTTTCTTTTTCACTACACCAACTCGCTCCACCAACTACTCCGAACCCGTGTCATCCACGTCGCTTCCTACTCCAAACCGCTCCCTCCCTGCTAGTCCACGCTTAACCTGCCAATATGTATCAATATTTTCGTGAAAAACGGAGCCACCTACACCTTGGGTTACCTTGGTTCCGATGATATCGAAGTTGCACAATAAATCGCACTATGATTTAACAAAATTCGTGCTTACATTGAATCGTGACTTAGTGGGACACGTCATAACATTGGAAGGGTCATCACATTTCAAAGATTTGTCTTTTCTTTTTTTTAATAGAAACGTATATTGTATAAAAAAAAAAGTCGCGGTCTTGGACCAAATTGACATAGTACAAGAGTACTAAGTACATATTCTACTTTGCTTTAACAGAGAGCCAAAGTAGACCTTTATTGGAAGAATTTGTTAATAGGAGTCCTCTTGCCTTTCCACTCTTACAGGAAGAGCTTATTTTAATTAAAACAAAAGGTTAGGTCTTTCAGAATACTTATAATGAAGCTAACAATTATGTAGCTGTCAGGAAATGAGGGAGTTCAAAATGCTCGAGAGTCTATTTACTTTTTATGTTGTTGAATTGCCAATAAACCTTCTACGAAGATGTAATTGTGGTCATTCTGCACTCAAGGAAATGAAGAAATTCCATATCATGAAATGAAAGTGTCATGAGAAAGCTAATAGATATGCTGAGTTGAGAGAGCCAGTATACGAGAGAGATGAATTCAGTAAACACTAAGTATAGCAATCTTCTGGAGCTCCGAACTTCATTGTCATCTATACAAGATTCTGAGAAATTTTAAGCTTCGATTTAAGTCTGAAAGTTCCTAGAGATGGGCATAACTACTTAAGACTGCTTCCCCTCTTACCTTCTTGGTAATGTTATGGGCATAACTTAAGGCTGCGTTCCTATTGCTCATTTAGAATGCTTCTGATGAGGCTAACAAATATGTAGCCTGCAGGAAAAGAGAGAGTTCAATATGCTCAAGAGTCTATTTACTTTTTTAGTTGTTGAATTGCCAGTGAACCTTTTGCGAAGATGTAATTGTGGTCATTCTGCTCTCAAGGAAATGAAGAAATGCCATAACTTGAATTGGGCATGTCATGGGAATGCTAATAGAAATATTGAGATAAGAGAGCCAGTATACCAGAGAGATGAATTCAGAAGACAGCTCCGAAGTTCAGTATCATCTATACCAGATTCTGAGAGATTTTTTTTAAGCTTCGATATATGTTTGAAAGTTCTTGGAGATGGGCAACTGCTGAAGACTGCTTCCCCTGTTACGATCATGTTATTGATATGAAACCTGTTGTACCATTGAGGGGTGCTTTCAACCTTGAATACACTCTGAAATCTTCTATTAGTCTGGAGATTGTAATGTAACCGAGAAGGCTATTATTGCTCAGAACAATTGAAAATGTTGATTCTAGTCTAAAATTCGAACAATTGATTATGTTGATTCAAATTGTAATGTTGATTCAAGTTTAAAAATCGATTCTAACAGAATGGTGGAAGATAACTTATAAAAATAGTGCCTTTCTCATGGAATATAATGAGCAACTATTTCCATATTGGATAGCTTGAGCATGCCTTGCTGTTGACTGGTTGCGGCATTGGCTTCAAAATCCGCCTCATTGTTTAAGGTTCTTAAAATATGATAAGCCTTAAACATAGTGAATGTGCTCCAAATTTGCCGAATTCGTTGAATAATGCGGCTTAGAGGTAGATTATTTATTAGTGTCGGTATTGAGGGCGCGGATTATGATCAAAGAATCTCCAAACACTTGGATCTTTTCAATATTATGCTCTCTAGCAATCTGGCATCCTTTCATCAAGGCTAAAGCTTCTGCCATATTGTTTGAGCATATGCCCAGTACCCACCTATACTTCAGTTTTATATTTCCATCTCTATTCCACAATACTCCTCCTGCTCCTGCTGCACCAGGATTGTTCTTGGAGGCACCGTCGAAGTGGAGACTGTCCTTTACCTGAGATGTTCTCCACTCTTGGAAATCTTTGTTAGTGACTCTGATTTGCTAGGATGGAATGTGTCTCTGTTGGGGCTCCTTGATGGGATGTGGCCGAAATGCTCCTATCCAGCTCAATTCAAGCTTGCTAAGGGTTGCATCGAGTCTGTACTTAGAGTTATTTAGGCATTCAAGCAATAAACCTTTGGCCTGGCTTGCTGTATGAATGGGGCTACTGAGCTTATCGTGGAAGATTGTCTGATTTCTTGCAATCCAGATTTTCCAGCATGCATGTTTTGGGATGGACATCCAAATATGATACCAGAGTTTATCCTTGGAGAGGGGTGCTGGATAGATAGATTTCCTATCAATGAAGAGTTGTGTGGTGGAAGTTAAAGAGGGCATGATGATGTTGAGATCCCAAAGCAGAGGATTCCAGACCTGCTTGGAGTAAAGACATTCCAGAAATAGATGATTGAGTGATTCGAGGTTGCTCTGACAGAGTGGGCACCAGAAAGGCCCGTGGAATACTCTCTTACTGAGATTATCCCCAGTGAAAATTTTACAATATATTAAGGTCCAGGTAAAGAAATTGATTTTCAGGAGTCCCATACGATCCCATACCATTTTCCAAATTTCCTTTCTTACATCTTCTTTCAATTGAAGGGTGTTGTATCCCAGGACAGATGTATACGAGCCTGTTGGCCCCCAGCCCCGTTCATCCTTTGCCATTAAATGTAAGGGAGCACACCCTTTCAGTTTCTCAATTAGAGTGGCTTTGGCTGCCTCAAGAAGGGCAGGAACATCTATCTTTTTCCAGCTTTTCCAATTGCCATAACTATCCCAAGAGCTGAAATCATTTAGCGTTGTGATCCGATGATGGGCGAGCCAATCTGCAATGTTGTTTAGCTCGCATCAATTCTGCAATGCCTCTTTTTCCATTATTTTGTCGTTGAAGATATCTATTTTCTTGTCGTTCCTTGGTACCCAATATAATTCTTTTGCAAAGAATTCCCATGCCTCTTTGCATAGTGTCCATGTGCTTGTGCCTTTGGAAGTGGGATTTTGATCTAAACACCTTAGGTTGGCTCCCTGTAAATATTTCTTACTGAACACTTGACTGATTCGGTGCCGCTTCTTGTGAGGAATCTGCCATAACAGCTTACCACCTGATGCTAGATTTGCATGGCGAGTGTCACGAATTTGCAGGCCTCCCGCGATTTCACCTCGATTTTTGGATTCTTAATTATCTCCCAATTCACTAAGTGGATTATTTTTCCATTGTTTTTCCCTCCAGAACATAGAAAATCTCTCATAGTTTTACTTATCTGATTTGTTGTTTCTTTTGGAGCTAGGAGAGTTGAGAACTGGTAGATAGGAGAGGCGAAGATTATCGAGTTCACAAGGATCAGCTTTCCCGCCTTACCGAGCCAATGTCCACCCCAACTTTTAATTCTTCTTTTGATTTTATTGATGGTATCTTCCCAAGTTCCAGCCTTTGAGTTGCCATAAGTGATGGGGAGCCCCAGGTAAATGATTTTTTCCCAGTGATTATGCACCTTGATGCCAAGGATCCTGCTGATTTTTGCAGGAACACTGTTGTTTATATTCCAGCTGTAGACTGCACTTTTCTGAAGGTCAATCTTGCCTCCTGAGACACTGCAATACATGTCCATATTATGCTTGAAGTTACAGGCTATGGTGGGAGAAGATCCCCCCAGAAATAAGGAATCATCAGCAAACAAAGTGTGGTTGAGAGGATGGGAATCCAAGGTCAATTGGAGGCGAGGGAGGGTTCCAATGAGAAGATCGTGGTTTAATTTTCGGCTATAGAATCAGCCAAGATAATGTATAGGAAAGGGGAGAGAGGGCAGCCTATCCTGATGCCTCAGGTTGCTTGGAAGAATTCGGAAGGACAGCCATTAATTAAGGGGGCAATCCAGGGCTTGCTAATGCAAGCAGCAATCCAATTGATGAATGTTTCATTGAAGCCAAAACGGGACATAATTTTGAAGAGGAAGGAGTGCTTAACATGGTCAAATGCGTTGGCCATGTCAAGCTTGACTAACATACCTTTTTCCTTTCTAGATATGCTGGAGTGTATAGCTTCTTGTACGAGAATTACATTGTCCAGAATTTGTCTCCCTTCCAGAAAGCCACCTTGGTTCTCCGAAATGATGTTGCTGAGTAGGGGCTTCATCCGATTCGCCAACATCTTGGATATGATCTTGTAGGAGGCGTTACATAAGGAAATCAGTCTGAATCTTTTGAAGGAGCTAGGATTTGTATTTTTAGGTAAGAGGGCCAAAAAGGTGCTTTTTGTGCCTCCTCCGATTTTAGCCGTTGAATGAAAATGTTTTACCATTCTCATGAAATATTTTTTTATGTAATCCCAACAAGATTTATAGAAATGAAGGGAGAAGCCGTCGGGGCCTGGGGCTTTATCAGCATCAAATGAGTTGATAGTATTTTCCACTTCCTGCATTGAAAGGCTCCATGATCCTCTTATTCTCTTATAGCGTGATATTGTTCATGATATGTTCCAGCAAAACGTGCTCCACGTCTCCTTCATCCCTGTCTTCCTTGGCGAACAGCGTGGAATAATGTGAATGTGCAGCGATTTTGATATTTGCATTTCTTGTACAGATCGAGTTGTCCTCTAAATTGATCTCTCCAATATGATTGACCGATTGTCTAATTTTGAATTGATTATGAAAATATCTCGTGTTTTTATCCCCTGACTTTAGCCATGTGCTCCTTGATTTCAGACGCCAATATTCCTCCTCCTTTCTAAAGGCGTGATACACCCTTAATTGATGATTAGTTTCCTCATGCAACGTTTTTGCTTCCACGGTCTGCTCGTCCATGGCGAATTGAAAGTTTTCTAAATCGCCCATGGTATTTTTTCTGGGCGCTGCAAGGGCTGGACAGTTTGCTTTTGCCCAAATCTTAAGACCAATCTTGGTATTTTTTAATTTTTGTTCCCATACATGACTAGGTGAACCGGTGATAGGGATTCTCCACGCCTTTTCCAGAATGGGCCAGAAACTTGAGTGCTCGAACCATAGGGGACTGAACCTGAATGGAATAGGACCGAGCTCCTCTATATCCTTAAATTCTATATCCTTAAATTGAATATGGATTGGTTTATGGTCCGAGGCCAGATTGGTTAGAATGCAGGAGGAGATAATCTCAATGTCGGACAGGAGGCTACTGTGGATGAGAAATCTGTCCAACCTGGCCATGATATTCCCCTTGCCAAGGCACTTGTTGGACCATGTATACTTCCCTTTCTTAGGCTTGATATCGATGAGATCCCACTTATGAATAATAGCTTCCACCTGTTGTTTGAAGAAGTCATTGCCACTTAGGCCTCCTCTCTTTTCAGCTTTGGAGAGGGTGATGTTCATATCGCCTGCTAAGATTATGTTTTGTGGGTTATATGCTTCCAAGAAGTCTTCTAGTATACTCCAGCACTCTTTTTTTTCAAAGTAAAGATTTGGCACATAGATGTTGAACAGGGCGATTTGCTTTTTGCTCTGCAAATGGGTAAGATCCGTATAGATCCAGTGTTGCGTGGCAAATTGATTGTGTAGCTGGAATTTGTCAGAGGACCATAAGGTTGCCAAACCTCCAAAGGCTCCTCTGGCGCTAACTGCATATCCTGTATTATGTTTCCATTATTCTTTTCCAATGGTTAATATTGTCTTGTCATCGAGTTTGGTCTCCTGGAGTAGTAGAAGATCAGGCATGTCGATTCTTTGTAGATCTTTGACTACTTGTATCTTGTCAAGATTACCCAGCCCTCTACTATTCCAAGAGACCAGATTCATCATTTAGGGGTGTAGATGAAGGAGGGAGTTCCTCCTGGTAGGTCTCCAATTTTTTTTCCTGTTGTCCTGGTTCTAGTATTTCTGCTAAAGACCATATCTATCATTGCTTGGGAGCCTTGAACTTTCTCTCGCTCTGCTTCTTCTTCCCTCAAATCTTTGGTGGATTTTCGACCCAGTTTTTTGGTGGATTTATCGAAGGGTTCTTCTGGAGAGGAGGGGGAGTTGGGGGTTCTATCTTTTGTGATCTCAGCATAGGAGGGAGTCTCTTTTATCAGGGTAGAACTAGTGGGGCTTGGGGTACTCTGGGTCGGGGGGATCAAAGGAATCACGGGGTTGCTCTGAGATGCAAAAGTATCTTGTTGTTCTCGTATTTCTCCTTCTTCTTCAGTCTCAGGATTTTCCTGGTTCTCAATTGATTCCAGTGCTTTGAAGTTGTTCTTGTTGTTCGAGGCTGACGGCTCTTGATGTTGCTGGTCTATTTTCTGTAGATTTAGGCTTTTTGAGTGATCTTTCGTACCTGCTTTGTTGTTTTTTTGGATGGCTGTCCATTGTTATTTTTTCCCATTCGTTTTCGTTTTCGCCGGCTTCTTTTTGCATGAACATGCGAAATGCCCGTATTCATGACATAACTTACATTTAAAGGGGATCTGCTCATAGTCGAGTTCTTGGATATGTGACCAATCTGCTACTGTGAGGTTTATTGCTTCCGGAAGTCCGTGTTCCAAATCCACTTCGACGCAGATTCTCGCGCATGAATATTGATCTTTCCGCCCGCTTTGTCGATGTATTTTCCTAGGGCATTTCCGATTGCTTCCAGAGATTCTGTCTGAGGAAGGTGGGGAAGCCTCACCCACACAGGGACAGCAGAAGGGATATCCAGAGTTGGATCGAAATTCGAATTCCATCTATTCATATAAAGACCTTGCGGCCCCATGAAGTAGGGTCTGTTCCTGAAGATAAGCTTGCGATCCTGCTTGCATTCGAAGACGAAAGCGAAATAACCTTTACCCAAGAAGAAATATTTTACATCCTCAACGATCAAGGGTCTCCAATTTTTCTGAACCTAGCTTTCGGTGGACTTAGGGGAAGGCCATAAGCCCGTGAACTGTCCGATTAGAGCCCGTTCTGCCAGATTTAGGGTTGTTTTGCAGGGTAACTCCACCAACAGGGCTATAGTGGGTATTTCATTTAACTTCTTCACAAATTTTTGCTGAGAAGAAGAGATCGGTTTCTTTCCTTGAGCAGAAACAAGCTTTAAGAAGCTAGACAGGTCGGGAGGGGGTTTCTCAGCTTCCGAAGCCATGGAAGGAAGAGGGAGCGCGCCCTAGGAGAGGGATGGGAGGGCAATTTGAGAGAGACAAAGATCCCGTGCGCATAGGAAGAGGGAGGATTGGCCAGAGTCCAGCCTCAAAGATCCCAGAGGGCCAAACAGCTCGAAGGCTGCGATCCTAGCATTCGGCTCCAAGCTGCGGCCCTAGGTAGAGATGTTAATATGGATTGCGTGGAGGAGGATATCGACATACTAGACCACACCCAAGAAATTTAGAAAATTCCACATTTCAAAGATTTGTCAATAAGTTATAATCATAAATTTAATTATTGAAAAAATATTTGTATAAAAAATAAAGTTCCTTTAATAGAAGATTTATATATTTCCACGTATATATATATATATATATATATATACGTGGAAATATATAAATCTTCTATTAAAGGAATTTTTATAAAGGAAAGGAATAGTCAAATATTAATAAAAGGATTCTTATTTATAATAATGAAGATTTTATAAAAAGGGTTTTATTAAAAAAATAATTATAAGCCATTTTTTGTATCAATGTTGGGATCCATCACATTTTTGTGATTACTAATTACAAGGAAAAAGAACAAGTTATTTAAAAAAAATGGGGTCTATACAACTTGAGATAGTAGAGAAACTAAATTCTCGTTCAAATCATGGAATTAAAAATGAGATTTATCACAATAAAAAATTACTAAGAGAAAATGAAGATTTCAAGAAGAAAGCTAACAAAACCTTACTAGGAAAAGATGAAGAGATATCTCGTCTAAGAGATCATAACTAGAAATTACTTCTGCAAATCAAGAAGGCAAAGGATAAAGCACAATGCAATCAAAAGTTAGAAGAGGAGAATAGAGATCTTCAAAAGGAATTATTAGACAAGGACGAGGAAAGATATTCCTTAAAAAACGTTAACCAGGAATTGCTAGAGCAAATAAAAAGCTTAAAAGAAAGAGAGCACAAAAATCAAGACAATCAAAATGAAGTCGAAAAGTCAAACTATAAGAAAGAAATCTTATGTTTAAAGAGACATAATCAGGACTTACTTATACAAATTAGAAAGCTAAAACATAATAAGAAATCTTTACACGAAGAGTTGGATCGCAAAGGATCATTAATCGACAAAGAAACGATGAATGGCCTAATTGAAAAGTCATCAGATGCTCAAAATCAAACACCAAAAGAAGGAACCAATACGGATTCAATCAACGCTCAAATTCAAAAGAATGCTTATAGTGACAAATCACTAACATCAAAAGAAGATGGTTCTGAAGAACAATCACAAAATATTAAGATGCCTTATCTTCATCCAAATCATATGAGTCGTTATGACCAACAACACCGTCAACAAAAAAAAAACAATACTCTATTCATAGACAACCCGTCTACAACATTGAGAATGAACACATAAAAAATCGACAACCTGCATGGAAGCCTAAAATGAGAAGTTCTATCCGAATAGTCGATCATCAAATAGTTTCAATGAAGGTAGATTTTGGGTGGATCAGTTCCCAAAAGATGCAACATATAAGTTCAGGAATTCGAAAGTAATATTGTCTTGTTTCGTCAAGTATCGTAGTTACAAGCACAAAAGATCTTGAGAAGACATTATGAATGAGAATAAGAGTTAAAGAGAAGTCTCATCCAAATTATGCTTTGAGGACAAAGCATTCTTAAGGGGAAGGCAATGTAACAAACCTAAAATATATAAATATTAAATAATATTATTATTAATAATAATAATTAACAATAATTATCCAAGGGACATAACCCTTGTGAACAACCATTAAAGGTTCCCCTTGGAATTGTATTTATACGGGGCCTCTCATTTCATTGTAATCACCTCATATCTCATCATATTACTTTTAATATATATATTTGTCCTATACGGATTTATGTTCTCTGTCGTATTTACAGTGGATATTTATTTAAGACAAACTTTGTTCGTCTCAGATGACCTCGCCACATGGCTCCATATCGCATGCCAACTAAGAGAGCTTCAAAAGAGGCCCAAAGAAAAGGTTACAAACCCAAAGAACGGTGGCCTAACAAAGCTCTATTGTGCGCCCGCCCCCATATATATATATATATATATATATATATAATGCATCAATTGTTAGATGAATTACATGGAGCAATTTTCTTCACAAAGTTGGATCTTCATTTTGGGTATCATCAGATTAGAATAAAGGATGAAGACATCCCAAATACAACATTCAAAACTCATGAAGGTCATTATGAATTTCTGATAATGACATTTGATCTCACCAATGCGCCTTCCACATTTCAAGGTTTGATGAATTCCATTTTCAGGCCTTTTCTTAGAAAATTTGTGTTAGTATTTTTTTATGATATACTAATCTATAGAAAGTCTTGGGAATAACATGTTCAACATGTTGACAGGGTACTACAACTACTAAAGGAGCAACAACTATATGCAGAACCTTCTGAATGTTTCTTTAGGGTGAAGGACGTAGAGTATTTGGTTCATATTGTATCTCGTGAAGGTGTCAAGGTAGACCCTAACAAAATTAAAGCCATGATAGACTGGTTGATTCCCAAAACCCTGAAGAATATTCAAGGATTCTTAAGTCTGACAGGGTACTACCGCAACTTTGTTTGTAACGATGGAATAATAACAGCGCCTCTAACAACATTATTGAAGAAAGATGTGTTTTCTTGGACTCCAGAGGCAACTCAATATTTTTAACAACTTAAATAGGCAATGTGCAAAGCTCCTATTTTGGCCACACCAAACTTCACAAAAACCTTTATTGTGGAATGTGATGCTTCAGGAAATGGCATTGGTGCTATTCTAATGCAAGAAGTACATCCACTTGCTTTCAAAAGTTATCCAATCAAGGGAAAGAACTTAAAGAAGCCCATTTATAAGAAGGAAATGTTGGCAATACTACATGCTCTTGAGAAATTGCATATTTACCTAATAGGTAGGCACTTCAAGGTCAAAATAGATCATGATAGTCTTAAATACTCACTAGAATGGAGACTATCTTCGAAAGAGCAACAAAAATGGGTAACCAAAATGTTGGGATATGACTTTGAAATCATCTATTGAAAAGGGAAATAGAATGTGATGGTAGATGCACTCTCCACAAAGATGAATATGTTGGGGCATTACTTTGTGCAATTTCCATTCTACAACCAGATTGGGTAGTGATAGCAAGGGAAGAATGGAAAAATGACCTATCTGTGTCGACACTCATTCAAAAGCTACAAAGCAATCCTAGTGTATCAGATACTTTTGTGTGGAAAAATGATTCGCTATGTTATAACGGTTGCTTATATTTATGCAAAAAATCCCAACTCAAACAAACGATTCTCTCAGAATTACACCTCTCCTATAGGTGGGCACTCCAGATTCCTGAAAACTTACCACAGGGTTAAGAAGGAATTTTTTTGGGAAGGTCTTAAATCTAATGTTCAAAGCTTCGTGGTCGAATGTTTGGTTTGCCAACAAATAACGTTGAAACAGTTAGGACCCCAAGACTTCTACCTTAGACATACCTTGCCAATGCTGGGAGGAAGTCTCCGTGGATTTTATCACAAGTCTACCCAATTCAGAAGAAAAGAGTGTCACATACCCACCCTTGGACCCAATTCAAGGAAGTGAACATGATGCCAATATCTGGGGCTTTGACATAAACTCAGCCAAATTCATTAGATTCATACAGTTAAAAACAAAAGTGTGCAGATGCAAAACAAGCAAGTATGCACAGCGGAATTAAAACATCCACACACAATTCATGCCCATCCATCATATCAAAATAATCAACAAACTAAACATTGCAGAAGTAAATATACATCAGATACTTATCTTCATTGTGAAATGGTCCCAAGCAACTAGCTATGTCGCCGCAACGTTCCACCCAACCATAGGCCAGTTGTGTTCATTAATCTCTCAACACAACTGCCACCCCCAAGCTGGGCATGATTCTTACAAGTAAAAGGGGACATTCAAGCTCATGCACAACCCAATTAATCATCTCATCTGAGCCAAGTCAGTCCACAGCAAGCACAATCATTGGGCATGGTTACACATGCTTAACAATGGGATTTACAAATAGGTTGGCCATGGGTTTTCCCCAGATCGTGGGCACCCCAAAAACGGATTGGGAAAAAGAAAATTTGACCATAGGGAAGAAAACGATTTCTCCCACAGATATATCAGCATTCAGTGGGCCAAACAACCTCTATAAAATTGATTTCCCCTTTCTTCCAACTGGTATATAACACAAAAACGCCCTTCTCCCAACTGAGAATGAAGGAAA
The DNA here is from genome assembly GCA_027924585.1 of Larix kaempferi. Taxonomy (NCBI): domain Eukaryota; kingdom Viridiplantae; phylum Streptophyta; class Pinopsida; order Pinales; family Pinaceae; genus Larix; species Larix kaempferi. The sequence goes on from BSBM01000870.1 coordinate 1,309,045, forward strand.
AACACAGAAAAACCATGGAGGAAAATGCCCAGGTGGCTCCAAACTCCCGAGGGAGGAAAACTGGTTGATGGATAATGGCTTGGGGAGCAATTCATGGCTCTTTTCTTGCCAAGGAAGCCAAACACGATTTCCCATGCAGGGTGGCTTGCCCATAGCCGAATTTGGACAGCCATACCTCTCATTCCCCAAGGCATTAACTACCTCAACCAACTCTTGGGAGAAATCAATGATTGGGTACAAAAGTCAACACAGGTAGTTGAGGGTTTGATGGGTTCTCTCATTGACACTTGGCTTGGCTTGATTGCCTCCAAGGGTTTGAATGTTTTCCCTCCCCATTCCTTGTAAAATCATGCCCCCATCTCTTGTTGCATTGCATAGCTAGTTGTGGGTATTTTATTAAAATGCATATTTACATGATGTTGAAATTCCAATGTGCCTGGCTAGCACGCAAACCATATGCATCAATAAATTGATGGCGGGGCCTTGGCCTTGAGCTCCTCACCATGATTTTATAACAATATTACATCATTTACATTTGAATGTAATGGGGTCAAACTGGGGACGTGACAAAGAGTGTTATTATGGTGGTTGTTGATAGACTCACGAAGTATGCACAATTTTGTGCACTCTCTCACCCTTTTAATGCAAGTACAGTAGATGCAACATTTATGGAAACTGCTTAGAAGTTACATGGAAATCTGAAGATTATTGTAAGTGATAGAGATCCAATTTTCACTCGAAATTTGTGGACTGGATTATTTTCTTATTTGTGGACTAGATTATTTTCTTATTTATGTACCCAATTGGCTCACATTTCATCTTATCACCCTCAATCTAATGGGAAAACTAAGATAGTGAACAAGTGTTTGGAGGGCAAACGTTGCTTTGCATCTAATAAACAAACATAGTGGGAAAAATGGTTGTCTTTGGCATAATGGTGGTACAATACTTCCTTTTATATATCATAAAAAATGTCTCTATTTATGGAACTTTATGGGTACCAGCCTCCATCTATCACATCTTCCTCAAAAGGAAAATCTAAAGTTCAAGTCGTAGAAGATCACATAGAGCACCATCAAGAAGTTCTCCGGATACTTAAGGACAACCTAGCTACATCAAAAAACATGATGCAACAACAAGTTGATCAACATCACAGTGAAAGGAGTTTCGAAGGAGGGGATTGGGTATTTCGGAGGCTACAACCTTACAACCAGATGTCTCTCGAGCAACTAAATAAGGACAATAAATTAGCACCCAGGTATTATGGTCCTTATAAAGTGTTGCAGAAGATTGGTAGTATGGCTAACAAATTGGAGCTCCCTCCATCTTCAAGAGTACATTCATTTTTCCATTTTTTTTATTAAATAAGGTAATAGGAGACAAGATCCCAATTCAAACAATCTTGTTGGAGCTTGATGAAGAAGGAAAATTCATATTGGAACCTGATGTCACGTCCCCTCCCATCATTCCGAACCACATAGGGAACATGACTGACATTCCAGGGCTTATTTGGTAAACTCAGTCGCATACATTACTAAGAAATTAATGGATCAATACAAACTTATGTATACAAATTCATACTCAATATAAACACAACGGAATTAAATCATATTTGCACACACACAATTGTAATGCATCAACATATCTATCACAAGTGGATGATGATTCAATATGCAGAGAATCAATCCCCTTCTCATGCTATGCACAGACTTCATATCAATTCCATTAAAATGAATAATTATCATTCAGAATTAACACATTGCAGAACACAGAATGCATATAATTTAAACACAGAGAACACTTATCTTTGAGATGAAGTTGTCCAAACAACTGGCTATGTGAGAGCAACGTTCCACCCAACCATAGATCTTTGTCCAGCCTATATTCTTTCAGCTGAGAGATCACCCCCGAGTTGGGTTGTGTATCCACTAAGGAGGAACTAAATGGGCTCACTCACAACCATGGTTTCACTCAACAACTATGCTAAGCCAACACACAGTTGGGTTTATCAAGCATACAAAAGACAAAGGAGGGAAATGTTAAGCCAGTGAGCTCAACCACAGAGCTACAGGCATCTCAAGATAATTCAAACAGTCAAGGCACCCACAGTACCTACCACACCCAACACAAGGAAGGTCCCCTTCTCTGCTGCACAGTCCATCAGGCGTCCCTTCCCTCCAATGCTCTTCAGGATGGGCATAGAAAGGTCCAAATTGCTACATCCTTGAGATTCCAGCCTTCACTGGGTTTACCAAGCATTCCCAACCTCTGCTCAGTCATTCACACTTGGATTTCTCACAATTCTGTCATCAAATAACTCAATCCCGTCACTAGATTTATGGGCTATAAAAACTAGGTTTTCTAATGGATTTCGGGGTATCTAATACTCTCGATTTTGCCCCAAGGTTCATATCTATGGATCCGCCATTGGATTTTACTGTCAATACCAAATTCTAGGCGTTTATGGCTCTTCAAACTGTGGGTTCTTGCAAAGTTGTGATTTCTGGTTTTTTCTCACTGTTGGGCATGTGTAATGGATGAAAACTAATGCTGGGATCTTCAACAATGGAATGAGAATGAGGAAAAACCCATTACCATGAGGTAGAGTGACTTGTGGTACAAGAAAAATAGAGCCCATACCTGCCATACGAATTTATGGGCTGCCCATGCTCCATTGAAGCCATGGACTGAATTCTTCAACAACTTCCTTACAACAGAATTAAATGTCAGCAAGGAAAGTCAAATGGGTTCTCAAAATGACATTTGGCAGCCTATGGTTCAATCCCACAGCCCCCTCACCACTCCCTAGTGGAATACACATGGCCCCTTCTCATTTGTTGCTTCCATAGCCAGTTTTGGTATTTTATTGAAATATTAATATTTACATCAATTACAATATTCCATGGCTTAATAGCACATGGATGGGAAAATATCAAATACTTGCATTTCTAACTAAAATCCGAGCATACACTAGTGGGGCCTTGGCCTTGGCCTTGAGCTCCACGCTAGGGAAACATACATAGCATGTATACAATATTTACATTAAAAGCCCATATTTCATAAGGGTCAAAATTGGAGTATTACACCTGAACAAATCACTGAAACAAGGACGAAACTACTACGTAATCGGGTTATTACTGAGTACCTCATCAAGTGGAAGAATTTACCAGTTGAAGATTCGACATGGAAATATGAGTCCTTCATATAGAGGCATATGCAACTAATCAAGTGTTGAGGACAACACTTATCTGAAGAGGAGGGGCATGTTAAGCCATAAATGTGGGCACAGTCCCCCTATAATGTGAAGCATTATACTAGATTTGATGTCGGCTTTGGTCCATTAGTGGTAATTGTCATTAGTATGGTTATATCAGTTATGTTGGCTTGGGTCAGTTAGTTGGAATTTTATCTCTTAGTCTCCTATATATAGGAAGTATACCTTTTCATTTGGAGTATCTTGTCTTGTTTTGTCTTGTGTACTTAGTACATTGTGTAAGGAGGTTTCCCCCTCGAAGAGGCTTGCTATTCATCTATTTTCTTCATTAGAGTCATGGAGTACCATTTATTATCTATTTATCCCCTTTTCATGCCCTTTTTGGAAATTTGTTGCATAACATATAGGTTTCACTCTCTTGTAGCCCAACCCATTTGCTCTCATGTTTAGCCAGTCTACTCACCATTGAGAAATATATGCATCTCATTTATCAATCTTAGCCATGAAACTCTCTTCCACTACCCCAACAACACAAGGAAGGCCTACTCTTTCTTTACTTAACAATCCCTCAAAGTACCCACCCTTTACAGTGCTTTTTAGTGTGTGCAGAAAGTCTACAACCTGTTATATGCTTTTAGAGAACCTCTTGTAAAATCAATTCATGGATACTTAAGCATCCATGAACAACAAATAAATAGTGGGTAAATGATCCTATCTTACCAAGCATCTATGCTTAGATACAACCATCCTCTTCGATATAATGTCTGCAATTTCCTCATCGCAAAGTTATTCTCTGGTTATTTTCTCAGTTTGGTAATTGTTTATGGTGAAACACAACACAAATCTACTTATTGTATTTCTTTTTAAACACAAAATAGTACTTGCTTCTGTGAAAAAAAAAATATAGCATAACAAAAAACAGACTGTGGATTGCGTGTAGAATTCAAGAGAAAATATGTCTATGTTTTTTACATAGAGTCCAAACAGAGTCATTTAATTCTATTATTATGTCTAGTGGTATATAATCTAATGAAACTTCCTACCAAAATGTTGACTTTCCAAAACATAAAAACTTATAGGAATTTGAAGAAACTAGCATTTTCAGGATATGCATTCCTATTACTTGTTGCTACTAAGTTTCCATGTACAGGGTGATGTCATGAGCTAACAAAGTAGTTGCTCTACTATGCAATCTTCGTTCTGATCCATTGGACGAGAGGCATTTACAGAATTATGGGAGTACCTGTTGTTGCTAACCACCAGGCGAGGGGTTCATTCATCTTCCAGTCGATAGGTGAGTTGTTGTAGTCTCCTAATTTCTTCCTCATGTTCCTTGATTCACCCTCGAAGGCATCAAACTTCACATTCCATTGTGATTTTTCTAGCCTTCTCGTTTGCCATATGATCTATGTGCTTGTTCCATGTCTTCCACTTTCCTTGCTAGGTGTCATTTCCAGTCCTTTAAACTTTAGATCAGACTAGCTATTGCTTCTTGTGAGTCATCACATCTTCGTTCACAATGATGGATGGCATGTTTCAACGGTTAATGGGGGGAATTCATGGAGGAGGCTGGTGTTGGAATGTTCTCACCATCTCATTTTGGTCTTGCATGCTTTGCATGCATCCATGCATTAGCAGTTGAGTCTCCTAACACTTAGTCCTTACTTTGGCCCCCTCGGAGCTTGTTTTTTTCCATCATTAGCCCTCCTACCCACTCAGAGTGCCTTGGTTACATCACTGAAGTCCAAATTCACCCTCATGCATGATTTTAGGAGTTAGCATAGTCAGTTCCATGATTTAGGGCAACTTGTCCCCTTGATTGCCTACTTAACTGACTGTTACACCTAGTTTCACTGCTACTGAGTGTATGAGCACCTATTTTGACAACTACAAGTCAGTATTTCGCCCCCTTAGAGTCTCCTCCCTATTTTGGTGCCCACATGATTCAGTTATGCTCAGTTCTACCTCAGTTAACTGATTATTCATCATCGGTGGCCACTAAACCTTGTCGGGAGATGGTTCCAATGCAAACTAAGCCTATGCTTGAGGTGAATTTGAATCCTCCCAGGTGTATCGAATTCATTCTATTGTAACATTATTTGATTGCCATCTTACATCTGATTAATGTATCAACAACAGTTTTTCATGTGTGTTTCAGTTTTATGAGTGAATTGATCCATGTTTTTGTCTAATTCTTCTCAGTAATTACATTATGAAATTGTGAGGTTTGTTCAAGCTCAGTGATCTACCCCTGTGGAATTTCATAGCTGAGTCTAATCTCAAGATTCAGACCGATATCAAGAGAGGCTTAGATGTCTAGGGGAGGAGAATCAAATCATCTGCACAAGAGAAATGGATGGAATAAATGGCTAATTCATGAGACGAGGGGTGATAACGGTAGCAAAGGATTAGGAAGGTACGAGTCCCATTCATCGCATGCCTAGGTGGAGAAATCAAGAATAGGATGGCCATCATTACTCAATCTATATGAGTTTCATTGCATGTAGGAGGAGCCAAGTGGAGGGTGGCATAGTTAATGTAGGAGGGGGCGAGGTCAGATCAAGCGTACTTGGATGGAAAATGGATATGCTGAGAACAAATGAGATTATAGGGTTAAGAGGTGTGATGATGTACATCCGCATGCAGACAATCATTTCAATGGGGTGATGAAAGATCAAGGCATAGTGAGGTGATGTCAAATCACCTAAGGTCCAAACACAAGGGGTTAGAATAAGAACCTTTGAAGGGATATCCATTGGGGAATGAGGGATAAGGAGGAGCTCCCTTAGAATTAAAGAATTCCATATTGAATACTGCTAACAATATTAGCTTGATTGTTCAACTTGGATTTGAGATGCCGAAGGACATGGAAATAATGAATTTATGTGAAGTATTTAGTGAGATTAGCAACTCTAATAAGGATCTTGTTAAGGGTGACGCCCCTTGGTTGGGGTGATGTCCCTTGGTTGAGGGCCTCTTTTGAGATGTTGAATTATAATTCGGGAATCCACGACTACTTTTAATTTGTCAATACCTTTCACTTTGGCCATATAAATACCCTTCCAAAGTGACAAAGCTTCAACATGATTGTTTGTCGTGATCCCAATTCCCCATGCATAATTGATTTATTGAGTTCCTTAGAGGCTAATAAGAGCCCCCCCCCCCACCTTCAACCCTAGGATTGCCTTTAAATGATCCATCAAAGAAGAGTATATGGAGGTTGCTTTGTCTAATCCATTGTTGCAATTCTTCTTTTGAAAGTCTTAATTGTTAGTATGGATTAGAGATAAGAGTTTTATTCTTCATAGGTGGGGGGGATGCAAAAAGGTTTCCCAGCGAATCTATTTCTTGTGTTTCCAAGGATATATCCATTTGATGAGAGTTCCCTGCGGCGATGGATTTTGCCATAAGGCCCTAGGCTTGAGCTACCACAATTTGACTACAATCACTTTGTTTATGAAGATTAGTTGATTTCTGGATGACCAAATTTTCCAGCATAAGTAAAGAGGCAAATCTTTCCAAACTCTTTTTAGCAAGGGCTTGTGATTAATGTTAAAAGGATAATGGTTATGCCATGATAAAAAACATTTATTTCCAAGATATGGGGGTGGAGATTCTTTCTAAAATCCCAGCATAGGAAAGATTCCAAATAAAGATCGTGAATTTGCATTCCATAAAGAGATGATCTGTCAATTCTTTAGAATTTCCACATAAGTGGCATCTGGAAGGGCCTTGGTAACCTCTTTTCTTTAATTTGTCTTTAGTAAGAATCCTATTGTGACAAAGGATCCAACATAATGCTTTGATCTTTGGGATAGAAGCACTATTTCAGATTGAGTTCCATATTGTTGATTTAGGAGGTGTTTGAAGATTGGTTAATAGGATATAATACCTTGCTTTGACCGAGTAACCTCCTCCTTTTTGTCCCCAACCCCTGATATGAAGGGAGGATATGGAAACAGGAGCTTTCTCTTTCACGAGATACAGAATATTCCCCTATGCTTCTTGCAATTCTCTAGGAAGATCAAGAATGGTCCAAGAGGACTAGGAACCTTTTGTATCCCAGGACGATATTGCTGCTAGTGTCTTGAACCCTTTGTTGTCCATCCAATTTTTAAGAGTAAGGAGAGATCCTGACCAAGAGGAGGATGACCCATAATCCTATCCTCCCAAATTATGATTTTTGCTCCATTTCCCAGACTCCAAGAGAGGTGGTATTTAATGATAGGGACATCAGCTTTACAAAAAGACCATATAGTCAAATAAGGAATCTGATTGCTTTCTCTTTCTAGACTTCTAAGTCTATTTGAATTGAGATATTTTTTAGAAGGACGATTTTCCACCAAGCATTTTGGCCAGTGATTAGATGCCATAACATCTTAGCTCCAAGCGCCTTATTAACCAAATAAGGTTATTTTATGAGGATCCCCCCCTTATCGATAGGATTTGTTACTAAGTTCCACTTGAGCAAGTGGATTTTTTTGGTATTCAACTTTCCCCCTCGCCAAAGGAATTTTTTCAGAAGACAACTCAACTATCACAGAACTCCAGAGGGGGCTAGAAGGGCTGGGAATTGGTGTATGGAAAGGGAAGACATAACCGATTTTATAAGAATGATTCTTCCAACCAGATTAAGCCATTTGGAGCTCCATTGGTCCATTATTTTCTTGAGTTTGTCCATCAAAGGTTACATATCCATAATTTTAGGTTTTCTCTTGAAGATATGAATGCCCACATATGTAAATGTTCCCAAGACTCAACTGCACTTAAATGGAGAGTGGAGGCGATGTCCTTGATTCTGGATGAAGGACCCTTCCATCCATAGACCCTACTTTTTTTGCCATTCGCTTCTCCTCCTAATGCTCTAAAATATTGTTCAAGTACATTTTTTAACCTTTGGGTGATTATTACAGAGGAATCTCCCATAAGAAGGGTGTTGTTAGCAAACTGAGAGTGGTTTATTTCTTTAACTCCTCGGCTGATGGAAATTCCGTGGAGGTTTTTTATTATTCTTTATGATTCCAATTTTCTTCTCAAGACATCGGCCATGATGATAAGAGCAAGGGAAAGAGGGAATCCTTGTTGAAGACCCCCATTGCTTTGGAAAAATCTAGCTGGCATTCCATTCACCAACGAGGAGATTCAATGACCCCCTATACAAACCTTGATCCAATTGATAAAATGGAAACCAAATTTGCCCATAACTGAAAAACAAGGAAGAAGAGTGTACTCGATCGAAAGCATTAGACATGTCCAACTTTATTATCATTCAATTTTCTCCTCTTTGCTTGCTGGAGTGGATTGCTTCCTACACTAGCAAGATATTGTCTAGAATTTGATGATTTTGCACAAATCCTCCTTGATTTCCAGAGATGATTTTGGGGAGAATATTCTTGAGGTGATTGGCTATGATTTTGGTGAGGATATTATAAGAGGTGTTACAGAGAGAGATGGGGCAAAATATGGAGAAGGATGAAGGATTGGATTCTTTGGGAATGAGGGCAAGAAAGGTTAAGTTAGTAGCCCCTCCAACTTTACACTTTTCATAGATCCATTGAAGCATTTTTATTAAGTCAACCTTTTATAATTTCCTAATAGGTCCTGTCAAATGTTGTCGAGAAACCGTCAAGATCGAGGACCTTGTCAAGTTCCATTCCACATATGGTTGATTTGAGTTTGGTTTCCTTAATTTTATGGTCAAGTTGGCCATTGTACTCCATAGTGATCAAGGAAGGAATATCTTCTAACATAACTGTCAATGCATTTTTGTCTTCTTCCTCACTATCCTCTAGTAGAGCTTTAAAATGGGCTAGGGTGGGTCATTTGTTATCCTTGAAATTATTGATCTCGTCCCCATTTTATTTTTGAATTTCTTTGAACCCGTTCATATGTTGTCTAGCTTTGAATTGTTTATGGATGAATAAGTGTTCTTGTCCTTGGCTCTCAGCCAAAGACTTCTAGACTTGAGGTGCCAAGATTGCTCCTCTAATCTTAAGGATTTGTGAATTTGGTTGAAAAGGGCCTTTTTCTTTAGCAAGAAGGGAGTCAAAGACTTCTTCCTCTTCCATTTTGTGCTAGAGGGTTTCTAATTTGGCTTAAAGGCCCTTTATTTCCAGAGCAGGGTCTCTGTAGCTAAGCTTTTCCCAAGAATTGAGAGTCGCCTTCACCAATTTGAGCTTCGATTCGAAGACGAAAGAGGGGGATCCTTTGATTTTTTTGGGCCCAGGTGGAGGAGATCATTTGGAAGGATTATGGGGAATGGAGCCAAATGGGGTTGAATCGATAGGGGATTGGGACATAATTTTTTTTGTTGTGTAGGGAAAGGGATATGGGTATATTGTGATATGAGGCTGCATGGGGAATAATAGAATAGAATATGTTTAGTTCTCCCTCTAAGAAGCTAGAGTTGATCAAGAATATTTCCAAGCAAGCATCAATGTACCTTTTCTAATACCTTGTTAGTACATATCCATAACATATTAAAATTCAAAGTATATCTTAATTTTAATGCTTTATTTTCTAAAATTTGCAAGCAATATTATTATCCATAAATTGCCACGAATATTCCACTCGAACAGTTTGTCACAACGAATCTTACAATTTAATCCATTTTGTTAGCTTAATTCCACATAATGATAAATAGAATGGAACTGAAAGGAAAATAACTAGAAGAACAACACATATGCATGAACAACATAAGATATACCCTAGGAAAACTCACTATGGGGAAATTCCCATCTAGAAGTGAGGATTATGCCCTACTATTTTCTTGTCCAATATGTAATACAAATACAGAGAAAGTGATACTCACTATGGATTTACCTCTGACACTATAGGCCGCATGACTACTATAGGATCTCATGCTTCCTCTATTTTTCTCTAATGTCCACTCTCTTATTGTTGCTCATCTATGCAACAATACAATAACATCATCAAAATGGAACCACTTCTCCTCCTAGTGGCCTACTATTTAACATAGCCCGATAGTCGTCTAGAGTTAGTTTTAGGGTTTGTTTCCACACCCTCAACTCCTAATTAGGGTTAGGTTTCCACACCCTCTATAATTTTCTTGAAAGTGCACATGTGGCTAGCTCCACACATGCGGGAAATGCGAGCTTACATGGGATCCACTCGGTACTGTGGTGGTCAACTGGATAGGTCAACTTGTAGGAGGCATAACTTCAACATACAGATTCTCGTTGACGTGATTCTTACATTGTTGGAAAGGCATCAGAGTGTAGAACACCGTAGAGGATTTAAAATGAATGCTTGCAAATGTTGACCCCCCCCCCCCAAAATTGTTGAATCTCTCAAACAAACCTTAGAATATTTTGCACCGTAAATCTTCAAAGAAAGACTTGCCCATAAAATGGGCCCTACAAGCCAATTCATCCATTTTTTCCACCCATAAAGCACCAAAATAGATGACAAATTATATATTGATCCATTTCATATCATACCTCCCTCTTTTGGGAGGATTTTGGTCTCCAACGGATCTTACTAAATGAGGTGAATTTTTTTTTCCTCTACCTTCTCCATGGAGTACCATTTAGTCTTGCCTAGAAGTTGTCCTTTCAACCCAATCCACCAAAGGTCATGCTACCCCTATATAGTAGTTTTGGACTTCTTATACAAAGTTGTGTCTTTTACCAACTTTGCTTGAGCATCGGGTGTTAAGTCCTTTATGGTAGGTAGGACCTGCTCCTCCTCCTAGTATAACGTAGAAGGCTCATATATTTTCAAAATTTCCACATTCACTACAGAGTAAATGTACGTGTATGGGGTATACTGGGTCTGTAGGCATTATCTTCCACCTTCTTCAATACCTCAAAAGAGCCATCCTACAGAGTCTTGATCTTCTTATCAAGACCTTGTAGTATTTCCTTGTTTAACTATAACCAAAATTTATCCCCCACTTTGAATGATTTCTCAACCCTTTGTTGGTCATGTGTGGCTCTGTACTCTTCCCACGAATTCTTCAATGTCTCATGTACTTACAAATGGATTTTCTTGATTTTATCAATGAATTTTTATGCTCTTAATGCTTCACTTATGGTTTCTTCCCTCTCTCCCCCCTTTTCTCCATATACAACATCTAGAGGTGAAGGTGGGAAATATCCAAAACAAATTTTAAAAGGGGACCTACCGATGGAAGTGTGGAATAATCTATTATAAGAGTGTTGAATATAGATCAAATTTTCATCCCAAGTATTCAAATGCTTCTGATTGTAGCCCCCCCAAAAACAACGCCAAAGTCCTGTTGATTACTATCTACCCATTTGTTTATGGATGGAATGTTGTAGATATCTTCAACTTAGTGTCCATCTTCTCCCAAAGTGTCATCCAAAAGGCACTGAGAAATATGGTATCCATGTCTGACATGATGCTCCTTGGAATCCCAAAGTGCATCCAGACCTGCTCAAAGAACATGTGCGTTGCTTCTTGTCCTTTGATGGTCTTTTTATAAGGCACAAGATTGCACATCTTGTCGAATATGTCAACTACCACAAAAAAATAGCCATGTCCCTTCCTAGTGGTTGGTACCACCACCCACAAAATCCATGGAAATGCTTTCCCAAGGTCAAGTGGGTATGGGTAAGGGATGGTAAAGACCTTGCTTTCTATTACCAGGCTTGTTGGTACAACAAAGTATCCATCCTCTGATCTATTGTGCTACATCTTCTTGCATTTTGGGCCAATACACATACATTTGTAAGTTAGCAATTCTCTTCCCAACACCAAAATGCCTTGCAACTTTGGAGATGTGCGCCTCTATGATAAGTTGCAGTCTTTCACTTTCAAAAGCTTGTCTAGTTTGTTGAATAACACATAATGGAGATGATAGTCAACCTTATTCACCTTCTTCTACATGAAATTGGCCCTGTAGCTGTTGAAATGCCTCCTTGAAGTCCTCACCTTATGTGTATGCATGATGGGTAAAAGGTTCCATGTGCATAAGAGTTCTCAAAGTTGTAATCTTTGACGTGGGTGGCCTCTAAAGCACGTCTCCCAACTTATCAGTGCTGCCCTTCTTATACTTGATGACCAGATGAAATTGTTGCAAAAACTCCATCCACTTGTCTAGTTTGTTACAACTTACTCTAGGCTTGCAAATACTGTAGTGGTTGGTGAGGTTTGTGGATATTTGTTTCCTTTCCCATCAGATAATGCTTCCACTTCTTAACAGCTTGAACCAGTGCATAGAGTTCCTTATCATATGTAAGGTGGTTTAGGACTCCCCAATGGAACATTTCAGAATGATAGCGTATCAACTTACATCTTTGCATCAAAATTGCTCCCATGGCTTACCCACTTGCATTTTTCTTCACTTTGAAAGGGTTATGTGAGTTAGGCAATGCAAGAACTAGTGCTTGACGAATATTTCATTTTAGCTCGTCGAAAGCTTTCTATTGATTTTTCCCCACTAGAAACTCTTATCACTCGTTGTTATGTCATGGAGTGGTGTGCCCACCACTAAAAAGGAAGCGATAAACTTTCATAGGTATTGTGACACTATAATAAAGTTCCTAACTTCGGTGACATTAGTAGGAATTGGACATCTTGTAAAGGCCTCCATCCTTGCAAGATCTATCTTGAGTTCCCCTCCATCGATCACATACCCCAAATACAAGAATGATTGTTGAGTAAACTCACATTTCTTGAGATTAACTAATCGCTGGTGTTTTTTCAGAGTCTCTAACACCTGCTCGATGTGTGGAATGTGCTCCTCCCAAGTAGAGCTATAAAATAGTATATCATCCAAATACACTATAACAAAGGAATCTAAATATGGGCACGAAACATCATTCAATGATCTCATAAATGTAGTTGGTGCATTACATAGACCAAAAGGCATGGCCAACCATACATACAAATCTTACCTCGTATTGAAGGTAGTCTTCTACATGTCTTCTTCTTTGACATGTACCTAGTGGTATCCTGACTTGAGATCCAACTTGGTGAAGTACTTGGCATGATGAAACTTGTCTAACAAATTGTCAATCCTGAGCAAATGGTATTATTTCTCAAGTGTAATCCTATTTAAAAATCTGTAGTTAATACACATTCATCGAGTCCCATCCTTCTTGGGTACGATGTTGATAGGTGACCCACAATCAAATCACCCCTGCTCCAACAACTGCTACAACTGCTTCTTCACTTCATCTGCTTCCAGAACATATTGTTTATACAACCCAATATTTGGTAATGGGAAGTCAGGCAACAACCGAAACTCATGCTCTACTTCCCTCTCAGGTGTTATCCCTTTAGGCTCTTGGAATGCTCCTTTGTATGCATGTAGCAACTCATCCAACTGATGCTTTTTTCTCTTTGGTATATCCCTCCAGGGATGCCTTTACTCTTACAGATTCATCACCTGACTGATTCTCTCGTAAGAAAAGAAAAACATATTTCTTACTTGCATTAATCAACATTTTGTCTAATTAGTTGGCATTTGCAGTGATATCTTTGATTTACCTTTATGTGCATTCATGATGAATGACTTCCCATCCTTGATCAGGTGGTATTGGTTTTCTCTCCTCGTGAAAAATGCATCCTTCATATACATGCAGAGGTTTCCAAACACCACACCACACACGTCAAGGGATACTACATATAACTCCACTTCATCAACAAAATCCGCACTTACAACAAAATGTAATCTTACACTGTTTCATGAACCTGATCTCTATATCACTGTTTACCCATCCCAGTGGATATGGGTTAGAATGATAATGAACCTCTAACCCAAGCTTACTGACCAAATCAATTGCTATGAGGTTGGCTTGTGAGATGGAATCGAATAGAGCATCTACCTTGGTCTTCTTGATCTATATCTTGATATGGAAGAGTTTTTCCATCTCCTTATCTTCATTGTGATGAAAGCTAATAATATTCACGTCCTTGTTCACTGAAGCGTAGACAATATTCTCATCCACATTTGAGCTTCTCTCTACATGTTATCTTGAATTGGTGGCTAGAAGGTTCTTCTTCTTGCAGTTCTTGGGTTTCAACTCTTGATGTAATTTCCAACACTTTTCTTTAGTGTGGCCATCAATGTTACAATGATTATAGTGGTTTTTCACATCCTTACAATGATGTGTCGTGGAGTCTTCTTATTTTTTCCTTTCCACTTCTTCTTCCCCTCCTTGGAAGTGTTATGGTTCTCTTTCTATTTGGAACCACTTGGTTGTTCTTTCTTGTGGCCTATATTCTCCAAGTATTGTGCTTGCACACATGTCTCTTCAATTGTCTTGGGCTTGAAGAACATCACTTTCTTTCATAAATTACTATGTAGACCTCCCATATACTTGAGGAGTACATTTGGATTATTTGGTGAGATACCTAACATAATAACCATCTTCTCGAATTCAGTGGTGTACTCTTGCACACTTTACCCTTGCCTTTGCCTAAAGTAACATGCCAATATATCCATTGGTCCTCTACATATCCGATAAGATAGAATTGAGACGTTATGAGAGTTTTGAAATCCTCCTACTTAGTTACTAGCGAATCGTCCTCTAGCCTAAGTGCCTTTGTGTGGCTTTCCCACCAGGATAATGCATGGTCCTCTAATTTCAATCGAGCAAATGTAATATTTTTCTCCTCATCGATGTTGTGGATACTAAAATATAACTCCAATTGATGCAACCAATGATGCAACTTCAAAGCATCGATCTCACCTTGGTAGGGCTTGACATCCACTTTCATTTCCATCTCAATAATAAATGGGAAGTGGTAATTGCACTGGAACTTGGTCGCTCTTTCTTGGGCTCCTTTTATGGTCGTCATTGTCTCATGATTCCCCTCTAATTCGATTTTAGAGTTAGAGACTCTAAAATCACCAAAAGGTCCAAACTTACTCTCTAGAGCCACCACAAGGATTGACATATTGTGCAAGATATCAATGACTTGTATTTCCATATTTGTAAATCGTTGTTCATAATTCACCCTCCAACTATTCACCAAACTCATCCATTGTGGCTAGGGTTTGAAGAATTTTTCTTTATTTCGCCAATTCCTAGATCCTCTAATTTCCCACAAAACCCAAAAGAAAACTGCTCTGATATCAATATGTTCCATAAATTGTTGTGGATATTCCATTGGAATAGTTAGTCACATCGGATCTTACAACTTAATTCAATGTGTTAGCTTAATTCTACATAATGATAAAAATATGGAACTGAAAGGAAAATAACTAGAGCATGTCATGTCCCAAATTTGGCATTGGGTCACAATGGCCTAATCACATTGGCCCTATTCATTACAGTTTGTCAAATTGATGTTAAAGGTCAAATAATTGCCAAGGAGGAAAATTACTAGTTTCCTAGGTTTGGGGTGGAAGCTTTGGGATTTGGAATAATGAGGATAATAAATGATGTTTGAACATTAGAATGGCATAAATATTTAATAAAGGATCTAAATAAATATATACAAGTGAAAATCAAAGTGGCATTTGATCATGAAGGCACATGGAGGAAGTGGGACCCACATATGGCTAGATTTCCCCACTACACTTGGCATCATTCTCTCACCAATTCGAATTCAAGGTGAATGGTAACATACTTGGGGGAGTCCAAAAGGTATTATTCATGGCATGACTCATCCAAGGTTGAAATATAGAGGAAGAGTAACTTCCATGGAAGAGGAAGAGGCAATTTGGAGCTAGTGAGACACTTGGGCTAGATTCCCTAGCTCTATGACAACAATGATGAAGATGCTATGACACCTATGACACAAGTCAGACATGAAGGCTGAAATATGACATATATGACATGTTAGGGCTAAAAATAGACTCCAAGAGGGTGCTCAAGGGTGTTAGGGCAGCTAAGATGCTTCCACATGTGATTTGGTGGAAGTGGGAGACTAGGAATTGTTGTACAAGTGGCGTTCTTTGGAATCTCTTCCCAACTTGAGTTGGAATGAGTCTCTTAAAAGGAATTCAACCCATGGAGGACATTAGAACTTTATAAATTTCAATAACTAAGAATGAAACCAGCTTTTGATCATTTGTAGAATTTGCAATTGCATTTGTGAAGAGGGAGAGCTAGTGGATGACTAGTTTCTTGCCTTAGCCAATTTCGAGGGTGAAAGATTCCCATCCAAGTTGGTAATTGGAAAGGCCATTCAGACCTTTCATTTGGAGCTTTAGTGGAGTCTTTATTTGTAGGTGTAAGCTATAGGTAATCTCATGGTTTCTTCTATAGCAGCACATTCTCTCAACCATTTCCAGTTTTGATGGCATATTCTTGATCCTTGAGGGAGGGCATTTTTGGTGAGCTACTGTACTCTTTGGGGGAGCTTCTAATGCCCCATTTATTTTTTAATATGAATTAAATACTCTGTTCTTCATCTCCATAAAATTTAAGGTCGAAATTCCAAGTATAAATGTATAAATCTCATTTTTAATGAAAGAACAGTGCCATTTCCCCACTACATTGATGTATAGCATGATAATGCCGATGATTTCGAATGAATGGATGGTTATATGATACATTTATGATTAATAGACTTCCATGGATGTATTTTACAAGTTTCATGTATTGTACTTGAGCATTTGAAGTATTTTTACTCAATTTAATTGCATTGGGAGAAGAAATAGTGCCATTTCCCCAAGGGTCTAATTGGTGATTTTTGCAGCTGAATGAGAGAGGGTTGGAACAGAGATAATAATCAATTAATGATGCACACGAGACCTTAATAAAATACTTGAGACATCCCCTACCTCTATTCAGAAATTTGAGTGGGTTTGGAGGCATTTGGGAAGCCATTTTCAATACTTACCCCAGGGGGATTTGAACCCCAAATTACTAGTAAAATTGCATACTTGGTCCAGAATCTTAAGAGAGTTTACAGAGGTCTTTTGGTGGCCATATCTCATCCCTGAACATCATATTCAATTCCTAATATCATTCATACATTTTCCTTGAATATTTGAAGGCATTTGGAGTCAATTTGAGACCTAGAGACCACTACTAGTCAAAGGGAAATTACTAGTACATTGGACAGAATTGAGAGAGGATTTGCAGAAGTATTTTAAAGGTCCAAAAGCATCCCTTGAACACATATTTATGTTCTAACATCATCCATATACATTCTCAGAAGATTTGGGAGCAATTGGAGCACCCTTGAACACATATTTATGTTCTAACATCATCCATATACATTCTCAGA
Organism: Larix kaempferi; assembly: GCA_027924585.1. Lineage (NCBI taxonomy): Eukaryota > Viridiplantae > Streptophyta > Pinopsida > Pinales > Pinaceae > Larix > Larix kaempferi. The sequence continues at coordinate 1,326,431 of BSBM01000870.1, forward strand.
AGATTTGGGAGCAATTGGAGCAATTTGGGGACCTAGAGCTAAAAACTAGTCAAAGGTCTAACTAGGAAAAAAAGTGAAAATTTGTCATTTTAATAAAATTCCTAATAAGGGACATTACAGTGGTATCAAAGCATGGTCCTTGCACCTGTGGATTAGATACATACATTCAAGAATAATTTGCAGCCATGTCTTACTATTATGATGAATCCTATGAGTACAATTCTTATGAGCAATATGCAGATGCTTATGAGCAATATGAAGCAGAATGTGAATGGTACGAGGAAGAGGTGCCATCATGGAACACTTCTTACAATTTCAAGAGAAATGAAGATTGTTCTTATGACTTTAAATATGATGAATATGAGTGTGTCACACCAACCAAGGATAATTCTACGAGTGAGTTCCAAAGATGGAGAGCAACATATAAAACCTTGCCCCAACAATATCAAAAATATCAAGAATATCTTGCTTCGAGCAAAAATACACAAAATGCCATGTCTTTTGAGTACTATGCTGAACATGTTTTTGAAAATAGGCCCAAAAATGAAGATGTGGAGTTAGTAAAGAAAGGTTTATTCCCTTCTTGTAAAGAACTTTGGAGTGAGTATCATATATGTGTGCATGAAATTATGTCCCACTTGAGGAGAGCTTTTGGGAATTCTTCAAAAAGAGATTCCAAAGATATTGATCATAAGGAAAACAAGGGGGAAAATGCATCATCTTTCTTGGAGGATAAAAATGAAGAGACATCACAAGATCATGAGGAAGATTCCATTGAAAATATGGAAGATCATTTCGAGACACCTTCTAGCTTAGACATGAACTAAAGAGTATCTACTGATGGATGCTTAAATTATGAAGGAGTACCTACTGATGGGTGAGCACACCTCTATGTTCGTGACATAGAGATCACTTTTGAAAGTGTTGCTGCAAGCCCAAGTTCCATTAAGCATGATAATGAAGACCTTGTAGCAGTTGAAGAAGAACCAAGATCAACTTCCCCATCACCACTTGAGCTTCATGAAGTTGGTCCAAGCAAAATTGAAGAAGATGAGGAGGTTCATTTGCAAGAGCCTCATTTTCTTGAAGGGTCCTTAAAGATGAATGAAAATAAGATCCAACAGTCCCTCAGCATTCTCCATGGCACTCAAGCATTGGTGTCAGATTTTTGTTGGAGAGCTACTTCATTGGAGGAAACATCGTTCCTTGAAGACATGGAGAAGATTCAAAGAGCAATGTGCCACATCAAAGGTAATTTCATGTCTTTGATTTTTGATCGAAACCATTTGTTTGAGCTTAATGAATTGTTACATGATGCATACTTGAAGAATAATGAGGATATTCATAATCTCACAATTCAAAATGAGCAACTTCTTGAAAAGTTGCAAGATACTTGTTTTTCCTCCTATGTTTTAGATTGTCAAATGGTAGATTGTTTGGAGGATTCTCATGACATGGTGGATCATGAGAAATGTGGAAATTTGAATGTGCTTAGTGTGTTTGAAGATGAACTTGAAGATATCCAAACACTTGATGTGGTGGAAGAGGAACTTGAATTGTCTCTTGATGACGGTTATGCAATTTTTAAAGAAGAGCATGATTCCTCTACATTGGAACCAATCTATGACAAAGGTTTCACACTTTTGAAGGAGCTGCATGATACTGCCCATATGGATCCTTCCCATGATGAAACTTCTGCACTTTTTTATCATTTGGGTGAGTTAGTTCATTATCCTACATCCTACAATTCCATGTTTTGCAGCATTAGTCTCAATGAAGTATGGGTGAAAGGGTTCTTTTTTGTGGTGCCACATGAGGAGTATGGAACTCTTAGATTTACCTTTTATGATGACATGGTTGGAGCACATTATTATTCACATTTGCAGCAACATCCTTTGTTACTATATGATGATGCACATCTACACGGAGGCACCTATGATATGCATTTGAGTCACTTGAAGACTCATGGTTTTTCTTGCTCAACACTTGATTCATTTGATGTTGGAGGAACTTCATCCAACACTTGGGTGAATAGATTTATGATTGGAGAACATTTTTGTTGCAAGCCACATACTTTTTTATATCTTTATGACTCTCACATTTAGGGATGTATGGGTGAGACTTCTTTGAGTCATTTGAAGTCTCTTTGTTTTTTTTGCTCATTATTTGGTTCAGATTTAGTGGAGATTCTTCGTTCACTTCTTGGATGAAAGAATACATGGCTGAATATTTTGATGCATATCACATCCTTTTGGAGCAACATTATAGGACATGGGATCCTCACCTATGTCATTGGAGCAGATTTGATTGGTCACTTGAAGCTTGTATGCACTTGGAAAATGGTGGTCTACTTGCTTGGAGGTATAAGCACTTTCATGACTCTTTGATGAAGCATATCCTTGATGTACATTTTCATTATGTTGTTATGTACTTTGATGATATATATTTGGTACTCATGATGTTTGGAAGGATCCATACAAGAAAATGGGATCCAGGAATCCTCTTATCTAATGGTGTGGGTTGGAGAGCACTCTTAATTATTGGGGTGCAATACAAGCAATGGGACCCTGGAATAATTTTTATCTCATTGGTTTCAATTTTGTTGGAGAAACAAGCAGTATGAGAGATGGATTTCCCACTTAATAAAGTGATTTTTATCAGAGTAGTGCAGCAGCAAGCATGGTGGTTCCTCTCTAAAATCTTCATGGAAACTCAAAGACTCAAGATTGGGCAATTCAATGGCAACTTCAAAGAATTATACAGAAAGCAGGTTCTTCAACACCCATGTTTAAAATTGCTCGAGGACAAGCAATATTGGGAAGGGAGGATTTGTCATGTCCCAAATTTGGCATTGGGTCACAATGGCCTAATCACATTGGCCCTATTCATTAGAGTTTGTCAAATTGATGCTAAAGGTCAAATAATTGCCAAGGAGGAAAATTACTAGTTTCCTAGGTTTGGGGTGGAAGCTTTGAGATTTGGAATAATGGGGATAATAAATGATGTTTGAACATTAGAATGGCATAAATATTTAATAAAGGAGCTAAATAAATATATACAAGCGAAAATCAAAGTGGAATTTGATCATGAAGACACATGGAGGAAGTGGGACCCACATATGGCTAGATTTCCCCACTACACTTGGCATCATTCTCTCACCAATTCGAATTCAAGGTGAATGGTAACATACTTGGGGGAGTCTAAAATGTATTATTCATGGCATGACTCATCCAAGGTCAAAATATAGAGGAAGAGTAACTCCCATGGAAGAGGAAGAGGCAATTTGGAGCTAGTGAGACACTTGGGCTAGATTCCCTAGCTCTATGACAACAATGATGAAGATGCTATGACACCTATGATACAAGTCAGACCCGAAGGCTGACATATGACATATATGACATGTCAGGGCTAAAAACAGACTCCAAGAGGGCTCTCAAGGGTGTTAGGGCAGCTAAGATGCTTCCACATGTGATTTGGTGGAAGTGGGAGACTAAGAATTGTTGTACACGTGGCGTTCTTTGGAATCTCTTCCCAACTTGAGTTGGAATGAGTCTCTTGGAAGAAATTCGACCCATGGAGGACATTAGAAATTTATAAATTTCAATAACTAAGAATGAAACCAACGTTTGATCATTTGTAGAATTTGCAATTGCATTTGTGAAGAGGGAGAGCTAGTGGATGACTAGTTTCTTGCCTTAGCCAATTTCGAGGGTGAAAGATTCCCATCCAAGTTGGTAATTGGAAGGGTCATTCAGACCTTTCATTTGGAGCTTTAATGGAGTCTTTATTTGCAGGTGTAAGCTACAGGGCAGCTCATGGTTTCTTCTATTGCAGCACATTCTCTCAACCATTTCCAGTTTTCATGGCATATTCTTGATCCTTGAGGGAGGGCGTTTTTGGTGAGCTATTGTGCTCTCTGGGGGAGCTTCTGATGCCCCATTTCTTTTTTCATATGAATTAAATACTCTGTTCTTCATCTCCAAAAAATTTCAGGTCGAAATTCCAAGTAGAAATGTATAAATCTCATTTTTAATGAAAGAACAATGCCATTTCCCCACTACATTGATGTATAGCATGATAATGCCGATGATTTCGAATGAATGGATGGTTATATGATACATTTATTATTAATAGACTGACATGGATGTATTTTACAAGTTTCATGTATTGTACTTGAGCATTTGAAGTATTTTTACTCAATTTAATTGCATTGGGAGAAGAAATAGTGCCATTTCCCCAAGGGTCTAATTGGTGATTTTTGCAGGTGAAAGGGAGAGGGTTGGAACAGATATAATAATCAATTGATGATGCACATGAGACCTTAATAAAATACTTGAGACATACCCTACCTCTATTCAGAAATTTGAGTGGGTTTGGAGGCATTTGGGAAGCCATTTTCAATACTTACCCCAGGGGGATTTGAACCCCAAATTACTAGTAAAATTGCATACTTGGTCCAGAATCTTAAGAGAGTTTGCAGAGGTATTTTGGTGGCCATATCTCATCCCTGAACATCATATTCAATTCTAATATCATTCATACACCTTCCTTGAATATTTGAAGGCATTTGGAGTCAATTTGAGACCTAGAGACCACTACTAGTCAAAGGGAAATTACTAGTAAAGTTCACTACATTGGCCAGAATTGAGAGAGGATTTGCAGAAGTATTTTAAAGGTCCAAAAGCATCCCTTAATCACATATTTATGTTCTAACATCATCCATATATCTTCTCAGAAGATTCGGGAGCAATTGGAGCAATTTGGCGACCTAGAGCTCAAAACTAGTCAAAGGTCTAACTAGGAAAAAAAGTGAAAATTTGTCATTTTAATAAAATTCCTAACAAGGGACACTACAGAGCAAAAGAACACATCCACATGAATAACACAAGATATACCTTGGGAAAACCCACTATGCCTTGTTATTTTCTTCTCAAATATGTAATGTGAATACATAGAAAGTGGTACTCACTATGGAGTTACCTCTGACACTATGGCCCACACAACTACTACATGATCTCCCAGTTCCTTTATTTTTCTCTAATATCCACTCTCTTACTGTTGCTCAACTATGGAGCAATACAATAACGTCGTTAGAATGGAACCCCTTCTCCTCTTAATGGAAAAATATTTAACATAGCCCAATAATTGTCTAGGGCTAGTTTTAGGGTTTGTACATGACTCAACTCCTGATTAGGGTTAGGGTTTCAAACCATATAGAATGTTCTTAAAAGTCCACATGTGTGGGGAATGAGAGTGTTTCAAGACACTTTGTCTATTGGAATAAGGACAAAGATATCTAGTCCAAATGGTATGGATCTAGAACAAAACATAACATAAATGTAAACATTTCCCTATATTTATCAAATCACTTGAATGTGAAGAATCCATACCTCTTTTCGAAGGTTGTCCTTGCTAACCTGAACCTTTCACAGTCCCACTTATTGATGATGAGATACTCTACAAAAGATTCAAAGAAAACAAGAAACAAGTAGAAACTAGAAGATAATCTGATAGATCTATGCAAATGACCAAGGAAAAATGCTACAAATGAGATTAAACATAATTTATGGGAAAGGAAAACATTAATGTACTAATAACACAAAGGAAAGAATTACAACCGTAAAGCCTTGGTATTGAGAATCCCTTCCAATGGAGCCTTGCCTCAAGATGGAAGTTATCAAATATCAGATCTCTGGTATAGTTTCTTCAGCATTTAGCTACTCTCATTTTAAAACCCCCCTTACCCATGAGGGTGGGATTACATTTATAGGATAAAAGAGATAAGGAGGAGAGGAGAGGATCAAGGGATAAGGATGGAGTAGGATCCCACAAAGCTTGGAGGCAAGTGAGATCCACCCTAAATGGAAGGGATAAACCTCCATGAGGGTCTCTTTCTAGAGACTTCTTGAAGCTTCTCTTTTTTCCCTTCGTACATGTAGTGACACACCTTATACACAAGCAAAGTGTGGCATTGACGCACCCTGTAGTGATGCAAAGTGTGTCAATGGGATGGTGACGCACCCTGTTAGAGAGCAAAGGGCGTCACACTCTCAAGACATAGTTTTTTCAAAGGGAAAAAACCCTGGGGCTCATCTTTCAAGGACTTTGGCCAAGCACTTTAGAGATTGAGGCAAGGAAAAGTGTACATGGTTCGTAATCATAGCGAGGACGAAAATTCCATGTAACAGATTGCCCCCCAAGTATGAAGCCAGAGTAATGGGATAGGTGAAATACTTTGATAGATAAAGGGTAGAGGAACGAGGCGAGGAACCATCGATTGGAAACCTATCAACAACAAACAAGGACTTTTTTTACAGTACAATAATTTATCATCCCAATGACTCACAACATGGTTGTTGACCAATATATTGCAGGTCCATGAAAGTATTGAATAAGGATACAACCACTGACATACATTGTGGATCGGTACCTAATAATGACTGAAGAAAAATCATGGCTACTAGAATACAAGCGTGGATCCATGACTAGATAATAACACAGCCACGACCAATACAAAGTGGATCTGTGTTACAGTACATCAATGAGGTCACCAACATGATCTCCATATGGGAACCCACTCAAAAAATTTCCATCGCAACCTGGCAAAAAACACAATAAGGATCCCTAGGGTCTTCTACTCAATCCCAAATAAACGTGAATCTAACCATGTGAAAATAAGGAGTTGAAGTCAAACATGGTAGAAACCACTTGATTACCGGTCAATGATGTAAATCATTAACAAGTGCGAGGGAAATCACCAATGATGATAATGATCCCCAAGGTATCCTAGTACATTTCCCCGAATGTGAATCAATGAGTTGAGGTCAAACATCCAGTGGAAATATTTCAATCATGGACCAATGATGTAAGCCTACTATTGAAAGCGAGGTAACCTTCCATTAAGGTATGAAGGCCCAAGGTACTTAACTGGTTTCTAGGTTTAATCCTTGGATGATGTGTTGAAGTTGACAAGGATAGACTCGTCAAAGGAGGGCCATGATGTTTCCCCCATCGTCGACACGAAACATGATCAAATATTTTTTTAGCGTAGATTAGATTGAGGAACAACTTTGGGATTGACTCAGGGGTAATTGACACAAAGGAAGGTAAAATGACTGCAAAGGTTGACTCAAGTGATAGACCTCCCTTGAACATTCAATGGCACGACAGACAACTTAACAACATTGACTCAATGAGGCAGAGACCAAGACATAATGCAACAAATGACTGAGGTATTATTCAGATGACCCAAAGGAGTAATATGACTCATGGAATTGGTATGACTCAAGAACAAGCTGATTACCAAACTGTTTGAATAGGATACAGACATGTGCCATGTTCAAGGGTGACTGTAAGCTGTCATTAATACATATTAAATATATCTTCTCATTCCCTTTAATTTCCCCTTCATGATTAATGAGTGCCTCTTTTCTTTTTTACAAGCTAGAAGAGGGTAACAAATGCTCGTTATAGCTCATCTTTTGGATGACTACAATCTCACGTATTTTACGAACCTAAGAAAGGACGGGTTCGATCCCAAAAAGGATCCTTCAATGCTAAATTTTAATGAGTCCAAAAAAGGTAAACTCTGTGCCGTTTCATGTTTAAAGAGATTGAAAGGACTAAAGAAGACTCCAAAGAGAACTTTTTCGTATATTTAGTCCCCAAGGTCCGAAAAAGTATAAAATAATACTTGGAAGAACTCTTCTAGTCAAATGTTGACTAGAGTATTCATTTTTAATAAATAGTCCAACCGATCCGAAAAGGGGGTAAACTATCACCGGAAAGACGAACTTTCTAATACTTTTACAAGCGTGAAAGAATCAAGTTCGCTTAGCGATCTTTTCCTATTTAGAGAGTCTGAAAAGAGCTTAAAGACAACTCTAAGGAGGTTCCTTTTTCGTAAAGGTTTTACGAGCTAGAAAAAGCGATAAAAGTGTACTCGACACCTTTTTACTTGGATTTTAACGAGCACGACCATGGTATCAAAAGCAATCAGAATCTTTTTCATGTTTGAATCCAGAGCATGAAAAAGAAAAAGTAAGCTCAAACCACTTTTTATGTTTTTTACCAGAGCACGAAAAGGTGAAAAGTAAGCTTGACACATCTTTTTCATGTTTTGACAAGAGCACGAAAAAGTGGAAAAAGTAAGCTCAACGCCATCTTACTATTTTTAACGAGCTCGAAGATAGGTTGGAAGAATGCTCATGGTATTTGCTTCATTTTTTAACGAGCTTGCGACAGAAAATGAACTATGCTTAGGATGAGGCCCATTGATGGGTTCCTTCCCAACATGATGTCCATAGGTTGGTAATTTTCCCTTAGCATTATCAGCAAAAGCTGGCGGCTTGACATGCCTTTAAGCTTCGTTTTGTCTGACTACCCTTCTTCTTCACCTAATTAAATTCCTGGTTATTAATAGGAAAAGCTTCACCAGATGCGTAGGAAGAATGAGGATCAAGTGACACAGACAGATGAAATGAAGGTTCAAGTCCCAAACCCAATGGGAGACTTGAATGAATGGGAGAAGTATATTTTCATTTTTTAACGAGCTTGACACATAAAAGGGAACTATGCTCATAGTAGCCCATTTCATTTTTTAAACGAGATTGAAATGGAAAATAAACTATGCTCGGGGGGGCTTGTTTCATTTTTTAACGAGCTTGAAACAGAAAGAGAATTATGCTCATGAGCAATTTCATTTTTACGCAAGCTCGAAACCGAAAATAAACTATGCTTGGGACTGGTTTAATTTTTACACAAGCTTGAAACCAAAGGTAAACTATGCTTGGAACTAAGTCCTACCCAACATGATGTTCAGAGGTTGGTAATATTCCCCCCAACATAAGAAGCTAGTGGGATAAATCCATCATGATGTCCATAGGCGGGAGATATGCCCCCCATCCGTAAGGGGAAGAAACCACTAAAACATGGGGAACATTTAGGGAAGTCTGATGGTTGGCAGTCATGCGGTGATTAGGTGTAACAAAGGAAAGTTAATTGATGGTCACTATGTTTCCATAATGAGGAAAATACATCACTCGAAAGAGTGTGGACAATACAACTTTCATGGCATAAACATAATCTTGTCCAAGGAGTAGATTAAAATCTAAAGGACCTTGGACTACCATAACATCAATGCAGACAGTTTCCCCTCCTAGGGTAATTGGTAACCGAGGAAGGATCCCTAAGGGTCTAGTAGGTCTTTTATTAAACGCAAGTATCTGGTCAGTAACTAGCACAGGCTGAGGAGAACCAATAGCTTGCCAAGCAGTTGAGGTTAAAATACTAAAAGAAGATCCTTCATCAACTATAGTATGAAATATTTCCTTATTGGCAACTCCTATAGATATTTGGAAAGGAACACCCGAAGGAAGATGATATTCTGTTAGACTATTCCAATCAAAGGAAATGACCTCAGTACTTGGAGGAGGTCCTGTGGAAATGGACAAGATTTCCCCTTGCCTCAAACAATCTGAACTGACTAGGAAAACATTAGTGGTTTTCACTTCAATCTCAATTGGAAGAGTAGAATGAGACGAAGATTGTGTCATGGTGACTACGTTAGTCTTAGCATTCTGCAATGAAAGAGTGGGATCAAGTGAAGATGAAATCAACTCGACCACTTCAACTTCACTTTTCAAAGGAAGAGTGGAATGAACTACTTGTTCTTCACTCTTCGAGGAAAGAGTGGGATCGACTGAGGATGGAGTTGGATCGACTACTTCATGAACTAATGGGGGTCAAGAGATAACTTATGATATCATGTTGGAAGTTGTTTCTGAGATACAATAATGTCTTCCAACAATTGTGAAGCTTCATTCATGCGAGGACAAAAGTAAGTAAGGTGCATGCCCTTGCATAACAAACAAGGATTCTTGACTTTACCTTTTTTACCCTTAACCATAGAGTCACTGGTCGTGGTGGGATATCATTAGTATGATGTCTAGTGGCTGATGATATAGGTTGTTTGGAGGCTTTATACCACTCTTTTAACACTTTGGAAATACCAGTACAATCCTTAAGAAGGTGTTCACCCCTGCAAAGCTTCCAAGGGAACTTGGGTCTACGAGGTGTTTGAATAGAATGAGTGTCATTAGAGGCAGCTGGTTGATGCTTGGTATCTTTCTTATCCTTCTTCTTCTTAATCTTCCTTTTCTTCTTCTTCTTATCTTCCTAATTACTAACACTACTGCTTTGGTCAGGCGAGGAAGAAGAAACATAAGAAGATACACCCAACGAAGAAGGGGAAGGATCAGTTTGGGATTGATAATCTCCTGGTGGAGAGTTAACATTTGAAACATTGGGTACAGGTGGAATCACCATATTGAATAACCATACCGGTAATCCTATGGTTAATCCAGGAAGATTTAAAGTGGCAATAAAGGGAGGACCAATCTCCAACTGGAGGAAAGACAAAAGGTACCCCTTGAAAACAGGCCTCTTGATTGGTAATCCCATAAGAGGTTTCCATATCTAAACTCTCTAAGGCCTTCTAAATATCACGCACTATAGATGCTACTCAAACTAAAAGCAACATGCAAACTTGTGAATAGGATGTATGTAAAAGCTGGATCCTCATGGGTGTGTCAAGCAGTCACAACTCACGATATACTGCAGGGTCCAGCAGTTATACTCGGCCCAATTTTTCAGAGCACTAACTAAGGAGGATTGGGACCTTACCCTTGGCCATATAACCCGACTACCTGACAGCACGTGCGTAGTAATCTCCCCAAGTGTTGTTCTCGGTGTATTGCGACAACAAGACGACCAAAAGGTTACTTAGTTTATCTCATGATCCTAATGGTGTCTCCCGATATACACAAGGTACGTGGGAGCTCCAATCCATAGTAGTGCTATCTAATGCACATCGTTTGAAAGGGACCTTCCTATCTATCGTCGAGTACATGAATGAACCTTTTTATATACTGTGAAGTACATGAAAGGCCGTTCTATATACCAACTAGTATGTGGAAGAACCACACAGTCCCTGGGATGCAGTGTAGGAAAATAATGACAACTCCTACGCTTAAAGACGTCAGAACACGTCTCTAACCTATCACTCAAGTTGCTAAAAGATTTTAACTTAACTAGCGCTTGATTTTATCTTATGCGGTTAAGTGGACAAATGGAATTTGAACCTGAATCAAAACCATGCAAATCTTCTTTTCGACGAAGTCCTACTTAAGAAGGAGAGAGAGAGTGTTTTTCTTCCCAAATTCACAACCATATGCAAATGCAATTTTAGCTTTTTCAAACTAATAGAAAGAAGTAACAAATTCAAAATCATGCACCCAAAACTATCCTAAAGTGACAAAAGAGATCTTTCTATGAACATCAAATGCAAGAATTGTAATCCATTTCCTATCCTTTTACTCTTGAAAAAGACTCATCTAAGCTATGGGAAAGAAAAATTCCATGAATGATTCCAATCAAGTGAAATGCAAAGAATAAACCCAAATGCATGCAAATTTGAAACAATATTTTTCTCTTCTTATAAATGCAAGACCAAAAATATCAAATGATCGTAATAATGCAAGAAGAGTATTTTTTTGTTTTTCAAACTTTTGAATCTAGCAAAAGTGGGACAAAATTAAGCTTCTCTTTGAACTAAAGCGGAAACAAAGAATCAATTATTTTGAACAATCAATAGATAGCTCAACATGTAAAGGAAACAAGATGCACAATCCAAGAAAATGAGGCTAAAAAAGACATGGATATCCCACACTTTTCAAGTCTTTTAAACAAACCAATCCACACCAAACCAAAAATTACTTTGAAACCTTAATATGGGTCAAAGAGATTGTAGGATACACGATTCATGGCCCCCCCGGGCCATGAGGGGGATTTTTTTTTCAAAAATGCAATTCATTTCGCTTAAAAATGCAAGCAAAACACTAGTTTTGACTCGAGGGGCCAAACATGGATCCAAATCTCAAGAAAACCCAAGAAAAGAGGGAAACCAAATCTGGAGGAGGTTGTGACTGAGACAAGTAAAGCAAAAATCTCAGAAAACCACCTAGTCCAACTTTTAAGTGGGGATCCTAACCCTAATGCAAAAAATTTCAAGGTGATGCGGTCTGCCAGTATACACCAGTGCGTTAATACAGAGTGACACGTTCTGCTAAAGGGAAAAGTGCGGCAGTGACGCACTCTGTCAAAGGGTAAAGAGTGCCAGGCTAACAATAACACACTGTATATGAAAGGAATGTGCGACAGGGGACCAAAAAGTTGAAAAAAGAAGAATTTCTAGGCCAATCAACAGACTCAGACTCGGGGTTTGAAAACTGAAGCAGATTACATAGCGAAATCTAAATAGTCAGATCTACCAATTGGATGTGATCTACCAATTGAAAATAACCAGATCTAATAAGAAATAAGGAAAATAAGAAGATATATAAATTCAATTCGATCACGAGTGTGGTCACCAATTTTGTTTCAAGACACTTTGTTCATGCGGACAAGGACAAATCTCTCTAGTCCAAATGGTATGGATCTAGAACAAAACATAATAGAAATGTAAACCTTTCCCTAGATTTATCAAATCACTTGAATGTGAAGAATTCGTACCTCTTTTCGAAGGTTGTCCTCGCTAACTTGAAGCTTTCGTAGTCCCACTTATTGATGAATATATAGTTTGCAAAAGATTCAAAGAAAACAAGAAACAAGTAGAAACTACAAGATAATCTGATAGATCTACGCAAATGACCAAGGATAAATGCTACAATTCATATTAAAGATCATTTATGGGAAAGGAAAACATTAATGTATTAACAACAAAGAGGAAAGAATTACAATCGTAAAACCTTGGTGTCGAGAATCCCTTCTAATGGAGCCTTGCCTCAAGATGGAGGCTATAAAAGATGAGATCTCTAGTCTAATTTCTTCAACATTTAACTACTCTCATTCTAAAAACCCCCCTTACCCATGAGGGTGGGCTTGCATTTATAGGCTAAAAGAGATAAGGAGGAGAGGAGAGGATCAAGGGAGAAGGATGGAGTAGGATCCCACAAAGCTTGGAGGCAAGTGAGATCCACCCTAAATGGAAGGGATAAACGTCCACAAGGGTCTCTTTCTACAGACTTCTCGAAACTTTTATTTTTTCCCTTTGTACATGTAGTGACGCACCCTATACACAAGCAAAGTGCGGTACTGAAGCACCCTATAGAGATGCAAAGTGCGTCAATGGGATGGTGACGCACCCTATAGAGAGGATCAAGGGAGAAGGATGGAGTAGGATCCCACAAAGCTTGGAGGCAAGTGAGAACAACATTGAGGGGTTGGAAGATATTATTGCAAACTTTTGACCCCCCAAAAAACATTGTTCAGGCCCTCAAATGAGCCTTGAAAGGTTCTAGACCCTAAATATGCAAAGTAAGACTTGCCTCTAAAATGGGCTCTAGAAGCCAATTCATCTAGTTTTTCCACCTAGAAAGCACCAAAATATAAAACAAATTTTATATTGATCCATTTCATATCATATTAGGTGTGATTCCAACATATCTATAGATATAATAGAGTTGAGGGGGAGGAGAGGATATGATATTTTATTGCACCCAAACAACCCAGGTGCATTCTATAATATAACACGAGGGAGATGGATAATGTCCATGTCTAAGTTGACATGACACATGGCATTATGTTATCCTAATAAATTATTTAATATTGATGATAGTGTCACAACTCAACATGGATAAAGTCCATGCCTATCAATTAAAATATTAAAAAATTTGAATCGTATGTAAAAAATAAAAAAAATAAAATAGAATAAGAAGAATTAATTAAAACACATGCACACATGGTTAAGAACACTGGTTTCCTCCTAAGAGATCACAATTTCAAATCTAGAGGGGGTTATGGTATGTACACTTTAATGGTCAAATCGCTGCACGAAGGGGCTCCCTTGTCACACAAATAAGGGGGTCTCGTACACCAATTTGGTGTATCGCTTAGCCATGACCTTAAAATTAGCTATTTATTTTCATTTTAATTAAAAGACTCACATTGATAGATAATTTCACGCCTAATCTTAGCACCACCCTGTCCAAAAATTCGTTGTTCTCAAAACTCTCATTACCCAGAATTTTTGCATATCTGCCCCCCAACATCTCAGTAAGGAGAAAACCCACCTCATGAAATCTCTCCTAACCAGTGGCTACTATCTGACCCAAATAAAAAAAGATTTTTTCTTTGTTCTCTTTCCGAGATCGAAGCAATCTCGTTCCAATCCTCCCCCCCCTCATGCTTCAATCTCTTTCCCTTACATTAAAGGCATCACTGATCACATATCTAAATTATTAATAAAAAAGAACATCGAAACCTTCTTTAAACCATATAAAACCCCAAAACAATTATCTCGGAGTGTCAAAGACAAATCCAATCCTTTTCTTACTCAAGGGGTCTACCAAATCCCTTGTTCTTGCGTAAAATCTTACATTGGTCAAACTGGTAGATCTATCTAAACCTAACTCTAGGAACACATCGCTGACACCAATCATAACTGCATTACAAAATATGCCATTCCAGGACACTCACACTGCTTAAAAACATATCATTCGTTTTAACCAAACCAAGATGTTTGCTTCTACTGCCAATTATTCGTCATATATGTGAATCTCTTGAAATTGAGAAACACCCTCACAATTTTAACTCTGATGATGGTTACAATCTAAGCCAATACTAGAAATCTCTGATCCACAAGCTTGCTCCATTCGATTAGGGCTCGTTCTTCTCACTCTTTTCAATTTCTTTTATGTCACAACTTAACCCCTATTTCAAATATCTTCCACGACCCTTTTTACCCTTTTCACTTGATCATTAACTTTATTTGTTTTCCTAACAAATTTCTTCCCCCCCTTATCATTTTTATTATATTTTATTTGAATATCATTACATAAGTATCCAAATTCTCAATTTTAAAAATTTACCATTTTAGTTTTCTCTTTCAACTATGTAAACCTATCCTTCTTACAAAAAGAAAATAATAAAAATTTATTTTTAACTTTTCTCTGTTTTATTGCACCGAGTGAAACAAGGTGCTCTACAGCTCAGTATGGGGGAGATTTTCTAACGTGTGTGATGTAGTGTTACATCTAATAAAATGTAAAAAGTATTTAAAAAAAATCCTATAATCATCTAATAAAACGTAAAACGTATTTAAAGTATTTAAAAAAAATCCATGTTGGTTCATACAATAAAATAGATGTTTGTTTATAAAATAAAAACTTAAAACTTAAACCCGGATCTATCAATAAGAGAGATCAAATTCAATAGAGATCAAATTTCTTGAGTTTAAATTTAAAGAAAGAAATACACCTTAAAAAATTGGATCCCTCTCGATACTTAATAGATACTAGTTTAAGATGAATCCATACTGGTTTTATTATTATTACAATGTTGCATTCAATTTTATATCCTTATTTTGTTATCTTTTAACACAAACAAAACCTTTTTTATTATCTAACATTATTTTATTTTTTCTTTGTTATATTTTTTCATTTTACCATTTACTTAAACATAACTATCCTTCCATTTCTCTAATTTATTATTTTATCTTCATAATTCATTTTATTTTATTATTACATGGCTCCATTCCTTTGTATATTCACTCTTCCTCATATATTCTATTTCTCTCATCTGCCTATATAATATTTAAATAAAATATCTATTCCATATTAAAAAAATAAAAATATTTTCTTATTCATTTTAATTTATTATTTGTAAATATCTCTCAAAACACTATTTTTTTTGCAGAGAAATAGAAAACCTTATTTTTGTTATTCCCGTGAAATTAAAAAATACATAACACTTACCAAGTTTAAAACCCAGAATCATAAAAAAAAAATATCATGTTTTTTCTAATTCACTCATATTTCAGTTCATTTTTTTATTCCAAAAGCCTTAAATAATAAATATTTACATTTGATTTTTTTTTCCATATAATAATTTAACATAATTGAAAATAATTTTACACTTGTATTAAATATATAGCCACAATAAACCTCAAATGGAGATTGAGGTCTACCCTTTCATTCAATTTTACTAGCATGGCGGAAGATAGCCGTTTGCCACGTCAGCGAAATCCTTCTTTCCCGCCCAAGTGTTTCCCGCCATTCTACACTCTGTCGCACACTCCGATTTCATAAAACACGCCCCCGAGATTCAGCAGACTCTTTTGCAAGCACCTCTTCAGCATCGTCTGTGTCATATCTGTTCTTCGATCGAGTCCTCGCCAGATCCATCCAGGTTCAATTCCCTCGGAAACTAATCGGATCCCAAAAACATGAGCGCTCATAGCTCCAAGTTCAATGCCTCCGATGGCGGACGAGGCAGAGGACGGGGCAGGGGAGGCGGTCGCGGTCGTGGTCGCGCAGGTAAAGCAAACAATAAAATGTGGCGCACTGCAGACGAGGATCTGGAATCCAAGCTAGGGTTTGAGCTTTTCACCGAGGGTGAACCCCGCTTAGGATGGCTCCTTACCATGTCATCTGTAAGTTACCTCGCTTCTACCACTTTTTCTCACATACCAGCACGGTTGTATTCAATTCGATCGCACTAGTGGTCACGTTCACGTGCCTGCAATCTGAAGTTGTATCGGAACTCTTTGCATTTTTAGTTTGAGCTTGCAGGTCGTTTTGACAAACTCTAATACCCGACCATTATCTTACGGCTCTTAGGTTTTGGATTAAATAAAACAGGCTATCCTGAAATCCTCCTTGCCACCGCATTTTGAAAAGGGGCTAGGTGACAGATCTAAACTAATACTGTCTTTCTCTGAGAGGGTAAGGGTTTATTTGTTCATTTTCCACCTAAAACAAAATGATAGCCACGAAGATTATTCCTGTAAGTGAAACGAGAGTGCTGTTACAATAGCACCTGCAGGGGTTTGATTGCTCAAAAAAGCGGCCAGCGTGCTCTTGCAAGGGGGCCGTGGTTCTACCATCATAGTTGTTATGTCAGGTCAAGTGGTTACATGCCTCACACATGCCTCACAGGTGAAACTGTGTTCTACCTCTTGATAGGTGATAATTGGTGCAAGGGGGCCGTTGTTCCACCGTCATGGTTGTTATGTCAGGCCAAGTGGTCAGATGCCTTGCAAGTAATACTGTGTTCCTTTCTCTTAATAAGTGATAAGCGGTGGATACTCACACTTCAATGTAATAATGAAGCATGTTCGCTACTAAAACAAAATGCCAAAGCTATCAAGACTACAAAACCCTTTTTACCTTGTACTTTCAACATACTCTTATCATGCATTTTCAACATGCCCTACAAAAACTATTTGAGTAATCTTCATCTGACTTTTTTTTTTTTTTTTTTTTCCATGTGGTTCACTTTAATCGGCTTAGCCGACCGCTACATCCACGAAATAATTTCCGACGGACCCGCCCCGAAGGGGTTTCCGCCCTGTGGCCGCTGCGTGCCTAACCCCAAGAGGGTCTATGAGGATGGATCCCGTGACCTCGCATGCTGGGAGGCCTAACTTCCAAGAACTCAACCGATCGAGCTAACTCTTGGGGCTAATCTCCATCTGACTTAATCTGCAATTGGTTGGCTTTTATGCAAGAGATTCTTCTGTTGACATTGCCAAACATGCTCATTTTCAACACTTAACCCATTTGCATAGTGACTATATGAAAGCAATACTGTATTTTCTCTTGCTGTCGTTTGTAATTAAAAAAGATTCCTATTTCTGCAATGCTGCCTTTTGACTAGTCACATAAGACAACAAGCTATTTTATTTCTCAATTTCTCGTTTAACTTTTCTGCAGTCATCATTTGAGGACCAAGACGACAACAAAACATTCAGCTGTGTTGATCTCTACTTTGTATCTCAGGTGAATGACCAGATGTTTTTATTTCAAAGTGATTGATCTTCATGTCTGATTTAGTTGCAGTATTGTAATACATTTCTATACTATTGACATTGTTTGGATTCACAATGTGATTTGGTTGTGCTCTTTTGGATGGCAGGATGGATCTACATTCAAATCTAAGTACAAGTTTGCTCCATATTTCTACGTTGCCACAAAGGTCAGTGATATACGTTCACTAATATAAGCTCAATAATATCATGATACGTTTCCACCTGATATTGGCAATTGGTTTAATACTTAAGTCCGTGTAAGAAATTCCTTGCTTGTACTATTTCCATTTTAAGGAAGGCATTTTCACATACGTTTATTTTACAGGATAAAATGCAGTTGGACGTAGAGGCATACTTACGTCGTCGCTATGAGGGTCACATTGCTGACATAGAAATTGTGGATAAAGAAGATCTTGATTTGGTGGGTAGTCATGGTCTTTATGCTCATATTCTTTTACTTTAGTCTTTATCATTGGTGGAGTATGCTTTGAAGTATGCCATGAATGTTTCTAACCATTACACAATTTTGCATGCCTTCTCATTTCATACATATCACCTTATGGTTTTATGATTATTCATGACTATGGTCTTATATAAACTTAATTTCTATTTGGGATATGATTAGCATAGATCCATCTTAAACCCAGATCTATTAAGCATCGAGAGGGATCCAATTTCTTGAGGTGTAATTTTTTTCTTGATCTGTAAAAAATTTAAGATATCAAAATTCAAAGAATATCAAATAATATATTTAATTTCCATTAAAACATATGTAAATTTTTTTTAGCTGACATGTTTTTTTTATTTTAGTATTATTAAAATATGTCACATTACATTACATCACATCACAACATCTCCCCAACACTGGGTTGTAAGCACCTCGCTACTCTCGGTGCAACTACCATTTTAGTTCATTATTTAGATAGCAAAATTTATGGTATACCTAAGCTGATATTAAGCAGATTACGAAATGAGTTTTCTATTTGATATTGAGCAGATTACTAAATGAATTTTCTATTTGTTGTATCTATGGGTATTTTGTTCTTTTAAACACAAGTTATGATCATTTTTTCCATACATAATTTATGTTAAATCATTGTATTTTAAATTCCTTGATTAGATTAAGCAATTGAGTGTCATTTAATGTTGGTTGAAGATTTTAAAGAACTTGGTTACTTGAATTGAATCAGTAAATGATAGATGTTATATAACATGTTTACATAAATTGTTTGACGTGATAGCATTGGAGATAGATTGTGTGAATGCTTGGTCAATTGTATTACAGTGCATTTAGTTTTGCTACACTCTCTTGTCTTCATTTTAGTCACCATAGTTTAGTCCCAAATCGTCAATGGAAATAATACTTACAAGGGACGATTTGTTTGATGTTTGTATTTGGTAATCCATTGTATGGATTGACTTTTATTTTGTCCATGAGTATTACATAGTATTGCCTATCTATTTCCCAAGGCAAGTCCTTTGAAGCTCCTATGATGGTAACTATCTAGTTCCATTGTCTATTCCATAGAGAATAATAATGTTACTAGAGAACTAACTTCATCCTTATAGGGTTGTGTAAACCATTTAAATTTTGGATGATGCCTTTCCATTTAGATAGACAAAAAGTGCAAATTCCTCATTACTACTAAATGTTCTTTTGGAGACAAAATTAGAGTAAATTGTTCATGTACCTTTTTTCCCAAGGAATACTTCATGAAAACCCAAGGGATGCATCCCCATATTTGTGGATGGCATCCTTAGTAAACTCATCAACATAGATTGGTGCACCTTGCCCAAGGGGATTTGAATTGGGCACTTGTTGGCATGGAACTAGCCAAATGTCCAACAACATTGGTGCCAATTGGTTGAGCTAACTCCTAGGTCTAAATTGTTCTCAATAGTTCCTGTGGTCATTTTGTTTGGCATTAATAAAATTATCTTATCTTATCTTACTTGTGGAGAGATGTTCAACCAATTTTATATTTAATTTTAAGTCAAGTGCTAAAGATTATCAAGAAACATGTTATACCCATTGCATCAGCAACTAGTCTATGCCTTATTCTTTTATCAATGTAGCATAAGGACATGGGTATCATGATACATCATATCTCGATATGGATTACTTGGTATGGATCACTAAACTTGGTTACATCGGTATGAGGGTATACCGTATGGCCAATACTATAAATATGTGTGTGTATATCGATAAATACGATTTTCCTCCTGTTTCATGAATGATACCTAGGATAATTGTTGTCAATGTACATATATTCATATGCCCAAGGGATCCAAGTGTATTTGACCTCACGACCTCCTTGGCTAATATGGCTTTGGCATGACAAAGTCAAAGTGCTTGAGCTAACCCTTCTCTCTCTCTCTCTCTCTCTCTATATATATATATATATATATATATATATATATATATATATATATATATATATATATATATATATATATTACACTTAGTTGCATGGAACTCCTAAATTGTCAACATACCAATACCAAAAACTTACGAAACCTTGGAAAACACCTCTAAAGCTTCTTGGAAGTGTCCACAAGGGCCATGGGACTCATAAGAAGTCTAGAAACCCCATGGAAAATTAAGACAAATTAATCTCTAATTTGTTTCTAAACCTATTACCTACTTGAAATTTATTCTTATTTTCCTTCAAGATAATGAAATGAACAAAGGAAAGATAATAAATATGAAATGAACACAAATATCCAACATAGGAAAGATAGTAAATAGAAATCCATATAGAATAGAATAGTAATAAATATAATTTATTTATAATTTATGTTACAATGCCACAAGATGGTATGCTTATATACACATTGATTGGTCACCATGGTTGAATAGACATGCCCCTTAGTTAGGACATGTATCTCTTCATTAATTATTGATTTATTAGTAATAATCATTATTGATTATTATCTATTTATTAGTGCTATCATATATATTGTGTACATTACACTTGTGGAGAGATGTTTGACCAATTTTATGTGTTTTAAAGCCAAGTGCTAAATATTATCAAGAAACATGACATACCTGATGCATTACCAACTAGTTTATGCCTTATTCTTTTATCAATTTAGCATAAGGACATGGGTATCATGATGCATCGATTGTTGATATGGAATACTTGGTATGGATCACTAAACTTGGGTACATCGGTATGGGGTTATGGATATGTGTGTGTATATTGGTAAATATGATTTTCCACATGTTTCATGAATGATTCCTATGATAATTGTTGTTGATGAACATGTATGCATAAAACCAAGAGATCTAGGTGTATTTGACCTCATGACCTCATTGGCCAATGTTGCCTTGGCATGGCAAAGTTAAACCACTTGAACTGACCCTTGAGTTTTGGATTACACTCTATTGCATGAAACTCCTAAATTTCCCACATACCAGTACCAAAAACTCATGAAAACTCGATAGATTCCTCAAAAGCTTCTTGGAAATGCCAAAGAGCCCACAAGGGGCATGGGACTCATAAGAAGTCTCAAAAACCCCAATCTATGGAAAATGAAGACAATTGACGTCTAGTTTGTTTCTAAACCTACCCATAAATTAACGTGTCATTATTATTTTCTTTCAAAAAAAATATATATATATATATATATATATATATATATATATATATATATAATTATAATAGAATCTAAAGAGAGATATCGTGTTTCCCCATTTCTAGGTGTTTTCGTTTCCAAAACTTGTAAACATGTCCACATTTTGTGCAACTTAGGCATTACTTAAAGAAAAGATGTACTTCAACATTTAAAAGTAAGAATTAAAAGGGAAATGATTGCAAGGTCAAAGAAAGGTATCTTCATTCTCTATTGTATTGTATTATGGGCCAAGTTCTAAAGGCCAAAACATTAGTACTTCATACGTTGTTGTTGTCCATTGTCTAGTCTTCACCAAAATAAAATGATAAAGGGGGAAGAAGATAGAAAATAAGTCTATTAATTTGGTTAACTATTCATTCTCCATCTACAAATACTTTCTCACAATTGTATGAAGTGACATGTCACCTTTGCATCACCAAATGTTGTCCCCCTTTTTGTCCTTTCGACATTATACCACCTTGGATTTATCCATAAATTGCTATGTGTAGTGGTGTGTTGAGGTGATTCCACCACATATTATGAAGCCTCTCTTCCATTTGTTGATAATGCTATTCCCTTTGTTTGTACCCGTTTTTATTCATTTGCACATGAGACATTTGGCATATATACTTAAACTAAACAAGGAGAAATTTTATCTCAAACCAAAACTTGTCATACAAAATTAGTCTCTTGACTTACATTCTAGCTATAGAATTTGATTACCTCTAGTTAGCCCACTTCTTGCTAATGGCAATGGCAATTATTTTCATGCACCTTAAGCAACCTTTGAAGTCAACTATAAAAGAAAAATGTGTATCTACAAGTTATAAGAGCTATAGATATGGTTGTTTGTTGGAGTTTGCAAAGAGATCGTAGGTCCAAGCAAGCATCTTTTGTAGGGCCAATAGACATAAAGGGTGAAGTCAAATATCTAGTACATGCTAATGAATTCGACGAAGTTGTCATGCTTTCCATGGTTTTCGATAAGATTTGATTTGTGAGATAGTGAGATTGATTAATTAATTAATTGATACATTGAAGCTTTCCTTGTTGATTGATCAATGGGTTGAAGAATACCCTCTTGAATTATCAGTTATTTTTTTAAGGGAGGTGATTGAGATCATCGACACCTATACTTACTTGGGGGTATGATTCACAGGATCTTGTTTTAGTATGCAACATCCCCTTTTGCCCTATGTCAACAAGGGCTATGGATACTTAGCCCTCCTTGAGAGACAATGCTTCTGAAACCATTTCTACGACATATCCAAGATGTCTCTCATGTACACCCTTGTTCGACCCACAATTCTCTATGGTTTAGAGGTTTGGGGGCGTATTTTGCTAGAGTTGGATTGGGCATCAACAGAGAGAGTGTAGACCCTCCTCCTTTGTTTCATCATCAAATGCAAGTAGATAGTCCCTTAACCCATCATACTTGCGAAGTTTGGTGCTCGACCCTTTCCCCTTGAGACTGTATTTAGCCTTGTCTTGCTCCTACATTGCATTTTGGGGCTTCATTGACTCGACAAAGGGATGGGATCAGTATCTGTACTTGGCCTACTGTTGATTGGAGTCCACCCCCTTAGGTTGCACTCGGTGATGGTATGTGGGGGAGTTGAATCTTTTAGATTTAGTGGGTATTGCGATGGATTGACTTCCCCCGTTTAGATACTTCCTGGACACACTTGGCCACCTCTTACCTACCAAGCGGGAGATGAATAAGATCATTCAAGATGATATTTACAAGTAGTTTATGCAGGTCACTTGGATCAAATCTTTGATTGAGTTATGACTGATAATGGCCTTCTACGTTGAGAACTTCATGGATATAAGAGTCGAGCTCAATTTTTGGCCTTATTACACACTTTGCCATTGGGTGCATGCTCTTCGTATTTCCTTGGGTCAATTTAGGGTGGCCTCTTATAGGCTTAGGGTGGAGATGGTGATTGAGAGATTCGATAGGATCTCCTAGGTGTGCCTTATTTGAGAGTTTGAGATTGAGAAGCACTTCATTTTCCGTTGCCCTATTTCCTATAAGATTTGATGACAGTTCCACTGTATTTTCAAGGAGCATCTTGTTAGGGAGCTTCAGACTTTGACTAGTTTTTTCAAGTACTTGAACTAGAGAGGTCTAGCCTTATACTTGTAGGAGACCCTCTGGCTCCACTTCCTCATCTTCTAGCCACATCCACATCTTGGACTAGCTTCCAATCAATAGATCACTTCCCTTTTTTATAGTGCTCCCATCTACTAGGGGCACAAAGGGGTAGATAAATAGCGATATAGTTTCCAACCCCAGATTTGTGCAGACTCGAAGGATGACCTCCACTTTCGCAAGAGCCCAATGACATTGCCATCCATGGCCCCATTCTAACAGTTAGTCGATATCATCCACATCATAGTGATGGACCCCCTCCTCCAGGTAGTCACACATTACTTGGTCCAACTCTTCTAGTTTTTCTCTCAGACAAACTTCTATTTTGAGATTCCTCCATTCTTCCTCGGATGTTAGGAGAGATGCTTCTAGCGGTCCATGACAATCTAGTACCATTTGTATCACATATTGTAGATCCATTCTCTTGATACATCTCTCTCTTGGATCAACTCTCCATCTTTAGAGTTGTCTCTCAGGGATTTAGATTAGATTCATACTTTACTTTTTGCATATTGCTTTTCATAGGAGTCGTTTTAGTGCTCCCACTTTGTATTGACATAATTTTGTACCTAGTAGTCCCTTTGACATACTTTAGTGGTATTCGTTGGACATTAATTAAATTATCTTATCTTTTCTTATGTTATTTACCTTAGTCCACAACCTGCATATGGATAGGGTTTGTTGGTGGTTGGTTATGAACAATTGAATGTTTTGATCTTGGGTGATATAATGTTTGACCCAATAAAATCTCAAGCACATCCTTCATGGCATGAACACAAGGCTTCCAACAGATATGCTTGGACTTATTTTGTAAAAGCAAATAGCTTTATATGTGGGAGCTGCATCTGTGATGGCTTGTGTGGAATTAGATGGGCTAGCATCTTTTACAGCTTCACAAAAAACCTCTAGCTAAAATATAAAATTTTCCTTCCAATTGTACAATATATGAAGATCTATGGCCATGAAAGACAAGAAACAATTTTGTTTAACAAGGGTTTGCTTAACTATTTTGTTCATCTATCCATCTGTAAAAATGGAGCGACCCTCCTTTGATCACTCACATCAGATTGGCTTGGGAGTGTCAAACTCTGCCTTCTCCTTACCAGGGAGAGTAATATGGAGATTTTCATGTGCTAGGGGCCTTTATCCTTGAGTTCCCTTATTTATAGCATACGTCATCTTAGTGAAGGGAGAGCATGCTGCCTTAAACAATATTTCATGTGCATAAAAATGTGCAATTGCAAGGTCAAATTTTCCCTATATTGGCAAACATGTTGAAATCAAGGGGATAGTTTGACTTATCTGTGGAATACTAGGAGTTTGTGTTTTTTAAGAAAGGTTTGAATGGGCAATCGAAGAATATCCTCTAGTAGCACCACCAACAGCAGCAGCAGAAGAATAATTTCTTTCAATGACACATCTGTTTATCCACCACTCTTTTCATCCATGCAGTGTTAACTTAGTGCTTCTATACGCAGACACATTATAACCAGGGAGCTCTAAAAATTCAGCCTTGACACTTGAATGGCTCGCTTGCCAGTTGGCATCATACAAATTGCACCTCCCTTTTTTAATACCAATACTTGAGTAAATTTCCCAAAGGGTTTTGGGGTATTTTTGGGTGCTATTACTTTCTTTTGGGAGAAATACGTCTTATAAAATCTCTTTCGCTAAGCTGTTATGCTATGAGGAGTGAATCTATGTCATTAAAGTCACTCGGGACTTGCACCTGGCTTCATCTCCACCAACTGGTTGGGGTGGTGTTGAACCTGGGTCTCCACATTAATACAAGCCGATCACCTCTCTGCTTGCTGCTAGACCACAGTCCTGTGTGCTTGGGTGCCATTATTGCTGTCAAAAGTTAAAATGTATGCAATAAGAAAATATCACTACTCAGGACTAAAAGATAACTGATAATAATTTACAAGTGTAAAGGTTTAAACTATTTCTCTCTGTAGAAGTCTCTTTCCACCAGAGCAAACCCATGGCTAACTCTTTAAAACACCCACCAACTACTGTAATATCTCTTCCCACAAAATAAAAATTGTTGTCTAAGTGCAAAACAGTTGTCTGCAATTGAAGAATCAGCTGCCCAACATAGAAACTCACATGTCATCTACAAATTGCTTCCCACAAGTGCCAATCGGATGCACACAACAGAGGCCTGAAAGAAAAAGAGAGAATCAACCATATTTATTTTTTTAAAATGCTTCATGTTTGGTGAGTTAGGGTTTAGAACCCTTTTAGGTTTCATATTTTTGGGAGTTTTTTTGGAATATAGGCATCTGTCTCTCCTAGGGACATCCCCTGATTGATTGGGGGTGTATAAAAATTGAGAGGATTGTCTCTGGATGTCCTATATGTCCCTGGATGGGAATGTCCCTGTTTGTGGGTACCCACCCCCTAGGAAAAGTTTCCAGTGCTGGAGATTTTTGTGTTAGAATCTAGTTGGTCACTATATTAACTTGCTTTTGAAAGTATTGAGCCTAAGCTTGATACTTGCCATTCATTCTAATTCGTTATTTTGTTGCAACAAGTTGCTGCTTATGTATTTTGACTCTTGAGCTTAATTGTTTCACATAATCAGTAAACTAATTGTTGACATCTTATTATTGCAGAAAAATCACTTATCAGGCTTTTGTAGAACATATCTTAAGGTCAGCTTTGATACAGTTCAGGACCTAACGCATGTCAAAAGTGACCTTCTCCCTGTTGTTGAAAGGAACCAGGCTAAACTTGAAGCAAGTGAGGCCTTTGAATCATTCTTTTCTGGGAAGAGGTAATTATGGGAATTTTTCTTACTTTTAAGATGGTATTTTATGGTGTCTGTTTCCTTGAAATATGCTTGAGTTCTTCTGAAGGGATTGATTTTATAGATTTCCACAATCTGCATATGAACTAACATAGATTCATCTTAACCCAAGACCTATTTAGTGCCGAGAAGGATAAAAACCTGGGTTAAGCCGGATATAATACCAACATTTATGCTTATGATTTAAACATTCATGATCTATAATAATATATAATGAGCTTCCCTTACACATATAGAGCGCTATACACACGAAGACACATATGAAGGCATGCACACTCGAAGTACCGGTCATTTATCCCACATGCACTGTAGAATGCACCTCTTGGTGCAGTTTCCCATCAAATTATTTATGGGAATAAGTAATTCTTCAAGAGTCATTCTTGCTAAACACATAGATAGTAATATTCATGGTTTTATATGCAATTGTAACTGTAGGAAAGAGATTAATATATAAGCCTATCCATCTCATTTTGATTCTACCTTGCTATTTTCATGATTGATCTGAATTTTCATATGTGTCATACTTATTTGGTGCTTTTTATATGCAGTGATAACAAGCAAAGGGTACAAGATTATCTGGACTGCATAATTGGAATGCGAGAATATGATGTGCCTTATCATGTTCGCTTTGCTATTGATAATGGTGAGATGCTTCTGGATCATGTTTTTGGTAATGAAATCTAGAACTTCTTCATTAGTTGCGGTTATATTGCTATTCTTTTGGCCTTGAAAACTTTTTGACAAGCTTGGTGGGATTCACTTGTACACCTAGACTTTATTACGTACACTACCGGTTCAGTATTGGTTGGTTAATGATACATTGCAAACCTGATACTGTTTTAATGACAAGCAAGGGGTTTATAGAAACATGCAATTTCAATCCATTATTGCACAGTAGCATACTGTTATGTTTTCAAGATGCTTTTGAGCAAAGAATAGCTTGTCTCTACATCATAAGTCTACATT
The DNA here is from genome assembly GCA_027924585.1 of Larix kaempferi. Taxonomy (NCBI): domain Eukaryota; kingdom Viridiplantae; phylum Streptophyta; class Pinopsida; order Pinales; family Pinaceae; genus Larix; species Larix kaempferi. The sequence goes on from BSBM01000870.1 coordinate 1,353,848, forward strand.
CAACAGCCTTTGCAACAAGAGATTTTATATACCCAAAAATGAACATTCATTCTTTACTTTATGGATTTTGCAATCCTGCAGATGCAAGATGTGGACAATGGTACACTGTTAAAGTGGACTCTTCAAGAGTTACCTTGGAAAAGAGGGCAGATCTTCTTCAACGAGCTGAAGTTCGTGTGTGTGCTTTTGATATAGAGACAACCAAGCTTCCTTTGAAGTTCCCTGATGCCGAATATGACATGATAATGATGATTTCATACATGGTGGATGGTCAAGGCTATCTTATTATAAATCGAGAGGTAAAAACACTTGTCATTGTATTATATGCCCATTTGTCAGCCTATCCTTTGTTTTAGGCATTCTCATCTATGCTAAGCTGGTCAGGGAGGCAGAGTGGTGTGAATCGGAACAGAAATTATACTGTTCTAGTAAATGGAGAAATAGGTAAAGTCTTGGGCAAAATCAAAAGTATTGATTGATTTACTGTAGGGAAACGAGTAGTCATGGAAAAACTGAATGATGTGATTAGGATGGAAATGTATACAAGTTCCTGTACAAAGGGTGAAATTGCAGGGGAAGGAGGCTGGCTTTTACACCAGGAATTCCTAGTTTTAATTTGAAAATATTCTGAAGCTTCTTGCTCATTTTGAAGCATATTAACAATATCCTTCTAAGCTTTGGAAATGCTTTTTGGTATTGAATCTCAATTTAGCATCAAGTGATAAATATCAAGGATTAGGTGATAATGTCTATTCCAGTTGGACCATGCTGCAATTGTCAATACATTGACTGTCTCATGTAATCTTTTGGAAACTTCTACATGTTTTAGAAGATATGATTTTTGTTGTGTAAGTTGCTGAGTGGCCTCATGAATGTAAAAGTCTATATAGCTGCGTGAAGCAATCTATTCTTGCTTTTTAATTTTGTCTTATAGAGCTTGTAGATTGTACTATTGTTAATTTCAACTTAGTGAAATCCATGATTAACCTGCCTGGATTCAAGTGATAGCTTGTATTGACACTCTTGTTCATCAAGCCCCCTCTATAACTTTTTTATAGTATTTTAATTAGTTTAGAATATGGTCTGGATTTTGGTGGCAAAGGTTCTAATTATGTAAAATTGATTCCTCCAAAATAAATGGGTTCTTTTACTGATACAGCAGGAAGTAAATGATTAAACAGGTGATCTATATCCTTCTTTGGTGTATGCCACTAAACCCAGTCCATTTTTGTTTGTAAATGACATATTTTTATTGTTTGCAGATTGATGTTGCATTGATTGTTATGAACGTCACTGCTCTTCTTTAGTTTTCCAACTCCTTTTGGTTTGTTTCCTCAGTGTGTAGGGGGAGACATTGAAGACTTGGAGTACACTCCAAAACCAGAATTTGAAGGAAATTTCAAAGTAGCAAATGTGCCAAATGAGGTAGATCTGGCATTTACTGTTTACCCTAAAACTATCATTCTGAAAATAAGTATTGATCCCTTGGAAGTTTGCTATGTTTTCCAGAAAGAGCTTATTAGGTGGTGGTTCAATCACATGCAAGAATTGAAGCCTGGGATTTATGTGACGTATAATGGAGATTTTTTTGATTGGCCTTTCGTGGAACAACGGGCTAAGCATCATGGAATGAAAATGAGTGATGTATGTTAATTTCCTTATCTAATATCCTGGCATCTTATGCTTTCTGACTCTTGCTGGATTTTCTCTCATTTGCTATGTTTAATTGGGAAAGGAGTTTATTATTCAGTGTATTACAACGAATTTATTGATCCACAGAATGGACATCTCAGGGTCCCAATGCATACTGTATTCTTGAAGCCTTTAGAAGTTTTGCTCTACCTCTAAAATTCCTCCATTGTTCTGCAAACAAGGATAGTTTTTCAACTTTCATAATAAATTTTGACCCCTTTATTCTCTAGCCACTTCATTTAGCAAGAACAGTCTGTGCTTACCTTGGTTGTTTAGCATTTGCAAGAGTGAAGGTAAATATCTACTGTGTATTGTTAGTAATGATTTAAGGTAACATACTCTGTTGTTTCTTTGTCTCTTTGCTATATGTAGTGATTATGTATTTATACGAGTCAATCTTATTCTATATCCCTTCCTTGAGCAACTAGACTATTCTAAAATTATTGAATGCCTCTTGGTCAGCAAACTTATTTCTGTACTTATTTTATCTTGGCCGTTTCCTTTGTTCCCTCTGTTTAGAGACTCTGGAGGTTCTGTGTCCTCCATAATCAGTTATTATGATTGGGGATGTAAAGCACTCTTTGCATGAGAGCTCTTTCTTCTACAGGAAGAAACTTATGCAGATACTTCTACAATCAGCACAATGAATATGGAGGATAAACACAATTCTTCAGACCCATTTCATCTGTCATGTCAGAAAAAGCCACCCTTTAGAACTTTAGTCTCCCCAAAATGGTGGTCATAAACTCATACAGTGTATGGGGACTGCTTGTCATCAAGCTTGGCTCGAACTTGTTCTAATCCAGAGGCAAAAATGAGAGGTCTGTTGGACACAGTCTTTTAAGACTTCTACCTTGAATTAAAGTAGAGTGATAGAGCTATCCAGTGGAAGTAGAGTTGAAGGCATAGATCCTTTTAGAAAGAAGACCACATGCAGCACCATATATAGGCTTCTTCCTGGCCACAAGCGATTCTACTTTTGTAACATTCATAATTATGTTATCAGTATCGAATGTCATAGATGGTGGCTAAACTGTTCACTAGTCCTCACTTCATTTTCAGTCAATTTACCCCAGCTGTAGAGTGACTAATAGAGTGACTACTAGATCACACAGAGCTAGTTTTTACAGATTACATTTCAAAAGTAGACTATCTTTTCTTTCTCTCCCTTTTATTGTTTTCTAAATTCTAAGTACTCTTGGATGCAATTTTCTCAGGAGATGCATCAATCACTCCTCCATTGGATGTATTATGTACCTTACATCCTGAGTGAGATGCATCAAGCACTCCTTCATTAGATGTATTGTTACTTTACATGATAAGTTGTCCTTCAGTTTTATTGAACATTATTTGGTCACTGTAGAACCTCAGTATGTTTTCAATTTCAATATTTTGCATTGCTTAAATTGGACAATTCATATTGACTTTGGCAAATTACTATTTCCAACTTCGGAATCCTGTTTTTGAGGTTCTATAGTGTATACTCCTCCCTAGCACAATAGACTAACTCGTCATTACATGTACCAGTTTAGATATTTTTGTTGGCTGTTCGGATGTTTTCTTTTATGGCTTTTATTCGAACTGTTGAAGAGGTGTTTGAGATGGATGCTCATGGGGTTTCTTTTCTATTGTCTGTTAATTCTATTTGTGTTTCTGACTACTGAAGGTTTCTGCTGTTTCTTTTCTACTAATAGTGTTATCAATTGCAGGAAATTGGTTTTCGTTGTGATCAAGTTCAAGGAGAATGCCGTGCTAAATTTGCATGCCATTTGGATTGCTTTGCTTGGGTTAAGCGCGACAGTTATCTACCACAGGGAAGCCAAGGGCTCAAGGTCTTAAACTAAGCCACTAGAACACTGTTATTCTAAAATGAATTGCATTTTTCAAAACTAATTTGATACTGTAGAAGTGCCAGAAATCAAACAAATGGATCCCACATATTGCATTGTTCAATGGTTTGTCATTTCAGTGAAGTCATTTTTTTCGTGTTAGGTTTCTCTATTGGATTTTATTCCTAAGAGGTCACTTCTACCAATTTTTTCATAAATATGCAAAGAAAATAGAATGACATTTTTCCCATTGCGTGGTTTCAATTTGGAACTCTCAGGACCTTTGTTTCTTGATTGCGCTGATCCAAACTCAGACATAACTAGATCTTTGGCCTGATGTATAGTAATGAATTGAACTGCCTGATTTTATGTTTGATTGAATGGCTCTATGCCTTCTGAATCTTTGCAGTGTACAATTTATATCTATCATTATAAATTACTAGTGCTCTTGATTTCAACTGCAGGCTGTCACAAAAGCTAAGTTAGGTTATGATCCATTGGAGGTGAATCCGGAAGATATGGTCTGCTTTGCAATGGAAAAGCCACAGGTTTGAACTTTGTTCTATGCTGCACATGAAGAATTATTATAATTTTCATTTTAACACTGTTAATCCTTCATTATTAGTGTAAGAGATTATTTTGTTATCATACAACTTATACCATTTGCATAACTTCTTCATATTGCCATTGTATTTTACTATTTTGTATGGCTAATATTTTTTTATATAATCCTTTTTTGTTTATCATAAGTTTTTCTGATGCCTATTTTGTGCAGATAATGGCTTCTTATTCAGTTTCTGATGCTGTTGCAACATATTACCTTTACATGACATACGTACATCCCTTTATCTTCTCGCTTGCAACAATAATTCCTATGCCTCCTGATGAAGTTTTGCGCAAAGGAAGTGGAACTCTATGTGAAATGTTGCTTATGGTTCAGGTGATTTGTTTTTTTTGGACTACTTATTTTTTATAAATTATTCTTGATAACCATGTAACTGGTTTATGTTTGCAAACAACATAGAAAATATAAAAGACAGAGTTTGTAGTTTGAAGAGTAAATGCTCTAGTTTCTAGGAAATATTTTAACATTGTTTATTTTCCAATAATCAATTGGCTTCCTGCTGTTATGTTCTCTAGGCCATCATCCCTGCTAGTGACCTTTTGCCTCTGAAACAAAATAAATTGTTCCATTTGGAATATTGTAGCTGGCTTGTATTTTTTGGAAAGGAAAACAAGTTTAGTTGTTATAGCTATTTTATCCAGCCATTTTTTAAAAATGTTATGCTGAATGCTTCCCTTAACTATCATAGTGCTGGGTTTAACTTTTCCATTATTGGAGACTAGAGTTCATCTTGTTAATGACTCTCTTGTTAAACGAATTCTCTAAAATAATTTACTTAATTGAAATTAACTAATGACCATATATCTCTTAGATATCATGAGATGTAATTTTACCATTGTCATCTTAGGTTTTGACTTGTGAATTATATTTTGTAGGCATTCAAGGGAAATATCATTTGTCCTAACAAGCACCAAGCTGAACCAGAAAGGTTTTCCAAGGGGCACCTTCTTGAGAGTGAGACATATATTGGAGGCCATGTGGAGTGTCTTGAAAGTGGCGTCTTTCGTTCGGATCTTCCCACAAAATTTCGTCTTGATCCCTTAGCATATCAGGTGCTGTAAAATTCATTTTGAAGATTATTTGAATTTTTTTTGCAGTGGTTTAGTGTTAGTGAAACATATAACTCTTCTAAGATCCTTACAAAGCTTGACTGGATTAGCGGAAATGCCATGTCATTTTGACCAATGTTACAAATATCAGCGCGGCGAAAAAATCGGCAGGGTCTAGGAAACGTCGTTTCGGGATATCTCGGCAGCACATCGGCAAACTTAAAAAATACAATTTTTTTTTTCAATTTTTTAAACATTTAAAGCAACAATAACATCAAATAAACACATTGCCACATGAATATGGAAAGAAAACCGGTATATAAGATATATAAGATGTCTAGAGATACATCACACATTAAAATGGATCGTGTCCTACTCCTGAATACTGAATCATAAAAAATATAACAAATGTGATAAATTTGGAAAAAAAATCCAAATGCAAAAGCTCCAATATTCAAATCTAATCGTTGATGGTGAGTGAAATGATGAATAAAATCCTCCTTGGGCAAAATAGAAGCTCTCCTAGTCTCCTTGGCTCTCCTCTCCTTGGCTGTAGCATCCAAATGAACCAAAACAAAGTGAATCCGTGGCCTTTAAAACCCCTTTTCCGGCCACTAACATGCCCTGTCAAAAAATTGGGAAAAATCGGCTAGAAATCGGCAACAAATTGGCCAAAACATGCCCTGTAAAAAAATCGGGAGAAATCGGCGAAAAATCGGGGTAAAAATCGTCGAAAAATCGCTCAAAAATTGGCCCGATTTTTGGGCAGATTTTTCCTTAAAAAATCGGGCGCTTTGAAAAATCGCGATTTATCGCGAGTCGCAGATAAGTCGGCCGATATTTGTAACACTGATTTTGACTACAATCATCTACTTGTTCACTCTAGAAAGCATGTCATATTGACTACAGTCATCTACTTGTTCATTCTAGAAAGGCCTGTTCACTCCCTGGTTGTTGCTCCTATTGTTTTTCCCATTGGTGAGGATTATGAGTTTAGTGTGCATGGGCCATGTTGAATTTCCCCTATGTTTTGTGTGATCTATAAAAAGATAACAATTTGGTCCATCGTGAAGTCATTTTTGCATGGTAAGATTGAAATTTCAATGACATTTCGGATTGATGTGGCACAATATTGTAAGATTTGATTGCTACACTACTTTATTTTTAAGAATAGACCATGGGATTCTCCTATTAGGAAAAGGTGTCTCCCATATTCTCTGACATGATTGAAATTGTTTGTATACTCTCTTCGTAAATCAATTGCATTAGTATTGAGCATGTGAGGGCAAAGCACATCCTTAGATGGATTATGGATTGATGCTTGTAAAGTCCTAATGTGAGCATTGAAGTTGCCTAGAAGAATGATGTCTCCCAAAGAGGAGTAACGAGAATATGAAACTTGAAAAAGTGGGAAGAAAATAAGAAACATAATTTACGCAAATAAAAAAAAATCTCGGAGAGGGGACGGTAGACCTTGTTGAATCCAAATCCACTTGGATCTAGAATGTTTGAAAAGTCAATTTTGACACCCTCAAGTAATGATGTTATGAATGAAACAAGCAACACTCCTTGATCCACATAATGATGTTACGAATGAAACAAGCAACACTCCTTGATCCACATAAAATTGAAAACAAAAATCTAACAGAGATTGATAATTATGCCAATTGAGTTTATCTAGAGGTTGAAGGCCCACCGGGGAGGGGTGGATTAGATAGAGTTTAATACCTAATAAGGATCTTGTAATTAGGTACACGTCAGGGTTGGCCACTTAAACACCATTAGTCCACTGATAGCAAAATTACATGACAAATCTCTCTTGAGGCAAGCTTATATTTCAAAATTTTGAGCAACTCTTGTTCCTTTGTTTATCTTTGTATGACTTAATTTGCATGTTCAAAGGCCCTAGCTTAACTCCTCTCTGGTTTGTTTCCAAATGGATTTAATTTTTCAGCGAATTTATTTGGGCATTGAGGTCTGCCGAGGAAATACAATTTATCCCACACTCTAACCCAAAAGTGAGAGTGAGAGTGCTGGTATCTTGCCAGTGCTACATTGATATCTGCAAAAAAACAGCATGCTCACATGTACCTACCCTACCACCCCTCTGGTATTGAACATGCAAACTCCAAAGAGAAGGTCCATGTTCTTAACCTTTAGGCCCACTTAGGTTGTACTTCCAAATAGATTTAATTTCTTCAACATAGACTGATTTGGTTTGATGAATTGGTGACTAGCTCCTTCCCTTATTTCAGAAGACCTTGGAGCCTTCCATTCTTATTGGTGCACTTATCAAGTTATCAGACATAGAGCTAAAACAGGGTCCTCAATTATAGTTTACCAAATTTTAAGCTAGTTTTGGGTCCTAGTTATTGGATCAATGCAATTAGCTCACCTCATAATTTGTTGCATAACCGACATTGATGGCATATATAAGGACTATGCTTCTATTGTGATTTTTAATAGCTGTAGCTCTATTAACTTGCTTTGTTTCCTTTTGTTGCCCAGCTAATGTTTAAATTGCACCATCCTTTTGGGGCATCATACATCATGAGAACCTTATTTGATTTTGGTCAGACAGAATTAGCCTTTCAAGTTTCAACACTCTATCTTGTTATAGAGTTAGGTTCATTATATTGTTGGAATTTTTACCAGGGAATTCATAAGTTGAATATCTTGCTTTTGGTGTTGGCTTTGTGATTTTGAGGGGTGAGTGATGTATGCATACTCTTGCAAATATTTTTTGAAAGGAATTTGTTTCATGCACTCTGAGGTCATTCTTGTTGTGGATGTTAGTGAAACTTTCATGTATTTATTTTTATTTTTTTTGGACATTTTGTACTTGAATTTCTAGGCCAACCTTAAGAGTTGTCTTTTCAGGCTTTCTTTTTCTTCATAGTTTTGTGGTTGGTGATCACATTGTTTTATTGTGCCTATTTTCTTTATGCAGCTTTTAATTGACAATTTAGATCGAGATCTTCAGTATGCTATACAAGTGGAGGGGAAGATGGATTTGGATTCTGTAACTAACTATGACGAAGTTAAAAATGATATAAAGAAACAGGTATGTTCTCTCAAGATGCATGTGTTTCAATTGTCTTTAACTTACAAGGGAGCTTGCTACTTCTGAAAATCTATTCTCTGAATCCTTGAGTGAAAGTTGCTCCATGATTTAAATGGTTAGATTTTGCTTAAAACTTAGTCCAACCAAGTGTATGGGTAGTTCTGGATGCACATTGCATGCAAGTCTTATGATATAAATTGATGAGAAGGCATATTTATTTGGTGCATCTTACACATCTCATTTGTTATCAACGCTACAAAATATGGATCTTATTTTCTATGAAATTGCTTGTAGATGTGGCAAACTTGTCATGGGGGTGTTTTACTATAGAACTGCATTAAACTTAGCTAGCCAAGCCAAATCATAATATTGGAATATCTAGAAAACAAAAGTTTGCCTCGACACACTTGAAAATCTTAGGTCATTGTCTTAGATAACTAATCAGTGTAAGTGATCATATTTTTTCATGTTTATCTTTGTTTTAATTTGTAGTTTATTTTTTACAGTTGGAGTCTTTGCGGGATGTTCCGAACCGTGAGGAGTGTCCTCTTATATATCATTTAGATGTTGCAGCTATGTATCCTAACATTATTCTTACCAATCGTCTTCAGGTATTGATGTTTTTATTATCCTTATGGTCTTTCTTTGGACTGTTACTATTGAAGGGTTGTCATCTCAATCATTCATGAAGTAAATATGACCAAATTTATGAAACCTGTTGATATGGTGTGGCTGAAACACTTGTGTGATTTGGTTTGGATATTGAATGGGAAGCTACGTGAAACAACAATTCACTTGTTTATCCTCAATTTTTTTTATCAAAGATGAAACATCATTTATCTAAAATCAAAGTCTATAATCGAATATGAATTTAATAGAAATCATTGTCACAACAAAATATAGTCATAAAGAGATTTTGGACCATAGTTACAGAGTTGGTTATCTTATTTTGTAAAATGATTTTTCTTCCAACATTATATAATAGAATGTTTAAATAGAGATATGCATAAGATAATTTTCAACTTTGTGCAAGTCATATTGAGTCCAACCACTCTTGAATTTGATCCATGTGTCTAGTTTTGATGGCAATAATATTTCTGCATGACTGTAGTTGTATCACAAGTTCTTAGAAAAATAAAATAATATATTTGCAATCTTGCTCATCTGTTCCCTCTTTATTATGGAATTTATTATGTATTCTGATGCTCTTTGTTACAAAGATATGACGGAGCTATGGCAGTAACTCCATAATCAGTCAGCCAATTGCTTATGTAGAAAGAAGACATTGGAATCAAATGCATTTTAAACATGTGTAGGATTGTTGAATAGAAAAATGTAAATATGGGATAGTAATTTAATGAGTGTTAAAAGTTCTTCAAGATCAGTTTATGTTTTGGTATTAATTATTCTTCTGAAAACTTCTATTTGCCCTCAAGTTCTTTTTGCTCTCAAAGTTATACTTTCCCTTTGCTTTGTAAGGGTTGACGCTTTCTTTAAACAGTCATCTCAACAATGGATAAGGTTTTGATAGTTTGATGCTAAATTTGCATATATTGTCTGTTTCCAGCCCCCTTCGATAGTCACAGATGATGTCTGTGCAGCATGTGATTTCAATCGTCCTGGTAAAACATGCCTTCGACAACTTGAGTGGGTTTGGCGAGGAGAATCTTACACGGCTACTAGAAGGTTGGCAGGCAATTTCCTATTTCTGCAACATATAAAGACATGTTAAGTCCAAGTGTATGAGGTTGGGGTTAATTTTCTGTATAGTAGGGGGACCTTCTCTATCATCTTTAAAAAGGGGGTGTACAAGTAATTCTTCTTTCATGTTCATATGGCCTGTCTCTAGTGGATAATGTTTTTCAATATAAGAGTAACACCATGCTATGATGACAGTGAATACTATCACTTGAAAAACCAAATTGAATCTGAGCAAATTCCTACTCCGGAAGGCCAACTGCCACGCTTTTTCCGTGATCTCCCTAAGGAAGAGCAGCAAACAAAACTTAAAGACCGCTTGAAGAAGTATTGCCAAAAGGTAAAGTTTATTCAGTTTTGGTTTCTAGACAGTGGTGATTATTATAATGTGATGACTCTTACAAGTGTTTTAAACTTTTTCTTTGCAGGTTTATAAACGTGTCCTTGACAAGCCAGCCACTGAACGACGAGTTGCAGGGATATGCATGCGTGAAAACCCTTTCTATTCTGACACTGTGCGCAGGTTTGGCCCACTATATTCATATTGTTTCTGCCTTAAATGGTTACTTTTTGATCGATGTCTAATTATTGTATTTCATTTTGACAGTTTTCGTGACAGAAGATACGAGTATAAAGGTCTCAATAAGGCCTGGAAAGGCAAGTTGGCAGAAGCAAAGGGCAGTGGAAACCCTATAAAGGTTCAAGAAGCTCAGGTATTCTTGTCTGGTTGATGCTTTAACATGTCTAGTCATGAGAGGATTAGTAACTAGTATATATTTTAATTCTGGGTCTTCAAATGTATCAAAATATTATTGTGGGTGTTTTGGAAGGCTTTTAGGGATTAACACTTGTCCTCACCAATATAACTTGAGAGTGATGCTGATATGTGTGCTTCCAGGATATGGTTGTGGTCTATGATTCTCTCCAACTGGCACACAAGTGTATCCTAAATTCCTTTTATGGCTATGTGATGCGCAAGTATGTTTTCTCATGACTTCGTAGCTTGAGTGCTTGCTATGTGATATAGTTGCACACAGACTATTTTTTTCTCCAGTGTTGGGCAATTCCATGTAATTGATTAAAATCCATGTTCTGTATACAGGGGGGCTAGATGGTATTCAATGGAAATGGCTGGAGTAGTTACATATACTGGAGCTAAGATAATTCAAAATGCTCGCTTGCTTGTAGAGAAAATTGGAAAGCCTTTAGAGCTGGATACAGATGGTATTTGGTGTGCATTGCCGGGGTCTTTTCCTGAGAACTTCAGCTTTAAAACCATGTAAGTGTTCATTCTTCAAAAGGCTTTGCTTTTTCCTGAAATTGTTTTCTTTAACCAACACTGGTTTCTAAACATATGCCAATTCTGGGATTCATGTTTCAGGATAAATGAGGTGAAAGCTTTTCCTTAATTGCCTTCCCCATCATTCAAATTTATAACCTAGATTTAAACTAGTGGATCTGAGATATGATACTTAGATTTCAAGAATTGTCACAATCTTGGGGAAAGATGCCTTAGAACATGTTAATAAATTATGATTTTCTCATTTGTATATCAGAATTACTTATTGCAACAATATTGTGATTTGTGCTTTGCATTGCCAGAAAGTTGATTGACCTAGTCTTATTTTGTTTTGGTTCAGTATGTAAGATGGTGCATTGCTTGCTACTGACCTAATTGCCTTATCTATCTTTGTAACTTCTGTATGAAAACTTATTGGTTTTTACTATTTACTCAGGAAAGTGTATCTCTCCTTTTTGATGTGGTGGATTTCTTAGGCTCAATTTTTGGTGGAAGGCTTCCAGGGTTTACTCTTGAGGAAGTCTTGGTTTGAGAAGTTATTTGAGAAGTTCAAACTGTTTCCTGCTTTATATCAAATTGAAATAATAGTCCAAGTTAGATTAAGAAACAAGGAAGACACACAGAAAAGGACTGCTATTTTGTGGTTCTTGCAAATAGCTTCTTGGTTTGAGAAGTTATTTGAGAGGTTCAAACTGTTTCCTGCTTTATACCAAATTGAAATAATAGTCCAAGTTAGATTAAGAAACAAGGAAGACACACAAGAAAAGGACTGCTATTTTGTGGTTCTTGCAAATAACGTCTTTTGAAAGATTTTAGAGTTGGGAATTAACAAATAATGTGTTTTCTTTGAAAAATACATTTTATATATACAGATATATTTACAAAAAACAGTTCAAAAAGAGGAAGGCTATGCAGTGGACATCATAACTTTTTCCTCAAAGCTACTAAAACTGAAATAAGATTAGAATACACTGCTGGATCCAATGATTGGGCATCCTTGATCAACAGAGCGTCCTTAGCCAAGAGCTGATGCTGTATTTCATCCCTCCACATAAAACACAAGGTAGACAGAGTACTGCTGTTGTTGCTTAATCTGGATCTGGGAAATGTGAGAGGAATCTTAACTCATTGGGTTCAGCCTTGGGGGCAAGTTCAGGTTGTGTGCAACTATCACCACAACATTCAACCTCTTTGTTAAGGACAACTCCTAAACAAAGCCAAGGGAGGTAGACCCTAATAGAATAAACTAAAGATGTGTAAACGATAGGAATTAATGTGATTACAACCAACCATTTAGAAAATAAAACATGTAAAGCAGATCTAATCTACGATATGGCAATGGCTCAAGAGCTTAGATCTACAATTTCATAAGCATATAAGATTCCCTACAAGTAAGATATTCAAAGAAGACTAGTGTTTAAAATAGAACAGATCTATGCTACAAAGATAATCAAATGAAAATAAGTACCTAGATCTGTGACGTCAAGTAAATTGCATCTATAAACTTTGTAACATAAATCAATTGCATGCGATAGTTGAAGATGAAATTGAGATATGCCAAGTGAAATAAGCGCTTTGTAGTTCCTTTTTGCTGATTAGATTTAGTGAAATTGAAAGTCTAGTCTAGATTGTTGGTGTCCACACAAGGGATGGACGAAAAGAGTAGAAAAGTCTAACTAAAAAAATAAAGCGGTTAGATTCAAATCTAGGAATATAAAAGTGATTAGTAATTAGTTATAAGCTAGACTATTAATTTAGTGAAGTGATGTCCAATTGTTGAGTGATGGAAGGGTTGATAAATTTTAAGTTTAGTTTAGTTAATGTACGTTATTGAAAGTAAATGTAGAAGAGAAATAAGCAGTAAAAAGACAAGACTAGCGGTGAGAACCACTTTGCATGCAGATTACAATGCCTTTTGGGACTTCTTTAAGAAATGCTTGCTGGTTCGTGACTTTGGGACAACAGCTAAGCTTACATTTAAGGAAGAAAGAGTTGGAAAATGAAAGAGAAATGCCCGGAAGATGGGTAGTTTGATTACCCTCCTCCCCAAGACTAGGTTGCCACCTTTAAGTTGCTTTATGGTTGTCCAAACCTGCACTTTGTTAGTGAAAATCAGCAAGTATGAATCATAGAAAATGCAAAGGAGGACTTATGGGACAGCTTGCAAGTGTTCTTTGTTGAAGTACCCAGCTGCCCACTTACAAATCTGCAATCAACAATGCTTTTTAACACTATATAACATGTAGATTTATAAGAGGATTATGATTAAAATAAAGTCAAAATAGGTGCATTTAGACAAGGAAGTGCATTGTAAAGATGTTGGTAAGGTATGGCTTGGTAATTGCACCGAAGAGGCGCATTCTACAACCTAGTAGGGGGGATGCGGGGATGGTTAACTAACCAAGATCCACCTGGTTAACTGACCAGGTACCCTAGATATAAGATAGGGGGACCCTAGATAACTGCTAGGGGCATATCTGACTTGGTCTTAGACCAAGTTCCCTAGATGACTGCTAAGGTTATGCACTGCTTGGTCCCAGACCAAGAATCTCTCTTGTGTAACTGACCAGGAGGCCCTAGTGATCTGCTAGGGGCTTTTGCCATGGGTTGTACTGCTTGGTCCCAGACCAAGATCCCTAGGTAACTGCTAGGGGCCCTAGATACCTGCCAGGGACTTAAACTGCCTGGTTAACTGACCAGGAACCCTAGTTAATTGACTAGGGTGCCATCCTCCTAGAGAATGGCTCTTGTAGCTGCATTATCTTTAACAATCATAAGATCCCAGTTTGGTGTTTTGGTTAAGTACCCATGGGCCATATCCATGTATAAGATGTTTTGAGTATATAAGGTCAATCTAGTTGCCAATTTTTGTCTTTTGATTGGTTAAAACGGTAAGTTTGCCTTTCTTACTCTCTTTCCTTTAACTTCTGCGGAAGGAAGCTTGGATCTGTGGTAAATAGCACAAATAATCATTTATGATGAAGCTATCCTCAATGTCATCTCTATTTTGGAATGCACTCGAATGACATTGATGTATTCTATTGTTAGGGTTTCACTAGGTTCATTTCACGCTCTTCCAAAGAAGATCTCTCACACTGTCTCCAAAGATGGGGAAGTTCGCACATGGATGACTAAATTTACAAGCTCAAAGAAGTAATGCAAAACCATCTGGCTAGATATTTCTCTTGTCAAATTGGCATTGAGTATTATAAATAATTCCTACTAGAAGTAGGTGGGCTAGGGTAATTACTAGTCAACTGGGAGAAAGAAGCAATCAGCCTTGCACACATGTAGGAATAACTCACTGCATTGGATAATGTCTAATTCACCTTGGAAGATTGTCATGCAAGATCCATGGGAAATAAAGAAATTGCTAGTCAGGTCTTGTAGGCTGTAGATGATCCCTGTATGGAGTAACAATTTAACATTAGACCATCAATCCATAGGTGACACTTAGCTGATGTTATCTATCATGTAGCTTTGGAATCCCAGTGAAAGAATTAGGAATAATAGCGATGCAAGATGAAACAGGTCACTTGATGTAAATTGGACTACATCGAATCTACTTATACTCAACCTCCATCAACTATTTCTCCTCATGATCCTTTTCTTAGTTGATTAGCGGGACTGTGATTATTAGTGTCACTACTAAGATTGGTGATACATTAGGCATCTTCATGTCTGTATGAGCTTGTCATTGGCCACTTTTGTTTCCCTGTTGACAAAATTGTTTTCTGTCTATATCTTTTTATTATAGATGATTTAAGGAATAGTTTGTTCTAAATACTGGCATCCTTGAAGTCTCGAAGTATGTCTACATTAGTTATCATTTCTGTTAAATTCATTCGTATATTTTTTTAATTCCACAAGAAACCTCACAGGATCCCCTCTCCTCTAGAATATCTGGTAGGAAGGTGGTTCAACTGCCAGCCACAATAGTGGCTGGTAACCCTGAGGGTTTCAATTGGATTTGAACTGGTGACCTATGGCCTCCTTGTTGGCAACATGCCTTGGGTGGATTGTTCAACCGATTGATCTAACCCTTGGGGCTATATTCCTTCCTATATATATTTTTGAAGAATGTCTAAGGAAAACATCGCATTGTGTACTTTGTAGGAATCCCAAGAAAAAGCTCACAATATCCTATCCGTGTGTTATGCTGAATGTTGATGTTGCAAGGAACAATACTAATGACCAGTATCAAGTAAGTCTGTCTTGACTATGGTAATGTTATGAGGGAGCTCATGTCTCTTATATTCTTCCTTTTTTTGTGATGTGCATTTTTTCTTCATACAAATTGATTACTACCTTGTGGATTCAGACCTTGGATGATCCTGTCCAACGGACATACAACACAAGGAGTGAGTGTTCTATTGAGTTTGAAGTAGATGGACCATACAAGGTAATAGTTTGATTCTGATATATTTACACTAGTGTCTTAGTCTTTGTATGCTGACTATTTCTAATAATTAATCCATTTTGTGGATTGGAAACAGGCAATGATTCTACCAGCCTCCAAAGAAGAAGGCGTTTCAATCAAGAAGCGCTATGCTGTTTTCAATGATGATGGAACACTAGCTGAGCTTAAAGGTTTTGAAATAAAGCGACGAGGTGAATTGAAGCTTATCAAAGTTTTTCAGGTATCTATACCATTGATCTACATTGCAGCAAGGGAACCAAGAAAAAGGATGTGCTTTCTCAGCTTTTGAATACTTGATGGTCTTCTGAATTGAAATCTAATTTGGGAAAATGCTCTGTCGATTCCTTTATTGTGTTAAGAATCAAGATCTTGTGTTCTTAATGCATTCCTTTACAAGTGCCGTGATTCCTCTTTCCCTTGTGGAAGTCATTCATTTTGATTGATCATCTTTTCAACCATTTTGGAGACATTAAGTTTTATTTCTTATGACTCATTAATCCTCTGGTTTGCTGATATATTTTACGTGAAAGAGGATCACCATAAGGAAAGGAAAGCATAAGTCCTTTCTTGTTTAAAAATTTGATATTTCATGATACCATGCATTTATGCCATAGATGATGACTATCTTTCTGCTGGTCCTTGCCTCATTTCATCTTTTCCTAGTTATGTAGAGTGATTAGGCCTTTATTGAGTACCAGGCCTCACATGGCTCTGCTTTATGGAGTAAACCTCTAAAGTAGACAATCTTTTTTGCCACTTTTGCTGCAGTGATAATAGATTAGTTGACTTCTCCCACTTTTCCCCTTTTTCATTTTTATTTTATTTTTTTGAGTATATAATTATGTTCTCTCAGGAGTTGCATCAATTACTCCCTTACTGGTTGTACCTTATATGCTTATTTTGTCTCATTCTCATTGACCATTTTTGGTCACTTGAGTCATTAATAAAATATTAGTTTCTGTTTCATCACTATAAACTGTTACTCAACTAGCATTGACTAGGCTGATGGTTTCTTTGCTTGTGAATTGACTAGGCTGATGGTTTCTTTGCTTGTGAATTGACTAGGCTGAAGTGTTTGATAAATTTCTTGATGGGACGACATTAGAGGAATGCTACTCAGCAGTAGCCGCTGTGGCAAATCGTTGGTTAGATCTTTTGGATGTAAGATAATTATAGAGTGTTGGCATTATGTTTCATCTGAAGTTAATAAAGTCCAATCATCAACTTCTAAAATTTGTCATTTAAATATAGAATTACAGTTCTATATTCCCACCCCAAAACAAAATGTTTGCTAAATTATACTGCAATTTGAAATTCTAGCATCTGACTGCATATATTTTTCATCTGCTTGTCCAGAATCATGGGATTGATGTTGCTGATAGTGAATTATTGGATTATATATCGGAGTCGAGCACCATGAGCAAGTCACTGTTGGATTATGGTGCACAGAAGTCATGTGCAGTAACAACTGCAAGACGTCTTGCTGATTTTCTTGGAGATGCAATGGTCAAAGACAAAGGGCTTATGTGCAGATATATAGTTGCACGTGATCCACAGGTTTTCCGGACTTCACCTCTCTTTAAGATAAAAGTTTCAAGTTTGAATTGCTTTACATTTTGTTTAGAGAACTTCTATTTCTAGTTCTTTGTTATGTTTTTCACTGGATATACATTCATCACTAGATATGTGTAGCATTGCAGGTGTTTCAGTGTCTAACCCTGTGTTACGTTTTTAATATCTAAATTCAAGTCCTGTAATCTCAGGCTATTATCTATTTTTTTTTCAAGGAAAACCTTGCAGGGAAGCCCAAGGGATGCTTCCCTACATTTTTCCATGGCATCCCTAGCCAAATGCCCAGCAACATTGATGACAACCGATTGAACTAACCCCTTAGCCTATGCCTCTCTCTCTTTCTCGAATCTCTCTCTATATATATTATTGTGGTTTCGCTGTATTATTGTAACTTACATGTCTCAATGACATTGATCTCGGGTCTCCACATTGAAAGAACTGCTTTACCATTTGACCACAACCCACTTGATGACTTCATAAGTCTATCGACTCTTCTCGGGTCTCCACATTTTTTTTTTGTAAATAAAAAGGACATCATATTACTTGCAGAAAACCGAGATACATAGCCGCTTAAGGCATGACAGTTTCAGACCTTAAACCCCCGAACCCAAAGTCTAGACATAAGGAGTTACATATCATGTAGCCTGCACCCCATGGCCGAGCCATCCAGTTGGAAATTCAAAATTACAGACATATTCCAAAAATCATGAAGCCTGCACCTCATGGCCAAACCATCCAGTGGGAAATTCCAAATTACAGACATATTCCAAAAACTAGACTGACACCTATCACCTACATACACGTTTTTGGCTATAAGCCGCATAACAAACATGAAAAGCAAAGATCTAAAACCTGAAAACAGATGGTCAAACCCCAGTATCAGCAGAAACTTTGGCCGAAGAGCCGTAGGCGTCCTTCCCCAGAGCTTGAGTAACCGCTTTCGACTGTTGGGGATAAATAGTGGCCGTGAAAGTAGCGATAGTTGGCTGAGTAGGATTCTTCTTGGGGGTCATGCTGGTAGGCATCTTGTTGCCTTTGGCGTCCAGACTAGGATAATGAAAGGAAAGACCCATATTTTTAGCAATTGCGTCAATCTTACAGTGCATGAGACGGTTGTCCGCATTGTGGGCTTTCCAAGCCTTAATCGGCTCTTCATCCCCTTGCTTCTTCAAAGTCCCTTCCATCAACACATTGGCCAAGAGATTCTTGGTGGCCCAATAAGTCATCACCATCCTATCATACGCCGAGGCCCGACCCACAGTAGTGCCTGGGTCAGTAACCCATTCTTCAATTGTACTTCTAACCTCCTTGATAGGCATGGCCGTGACATCTTTCCAGAGATTTTTCTTCATAACTTCTATGTCCTCCCTAGTGGAGTCAGGAATGCGGTCACGAAAGAAAACAACGACTGATTGAGCCCGCACTTGGGCTCTCGTGGTCCTACCCACTCCACCATGCTTCACAGGGACCTTCTCTTTTCCTTTCAAAGCCGAACCAGCGGGAGCTGTCCTGGAAGGACCTACAAACTCACGTTTCGGGGCCATGGTAGAAGGAGATACAAACAGCAGAAGGACCTCGGGAAGTCGTAATTGAACAAAACCAGCCTGAAACAGAGAACTTAGAGCACAATTATCAGAACCACAACACTTACCATTAACTTCTTTGGAGCGAGAATGAAGCCACTGCAGGAGGGAGCTCGAATAAAACGGCCAAATGCTAATGATGATGCTTCCTTTGCCATAATTGGCCAAGTTTTCCGAAAAACGGACCAGGCCCAGAGACGTACCATCTCCATAGACGTACTATCTCCATAAACCAAACTAATTACAGACATCGTGTGATCAGATGGAGATCTCAACAAATCTGCCATCAGGATCACCAAACGCCTGAAAACGTACATCCATCGCTTTCCTATAATAACTACCTTGAGGGCTAAATCATTTTTCGAAGTTAACCACTCCATCATCCAGGCGTCATAGGAGTAACCTCCGAGTGACTTCTGTCCTGTCCTCGGGATATGGATTGTCCTCCAGTCACCACCTGGCTCCTGCTCATGTCATCAACTGCCAACTGTAGGCATCTCGGGGTCCAAGCTTTGTTGCGCAATCTCACGAAGGGTCCCATCACGTGGCCTCCTCTCCTATCCACCCCAAGATTAGCTAGATAGTTAGCCACTTTATTGGCTTCCCATTTGACGTGGAGAAAGGACAGCCGACTGTGAGAATGGAGAAGGTGTCACAGAGCATCCAAGCGGTGTGAAAGCTGCTAGTTGGACGTAACCTGTTCCGTCGATTTGCCCTGTGCAAGCCCCTTAGCCATTTGGATTATGATGTTCGAATCCCCCTCGATAATGGCAGGGAACAAACGTTCATGGATTATTATCTGTAAACCAAAAATAAGCCTGTCCAACTTAGCTGAGTTATTCGTGTCTTGGCCCAAATGACCAAAAGATACCTACAGAATCTCTCCCTTCGCATTTCTGCACACCCCTCCAAAGCCTGCACTACCAGGGTTGCCCCCGGAGGCCCCGTCGAAATTTAATTTAAAGAACACCAGAGCAGGAGGGGACCAGGAATTAGGACTAGAAGGTTTGCAAAGATTGTCTCGCCTGCGGAGCCCGAGTAAATCCTCTTTGCCCAGGTCCCAACCATTGGTTATGAGCAGATCCCCCGTTGTGAGATTTTTGTTCTCGTCAGTCCATTGGCGGCTTTGAACAGTTTCATGGATATTGCGAACTAGTGAAGCCCAAACCAATTCCTTATTCTGGCTTTTGTCTTGGAAAATCCATCCGTTTCTCTCTTTCCATATGTTCCAGCAAAGCATGCCAGGGAACATTTGCCATATAAAAGCAATAATAGGGTTACTAAAAGCTTTGACATCCCAATTACATAGAGAAAGCCTTGTTGGCCATGAGCCCGGTTGCTTTTTCAAAAGATCGTGGCCCCTTTGTCCCAGAGGAAAGATGAAAACTCGCACTCGTCTAGAAGGTGGCCAAGAGTTTCCTCACTGTTCCTACAAAGCCGACAACAGGATGGTCCTTGAATTCCCCTTTTCTTGAGGTTCTCTCACGTCAGGACTCGTTGCCAAATAACTAGCCAACAGAAAATGGCAGTTTTTGGCCAAGGGTTCATCTGCCAAATCTTTGCCCAAGGGTTACCCCATCATCAGCTCTGTTAGTCTGGATGTCATAGGCTTCCTTGATGCTAAACACCCCTTTCTGCCGATAGCCCCAAGGAAGCTTGTTAGGGCTGATCCTTTTACGAATATATCTCTCTTGCAAAATTTCTCCAAAAGCTTGCCCGTCCTCGTTATTGGAGATATCGATCCACCATTGTTGGTCCAGCCAAGTTCTGCTAAAATCACTAGGAGTATTAGACGAAAAGTGGCACACCTTTGATTTTCCATCCATCAAACTTCAGTTTCTGATGTCCTGCCACCGCTGATCATTTCCAAGCTTCGGAAATTGGTTCCATGAGTCATCCCAGAAGTTGTTTAACCCCCGTCTCTAATTTCCCAAAAGCTATGATCTTGAACCAAATTTCTTCCTGACAGAGCTTTCCTCCAAATGTGAGAGCCTTCGAGATCTGAATTGAAACGGATTAATTGGTTGGACGGATGGGTCCTAGCATACTTGACTTGCCACAGTTTTTCCCATGGTTCATTATTGTGATTACACCAGCGCCATCACAGCTTTGCCCCTTGAATATCACTGACAACTTCCGGATCCCGAAGTTCTAATCCTCCCTTGACCTTTGGTTGACATAAGACCTCCCACCTGATCAGGGCAAATTTAGATTTGGATTCCCAACCACCCCATAAGAAATTGCGCTGAATACTTCTGATTTCTTTGAGAACAGACTTGGGAGTTGATAAAAGAGAAAAAAGATAAATAGGCATGGCATGAAGGATAGATTTAACTAGAATGAGCCGACTAGGAAGGTTTAGGGGTCTATTAATCCAACTATGCAGTGTATTCTTTAGGCGGTTCAGAAGATCATGCCAAGAGATCCCCCTAAGGGAGCTCTCAGAGTGAGGAGCCCCCAAAAATTTAGTGGGGAGGGAACCTTTGGAGAAATTGAGAATGCGAAGGATATTACATTGAGTGACATTAGGGGTGTTAAAAAAGAACACCTGAGATTTATCCGGATTCACTTCAAGCCCTGATGCCTTAGCAAAAAGATTGAGGCTTTATTTAAAGGCATGGGTTGCTTGGATTGAAAGGTGCCCCATGAGCATAGTGTCATCCACAAATTGTTGGTGAGTCCGTTTTTCCAAACCAGCATGGAGGGCCAGCCCACGTATTTCCCCTTCCATTGTTTTAGCCTGAATAAGGCGACCCAACCCTTCCGCCATTAGGATGAAGAGGAAAGGAGACAGTGGGTCGCCTTGCCTAATGCCACGAGAGGATTGAATAAGCCTAGTAGGGGAGCCATTAAGCAGGATGGAGAAAAAGGGGATACTGACTAGATTCATAACCCAACTCACCCACTTAGCACCAAAGCCATAAGCTTCCAGTACCCCGCGCATATATTGCCAGTTTAATTTGTCATAGGCTTTGGCGATATCAAGTTTAATTAACATACTCGGTTTTCTGGTAGATTTTAGAGAATGAATGGTTTCATGGGAAAGAATAATATCATCCAAGATCTGCCTTCCTTCCACGGAACCCGACTGTTCTGGGCTGATTAAGAGAGGGAGAAGAGGCTTCAGACGGTTAGCAACAACCTTGGTGATAATCTTGTAGATAACATTGCACAAAGCAATCGGGCGAAATTTGCTTGGCACCTCCGCCCCGTCTTCCTTGGGAATTAAGGCAAGAAAGGAGGCATTGAAAGCCTTCAGAAGCCCCCCACTTCTGCGAGATTCTTCCACTATGTCAACAACTTCTTGTTTAATAAGATCCCAAAACAAATGAAAAAAATTAGTGGTGAAACCATTTGGGCCAGGGGCTTTTCCAAGAGCCATCTGCAGCATGGCTTCCTCTACCTCTTGCATGGAAATAGGTTTGAGCAGAAGTTCATTGTGCTCATTCGTGACCAGTCTGGGGATATGCCTGGTTATCCTAGCAATAGCAGGGCTTCGATCCACATGGTCCTCGTTGAGAATGTCAGAAAAGTGGAGGACAAGTTCGTCTTCAATTTCTTGACGAGACTCAACATGGGTGCCATCAAACTTTCGCAACTTATAAATTTTCGATTTGTGGCGATTGTGAACCACAAAATTATGGAAGAATTTAGTATTCCTCTCTCCTTCCTGAAGCCATTGAGCAAAAAATCTCTTCCTGTTTTTCACAAGCTTCAAGTTGGGTCAAAAGATTAAATTCCTGTTCTTTAAGTTCATCTGTCCATCCTTCTTCCATACCACGACGTTGTACCATCTCCAAATCAGCCACCACCCTAGCCTTGTCCTGGAAGATGTTCCCAAAGTTCGACTTGTTCCAATCTTTGATTTTGACTTTTAAGGCTTTTAATTTCTGTTGGAACTGAAACATCCCTGCCCCCCTGGGAGGGACAATCTCCTGCCACCATTGACCAACCATCTCCTTAAAATTTTTATGTTCTAGCCAAAATCCCATTGGAGGCAAATGGGCCAATGATCAGAGCCAACCATCGGCAGGACAACAACGTGGGTCTCACCTCCATTTCTGACCAAATCTTCTGTGGTCAGAAATCTATCAATACGTGAGGCCACCAGGTGGGTGCCTCCCCTCTTATTGTTCCACGCATACAACCCATTGCTCATTTCAATGTCAATGAAAGGACCCTGGGTAATGAAGTTCCCAAAAGCTTCCTGGTATTTATCAAGTTTCTTCTTCCCCCTTTTTTTTCCTCCAGGGACACGATCATATTAAAGTTCCCCCCAATGATCCATGAGCCAAAAGAAGCTTGGTCTCGTAGCCAAGATAACTGATCGAGAAAAGCCCTTTTATGAGGGAAAGCGCTGGGTCCATAAACATTTACAAGCCTTCCAGAGGAGCCCGACACATGATCTGTAAACAGGGCACTAAGGGAAAAGCGGTTGGCCCACCAATCCGTCATACCCACTGCATCAGGCTGCCAAAAAATAGCCATGCCCCCTGCAAAGCATGTGGCATCAGTGGCCATACATTCACTTCCTTTCCAAATTTTTTGCTTTATTTGCTCCAAAAAAAGAGAATTGCACTTTGTTTCTTGGAGAAAGAGTATATCCGGTTTTTCCTGCTTGATCTTTCTGGCTAGAGTTTTGACCTTCCTGGGGTGATTGGCTAGAGTAACCTTATTGACTTCAGAAAAGGCTTCCAATATCGTGGGATACTGGCCAGACTCAATCAGCTTAACTCCTATCTCAGCAATTCTCTGCTTATTTGTTTTTTCTGCCTCTTTTTAGGTCGTCCTCCGGAGGTTTCCTCTTATTACCTTTCTGAGGATCAGAGGCTATGCCTAACTGTCTGGGGACTTTGGCACTGATGATAGCTGCCTTGAGAAGCTCTAGTTGCTGTTTGGTAACATAGCCTTTCCCTTTTTTGTCCCATTCTCTCTCAATCTCATCAAGATTTAATTCCTCGAGCTCCATGTCGTCCTCATCATCCTCCGACATTGGATCTACTGGATCTATCCCATCTTTAACTTGCTCGCTTTCCTCGATTACACCTTCTTCCATGGGATCAACTTTTGTTTTGCCTTTGTTCTTAACTATTGTCCCATCTTCCTGATGATTCTCCAGAATCTGAAACGGGTTAGATGATTCAATCCCTTTTCTGGGGGTTTCCTTAACCACCTTATTCTGTCCTGCCGTTCTATTTCTTCTCCTATTACGGACCTGGGAAAAGCCTTCCTTGTCCATATCACCTTCTAAGCCACTTTTCGGGGGGGGGGGGGGTGTCGAAACTACTTGTGGGCAATTCCTACCCAAATGGCCATATACATGACACTGATGGCAGCGGAAGGGGAGTTGCTCGTAATTGAGAGGTTGGATCCATTCCTCGTCTTCCCAATTTAGACTTATTGCTTCAGGGAGATCCTTTGAAAGATCCATGTAAACACATATCCGGGCATATGCTGTGTATCGCTGATGTTTAGTCTGGTCCGCAATTTTAACAAATTCGCCCAAAGTGTTGGCAATATCTTGAAGAATCTCCAGATCCCAGTATTCACAAGGAAGGGAAAACAGTCTGATCCAGATCGGGGCAACAGTCACATCCTTAGTTTCAGGGTTGAACCTTTCCTTCCAGGGTCTAAGATATAACCCAGTTGAGAAAAAGATGTATGGGCCTCCTTCCAGAATTCGATCCCGATCCTCAACATTGAAGAAGATAATTGTGAAAAACCCTTTGGCACCGAGTTGGAGATCATAATGGCCCTTAGGTTTCCATGTGGACTTGATCCAATTCACCAGATCTCTTTCTTTAGGGTCAATACCCACAAACTTCCCTATTAGGGCTTTTTCACGCCATTCTTCAATTCTCTCTCAGATCTTGACAGATTTGATTTGCATGGCAGGGATCTTCGAGGATCTAGGAAGGCAGTCGCCTGGGCTCATTCTCTTTTTAGCACCCTGTCCAGTCGTAGCCTGGGACTCCATAGTACTGGCTGTCGGAGGGCTTGTCGGCGACGACCGTGGGGGGGAGCTTGATCCCATCAGGAAAACCGGGGAGAGGGCCCCGAGCCCATGTCAGGCGGTCTGTTAGGGCTAGGCTCGCGAGCCAATCTGAACCAGCCCCTGAACCCTGGAGCAAAAAAGCTCCAAATACGCTTTCCTGAAAAGTTAGGGTTTTCTCTCCACCTTCACGCGCTCATCCTATCGACCTTCAAACCAAGAAGACTCACTCACAAACGACAACATATCTTTTAAAATCACTTAATATTCATATATCTCTCGGGTCTCCACATTGAAAGAACTGATTTATCATTTGACCACAACCCACTTGATGACTTCATAAGTCTGTCGACTCTTAACATGGTACTCTAATAGTACTTCTAAACTATTCTGGGAAGGAGGGTAGCAGGACACTGATAGCAAGGATTATAATGGAAAGTCATTTATCCCAAACTGACCTGGTTTAGGAAACATAGGAAACATCAGCATATGGTTTGGCAAAGAGCTATTTTCACAGTTATATTCTCTTGGTTTTCTAACGAGATGAATACTAGTTATAAATTAATGTTAGCCAACTTGTAGCAAGCCTTGAATATAATAAAGCATGGAATCGTACTTGGGATATCCAGCTTTTGGCCCTCTATTGGATTAGGAAGTGTGGAATTTGTTCTTGGGAAAGCTATGTGTATTTGTGTTTGATCCCTGTTCAATCTATTTTATCTTGAAAAAAATAATACAATAACTTTATTCAACAGTGCAAAGTTGCCCTGTGCTATTCTCATTTGTAATGCCTCATGAAAATCTCAATGGTAAACAGGTTGCAACTTTTATTCCATGTGAAATTCCTGAAAGAGCGATATTGTATTTGTCTTTCCTTGGCTGTGAAGAAAGGAGTTTGAGAGGAGGGTGGAGCACTCCATGCAAACACAAATACATGGAGCTTTCCCAATAACAAATTTCACACTTTTCTAATTCATTAGTTATTTGACATTAAGCATGTCAGAATCCTCTGCATGGAATTATACAAAGCTTATTATTATCTTCATCTCGGTGTTCATCTAAAATAACCCTCAAAATCTGGAAGCAAAATCTGTGAGAGATTAAAGTTAAAAACTTGCTTCTGCTTACCAAGTTGCATCATGGATTATAAGATAATGATTTTATTTTGGGCTCCCAGCACCTGATCCTATCCCTGGTGTGACTTTTTATGAGTCGGACATCAATCTAGTGCCTAACAAGTAGATAATAATAAATCCTTGATTGCTATAATATAAATCACAGTTAAATAAAATTGGCACTAGAGACAGATGATGTGATAATTTAACCAATATTCTGCTATGGCTGGAGCTGAATGGATCTTATGTTTAATATTTGACCTCCTCACTTGTATTTTTGTATTAGCCTTAGGTAGAGATGGATATCTGGAATCCTTAATTTGATGATGATAACCTAGGCAACAGTGCAAGATAAAATGTGCTCAGATTGATCTGATCCTTTGTTTTAATAAATTTCCTGTTTCCTTGAGCATTCTATAGTTGATGTGATAGAAATGACTGACATCCAATACAGGATTCAGAGTAGAGGGCTTAAAAATGAGATTTGTTATGAGCCAACTAGGAATCAGAACAATACCTGGTGGAACTTTCTAGAATAGCTTGTTGACATCATTGATCAATGATGGAGCTGCAGGATTATCTATAGCAAAGAAGTATCTTTTTTATAGCTGTTTAGTTAGCTGAGGCAGTATGCAGGTGCCTATATTTCATTTACTCATTTAAAGTCATCCAAGTATCCTGAAGGCTGACATGCTATTATAATTTGGTTGTTTAATGTGCAAATCTCTTTGCATTGATTGTTTTTAAATAATCTGCATTTATCACTTATTTTCACCTGACTCTTCTCTAAAATACCATTTGTATCAATAAAGTTTGTTATTAATTCAAAAGAAAAAAATGCACTTCAATTTACATCGAACATTGAAAATCTCTTTATGCAAGAAATAGCATTTGTTTGTGGAACACCAACATAGTGGTGGGCATAATTTCTTGGCATCTTTATGGTACCATTTATGTGGAGTATGTACCTTGAGAGTATTTTAAAATGGGAAAGAAAACTTAGGTGTTACCAGTAATGCTCTCTTTTGTTCTTGACTCTTTAGGCAGTTAGTGCACTGTTTCCTTCAGATCAATTTTCTGGGATCTTGTCATTTTATTCAATGTTTTCTAATGCTTGCTATTGCAAAAGAAATAAAATGTATTTGTGTATCCCCCATCTCACTGACATTTATTGCCACATAGGAGATGTTTGAGGGATTTCCCTAATGTCTCTCAACCATCTTGGGCATGTCTAGGCAGGAATCCTCTATGTAAACCAAAAATAAACTAACACTGTTATTCAGTAACCCATCATTTTACACTAACACTCAAATTTTTTTTATTTTTATAAATTGAATATTGGATGCTCATGCAATGCCAAACACAAAATGAGAACAAGCTCGTTTGCAGCCTTAAGAATGACATTATTTGAATTTTGAAGCCTTGGAGTGTAGTATTTTCGTGGTTGGAACTTAAAGTGGATATCAACGAGGGTTTTTGCATGGGCAGCTTGAGAAGTCAATAAATATTAAGTTGGGCAGCTTGAGACCAAGACATGTTGTGGCTTCAAGTATAGAAACTTGATTTTATTTTTGTGTAAAATATACTTCTTATATATACAGAATATATTTACTTCAGCAGCAACAAACAAAAGGAAAATGAAGGGTATATACTATATACAATGAAGTTCATACCCTCTTCCTTGGAGCAACTAAAACAACTATAAAATCAGGATAAGGGATCTGGTCTAACAATTTGGCATCTTTAATCAGCAATGCTTCTTTTGCTAGGAGTTGCATATATACTTCATCTTGCCATAATTGACAAAAGCAAGCCTTGGGAATTTACCTCATTTTCGAAAACATATTTGCAGCAGAGTTTCCAGAGAACATACAAAGCAGAATCTCTCAAACCGTGCCAAATACCAACCAAGGAGTTTCAAATCACTGGTCTGGAATATCATCACAAAACTCCCTGCAGAATGCTTGCTAGGCAAGAGTGAACTAGATCCCAACAAGATCTTGCAAAGGGACATTCCCATAAGATGTGCATCTTTGACTCCAACTTTGAGCAAAAAGGGCAGAGGCCATCAGAAAGGCGACCACTTTTGGCCAAATGGGCTTTGGAAGGGAGGCCTTGATAAATCACCAACCAAGCAAAAACTTAGGGTTTGTAAGTTGTCATTGACTAGAAACCATGCAGTCTTTGAATCCAATGACTCTCAGCATTCATTGAAACCCATACGGCATAAAGAACAAGATCTAACACATGTCGCTGGTATGGAATGGAGCAGAGTTTACAAGAATCATACTGGGTCAAAGGACTTCCATGACTCTACTCCCATTGTCACCAGAAGAGGCCAATCATCAATATTTATTTTAGAAAGATCCTCATGAGGTATGGGCCCTATGATCTCCACAAAAGTGGGTCGATCTGCAGAAGACAATGCAAACTCTTGAGCCACTGAATGCCAATCCTTCCAACTTCCAAGTGCGTGTACTAGAATTCTATAGATCCCTCTAGAAGAAAATCTTCTTTCTACTTAGCTTCCTTGCTTGAAAGCATGGAAGGTCAGATATACAAGTACCTTCTTGCTTCCAAACCTAGATTGGTCGCTTGGCCAAACCCCATCTTGATTTCCTACCGGACTTTTGCAAAAGCACCAAACTTGCCACCCTCATCCAAGCTGCCCAAATACTTTGGAAAATGAAGCACCTTGAAATCTAAGAATTATGAGGGATGGATATGATATCACAAAGTCCAAATGGATTCTTGACTTTTTTCCAACATGTTGGGCTGAAAGCAATCTATGCTGCATCAAATTCTGCCAAGGGGACGAGTCCTCTCATCATCTAACTACTCATTTAGTAGCCAAAATGTTGACTTGGGTTGCAACATTAATAAGACCAAGGCCCCTCTCATCCTTGGGCATGATGTAGACATCCCAAGGAATCAATGGGAGACCACGAGCCTTGCCATATTTGGCCCACAAATATGAGAGCAAAATCTGCTCCATTTGGTAGAAGTGAGTCTTGTTGGAGAGCCAACAAGATACATAGTAAATATGGGAAACTTGAAGATTCCTACTTACCATCACCATCTTACCTGCAAAGGGGAGATCCTTGAGGCTTGTACTACCAAAAAAGTAACCTACATTGTAATCTCTCTAGCTTTACTATGGGGGATCTCCTCCCACCCCTCTTTCCCGCTCCCGAAGCTCGCTCCCTTTTGGGAGCTCTCTCCCAAAATGCTCCTAGTTTTGCGAGTGTTCTCCTAAGGCGCTCCTTACTCTCCTATACTATGGTATAATTTGATGGCAATGTTATGGTACAATCCCTAGCAGTTGAGACCTACTCTTGATCAATAATTATTGACAAAAGAGTCATTTGCAAAATGGTTGTTAACCATCTCATCCTTGCTTGGGAGAGAAATATCTCTAAGCTGGCCTTGCAAACGAGCCGCTTCTAATAGATATTCAAGAGCATTAACCGTCAATACATAAAGATACTGGGCCAATGGACACCCTTGCTTGATAGACTTGTAGAGATGAATGCGAGGAGACAATACATTATTCATTACAACAAACATTGAGGAACATGAAAACAAGGTGCTAATCATATTGACATAGTGCAAACCAAAACCCTAGGCACACAAACACATCGGAAATAAATGTCCAGTTTATACCATCGAATGCTTTGTTGAAGTTAATCTACAGAAAGAGGGCTTGCTGGCCAAACTCCTTGGCATATTCCATGTCTTCCCAAGTTGACAAAATTGTATCCAAAATAAACTGTCCTTGTACAAAGTCAGACTTTCTTGGTGAATATTTTTTCGAGTCCCATCTTGGCCTGTCATTGCTAATGCCTTGGTTGTAATTTTATAGGCAACACTCAATCGAGTTATCAGATGCCATCCACCAATAGAATCCTAACTAGAGTTCTTTGGAATAAGATTGATGAGTCCCTAGTCGAGTGATTTCATAAGACTTCCTACTGAAAATACCTTGTGAGCAAGACTAAAAGGTCTTCGCTCATCGTGTCCCACTTCACCTTGTAAAACTTACAAGGCAGACTATCAATACTCGGGGATTTCCCATTCTGCATTTAAGAGAGAGCGACCAAAAAATCTTCCCTCGTAAAATTCCCATCCAACCTATCTCAGTCTTCAATCAAAACTTTATGAGGAACTACTCTATCACAAACCTCCCTTGCGGCCACAATCGAGTTTGACAAAGGTTAGGCTAAAAAAATACTCTGAAATTGATCACTAAACATACCTTGTATCTCTATTGTGTCCTCAAGAGTTCCGCTATCAAGACAAAGATCAAGAACCATATTAGATACTACTTTCTTCTTGAAAAAGTCAAAGAATAACTTGGATCTGTAATTGCCCTCTTGAATCCACAACAAATGGGCATGAACTTGGGCCCCTTTGGCAATATACACTTCCTCCTTTCATACCACCATCTCAGGTCGAGTTGCATCCTCTTAAAGACTTAGGTTATGCAAGTCTTCCTCCAAAAGAATATGCACCTTCTCTAGTTGTTGCTTGGCTTCCCATCGCTTTCTTTGGTGCTTCTGTGCGATTATGTGGCCCCCTCCCCTCCCACCACAACAACCAACCTCTGTCCGCCTTAGGGCAGGGAACAAGGGTCCAAACACTATGCACCAACGCATGGAATTGTGGAGATTCCAGATGGGAAACATTGATACACCCTTGTCTAAAATTGGACCACATAGACCAAACCCCATAGTCCAACCCTTTCTTTCCCTAATTCGGGTCAAAAAGCCAAAGAGACTCTTTATGTCTAGACCAAGCATGCTTCTTCGAACCATTGATCTCGAAACCAAGCCCTCCTCCTCGGTCACCATCCCATTCAACCATATTAAAGTCTTCGCCAATAATCCATTTTTGATCTAGGAGAGTAGTTTCCATCCATGTCCAGAGGTGAGTACATGCAGAGTTGAGGTTTGGAGCATACACTGAACAAAAACCAAACAATCTCTCTTGAAACATCATGATAATCCGCACACAATGTTTGTTTTGGTCACGTCTAGTGTCTGTAACAAATTTCTGTAGATGAGGTGAAATGGTAAGCACCACCCCTCCTCTTCCTTGGTCATGATTCGTAGCCAAAAAGGGGTCATTCCAAACATAATTCATGTGGCTGCATAGTTCAAATCTAGCTGTCTTGGCCTCTTGCAATATTGCTATCTCTGGTTTAACTTTGTAAAGAACTCCTTGAGTTTCCTACCTGGGATCATCATTCCTCCAAGAAAGAAGAGAGAGCTTCGTTCAAGGAACAATGGATTGGCTAAAGTGCTAAACTTATTATTCATCGCTATGGTATCCAAAGAAGGTGCAGCCCTCTTAGGCGAGTGGGTAAGATGGTGCACCCATCTTAGGCGAGTGGGTAAGAAGGTGCACCCCTCCTAGGACTTCACCCTTAGAGAGGGACTCACAACACTAAATCTCTCCAAAGCAATAGGTGATGCAACCCCCTTGTGCTTATTAGATCTATCCTACCGCCCCTCATCAACCTGCATACTTTGAACTGAAACACTACCATCTATTGAAGCTATCTACATGATCTAGTAGGGGGTTAGTTAGAGGACCTCCAAAATTTCTTGGAATCGATTGTTGCATCGAACCTTCAACACCTTTTGGAAACTTCAGAGACACAAGTCCATTGGACCTAGTACCACCACTAGGCATTGAAGGAGGAATTGAATTCCAACAAGAACTTGAGAGGTGTTATGCTTGGTGGCTTGGGTTGAACCAATTGAGGAACTTGCCTTGCTAACTTGAGCCAAGGACGCTGAAACACTTGCATCACTTGAAGATGGGCTCTTGGAGGAGGCTCCCTATGGGGACAGTGTTGAATGAGATGATTCTGCATTGGGCAGACAAAACATGCATTAGGCAAATTCAAGTATTGAATCTTTTGTTGCCGGACTCCAGCTACAGTCATCATTGAAGTAAACATAGGTAGCTTTTTCTTCAAATCGACCTCTAAAAATACACATACTCTCGGATTGGGGCGGAAAGAATTGCGCCTACTTTCCTGGATCAAAACTTTGTCAAATTGATTGGCAAACAAATCTACAAAAGGTGTTAAGTTAGCAAGAAACACAAGTTAGAAAGGGTAATGGGTCGGATCTCTATCATTCGAATTAAAGTCAGATGTCCAAGATTGCACATAAGCCAAGGAACGTGTATTATGCCATGTATCATACTAAAGAACTTACCAAGCTGTTGTTTCAATGTTGAACAACGAAACAAACATATTTATATCCCAAACCCCAATATGAGTTTAGAGAAGCCCCCTTCGCCTCGTAGTTCAACACACCATTTGTTGAATGTGGCCTCATTCGACATGTGACGGAGGAAACACAAGATCACCCCACGACGTTCTAGATTCAATCTCCTTTCTGCATATTCTTTATTACTAGCCATAAAAAAATTGAAATCCCCCTCGCCAACATTGGGCTAAGAGGTAGGGATATCACCATTCTCGATCAACATCTTCCCATCAGTCTTGATAGTGTTCAATTGGACTTCAACAAATTTAACTTCCCCATCTGCTTGCAAATTTGAAGAGGTCATCACTAAGGTAGCCCTCGATTTGAGATTCAAGGTTTTCCCCCAACATTTGCAATTCCTCATCATCATTTATACTTACAACTAGGTCTTGCTTAGCCACTTATATCCCATTAGTTTGTTTTAAGACAATGGAGGCCATTCTTCATTTTGAACTTTAGGAATCACAATAGAAGCATTCAAGTTATTTAGAAAAATAACCACATTACGAGACCCTTGAAGATCTTGACAATCCAATGGAGAACGTTCCTTGGATCAAGATTGTCTAGTATATACCAACCCATCAATTTCAGCTCTTGGAGAACGACCTCTAGATTCAGATCTGCTATTCAATAAGGTTCTAGCATGGTCGGCCATGGTCACACGTCTTTTAGGTTCCACAGCTTAGAGCCTGGTTGGCCTATTCCTTCTGCAGGTTTTAAACCCGACGCTCCTCTATCTCAAGCCGATGCAAGATCACGAGGGCTTTCTTGAACTCGTGGAGCATTTAGGAATTATTTGAGCATTGGTATCAGACCCTCCTTTGACACAATCAGCTGTTGATTAATGTGCACAGGTACAGCCCATGGGCTCATGGGTTGACAGCTCATAGGTTGATGGGCTCAACTCAACTCATCGGTTATCTTGTACCCTCTTTTGAGGTCAGAGACTTTAAAATTATTTGTCTGCAACTAAGTTTTTCTTAGGATCATGTCCTTTTGAAGTTTTTTCTTTAGGAATCAAGCTTTTTTTCTTTTGCATCCCTACCATCACATATTCTTAGGAAGAAACTTTTAAATGGAGGACAAAGTCAAACTTCGTAGTCTGAAATGAGGCCACCACAGTGAACCCCCAAGTCATTTTGATATGAGCACAATATCAATGATGGAAAGATATTTTGAACTATACAGATATGGTACACTCTTCATTGTATTATCTAATTATAGAGTTGCAAAATTATTGGAGAGTGATCAAGTTTGGCCAAGCCTCCTAGGGTTACAATAAAATATATATATTTAGGTGGGTGACCAAATGTGGCCCCTATTCTGACCTGACTAATGAACTGAGGATAGACTCAACACAATGTTATGCCTTTTTATGGCATAATAGTACTATTATATTCATGAATGAAGCTTATGCCTTTTTATGATATGTACTGGCATTAAAACATCAACATTCAACACTGACATTCAAGTCCATTGTATCATCTTTTTTTAATTGACAAATGCTTTCTAGCCAGATTGCAAAATGGGTGATTTGAGATTCAGTAAAGGAAGTGCCTTCTAAAATTGCAATAAAACCTACATGTCGTACAGGTCAGTATAACTAAATACTGGTTTGTCATCTTTTATAGTCAAGTATGGATGTGAATTCCCATAGAAACAATTTTTTGGCATCACTTTTGATGTCATTCTAAACTTTTCCTGTGGATTGTTTTATTTTTACATGTATTTTGATGAGGTGCTACTTGTGTGTGTCTGTGATTCTTTATTGCAAGTTTTATCTGTAATTAGGGTACGGTTCACAACACCTATGTTGTGCACTAAGCTATTCTCAGGTCACATTCAAAGCCGATATTTTGAACTTTGAATTGTTCTCAGTAACGGTGTCAACTAATATTGAATTAAATGCACACACATTGTTTATGTTGTTTGTGTTGGCAATTCTCACACACAATTTGTGTATCTTGTCTGTCTTGGCAATTCTATTGGTATCTACTTTCTACTGTAAAAGAGGCTATATCCTATAATACCGTAATATGTATTTTGCATGGGATACATATTTACAAGCCTAAATTCAGGATTATTGATGAAGTGTATCGACCTTGAATCAGGTTGTCTCTAATGCTTCTCTATACTTGTGTCGTGCAGGGTGCTCCTGTGAGTGAGCGTGCCATCCCTGTTGCAATCTTTGAAACAGAACCTGGTATTCTTTTAGACATGATATTCATTCAGTCCTTTTCCTCCCTAGCTGAAAAAGTGATCCTTATGATCTTGAGATAATATTTTGTTGTTTGATTGCAGAAATAATGAAGGTGTATATGAGGAAATGGTGTAAAATATCAGCTGAAGTGGCTATTAGGTCTATTGTTGACTGGTCATATTACCGTCAACGCCTAAGCTCAGCAATCCAGAAAATTATTACTATTCCTGCTGCCATGCAGAAGGTTGTTATCTATTCTAGAAAATACAATAATTAGATAATACAAAATAATTTTTGAAGCGTACAATTTACAGAATGCCATGTACTGATTTTTAACAAGTACTCACTCTTACCATAATATGTTGAGCAGGTCAATAATCCTGTTCCAAGGGTGGCACATCCAGATTGGCTGCATAAAAAGGTCCGGGAAAAGAATGACAAATACCGTCAAAGAAACATTCAAGATATGTTTAGGTCAAAGACTAAAGATTCAGATCAGCAGTTGAATTCTCTTGTGGCCAATGATTTTAGGGATAGTGAGATAGTTGGAGATTTAGAAGATGTGGTTGCCAACAAAGAGAATATACCTCATTTGGGGCCTAGGCCTATAGTTCGTAACTATGAAAGCAACAAAGAACTGTCTGGGAAGAAGATTTATAGTAAACAGACTGACAAAAGTCATAAACAGCATCAAGTATTATCTTCTGTAAATAAAAATGATCATGGTGACCAATGCATTGATAAGAATGTTGATTACCAAGGCTGGCTTGACCAGAGAAAGCGTAAGTGGAAAGAAACACGTGAGAGGCGGAAGAAACTCAGGTATATCAGGAACCTGTATTTGCTTTCTGCTGGTGTTTGTTTTGAGTTTCCTGACTAGCTACTGTATGTAAGTCTCTGTAAATAAATTTTTAACTAGTTAACCTTGTTTCAAGTCGCTATTCTTGCATTAAAAATGTCTAATGTTGTATAGGAGCTATTTTTGTATTAAAAGCAGGAAAAAACACAACATATGTTAAACCCTCAAGGGGTACATTACAAAAATTACTGTGGAAAGTCATCCCATATACGGGACTTCGCCAATCACATTGTGGCTCCTTTCTTAATCATATTTCCTGCTATCTTTACTTCTTTCTGGAATGAAAGCAGCTGCTACTATCAAGCTATGCTGATATAATTGTAAAGATTTGGTCAAGATAAGTAATACTAGGTATTTTTATATAAATGTGGCATCTCTTAATAGTGATTAGTATCATAGATTGAGGTCAAAGGATCCACAAAATAAAGAAAATATTATGAGAGCTATTGTGCCATCTTAAGATTGACTTAGGCTTAAAGTACAAAACTAAGATCCCAGCTAGAGATAATATAAGATAAGATATTTTTATTAATGTCTGAGAAATGACCAAGAAAGAAGTCAATGGGACTAGAGAGTACAATTAATAGTCAATAGTCTATGGGATTGTCTAGAACAATCCTAGATGCTAAAAAGCTACAGTAAAAGGAGAGATACAATTGACAATAAAAGAGAGAGAAGCATGATCTAGGGAAAGCAGAAGAGGATAAAACCGAAGAGGCTTGAGGCCTGAGTTCAACATCAACATCATAACTGGAAAACAATTAGAAGTAGAAGCAGAAGAGGGAGAAGGGGCATCCTCGTTTGTCTGTATATTTTATTTACCTCCGATTATGTCATGAATGATGGATGCATAATAAACATCAAGAGTTATCAGCTATAATAGGATGTTCTCCCTTTGATTTATGCTGGTTAGCTTTGGTTCTAGGAAGAGCAAGCAACATGAGCTTGATCAATAAGTGGTGATAGAAGTAAGGTATGTGGAGATCGGTAAACTTCAGGATCAGTTTGATCACAGCAATTTCTGTTTGGGTACACTCAATGATATATGGATTTACATCTTCATAAAATTTGATAGTGCCATGAACAGATTGAAATTTACAATAAGCAAAATAGAAGCAAACGTGTCTAGGAAGTTTGTTAGCAAATGTAGATACATAGTTGGGAACTTTTTCTATATATTGGGAAGTGTGGAGTTGTGGACATACCATAGAGAATATGTGATTTACAAATTTCTTTACACATTTTGGTATAATTTATCCGCTAGGATATAAGGTTCTTTTTTCATTAGGTTCTCTTGTTGAGTGTGCAGGTTAGATGATTCTTTGGTTGACACATATCAATCAGGAGCATGCGACAAACTTCCCACTGAGAGGGTTGATAGAACAGAAAGGCCAAGGGGTGGTGTTAGTGCATTCTTTAGGAACCGTGAAGTTGCATTAGTTCATTCACATTGGCAGGTGATGAAATTTCCCCTTAGCTTTTATTTTATCATTTGGAAAATCTGTTCTATTATTAGAGTTTGTAATGAAACTTTGGAATTATACATTGGAGCAGATCTTGCAGCTAGTTCCGAGTCAAAAGCCTGGGGAGTTCTTTGCTTGGGCCATGGCAGGAGGGAATTTGTTTAAGGTTCCTATTAAAGTTCCTCGAGTGTTCTATATTAACACCAAAGCACCTATTACTGAAGAATTTCCTGGAAAGCGTGTCACTCGAATTCTTCCACATCAGCGGCCAACTTACAACCTGATTGAGGTATGCTGTAGATGCATTTAGGATCATGTAAAACATACCACTTTGGGTTATCACCGGCAATCTATAACACTGATTTTAATATCTATGAGTTGCAATGCTTCTGGAATATGTCTTTCCTGTACATTTTTTTGCTTTAGGAATGTGGTTGCCTGAATTGTTGGATGAAAGAGACAAGTTTATTTCTCAGCATTTCTATTCATGTTTTTCTCCATGTTTTTGAAATTTCAATTTGTAGGTGGTTGTTGATGAAGAACAATTCAAGGTTGCAGGAAGAAAGCTGGCTGCTCACCTAGCAGATCCTGAAGTGGAGGTTAGATTAACTCTTTGGTGTAACTCTAGTACTTTCAGTAAAGGATTATGTTGCACCTTATTCAATGTTAGCTTCAGTTGAAGTAATTGTTTTTTAAATTGGAATCTAACTGTGGTCTAAAAGCACAAACTATAAGAGATATCCAAGTGTATCCATAATTTTGTCTTATTTGACAATTGTAAAGGTCATATGGTCAATATAAGGAGAGTTGATGAACATCAAAGATGAGAGTGTACATACGTCCTCTAAGGATGTTCTACAGTTGCACTAATAGCATTCTGAATGTAATGCTGCGAGATAAAGATGTCATTTACAAAGAGATAGTGCCTAACCCAATGTTCCACTAAGTTTCTGGTATTTGTGGATCCATATCTTGTACATATGGATTCTAAAGATCCCCCAGCCCCCAAAGTAAAATTTCAGGGGATGACAGGGTACATTGAGGGTAGGACATAGGAGCTATTTCTCTAATTATTTAAATATTAAAAATGTGTTAATGTTTAAAGTTTTAAACTTTAAAAAAATCATTAATAATACATACATGAATGATGACACAGAAGTACGATTCTGTATGGAAGAAGTATAACAAAAAAATAGTACTATTAAAATACAGAAGTAGACATCTCGTAAATACAAAACACGTATTTTTCAAATTTTAGAAAATTTAAACATATACATAAACTGTTCAAAATTTTAAAGTCACATTAATTTTTCATTGTAAGAAACATGAAACATATCTCAAATTTGAAACATAACATATCATATATGATATAACAATGTCACATAATTACGATGTGATAATCCTCATTCCCTCACTAGTTTCATGAAAATTATTAGTGTCAAAAAACAGAGTTGATTAAGCAGTTGCCTCTTTGTGAAATGGAGGGTGGTAATATTCATAGTGATTGTTCTCCCTCTCGTCCATGATTATCATTGTCCAATCTGCATCTGTAGACCTCCTTCCGATAAGGCATCAGTAGTAAAGTTCCTTTCCCTGTAAATATGTGCAAAAGTAATATGATTAAAAGAGGAACATAACCTCCAAACCTCCTCCATTATTGATAACAGAAAAATGTTCTTGCAGACCTGTGCTTTTGTCATCCATTTTATCATGTTCAAAGAATCCCCATATACTTGCAAAGTGTCAATCCCATTTTCGATATCCAAAAGCAAGAGAAGTTTTAATGCCATTATCTCCACAAAGTTATTTGTTCCGGAGCCTAAGCCTACTCTGAACTTCAGCTGATGGCCTTCAAATAAGCGCAAAACTCCTCCCGCTTCACAGGTCTAGGGATTTCCCTGTGCCTCCCTATCAAAATATGCCCAGGGCCGCCCCTTGTTTATATTTTCTACCCCAATCTGTCGTGGGGCCTTGGCCTGCTTTTCCTGTGGAAAGAAGCTCAAAATGCCTAAACCTTGCTTGGGTAGTGCACTGCAGGGGCATGATGTCTCTGTCTTCAAAAATCCAAGTGTTTCTTGTGAGCCATATCCTCCATGCACTGATTGAAGAAAAAACTTGAAACTCTTTTAACAATGGGTTACTGCACCTAAGCCCTTCATCAATCGACGCACCACCCCAAACATTCTTAAGGCCAGTAAACCTCTCAACTTCAAACCATACTTGCTTTGTGAACTGACAGTCATAATGAGATGACTATTTGTTTCTTCACTGATAGTGCCTTTCATCATTTGACGCACCACCCAAAACATTCTTAAGGCCAGTCAACCTTTCAACTTTGAACCAGACTTGCTTTGTGAATTGACAGCCCATAATGAGATGACTTTTTGTTTCTTCATTGACAGTGCACAATGGACAATGACCAGGCCCAAAGCAGTGCACAATGGACAACGACCAGGCCCAAAGCAGTGCACAATGGACGGCATAGAATTACTGCACCAAGAGGATCTAGGTGCTCTACAACCCAGTATGGAGGAGATGTCACGTAACGTAGCATTATGTCAAAAGTAAAAAGTAATAATTAAAAAAACTATGTTGGCTCATAAAATTACAAATTTAAGCCAAATGAAAAGTAATTAAAAAATCCATGTCACTTATAAAACAAAAAAATTAAAATCAGCATAGATCCATCTTAAATCAGGATCTATCAAGCACCAAGAGGGATCAAATTTCTAGAGGTGTAATTTTTTTGGATATGTAGAAAATTTAAGATAAAAAAATTACACCAAGAAATTGTATCCCTCTCGGTGCTTGATAGATCTGGGTTTAAGAT
Source organism: Larix kaempferi (assembly GCA_027924585.1). Lineage (NCBI taxonomy): Eukaryota > Viridiplantae > Streptophyta > Pinopsida > Pinales > Pinaceae > Larix > Larix kaempferi. Next base: position 1,393,420 of record BSBM01000870.1, read on the forward strand.
GGATCTATGCTGGTAATATGAGTATACATGATGGTTGACTATTAAATGTAAACATTTAAATATATTTCAAGTAACGTTTTCTAGATTTTAAAAAATTGAAGTCGTAAATATATTTAAGAATTTAGATAAATTTATTGTATTAAGTAGAAATTAATTTAGTATTCTCCAAGTTTCGAACTCTTTGAATTTCTATACAATATGATCAAACCTTGCTACTATGATAGCAATGACCATTCATGATTCCATAAAAACTAAAATACTTTACTTAATTCATAAAAATGCGCAGGTATGTAATTCAAAATGGAAAGTGTCAAACATAGTATGCAATCCATGGTGGGAAATGTCCAAAATTCATGCTCAATGATATGCATTATGATTTTTTGCCTAAGCATATGCGAAGGATATGATTTCTTTGTTCAGATGAATATGATTGTTTTTCCATGCTTCCAGAGTCCAGACCTAGGCAATAGTGCAACAAGCCAAGATACATCATCTCGAATGATTTTTTTTAAAATCCTCCTTAGTTGTTGAAATAAACTCTTCACTGTTTTTAGTTATTACTAGATCATTAATATACACAATTAGGATTCAAGTCTCTCCGTGATGATGTTAAATATACAAGTTATAATCTGAAGGCGTTGGATGGAACTGCTTTAGCCTTAAGTTGCACAAAACTTACATTATGCAACCATTCAGAAGCAACTTTTGCAGATGTGTCTATACATCCAAACTTCGAAATTACCCTTGATGAGGCTAGACATCCAAACTGATGCTTTATATGCTTTATACACGATGCTATATGTGCCAAAATAAAACATGAGCTAAAGTCTAATGCATCTCCATTTCATCTTTATCATCAACAAAAATAGAACAAGATGCCTGTTCAATAGAACTAGAGCGTGGAAGAAGAGGGAGCTCGAAAACACAAGTAAATTTTTGCTGATGCTGTAGGAGGCTTTTTCTGTTGAATAAAGCGTTAGGAATGCGTGAAAGGTAGAGGTTTCTTATAGGAAAGGAGGTTGATAGGACTTCCAGAGAATTTTTAAAATGAATGTAAAAAACAATTAAGTTGGTTTGAAAATGAATTAAAGGTTAATTTGTTTTCAATTTCCATAGCATACGGGTTTCTAGACTTCCTATGGGTCCCATGCCCCTCATGCCCCTCAGGGGTGCTTGGTTGGGCTCAATGAACTTAAAAATTATGTTGAAATGTTGGAGTTTCATGTCAAAAGGGCTTGGAAACACTCTGAGCCTTATTGTACATCTTTTCCAAATTGCAAATAGTTGTATAGTATGGCTCAGGTGTTTCTGGGCTATTTTGTACCCATTTTGACGTTTTAGTGAGTTTGCGGTACCAGTAAAAGGGTTGGTTTGCAATTTCTTGCAACTTAGCTTTAGCCCATATAATGATTTGAATAACCTGCATACTTTATGTTATGAACCTTGAATCTTAAATTCTTCAGTCTGGTGCCTGTATACTTCCTCTTGAAGATCTCCATTTAGAAACACACTTTTAACATTCATTTGGTGGATGTGCCATCGAAACTGAGCTGCAAGTGAAAAGCAAGTCTAGTAGTTCTTAATTTTGCAGTTGGTGCAAAAGCTTAGTATTTATTTCCAACGGTGGCATTGCATTCTCAGTACTTTTTTTTGCTTTAGAAAGTTCAGTTTTCAAAAATTGCTACCTTTTTTTATTTTTCTCCTTTGATATCTTGTGAGGCATCTTCCTTGGTAGATGTTACCTCATGTTTTGACTTCAAACATTCTTCATATGTTACATCCTTGTTTATATATCTTTTCTTGTTTGTGGGATCAATTAGTCAATAAGCTTTATATTTATTACTATACCCAAGAAAGTTGCATTTTATGCTCTTCTTATCAAGTTTTTCTTTGTTTCTATTTTGGAATATGGACACACGCTGTGCTTCCAAATATTCTCTAGTGTTATTTGGCTTCCTTCCCAATCATGCTTTTTCAGGTGTCACACTAATCAAATCTTTGTTGGTGCTTAATTAAGTAGATACACTACTATAGACACAGACTCAACACAATTCTTTCTGTCCATGTCCATGACTTTTAGCATACATCTCATCATTTCCTAAATAACACAATTTTTATGCTGACACCTGATTCTAAATTTGGGGTGTAAGAGGTTAATTGCGTTTTTATGCCTTGTTTGGAGCAAAAGTCTCAAAATCATTGGGCATATCAGTGAAGCACCACTCGCCAAGACTCGGCGAGTACTCGCGAGTCTTGCCGAGTAAGTCCTGAAACGAGTACTCGCCAGAGACTCGCCCAGCAGCTCGCCATGTGTCTAGACTTGGCCATACTGGGCCAGACTCGTCGAAGACTCGGCCATACTAGTCGAAGACTCGGCCATACTCGCCCTAGACTCGGCATCTTACTCAAAAAATGTGGTATTTTTTTTCTTCTTGGGAGCTTGTTAGCCTAGTAATTAATGGTAACATATTTTGAGTTTTTTTCCTATTTGCCGAGTTTGTCCTGAGTCTTTCTCGAGTCTTTCTCGAGTCGACGAGTCACTGGCCAGCCGAGTCTTTGCCGAGTCCGAGTGGTGCAACATTGGGGCATATATTGCCCCTGTCTATTTGTGTGGAGCAATGTTGTCAAACTTGGACTCGGCAAAGATTCAGTTAGCTTGGGACTCGACCGACTTGGCTACTTAGATAAAACTCGAATACGACTCAACAAATAGAAAAAGAACTCAAAATATAGTAAATTTTGTGCACAAAATAATATAGTAATGACATTTCTAATCCATATAAATTATAAAACCACATTCTATGCAGAAATTCATTGTATCATCTCTTAAAAAATGATAATACAACATTTGACACTCCATATTTATATGCAAAATAGTGAACCAAAAGACAATTCCTTGGACAAATTCACAAATAGTACCAAGTTCAACTACATAACTCAAAACATAAGTATAAAATCAAAATAGATAATGTCTTCAAGCCCAAGTCTCATACATGACTACGAGAAGTGAAACGCCTAGAATAGGGCCTAGAGGAGATAGTGCCAACATCGCTAGACCAAAGAAACAATTGTGATGTAGGTGTATTTGGTGTTTCCATTTTAGAAAATGGAAACACTAGAGGGATCCTCAGTCTCCTCATCAAGCCAACTCAAATCATCCTCGGGAGATTCATAAGGAAAGTATGGGTGCATATAACTAAAATCGCATAGAGTGCAATCCATATCTAACCCAAAATACATAAACAAAGATGCCCTAAATCTCTTCTAGAGACCGAAAAACTTCAAAACTTCATGCTACAACAAATAACTACATATCATCAAACAATTGCCTATATTGGGATCTTATTCGTCAATAGCACCCTGTGCCCCCCACTTCTAGGCTCTAGCCCTTGCCTCTATCTCGAATCTCGAAGTTGATCCTCCAAGGACATTAGTTGACAACTTGACATCCTACAATTTTGATGAAACCTCCTAATCCAAGCATTAAAAAAGGTAGAGAAAGCTTCAAATGCCTAAGAAGTAATTTTGCTTGAGTAAAGGGTACTTTTTTACTAAGGTCGTGACAAAGGAGTTAAGCAATCAGCACCACCAACATTGTGGTACGTAGAGGGGTTGATGTGCTAGATTAAATGCCAATTCCCTACCGTCATACATGATAGAATCCAGTGGAAATGTTGCAATCCTGAAACCCTGAATACTATTAAGTTTGTTAAATTTTGAATGGGATCTAAAATTCTACTTTTTGCATATGAAGTCCGATGAGGTTGGAACCACTCTCGAACATCCTGAAATAATTAATGGTAATGTTTAAAATTTAGGTAATTTCTTTTACTTTAAGAATTTAACATTACCATCTTTGGCAAGTCTTTGGCGAGTTTGGCCGAGTCTGGTGAGTGGCAAGTTTGCTAGGCGAGTCTCTGCCGAGTACTCGTTTCGCAACAGACTTGTGTAGACTCGCCAGACTCGGCGAGTCTTTGGCGAGTTTGATAACACTGGTGGAGCATTCTTAAGTGGCACCCAGTTTCATTCTCTATTGTACTTCTAAAATTCTTGAAATACTGATGTTTCAGATTTATTTTTCATGAAGAACATCTACATTTGTTTTTGAAAAATATGTCCAATATTTATAGGAAAATATTTTCAAACAAGAATGCATAAAGTGGAAGGGTATATAGAATGGACTTCATAACCTCTTTTGTAGCAAAAAAACACCCACATTTACATGAATAATCATCAATAAACAGTAGAAAGAATTTGTTCCCATTTTAATATTCCTTAAAAGGTCCACAGATTGCTGTCGTTTAAATCAAGCACTTCTTTGCTCCGATTATATTTTCCACAATCAAGTGACATTCAGATGGCCATATCTTTGGTGCCATAAAGGACACAACTGCTCTCTACAGACTGACGGGGCTAGGTGTTGGGTAGGTTGTACACTCAAGATGAACATTCCTTCCTTTTTGAAGCATTTTTTCTAAAATTTTATTATGTTTGATTTTATCCCCAACCAGACAAACTTCCTACCATCTTTCATATCAAATGCAACTAGTTGTCTAGCATCCTAATTGATAGAAAATTCTTTTTCATTTCAGTGATAAAGAGAACATTCTGTGCTGCAAATTTTTTATTATTATTTCAATTTGTGAGAGGAAAAAAACCCATACCTTTGACTGGGAGAGAGGAATTGTCTTCAAGATGAACTGTTCCACTGTGCTTTTTCAACTTCAAAAAAGTATCTCTTCCCCTAGTCACGTGCTTTGTTGCACTGAAGTTGATGTACCTGATATCTTTTTCTGTGGGTATGAGTAAATTTGTGAGATTGAGCCAGCACTTTGAATTTTTTTCATCATCATAATGTCTTCTTCAGTTTCTTTTTCCTCATCTTTGACAATATTACTGTGAACCTTCGACCTTGTTAATAATTTTGGTTCCTCTATGGGAGTCCATTGTGCACACAAATTTTAGGTATCATGGCTCTTATCACAGATATTAGATTTTGTCAATGTTCCACCAAGTTTCTGGGATAGGGGATGTGGGAATAGGGAAACATGTCTGGGAACATGTGGATACAGGAAATGTCATGGAAAATGTAGGAGTTCCTAACATAGGGATCCTTTTTCAAAATCCCCCAAAAAATTAAATATAAGAGAAACAAACGACAAGTCACAAACATGAACAATACAAGCATGGAATAGATATTCACATTTACCTTTAGGTTTTTATTTTTTGTGTTTTTTGTTTTAAAAAATTGAAATTTTATAAGGCCATTGAGCAAAACTCATGGGGATCGCCAGGAGTCCCCTTTTGGAGGGGAGACACTGATTACTTTCCCACAAAATGTTAATGTCCCCTATTTCTTCGGAAACACCCCCCCTGCATTTCTCCAAGTTTCCCCTTGAGGATGTGGGGAAACATTCCCTGTTGAGTTTCCCTGTCCCAAAAATTTGGGAAACATGGGGTGGTGCAGCCTTCTCTTGGGGGACTTCAATCCCATGTAATACTGTGTTTTGCATTTTATGAGAGAATCCTTTACTATTCGCAGAGAAAATTTTCTGAAATTTTTGCTTGGTAGAAAGGGCCTTTTCTTCATCTTCATTCTAGACATGTGCTTCCTCTTGTTGAAGTAAGCCAATGAGTTCTCCATAATTGGTATCTCTCTCTTTGAAATATTCGTTGAAGTAACAGAAACTTTGAATGAGGAAGGAAGAACATGTTGAACAGTCATTACCATTTGATTATCTTCCAGTGTGCATTTGACCTCTGAAAGCTGGTTCCTGTTGTCTTCTAATTGCAACAAAAATTGCTCATCGTTTTCATCCTCCTGCATCTTCAGAGTGCAATTTCTCCATGAGATACAATATTGGAGATTGATTGTTTACCTTGTAGATGGTTTTCAACTTCGTCCAGCCTGCATAAACATTTTCAGCTTTCTGATGGTGTGTTTGTAGGCTGTCATCTACTGAAAGAGTTTCAACATTAGGGTTTTTGATCTGTCTTGACTCAGGCCTGTTCTTGATCATCAGCCATACTGATAAAAAAATGACATACAAAATTTCTCATTCATGCATTATGTCAAACACTTGAACATCTAGGGTTTTAATTCAGAATGCTTTGAAAGTAAAACCACCAATTCAAGATCCCATCAAATACTGAAATAATTGCAAGCACATTGAACACATCAGTTTTGGTCAACCTAGACTGGGGAAAACCCTAAGAGGGATTTTTCATTAAGAAGAGTACAGAAATTTCAATACACAGAATTTCTCTTTCAACCCTCACTGGCAAAATTTCACAAACAGAAAACTAACCCAAAAATTTCAGCCAACCTCGAAATCTGTGCCAACCTCAATAACTGTGCTAAACTCTGCTGTACCTGCTGTACGGATGCTGTACGGTATGCTGCAGTTCTACCTCGATTTATGGGCCCACACATGCCTGCCTTTATTGCTGTACGGTCTGCATTTATTGCTCAGCCAACTTTCTTGGGATTCGAGCCAGTCTTCTAGGAATTCGATCCCACATGTGTGGTTGTCATTAATGCTGCTGTACGGTTGTTGGCTGCTGCAAACTGTGTGTTGTTCCTTGGGATGCGTGCTGCTCCTCTCTATTAGAAATCGTGCCCTTCTTTGCTTGGGAACTCTTCTTGGTCCTCAATCTCTCTCTTCCTCTCTCTTGATGGTGAGCGAATTCTCAATGCCCCTTCTCTTCTTTTATACTTTAATTTTGTAACTAACTTCTAACTACCCAAAATCTAGAGTTGCGATTAAATTACAAAATCTAGGGTCTAAAATACATGCACTCACTTTTTAATAATTAAAATATTTCACTTCAGTGAGACCCAAACTCATAAAGTACAAAATATCACACTTTATTTATATAAAGGTCACTTTTTACAAAAATGTACAAGGAGCAAAGACTTTAAGTCCCCCTCATCACACCCATACCAAAAATATGATGGAGGACCTTCAGAGTTATCTTTTCAACACATACCCTCCTTTTTCACCGAGACTACTTCCCATACTTCATCATACTTGAGAATAGTTTTCATCTTTGCCTTAAACTGCTTGTTTGCTAGCGCAAATTTTACTGCAGCCATAGTTTCAGGTTCAGTGAGTCTAAAACACTAGCTCTGATACTGCTATATTAAAAACAGAGCAGTGTATATTAAACAGGAAAGAAATGAAATGTGTATGAGAAGATGGAAATACAGAGCAATTTTTTCATGCATTGAAAAGAGTTCAAAATTTCAAATACAGACCAAAAAAATAAGGAAAAGTATGGTTTGGTGTAACTGCCCAGAACTGCAGCAAAACAGTCTTCTTTAACTAACCTAAACACTTTGCTAATCAGATATTCAATGTTTCTAACCTGCTTCTCCATTTCATTCAGTGTCCGATCCAATGAAAACACACTGAAAATCCACTGCTGTTATGAGTTTTCAGCTACTAAGCAACTTGCCAGCAAGAGCAAAGCAACTGCCTGGTGCTAGCAAATGATCATTGTGATTTCTTTTTATGTTTGTTTAGGGTTTTTAGATTGTAGGAGGGTTGGTGAGATCAGGTAGAAAATGGTGGAAAACTAGTTATTAGATTTTGAGGGCTTTATTTTTCAAGTTTGCAAAAGGGGGCCACTGGTGGGTATTTTTGCAACCTTTGAGTGCATGGGGTACATGTGTGTACCCAAATGTAGAAGACGTGAATTTTGGGTACTTTGTCATACCCACTGGAGTGTCACCGTGTACCTTGAAGTAACCAAGTCACTGTGTATGTATGGTATGTACCTTACATCCACAGTATGACATCCCTGTATGGAATTTCGTACCCAAGGGTTTGATAAACGTACCCTAGTACCACTGGCCTGAACCATAATGCCAGGTTAAAGAATATTTGAACAGTATCTGAAGACATGAGAATGATGAGATAGATTTCAACATAGATATGAATGGAACTTGCCCAAGCATCTTTGAGAGAAAAATGGACTCAAACTTTTAGTGAGAGATCAGTAGAATGTTTAAACAGAGTAGCATCCAACACGAGTTAAAACATGCCAAACAGGCCTGTTATCTGTCTAACAAGGGGAGACACTGTCACTAGAGGAGGTATTATTTATATTGTCATTAATAGTCACCCATGCCTTCGTCGGTTCTTGACATATGTCTCAATTGAAAATATCTAAGAGTGACTGTATATGTGTCAAATAGTTGTTGAATATTGTTTGTATCTTTGATTCTTTTGTATTGTATCTGAGGAAGATTGTCAACAAACGTGATGGCACTTTTACTATATGATTGCAATATACTTTCTTTGATTCTTTAGAGGACTTTAAAATTCCTTTTATTGGAATCCTCTTATTATTTTAGTTCTTTTGATTACATTGCTGTTTCTAGTACTTGTCAATTTATTTGATCTCACTCTTCACACTTCCATTAAAGATTCCAACAGTCTGCCTAGCCTTATGCCATATTTTAATTTTCTTTAGGATGAGTTTCTTAAATAAATGAATGCTTCACATTATGAAACTGTTCATCCGTTATTTGCAAAGTGGACTGTCATTTGTTAGCCTTTTTAAAATACTTATATTGCTTTAGAAACATCTATTTTACATTAAATGATACATCATAAAAGGATTGGACGTTTTAGTTATGCAACAATGTATTGCTATTTATAAATAACATTTTTAATTGAGTACAATTATTGTTGTTGTCTTCTGTGTTTCTTTCATTCATCAATGTGTAGTAACTTTAGAAGTACAAGTTGAAATTGTAGCCATTTATATCAAGATTTTGCTTATACATGCCACATATTCGCTTAGTTCGGAAAATATAGCATGCCTGTCAGTAAGATATTGTCTCAACTGAAAATATCTAAGAGTGACTGTATATGTGTCAAATAGTTGTTGAATATTGTTTGTATCTTTGATTCTTTTGTATTGTATCTGAGGAAGATTGTCAACAAACGTGATGGCACTTTTACTATATGATTGCAATATACTTTCTTTGATTCTTTAGAGGACTTTAAAATTCCTTTTATTGGAATCCTCTTATTATTTTAGTTCTTTTGATTACATTGCTGTTTCTAGTACTTGTCAATTTATTTGATCTCACTCTTCACACTTCCATTAAAGATTCCAACAGTCTGCCTAGCCTTATGCCATATTTTAATTTTCTTTAGGATGAGCTTCTTAAATAAATGAATGCTTCACATTATGAAACTGTTCATCCGTTATTTGCAAAGTGGACTGCCATTTGTTAGCCTTTTTAAAATACTTATATTGCTTTAGAAACATCTATTTTACATTAAATGATACATCATAAAAGGATTGGACGTTTTAGTTATGCAACAATGTATTGCTATTTATAAATAACATTTTTAATTGAGTACACTTATTGTTGTTGTCTTCTGTGTTTCTTTCATTCATCAATGTGTAGTAACTTTAGAAGTACAAGTTGAAATTGTAGCCATTTATATCAAGATTTTGCTTATACATGCCACATATTCGCTTAGTTCGGAAAATATAGCATGCCTGTCAGTAAGATATTGTTAGAGTCTGTTCTTGTCAGCTTCTAATCCTTTTCTTTCTGATTTTGATTAGGGAGTGTACGAGACAAAGATGCCTTTAGATCTTTATGCAGTGCTGCAACTTGGTTGTGTTTGCAAAGTGGATATCAATGCTAGAAATCATAATCTCAGAGATGGCTGGAATTTAAGTGAATTACATATGAAGACGACCACAGAATGTCCTTATATGCAGGATCCGGTTGCTTTCTTTTATTTATATCACAGGTACTTAGATTTTAACCTCATTGTTGTTTAAACTTTTCTAATAATTGTCATCTTTCTCGTAGGTCCCCAAATAGGCATAGTTGAATTTAAACTAAATTAATAGTGGGGAGCTTTAAACCTGCCAATGTAATTAGATTTGCAATGTTTGATGTTGGGTCAGTGACTGAGATTTTAAGTTTATTATATGAGAGGCTTTTACCTGAATGTGGAATATCTTCTGTTTGTGGAGTATTCCATATTGGAGACTTTCATTTATTTGAGTGAATATTATTTTTGTTTTGAAAATTACTGATTATTTGATTATTTATTTTTAAAGATTTCTCTTTCATCTTCTCTCCCGATCTTATTTATGTGCCCTCTTCTCCTTCCATTTTTAACATTTGCACTCTATCTTTTGTTTTTGCTTCTATGATGGGTGAACTGTTCACCCGAGACATTGGGAATAAAAATACATCATGCGGTCTTTTACTGAAAAGCATCAATAACAATAAAATTAATATATTCCTGTCAGTATTTTTGTTTATGAGTTCAAAATTAAGTTTAAAGGTAAGTGTTATGTGATGGGCATAACTTCTAGCATTTTTCACTGAAACTGGTAAAATTCAAATTTCAAACACTCTATCTGTGCTTGGGGTAATCTTTTTTGCAATTTAAGCTACATTTTAAATATTTTCTGCCAAAAGCAATTTTTTTTGGTTAGGCATAGTTTTGTGACATTTACAACTAAAATAAAACTTTGTGAACTATATGGTTTGGAGTTTCTGAGAGTTTCTTGCTTTCTTATCCATTTTTGGTATTAAAAGCATAAATTATTACAATGAGTTGGCTAAGCCCTTTTAGTTTTTAGTATTTTACACAATTGGCTCTTTGTTTGAAACTTATCTTTTGAGGTCCATTAGTCATGCCAGCATGTCTATGTTAACACATGGCAATATTACCATAATGTAATGAAGACCTGTTTGTGCATGTCCTGTCTGACTGTTTCTTTTTCCACGGATCAGGAGTATTTCTTACAACCGAAATTTCTCATTTTAAAGGTTAATGTTTCAACGGGGATCTCTATTTTCATAATTTGAGATTGAACACTGTAACATATATCCATAAATGTAACATACATTCCAATTCAGACGTAAATGCAACATATATCCATGCTGTTTTACATATGAGCTAAAGTTGCTGTATTATATATGAGCTAGTAATCAGTAAGTTTTAGATTTGAGTTCCAGTGTCATGGAAATTTCTAGTAGTGCATTAAAGTCCACTCACAGATTCTTCATTTGGTATCTATGTGTGCATTTCCTCCGTTTTCCTTCTGTGATGAGTTTATTCTGTTCATTCATGAAATTCGCTATGTTAAATTGAATAAAAAGCATACAATTGTAATTTTTGACATTTTACAATTCTAATGGAATTTTGTGCACCTTTGTACTTGTATGCGCAACTACGCACTTGGTAATTTGAGCCATCTGATGCAAAGTTTAGCAACTTAAAAAGTATTTTAAGACTTAACTGATTATAGAAGTGCACACATTCTGGAATTTGTGTTGATTGTAGTGCATCTGAAGGAAGAGGCCTATTTGCTCTTCACATTCCTGCTTCAAACATGGTGTCAGTAGTTGTTGTCAACCCTTTCCAGAATAGGGAGCTCTCTTCTGGTCAGATTGAAAAGCAGTTCCGTGAAGGTTTACGATGCAGTGGAACATCAAATGTGGATATGCACTCTGATTCTATTCCTACTGTCTTCAAGGTGCACATTTATTTGCCTGGATTTTGAGTATGTTAATGCCTCAAATACTCTAGAATTTTTGAATTTTATGTGATGATAACACATCTACATTTTGTGTCTAGGTGGATTATGTCGGTTCTATTGCAGATGCAGGAAAACTACTGCAGAGAACACTAAATGATTACAGGTGCCATGCATGTTTACAATTTTAGAAGTCCATTTCAGTGGATTGGGAAAAATACAACTATTATGTTAATTGTGATGGCATTACATGATTTTATGATCACTTTCTTATGTGCTTCCTTATTGCTTCTTGTTAATTACAACAAAATTATTATTTTTTTTTTACGGAAACGGTTAAAGTTTATAAATGTCTGGCAAATGGGCTGCCAGGGCCTTTACAATTCAAATCCGCTGTACGGAACTTCATTTCCAGCTCAGAAGACCAGCTAGAATGATGCTGATGTTTCATACTCTTAAGGGATAGGGTGCTTTGATATTTCTCCGTTAACAATAAGTTGACTCTTGCTCAGGCTCGCTCCTCGATTGGCTTCAGTGTCCGCAAGATTATTGAGACTCCTTAGAACGTGGTAAACCTTATAGGTTCTGAAATGCTTCAGCATGAGTAGGATTTTCCTGTGTATGTGGGTCAGATTTGTACTGGCAGGCTTCTTCTTGGTGTGCAGATCCTTGACAATCAACCTAGAGTCACCAAAGATGGTAATCTTCTGGATGTTCATTTTTCTTGCTTGATTCAGTCCTTGCCACAGTGCAAGATACTCAGCAATATTGTTGGATGCATGTCCTAGGCCCCAGGCATAGGATAAGACGGTGGTACCGTAGGGATCGAGAATAATGCCTCCTCCTCCAGCTTGACCGGGGTTCCCTTTCGAGGCCCCGTCAAAAAATAGGCACCAATCATTCAGGACAGATCTCCACTTGATGAATTCCTGTTCTTCCAGCCTGATATCCCAGCGAGCCTTTTGAGGAGGTTTGATAGCTTGATTGCTTTGCTGGTTCACCTTGATCTCCTTAAGCCAGCGCTCTTCTTCGGGCAGTAGAGAGGCCTTATTTCTGATCGTTGACTTGGTGCTTATAGCTTCAGCAAGCATGGATCTAGCCTTCACGGCCACTTGAGCTGGAAGTCTGCATTCCTCTTTAAATATCCTATTATTTCTTTCCAACCAGACTTTCCAGCAGAGGAATTTCGGGGGTCCACATCCATGCATGCTTGAGGACGTCTTTTTTGCTTAGCTCGAAGGGGGCAAGATCGATCCAGCTGCTGATTAGATCCTTGATCGAGTTGGGCAGTTTTACAGCGATGGATCCAGTCATGAGACTCCACACTTCCTTGGTGAAATCACAGGAGATGAACAGGTGGTCTATTGTTTCTTCAGCATTATAGCACAGAGGGCAACGTGATGGCCCTGCCCAGCCTTTGATTTTCAGTTTTTCTCCTGTCAAAATACTGTTGTGGAGGACGGTCCAGATAAAGATATCGATCTTAGGGATGGAGGCAAAATTCCAGAGGGCTTTCCACGGTCCAGGGTTGGGAGAGACCCACGGCACCTCCAGAATCGCGTCATAGCCCTCTGCTGCAGTGTACAAGCCCGATCTGGATCCCCAGCTGCGTGTGTCTTTAGCTCTGGCGCTGATGGGGGTCTTCCCTTGCAAATTATCCAGCAGGGTAATAGCTTCATCATCCAAATCGTGGGGATAGTCACCCAGGTTCCAGTTTTCCCAGGATTCATCTTCATCTTTGTTCCAGACAGAAATGTCCTTCAACGTTCTGAGATTTTTATTGTCAAGCCAGTCTTTAATATTGCTCAGTTCGTTGAAATTGTTTAGCGGCTGATCCCCAAGGATCGAGTCCTCCCAGATTCGAATTTTTTCTCCATTGCCAGGAGACCACGTTAGCTTGGAGGTGAAGAAGGGGATAGCTCTCTTACACAGTGAAAAAATCGGGGAGCCTTTCTGCAGTTTCGTGGCCTTTTCAAGACACCTCTGTCTGTCTCCTTTGAAGTATTTCTTCTTGAGTGTTTGCTTGCTCCAGGTTCTTTTGCCTGTTATCATCTTCCAGAGAATTTTGCCTCCCATGGCAAGATTTTGGGTGGCCACGTCTCTAATTTGAAGACCCCCTTCCATTTTTGGCCTGGTGATCTTATCCCAGCTTACTAGATGAGGTTTTTTCTCACAGTTACGACCACCCTCCCACAGGAAACGACGGAGCAGCTCATTAATTCTATTTGTAATGGTTTTTGGAGCTAGTAGCACCGAGCATTGATATATTGGAAGGCTGGTGAGGACAGAGTTCATCAAAATCACTTTGCCTGCTTTGTTGAGCCAGTTTGCCCCCCACACCTGTATCTTTTTTTTTAGTTTATCCAGCATAGGCAGCCAATGGGAAACTCTAGTAGTGTCTTTGAAAATTGGGATGCCCAAATAGGTGAAGGTGTCCCAAATGGTAACAGCTTCCATTTCCAGAGTCCGAGCTATATCCAACATTGCACGAGGTGAACAGTTCCAGCCATAGACCTTGCTTTTGAGGAAGTTTATTTCACTTCCGGATGTATTCCTGTAACAGTCCAGTTCGAGTTTAAAATTCCTGGCTGTGTTGAGATTGGCAACTCCCAGTAGGAGTGTATCATCGGCGAACTGGGCATGGTTTACATCCTTGACCTTTGGGACAATTCTGATGCCTGAAAGAGACCTATTTTGGAGACTTCTGTTCAGCTGATAACTTAGGACAGCGGCCTGTAAAACATACAGCATCGGGGAGAGAGGGCAGCCTTGCCTTAATCCTCTTGAGGCCTTGAAGAAATCAGCAGGCCGCCCATTGACCAGCGGGGCAATCCATGGAGATGAAATGCAAGCTTTGACCCATATAATGAAATTCTGATTGAATCCAAAGTTCCTCATGGCTGCAAAAAGGAAATCATGCCTGACTCTGTCAAAGGCATTGGCTAAATCCAGCTTTACTACCATCCCTTTCTCTTTTCTCTTGTAGCTGGAGTGGATGGCTTCTTGCACTAAGATAATGTTGTCCAATATCTGTCTACCTTTCACAAACCCCCCTTGGTTTTCCGGAATCAGCTTAGGCAGGATTTTTTTGAGTCTATTAGCCATAATTTTGGTTATGATTTTGTAACCCGTGTTACACAGGGATATAGGTCTGAATCTGCTGAAGTTTTTAGCTCCTTTTTCTTTCGGAATGAGCGCCAGGAAGGAGGAATTAGTGCTGCCCCCCAATTTGTTACAGTTCTGGGCCTTCTTCACCATTCTGTACAAATCCTTCTCTATTATTTCCCAGCAAGAAATATAGAACCTGGCTGTGAACCCATCTGGTCCAGGTGCCTTATCAGGGTTCATATTGTCAAGGGCTTTCTTGACTTCGCGAATGCTGATAGGCCTGTTGAGCTGCAGGTTGTCCTCTTCATTGACCAGTAAGGGAATTTCTGAAAGTGGGTAGGAGTTCGGTTCCACCGGGTCCTGGTCAGGGGCGGAGTAAAGATTTTTGAAAAAGTAATGGGCTGCCTCCTTAATGCCTCTAAAGTCCTTTATCACTTGGTCTTGGGTCTGAATTTCGGTGATGGCATTGTAAATCTTTCTAGCTTGGGCTTGCTTGTGAAAGAATGTGGTGTTTTTGTCTCCAGCTTGGAGCCAAAGCGATCTGGATTTGACTCTCCAGTAGGTTTCCTCTTCTCTGCAGGCTTTATGGTATTCCTTTTGGAGCTCAGCTTCCCGGAAAAGCAATGCAGGAGTGACAGGGGAATCTTCCAATAATAGCTGATGCCTTCCCAAGGCCTTCTGGATTCTCTTCCTTTCATCCATTGGGGATCCCAGCCCTTTGGCCCAATCTTTCAGGGCCCCTTTAAGTCTTCTAAGCTTTTCTTCCCAAACGAAGAACGGGGAGCCTTGAACCGGTTCTTTCCAAGATTTAGAGACAAGGTCGAGAAAGCCTTCCTGGGTTACCCAATTTGGGCTGAACCGGAAGGGAATGGGGCCTAACTTTTCATCAGGGTGCAGCGATAGGGAGATCGGCTTGTGGTCAGAAGTATAATGCGGGTGAATCTTAGAGGATGCCATCAGCCCTAGGGTTAGGAAGGAGGAGTGAAGGAGGAACCGGTCAAGGCGGGCAGCAATGTGACCAGGTCCCAATCTTTTATTTGACCACGTATACTTTCCTTTGGCAGGGGTGATGTCTTCAAGGTCCCATTCCAGCATTAGGTCTTCAACCCACTCTCTTGCAGGGTCCCGCACAATAGAACCCCCTTTTTTTTCCGCCAGAGCTAGGGTGACATTTAGATCTCCAGCCAACACTAGATTTTCCGGCTTGTGGAGCGTCAGAAACATTTTTAAGGTGTCCCAACAATCTTTTTTTTCAGAATAAGAGACAGGAGCATAAATGTTAAAGAGACTTACATGATGGCCTGAGTCTTTATGAAGCAGCTTGGTGAATAGCCAGTGAATGGTTCCTTCTTCTTCAATAAGGTCGAGCTTTGCAGAGTCCCAGAAGGTTGCTAAGCCTCCCGAGGCTCCTCTTGCACTTATAGCCCTCGCCGGGCCTTTCTTCCAGAACGAGTTGCTTGCACGGAGGAGAGCATCTTCCTCCAGTTTCGTCTCCTGGATTAGTAGGACTTCGGGCTTCATTACTCTTACTAAATCCCTTATAGCTTCTTCTTTTTGAGGGCTGCCTAGTCCTCTGCAATTCCAGGAGACGTATTGCATTATTTACCTGGGGGAGGGTGATGACCCCCTTTCGGGGTCTTTCCCAGCCTCATTCCGGATCTGGTATTCATCATTTCAGGTATGGTGTGTTGAGAGCCTTGGACCACGTCCTTGTAGGATTGCTCTTCCCTTCGCTTCTTTTCTGACTTCCGTCCGCGTTTTGGTTGATCCGGGGAACCTGATTGACTGCTTACTTCAGTATCACCATCCTCAGAGGAGTCAGCTCCTGTTTCCGAGGCTAGGCTGATATGATCTTTGGTTGGACTGGCGGCACCAGCTTGATGGGTTGAACCGATTGGGTCTTGTGGTGCCCTGGCTTCATCAGCTTCTGGTATATCCCCGAGGTTTTGGGGTACCGTTAGATCTTCCTGAGTGGAGGGCTTTGAGTTACCTTCCTTTGGAGGGCCTTGGGCCGTCTTTTCCTTGCTTCTGACTATGTTCGAGGGTTTTCCTTTTTTTACTTTCTGCCATCCTTCAGCATCTTCTTTCTCAGCAGTTAGCTTGGGACAGTATCTTTGGAAGTGGCCATGCTCCTGGCAGTTTCTGCACTTGAATGGCAGATGCTCATAATCCAGCTTCTGGTAATGGGTCCATGTTCCGACTTTTAGTTTTATTGCCTCCGGGAGGCAAGCTTCCAGATCGACTTCGACGCAGATTCTGGCACATGTATATTGGCCCTTATTGTCTGCTTTGTCAATGAATCGTCCGATTCCGTTCCCTATTCTCTGCAATGAATCGAAGTCCCAGCAGTGCACCGGGAGGTTAGGGAGCCTGACCCACACTGGCACTTCCTTGGGGAGATCGATCGAGGGATCAAAGTCTGGGGTCCATTTATTCAGGTATAAGCCCTGCGTCCCCATGAAGTAGGGGCCGTTTCTAAAGATCAAGTCTCGATCTTCTTCGGAGATAAATTCAAATATGAAATACCCTCTCCCTACGGGGTAGCAAGTTACTCCATTTTTGAGATTGGGCCTCCAGTTCCTCTGTATCCAGTCATCAGTTGTTTTAGTGGATGGCCATAGGCCCATGAACTGCCCTACGAGGCCTCGCTTTGCCAAAGCTAGAGCAATCTTCATTGGTTTTTCTTCAGGAAGGGCGATTTCAGGTATGTCTTCAAGCTTCTTGATGAATTTCGGGACCTCCGGAGGAGAGGGTTTCTTTCCTCTGCCATGGACAAGCCTGCTGAAGGCTTCCTCGTCTGAACTGGACGGGGGGGGGGCGTCCTCCCCTCCCCCAGGTGCCGCCATCCTGCTCAGCTGCGTCTAGGGTTAGCAGGTCGTGGCTGCGTGCTCCTCAGCTGCGCGCTGTCAATTACAACAAAATTATTATACCACACTCTGTGAGTGAATTATAATGATAGCTTGGGTTAGTCTTTTGTTTAATATTTGAATAGATCAATTGAAGATGCCCCTTTCACTCCGAACTCAGATTTATTGTCTTAAGGATTACAACACGACCACTTTTGGTCAAGAATGGACTTTGATATGATGCCATTCTTGTCTAAAGTGCTTTTCTTTCAATATTGTCCATAAATGTTATAAAAAGAACATGTAATAGCCATGCAACTCCTTGAAATGTATCCAATAAAGCCTTTGAGGTGGTTACATGACTATTCCATTGCTTGGCTTCTAATTTCTTGGCAGTCCTAAAATGTTTTCTATGCTAAACGTATTATGATCATTGTTCTCAATTCTTTGAACATTTTTGATGGTTCTTTATCCACACTCACTCATGTTGTTTTATGCGTTGTAATTGTTCCTCTTTCTATCAACTATCTTGTCTAAGTCAATTGATGCCATTGATAGTAGTTCAATAAATCTTAAAAAGACAGTCAATAAATAACCATTGAAGTGGAGAGAATAGACAATGTGATATTAATGATGCATTAAGTATACATCACAAGGCTAGGATGATGACGAGCTTTAATCTAGTGAACATGTGTGGACATGCACTATTCTTGTACTTCATCTATTTGTTACTTATCCTTTTACCTTTTGGGTGGTTTCATCAAAATTGATCACTCACCTACTTTATTGTACTTCTATTGGAGACATGGACAAAGATGATCTCTCTCCCATAGTGTTGTACTACCATATATAAATAATACAAATGAATGTGCAACTTGTGTGTAGTGTCGACATTATACTTGTATAGTTGTCTCATTGCTTATTTACTTGTATATGAGTTCCATTAGTTATTGTGTACATATTAGTTAGTAACTTAGTACTAGAGCCTCAAGATTAGGCCTTTTGCAAGAGCTCCGCAATTCCAACTTCCTTTGGGATTTTCCTTTTGATCAAGAATATCCTTTGAGCTCTCTAAGTTCAAGCAATTTACAAGTGCGGCGACATCATCAATCATTGCCCTTAGGTCATTGATGCACAATTAACTTGTGAATTTTTGCGGGTTCCATTGGTGATTTGAAGAACTGCTAGTTTTTTTCCACCCTATTTCATTGATTCTTTACTTGTACTATTGGTTTTTTACTTGTGTTGTTGGTTGCTACAACATGTGAAATTGGTTTAGAAACTAGCAAAACAATCAAATGTTTCCAATTTTTTCAAGTGGGTCCCAATCCACAATTGTGATTTGTGAATCACTAGTTTTTGGCTTTGGAATGAATGGGTCAAGGAATTTGGACAACCTTAGGGCATAATATGATGGATAATTGAACACCTAGACATTACACAAGGATGGCAATGGCTACAAATTCATCTCCATTTCTTAAATATTTCCACCAATACTTTTTGGATGACCAATTGTTAAGTAGGTTGCCTTTGACAAGTTCATGATGTTGTACCTTGTTCAACAATTCAAGGATTTTAAGGATGACAATAATGGAAACTCTCTTCTCCTTGATATTCAACAATTCATTGATTTGCACATGATGTATTTGCAATTCACACACCTTTTGGAGGATACCAAGATCTTGTCCAGTACATCCTTGTATGGATCCCTTGCTAGGTGGTACCCCAGAAAGAGCAACTTGAGTGTCAGATTTGAGCAGATTATAGGGTCCTCAACAAGGTCACTATTAAGAATTGCTACATGTTTCCCTACGTTGATGACCTTGATCAACTCAAGTGGGGCAAGTACTTCCACTAAGTTGGATCTTGCCTCAAGGTATCATCAAGCTTGGAGAGAACATGTTGCCGCCGGAACACGCACTTGGGGGTTATCGCAGCAGAAATCTTAAAGTTGCTTAGGTGCATTCCTTGGGAGCAAGTCTCGAGTCAAGTACTGTCACTTGATCTTGACTCCTCCGTTTAGGCATAACTCCTAATGAAGCCAGGGGGGTAGTCCCTATGAGTTACTAGGAATACTACAAAATTTATATCATTGAAATTTTAATATTTTATAATTTAAGATTCTAAAGATTAATAGTAACAAAACATTAACATTAACATCATGTATTGTGCTTGTCATCATGTAAACACTAAGCCACTAACGAAACAAATCACAATTCATCCATAAATGATAAATCATCTAACTAAAATTAATCTAAACGAAATATAGGTTACAACTTACAATCATGCAGTGGATATTGTTGTGACCTTGTACATGCCAGTTTTATTTTTGGTGCTTGGCATTAGTGTCCCTCTTATTTTGTGAGTTTACATCTCCACTGCATGAGCAAGAATGGACGGTATTGCTACACAGCACTAATGCAGAAGCTCTTTGGCTAAAAAAAATTTAGTACTGATTATAAGTTGCTATTACATTTTTTTCCTTCTGCTATTTGATTCCAACCTGAGCGACTTGTGTAGAATGCATTCATTGAAAGTTTTTATCACAATTTAATGACACAAATGAAACTATGTATGGTTTTTGAGGACCATCTTCCAAATATGCATGTTAAGAAAAGTTAGACCAGAACCTATTGGAATGATTCCTTGCAACTGTTTGTCTGCAATTATTTTAAGCTCCGCCAGCTCATTTACACAAATGCTAACTAATGATTTCAAGAGAGAATGGGGAACCTTGAAATTTAGAGTCATGCCTAATGCAAAATATTTTTCTTTGGATGAACCAGGGATCAGCATCGTGGTCCCACACTTAGTGTCATTGAATGTCCAAATTCAGAGCTATTAAATGCAGCTATTCCTGTCCTGTCGGATTTCCCTTTTATCAAAGTTCCTTGCAATGCTCGTGATAGCCAATACCAGGTTCCTTTCTTGTTATCAATTACTGGATTACTATATCATTAATGATATTGCAAAGTTTTCTTCAGTTTCCTTTCCTGGTGACCACAAGAGTGACCTACTTCATTTTTTTGCCGGATTTTTTTTCATTCTCTTGCAACAGGCTCTTGGATGGCAGAGTATGGCAGCAAAGACGGGGATGCAACGTTGTGCTAGATCATCCCAGTGGTTGAATGAAAGAATTGCTCTTTCTCGATATGCACATGTAGTGAAATCTATTTCAAAGTTCAAACTGTTATTTTCATGTTATGGCTAAGAAACTTTTCTAAAAAGTACACCAGGGTCTGATTTGTCAATTACTTTGATGCAGGTACCCATAGGTAACTTCGACCTTGATTGGCTTCTATTTACTGCGGATATCTTTTATTCCCGAGCCCTACATGATCACCAACAAGTGAGTTGTCCTGTAATGATAGTGTATGTTTGAGTAAATATCCACTAATGACAATTTTTGTTTAAGACTTCTATTTTGAAATGAGTTCTAAAGCTAAATTGCATTTTAGATTTTGTCAGAGTGCTTGTGCACTTTGTATCATAAGTCATCTCTGTGCATATAGAATCAACAAAAGGGTACATTAAATGGTTGGTGAAATCTTTTATATATCTCTTGTTATGTTTGTTTTTTGTGGAATCAGGTGCTTTGGATATCTGACGATGGAATTCCAGATCTGGGAGGTATTCCAGAAGAGGAACCAAGCTTTTTAGATGAAGTAAGAAAAGAGAACTGGGTGAACTCAGCCATTGATATGATGTATTTGTATTCATTTTTCTTTTGAGATCAAATTTGCTATAGGTGCTTTAGTTTAAAGAATTTTTAGGAACTGGAAATGTCATTCTAGAGAAAACTAAAAGTCAGGGCTTATTGACATGCTTACATATCGATTGACCATTTTAACATTCAATATTCCTTTCCAGGAATGTTTTTGATACTATTCTTTATTTTTGTATTCTTTTTTTCCAAGTTGACGTATAAGTCTTTGGACCACAATACTTCAGAATTCTGCTGAAAATTGTATTTTTGTAGAGTCATCAAATCATATGATTGATTGATTAAACACTTTCTTTCAAAATCATTTAGGTTTGGGTTCTTGGATGCAATTGCATGGCAGATCTGCATGGTATATGTCATCTGCAAATCCCATTTAAACAGCTTAGAATTTTTGTGTGAATATTTATAAAGTGTTGATTTCTTCAACCTTGCCTCCTATTCACCTACCTTGTGTAGTTCATGAATTAACGTTTCCACTTCTCAGTTTTCAAGATTTATATAAAATGCTAACCTGAGTTAGGTGAGTTGAGTTGCTGCTTAAGTGGAATGATTTTTATCTATTCAAGGGTATTCATAATTCTAGCATTTGTTATTGAACATCAAGATTTCTTCCTCCAGATAGAATTTTTTCAAATTGTTACTTTTATGAATACAAGTTATGTTATTTTAATTCAGAAGAATAAAAAGCGAACTTTACACCATAGTATAAATTACTTAAGTTGAATGTCAGATATTTAAATTGTGTCTTTTGTTTCTTTTTAACTTTCACTAGCTAATTTTGCATTTTTTCAAATTCCTCCATCTCACTGTTTTGGAGTGCATGTTGTCATCCTCTTGTTTATCTTAATCTTTGTTCATGGCACGGTCGTCATTCAGCTATATGAACTGATTTTAGCTCCTAATTGTTGCCTTATACTGTCTTATTTAAGTATATTCCAAGGTAATTTCTATATGCACTTGGATTAAGATGTTATGCAGACCACTTTTCTATTTGTAGACTAACTTGATTGGAATTGCATTATGACACACTTGTGGCTTTGTATGGTACAGGTGCAACAGCCTGTTCTTGTTTTCCCAGGAGCATATAGGACAGTTTCTGTAGAGTTGAAGGTTTGCCAGCTTTTGCATCTGTGCTTGTTGCCCTTTTCTTCTGTATTAGTTCAACTGTGCACATCATCTTTGCGATTCTCTGGTTATTGTTTTTGCATGTAAAATGCATATTATGTCATGGATTTACATTTTTGATTGTACAGATCCATCATCTTGCAGTAAATGCAATAATGAAGAGCAACCAGGTGAATGAAATGGAAGGAGGAACATTATTAGGATTTGAACTAGATGCCAAAGGAGGGGGAGGACAATTTTGCAGTGAATCAACAAGTTGGGATGAAGCAACTTCATGTGCACCTGCCTTTCGTATTTTGAAGCAAATGGTTCAGGGATGTGTAGCTGATGCAGTTTCCTCTGGAAACGTATTTGCAGATGCTTTGCTGCAACATATATATCGCTGGCTTTGCAGGTGCTTCTTGATCAAATGCACTATTATGCTATTGCTTTTGTCCTGTTTGATTATTATACATATTTTTGTGCCATTTTTCCACTAATCAAAACAATCTCTGGCATCCCCTATAAAATACTGACTTCTTGTTCTATATTCTCTCCTTCAGTCCACAGTCAAAGCTACATGATCCAGCTCTTCATCGAGTTCTACAAAAGGTCTGTATTTTCCTGAAGCTCATTATAAACATGACTGCTTAATGCATGAAAAGTGGGCTTTTTCTTGGAAAACGAGATCTCAAGAGACAAAAAGGGGAAGAAAAGATCAGCAATTTTGAATCTTGGATGTATTTTTAACTAATTGGACTGATGAATTTCATTTTAACAGGTTATGCAAAAAGTATTTGCTTTACTGATAGCAGAATTCCGCAAACTTGGGGCAACCATTATCTATGCGGATTTCTCCAGAATCATTATTGATACGGGAAAAGTAAATGTAATAACAGCTCAAGGTTATTGTGAATATCTTCTGAAAACCCTTCAAAGCAGGTACTTTTCCAACTTGGCATGTTAGTATGTTGTAATTAATTGTAGATAATATGCGATGTCTCTAATTGGTTCCCCTAGTTTTTGAGAGAGTAATAGTGCTTCTTACAACATGCCCATGTGTTGCTCTGAAGAAAAGGAAAATGTCTGACATCTTTGCAGGGAACTTTTTGAATGGATTGAGCTAGAGCCTCAGCGTTTTTGGCACTCTCTTTTATTCATGGACCAGGTGGGCATGGTGATCTATTAATCTTGGGTGCAATATTGCATGCATCTCTTGTAAATATATGGTTCCCATCTTTCATTGCTTGTTTAACACTTTTGATTCATCTTTTTCTCTTTTTCATGATCTGTTTATGACTTAAATCTTCAAATATTAGTTTATTTCAATTCTTTTGAAATTAAAATGCAAATCCTCATCGAGACAAAAAGCTTAACCTGAATTAATTTGTGTTTTGTCACTCAGTATAACTATGGAGGAATTCAGGCCAAGGGTGTTACTGGAACAGAGTCAACTAATTCAGTTTTAGAAGCTGATACTCAACAAGAGATAGTATCAAGCTGGAATATTGCAGAGTATCTTCCCAAGGCTATCCAGGTAATCCTGCTGAGGTCATTTTAAAGGCATTTGTTAGCACTTAGAAGTTTCCCGTTCTCCCAAAATAAGGATACAAGATTAACTAGTTTTTGAAAAATTGGATTTCTGCACTGTCCAATAGCTATCTTTTGATTCCATTAATGAAAGTCACTTTAGAGAATCAAATTACTAAAGTAAAAATGAAGCAGGGGCCTAAGAATAACCAAGCATGTTACCATTTTTACAGAGGTGGTTGGATCAACACATTCAAGATTATATGATAAGATAAGACAAGAATATTTTATTAATGTCCTATGACCATAAAATTAGGTCAATAGGACTGAAAGATATGCCCAGTGTGAATGCAATGTGGGAGTGCAGAAGCAGCTCCTAGGTAATGCTGAAAGTAAGATAAAGAAATTGAAAGAAAAAATGCAGCCCAATACCCCTCATTTTCCATGGGTGTCTACATGTCTTTTTATCACATTTTCAGCATGGGGTTACATGTTGATGGAGATTTGGATAGCCTTGTATTGATGCTTGTGGAGGCCTTTTCTTGTGGAGAGTCCTTGATCCTTGGCATATACATGTCATCATAGCACGTTTGGGTATCATCTTTGGTTGAGCACCCTCCTTGTTTCTTTCTCGTGGCATGTGTGGTGGCATTCTAGTCACTTGTAGAGGGGGTCGTGCCCTTCCTCAAGGGTTGGTTATCTATTGTGGAACTTGTTCATGAGTTGGATGCTCTTATTTTTGATGGATGGTCTCCTTTGGAGGGTTGTTTACACACTCATCTAGGCCATTTTTGTTTGGATGTTTCTGGAGGGGCGTCTTAGCTTAGGAAGCGATTATCTTTTGATAGAGTGCCCAGGATTAAGCCATTTGAAAAGTGGTTAAAATAGAAGATTTGATAAATATTGAGGAAGTTAGCATTTCTAGAACTATCGTTTAAAGGGCCGCACTGTATATCTATCGCGCGTGCCATTTGGAGGGTTGTTTACACACTCATCTAGTCTATTTTTGATTGGATGCTTTTGGAGGGGCATCTTAGCTTGGGAAGCAGTTATCTTTTGATAGAGTGCCCATAATTAAGCCATTTGTAAAGTGGTTATAATATAAAATTTGATAAATATTGAGGAAGTTAGCATTTATAGAACTGTCGTTTAAATGCCCACATTGTATATCTGTCGCCCATGCCTTTTGGAGCCTTTTCATGGAGAGCATTCACCTTATTTGAGGAAGTGCTCCACCTTATGAGGCTTTTTCTTGGAGATCTAACTTTGGAGAGCCTTTGGAGGCTAGGTTTGACTTCTTTTGGTCATCATTCACCCTCATTTGATGGATACACACCCCTTTCGTGGGCCTTTCTTCTCTCGAATATTGTACTTGTGGTTTTGACTACCATATTTTTTGGAAGCCTAGATATTTCTTGAGGTTTTGTTGGAATATCTTGATTTGTTTACTCCACCCTAGACTTGATCTAGGATTCTATCATTATTTTATTGTAAAGGAAGTTGAAATCCTCTCTTATATAAGAGTCTCTTCCTCATTCATTTCTCATGTTTGGATTGGGGGAGAAATCCCACTAAGATTTAATGAAATATGTCTTGGTGTTTATGGATGGTTGATGCTAGCTCTATGATGAGGATATCTTGCTAATGCTATGGTGTATTATTTTGGATCAACAATGGTTTCTTGCTTGGGATCATTTGCAAGTGAACTCTTTACTTTGCAAGGTTAAATTTATTTGGTTTATGGTTGAATAGGTGGTGTATTTTTAGCTCTTGATTTTATGCTCTAGCTGTTGAAGATACCATTCCATATATTCCCTTGTAGATTATAGGATAAATTTGGCCTTTCTTGGCTATGGTAGGAATTGGTTGTCAAGCCCTAGCTATCATTGGATGTTAGTAAGCTCTTCATTACTATCCTTGATTGACCCCATTTGCCCATTTGATAAGACATTAGTCTCCAATCCCTTCATCACCATTATCTTTTACTTTCATAAAAAACCTTGTTTTGCTAGGGTTACTCTTTGAATTTACCTTTTGCTTCATTGCTAAACCCTAGTAATCCTATTTAGGACTGCTCCCTTTAGCTAGAGAAGAGATAGCCTAAAGAACATAAGAGTGTTAGGTGTGGTGACACAACCTATATAAGTGTGTAGCTACACTAATTACCAGGTGTAACTGAAACCAAACCCAAAAGGTGTATCATAGCATCATAGGTGTAGTACTACAAAGTGAGAATATGAGATTGGGACATTTCAAAATTGATCAAGAAAGAGAGAGAAATGAGGATGACGTCAAAATCTCTTGGTCTTGATGTTTGATGCCAAAGGGGAGGATCGAGGCATTGGTTTGTTGTCAGAGTTGTCAAGGACCATATTGGGATCCTATCGTATGATCTTTGGGGAGGGGATGTAGGAGGGACGAATCCCTACTTTCTTACCTTCCAAAGTTGAAGAAAGAAGTTATGGATAGAACTCTAGTTTCATTGTTGAAGTTGGGAGGTAATCCAATGGGTGGGAAACGCCTTGATTTGGATCCATCTAGAGTTAATTTGTTGGTCACTATAATGATGTGTGGTTGGAAATCTAGTTTGACACCTTCGAATCGGCCTCAAGGATATTGATTGACCTCTTCGAGAGAGGTCAAGGGGAGACACAATGTCTCACCACTCTATGATTTGGATTTTGGAATACCTTGAATAGGTGGTGTATTTTTAGCTCCTGATTTTATGCTCTAGCTGTTGAAGATATCATTCCAGTTATTCCCTTGTAAATTATAGGATAAATTTGGCCTTTCTTGGCTATGGTAGGAATTGGTTGTCAAGCCCTAGCTATCATTGGATGTTAGTAATCTCTTCGTTACTATCCTTGATTGATCCCATTTACCCATTTGATAAGACATTAGTCTCCAATCCCTTCATCACCATTATCTTTTACTTTCATAAAAAACCTTGTTTTGCTAGGGTTACTCTTTGAATTTACCTTGTGCTTCATTGTAAACCCTAGTAATCCTATTTAGGACTGCTCCCTTTAGCTAGAGAAGAGATAGCCTAAAGAACAGTAGAGTGTTAGGTGTGGTGACACAACCTATATTATTGTGTAGCTACACTAATTACCAGGTGTAACTGAAACCAAACCCAAAAGATGTATCATAGCATCATAGGTGTAGTGCTACAAAGTGAGAATATGAGATTGGGACATTTCAAAATTGATCAAGAAAGAGAGAGAAATGAGGATGACGTCAAAATCTCTTGGTCTTGATGATTGATGCCAAAGGGGAGGATCGAGGCATTGGTTTGTTGTCAGAGTTGTCAAGGACCATATTGGGATCCTACTATATGATCTTTGGGGAGGGGATGTAGGAGGACGAATCCCTACTTTCCTACCATCCAAAGTTGAAGAAAGAAGCTATGGATAAAATTCTAGTTACATTGTTGAAGTTGGGAGGTAATCCAATGGGTGGGAAACACCTTGATTTGGATCCATCTAGAGTTAATCTGTCGGTCACTATGATGATGTGTGGTTGGAAATCTAGTTTGACACCTTCGAATCGACCTCAATGATATTGATCGACCTCTTCGAGAGAGGTCCAGGGGAGACACGATGTCTCACCACTCTATGATTTAGATGTTGGAATACCTTGAACCTTCCCATCTTTGTTGCCTTGATCTAGCAGGGCAACATGAAAGTATGAGGTGATACCCTTGGTAGTCTCATGGCATGACGAGGAGTGTAAGAACTGGGATATATGGGAGTGTAAGAACATGGATCTATGGTTGAGTATCTCCTTGATTAAGAGGGCTAGGCATCTTTGATCGTGATACTAGAAGCAAGTAGAGAGGGAGATCTCTGAGTCCCTATAGAGGCAGTGGTATCACCTTGGGGCGAAATGGGTGGACTTTGAACTCCACTTGAATAGTGGGTTGGGGGACTATCCTTTTGCATCAAATGATATGCTTGATGAGCATGGTCTAAACTCTCTCCATTCGGGCCTAATCAATCTGTAGCAAGCTCAGTCCCTAGATCTTTGAACCATAGAGGACCATGGGTAAAGTTTGGATGAAATGTCCTGAATTGATTCTTGAAACACAGTTTCTTGATGAGGGCTAGGAAGTTGCACCCTTTGTTGAGTTGAGGCTAGAGAGCTTGTCACATGCTAAAGCGAGGCCCCATGAACTGGACCCCCAAATAGGTGTAAGATCTTGCAATCTCAATCTCTATCCCACAAAGTAGAAATGTAGGTTAGAGAGAAAGCTCCTTGATGCATTGAAGATCGTCAACTTTTAAGGTAAAAAAACTGGCCAGGGCATTAATTTGTCTTTGTAGACCCCCATGAGTAGAGGCCAGCAAGATTAAGTCATTAGTGAAAAGGAGTGGGGAAAGCAACACTTTATGTAGAAGGCAACCTGCAACCATTTCCAAACTGGATGTGCTTGTGGATGAAGAATCCAAGTTTGTCAATGTAGACTCCAAAGAGGGTCCTTTGCTCCTCCTAAGAACTACTTTAATCTGAAAGTAGATTTTTTTAGAAAGGTTTTCTTTTACTCATTTGACAGAAAGTGATCACCTTATATTAATAGGTTTGCCAACCTTGCCCTTAAAAATCACTATTAGGGAATAAAAGGGGTGATGACCTGATCATGTGGCAGGCATATAAAGAATCCAAGATTTAAGAAGTAGATAAGCTAAAAAGCTTTGAACTAAATAACATAAGCATTTTCTGAAGGTTACTTAATATTTAAACTCATTGTCTCTTGAACCTAATCTGTCTAACAAATCCTATCGATATAGCAAAATGCTAGTTCCATAGTCTTCTCTTTACTGCATCTATATTCAAAGGGAGACTGCAGTTTCTATTGAATTTTGAAGCTGCAATAGATGAAAGAAAGGGATCATACCATAAAGGTTTTGAAAACTAAATTATCTTGTTCCTTTACAATATCACACATATGACACAGAACTTTGAATAATCAGGTCTTATCTAATATTTTTAAATTTTATCTGCTCTTGACAAACTGTTATGTATTTGCTTCTAACTAGTTTGTAGTTATAGTATCATATCTTAATTCATTCTAGTTCATGCATGTTTGTTTGTCTTATTTCATTAAGATTATAAGCACTACATCTATTTAACTAAGATTTAAAGTTTTATCTTCAGAATAAAGATATGTCAGATACTGATGTGGCAACTGGTATACAAAATGGGCATTTTTAACAGTTTCATGTATATTCAGTATTGTCTCCTGAAAAATTGTTCCCTACAGGGCAAGCTGTGATTCTGCCTATAAGGTCTGAAGCGATTCCTTGAAATTAAGTAAATATTCTAATGGAACTCAGAAAAATGGTATTAAAATCTAAAATAGAAAATTATAATCCTTTGCCAGCATTCTCTAAAAGACAGCCACTTTAACATCAATATACAGCTGAAGACAAAAATGCATCTGATAAATAAATCCAAAATACGATGTCAAACGGGACTCTGATTGCTTGTATGGTGCACTTATACCCTTACATTTTATGTGGCCTTTTGAAAGGTCAGAATGTACTTATGTAACCCACTACTACTAATTCACTGCCCCAATGATGGTTTGAGATTAAAAATGTTTTATTATGCTCCCTGTGCCTAATGCTGGATAATATTCTATTCCCTTCAAATCAATTTCTAAACTAAAATCACTGTGCAAACATGGGCTATGTCCGAAGAGAGTATGCCAAAAGTCAGCTTTTTACTGTATCTTGATTGATCGTCACAGAAATCTTTTGATTTATCATGATCAATCTTTGCTTGCTTAACTGCATAACTGCATTGATATCTAATGCAGTGATTGTTATGAAAGGTCATTAAATATCTGATTGACCTTTCTTCTTTAAGAAAAAAATGAATTTAATATAATTTTTTTCTTTTAGTTCTGAGAATAATAAATATTTACAGAACAGGAAGAGTTACCTTAAAGCAATCAGCCTGCAATAGTATTGGCATGTATATTCTTAGCATCATGATGAGCAGAAAACCTTTAGCTTTGACTTGAGCGCTTACCTCATTTAAAGAGAGCTTTTGGAAAGCAGAGGCTGTACTTGGAGTTTCTTTAAACACATACTTACAGTTCAATGAGAAAATACATAACTGAAGTTGGATATAATGCCAAAGACCAACACAGTGACAAAGAAGGTGCTGACTGGCAGGCCCCAAGCAATGCTGTCTTCAAGTGAATATTGCCTTGCAGTAAATAAGATAGTTTTTGTTGCACTGTTTTCCAACAAGGGTGGGAGAAAGAGCATTACAAAATCCAGTGTTTGATGGTCTTTGGTTTGTCACAATGAACAGTTTTTTTGGAAATTCTCGTTTGTAGGCCATACTCAGCACAACACCAACCATGAGAATTGTTTGAGTTTATGTGAGACCCTGTAGGATCATACATTGCTCAATATGGTAATGCATCCGAACTCAGTATCATTAGAACACCACCTTGCATCCAAGATATGGGCAAGTGGAGTTCTTTTATGCATGAGAAGGTACACTCTTCTGCCGTTATTAATAAATGAGCTAATCACAGGCCCATCTACAGTCTCTCTAAATAGGCCCTTGTAAAACACTGTTCATTTTTTTGGGGAAAATGCTGCATAAGTAAATGGAACAAAGAATGACAGCACATGAACAACAAAGGGACGGGGAAAATCATGCCCTTGAAAAGCCAAAAAAAGAAACCATATGAGCATGCAGATGAAGGGGAGGGACTCGACATTACAACTTAACGCATTGGTTTCATTCTCACAAGCAAATCCAACTCCTGCTTAAAGCTTCTCAAATCCTCTAGAATAAAAGGGGAGGGGTCCTGAAAAGTGATTTTACATTGATGCTTCCATAAAAATCCAGTAGCAATCAATTGTACTAATTGCCATAGGATTTGCAACTCCATCCCCATATGAATGTGTCAAGTGGTGCTGAAACTGGAATCTGAGGCCACCAGACAAGTTCTGAACAGGGATCTCTCAAAAGAAAAATAAAAAAACTCTTCTTTATCCTCAATCGAATGTAAAGTAGAAAATCTTCACGGATTGATGGTGTCCCTTGTGTGTTCCACAAAGCCATATGGGATATTGTAGGGGATGATCTGTTTATGATGATTAAAGAGATCCTCAGAAATTTTTTGCATAAAGTTTTTGAATCAGGAGTTAACTAAGCTTATTCCCAAGAACACAACGAGAGATACTATTTGTGGATGAAGGCCCAACACATTTCTAAATGTCTTCTACAAAGTCATTGCAAAAACTTTGGCCATGAGAATAGTCAGAACTGAACAGGTTGGTTTTTTAAAGGGAGCTTTATTTTAGACATAATAATCACCCTCTACGAGTGTATGGAATGCACTAGAGACTAGTCTTTTTCTGGACTGTCTTTTTAACAATACATAGATTTCCATTGGTTTCCCTTTTAGGAATTTGTCCTTTTTATTTTATTTATTAATTTATAAAATTGATTTTCCTTGTTTTTCCTCAACATGCAAATATAAAACTAGAGGTAAATATTCACATTGAATTTGTTATGATTTCACATTATATAGGACAAGATCTAAGGACATGCCATTTGGGTACAGGATCACTTTGTTGTCATAGTATCTGAATTTATATATAGCCCTTGGAAGCATTCACAAGAGCAGGCTGCATTGCGTGCTGCTGCAAGGGAGGGCAGTCTTTGCACACCTTCAGTTACAGTTGCAGCAGCAGCAGATCTTGAATCGGAGGAAGTCTCATTCCTCAAGGAACAGGTAACTGGCTGAAAAAAATGTCATTCTTGCTGGCATTTATTTCATTTAACTATAAATAATAAATGGAGGGTTCTAAGGTTGTGTTGAATCATCATGACTTTTTCTGAATTTATCTTGCAGATTGCTTCATACTTTACAGACAAGCTTCTGAGGATTGTCCGTGATATACTCCGTCATATTACTGGTAAAGGAAGAAAAGAGGATGCTTCTGTAGAGGCCGTTTCCCATGAGTTCCCCAAATTGGCTGGTTCTCACTTACCAATGGGTGATGGTGCCTTGGAATTCATTAAGCATGTTTGTGCTGTTCTTGCTCTTGATCAACGCGTTCAACATGATGTTTTGGTATTGATCTTTACCATAACACCATTTGATTTCATTTAGTTATTATTTGGAAGAATGCGATCCAACTTATACTTTGTATGACCTATATTAAAGTGAATTGTTGAAGTTCCAACTTTCTGCAACTAGCATGTTTACTGTGAATTATGTGTACAAATCTTGAGAGCAAAATTTGAAAGAATTAAGGTTTTTATGGTTTAGTTTCAAAAGAATTCTAAAGCTTAATGCCTCTATTGAGAGTTTTGTCAATTTTTGGAAAACAACTCCTGTATTATTTGAATTTCATGCAATGCACACGGCAAGACTTATTGTAGCACAGGTTCAGTAAAATCAAGATAAACTTGTCTGAATTTTTTTTATTCCAGGTAATTAACCTAGGGAAACCCTAGATTCTTTAGGGCACAAGGCCAAGTCACTCTCGACACCAATACAATAAATATACCCATTACGAGCTCAACATGTCACTTTTACGGGAATAGAACCTGGGTTGGGAGGATAACAGTTCATCGCACAACCACTCAAGCTAGACCCAATTGAAATAATAAACTTTTCTCTGTTGCGAGAATTAATGAAATAGTTTATCTAAAACGTAGTAAATGCAAGCACTGGAAGAAACAACTAAAACCTTCCAACCACAGAGTATTCTTTCTAATGTTAATAGTTTGAGTCAATTGAAAAGTTACAATAAATATAGATTAAGCCAGATTTCAAATAACTTATTTATCATAGAACAATGCAAGACATATAAATGAGATTCATTAGCTCCATTGGGACAAGTTAGATTTGGAAGAAGTTATAAATATTATCTTATTTGATATTTTGTGGCATTTTATGTTGGTTGCATAATTAATCATTTAATCCACACGAAATATGGCTTGCTCAAGCATCCAAATAATCCAAAATGAGTTGAATTGATTTCACCAAAGCTTCCTCAACTAGCTAACATGACCTTTTGACTAATCCTCATAAATAAATAGTCACAATTGCCTTGTAAACAAGGCTTGAGTTCTATGTGTGAAGTGTCATAAATGAGGTACTATCAAAATGAATTTCTACTCTCTAGGAATAGAAATGGCTAGATACTAGTAAGGATGTGAAACCTAGGTAGATTCCTTACAAGAACCATAGGAAATAGGGAAGTACCAAGAAAAAATTATTAATAACAAGAAGAAAATTTCCAATTAAAATCTATTTTTCGAACTTTTACATAAAAATATGAATTTGAGTTTTTGATTTTTTTTATGCTTTTAGAAATATTGCTTTAGGGTTATAAAGGTCAACTATGGTTATAAAGGCTTTTTCTTTTTTAGTTGTAAACCAGAATCTTAGATCCATTTTAACTCAAGATCTTTTGAGTGTTGAGAGGGATGAAAACATCAATGTGCAAATCCTAATGCTTTTGAAGTTTGAACCCTCAAAGACTAGTTAACTACATTGAGATTTGCACCTAGAGTTTTTTTATCCCTCTTGGTACTTAATAGACATCAGGTTAAGATAGATCCATGCTTAGTGGCAATTGTGTGAAGTGGAGTTGGAATTAATATTGCTTTAGGGTTACAAAGGTCAACTATGGTTATAAAGCCTTTTCTTTTTTAGTTGTAAACCAGAATCTTAGATCCATTTTAACTCAAGATATTTTGAGTGTTGAGAGGGATGAAAAAGCATCAAGGTGAAAATCTTAATGCTTTTGAACCCTCAAAGACTAGCTAACTACATTGAGATTTGCAACTAGAGTTTTTTGATCCCTCTTGGTACTTAATAGACATCGGGTTAAGATAGATCCAAGCTTAGTGGCAATTGTGTGAAGTGGAGTTGGAATTAAAATTTTACTATATATATATATATATATTAACACGATACTCTACTTGCAACATTATACTTGAGCTGTAAAGCTAGTTTAATAGGGTTATTATTGTTTATTAGTATATAATTAGGGTTTAATATGTAATGTCTCATTTTGACCAATTAAGCAATATCAAGTGACATGCACAACATGCAGTGTGTAATTCAAAATGCATGTGGCATGCATTACTAAAATTGCATGCATGCATAAGTTAGGCTGCATGCGACATGCAAAAGTGAGTTGCATGCAAGAATAAAAGCTAGGGCATGCAATCTCAGCAGAATAAAAGAAGGAAAAGTGGTTACTCATTATGCATTTATTATTATTGATTGTTGAGAATTGGTCTGAGAGCTTTGAGAGCTGATTTAGGGTTGAGGGCGAATTGCCCTAGCCAACGTTGGTTTTGACGGTGAAATCTATCTGTCCTAGTCAATTTTAAGAGAGAGATCATCCAGATCTCTCAATGGGTTTGATTGCAAGTTAAGAAGAGCTCATGAGCGAGCAGATTCAAGGAGTTTCGTTGAAGATTTAGCAGAATTTAGAGTTGAAGAAGAGGGGCACATTTCATTTAGGAAGTTCTACTGCAAAGAAGGGGCGCACTTGTGTCTCTGTTATTAACTCTATTGGAGGGCACATTCTTGGAGAAGGTATCATCTTTATCTGCCACGAAAATATGAGGAGGGCACTCACTTTCTGTGGTCCAAGTCGTGGGGATAGAAGATTAGCTTGCCACTGCTGCATATCTCTGTTGAAGGGCATCTATACTGTTGGGAAGGGTGACTGGAATATGAAGAGGGCGCAACTGTTGAAAGGGCAGACATCTATCCACTTGAATCTTCTATCATCTTCCAGGAAAGAGGCCGAGTTACTACTGTTTTGAGCATTATATTTCCAGTGGAATCATCACTAATTACTGAAACACTATGGTTGGATATTGGGGTCGAGTTCCTACAGGAGTGGTATTATTTTCTGTTGCTGCGTTTTTCATTAAAGGGGCTGTCATCTTAAGGAGAAGGGCACACTAATACCCACTCTCCCATGCTGCTTGGATGATTGAGATCGTAACTGTTAAGACGGAGGGGCAGCGAAGCTCCATTTGACTGAGTTTGGGGCCTGAGCATAACTTCACAAGCCAACCCTGAATTGAAGACCATTGTGAAAATACACAAACTACTACAGGAAGCTTTAGTGTGTTGTACAAAGTAGTCATTGCCAACAAACACTATATACCAATCCCAGCACTCCGAGAAGTCCACTACAGCACGTGGTCACATTTATTGTAATACAAGGCTGTCACTTCCAGATCTGCCCCATAGTACACCCAGGAACAAGCTTCTACAGCAAGAGTTATCTTTTATCATCAGCCTGGAACAAGATCAAAGTCCTGTACCTTTCCATCAAGCTGATTCGTCATTTCCAGACTCAACAGAAGGCCAATTATTATCTATTTAATACTGCTGATTGTTTGATGGAAAAATCCAATGTAATGTAGTGATTTTGGAAGGCTGTTGGCACTGAAAATAAAATAAAACTCGTTCCCGAGTGCATATATTATTGGGACATTTTATGGTTGTATATTTTGATTTGTACCCATGAAACTCTTAACAAATAACACCCCTCAAACACTATCCAATCCTACACCAACAAAGGGCAGTTAAGGGACATCCTGACCAAAGCATTTATCGAAGTCATCAATCGGTGCCAACTATAGTAAGAAAGTACAAGTGTTTGACGGAACCTCCCAGTCAGATTATAAGCATTTGGAAAGACATTTTAGCCCAGTCTAGCAAGGAATATTACATAATAATATTTTAATAGAGTTTATAAGCATTTTTTGTATCTAACATAATTGGTAACTGGGTTGGGCTTGCACATGCGTGACACATGGTTGATTTTGGTACGTTGCCACTATTCCTCTAGGCATACCCATGTTGCCCCACGCATGACACACACGGCTAGTCGAGTTTTGAACCAACGACGTCGCGAATGCCTTAACAATGCACCCTATTGCCAATCGATCTACACCTTGGGGGTTGAGTTTATAAACATTTAAGTTGCTTTCTTGGAGTTTATTGGTATATAATTATAAATTATTTTGGATTCAATTAAGATTAATTAGGGCTTATTGACATATAATTAGGGTCTATAAACATGTTATTTTGGTTTAATTAAGGTTTGTTTGGGTTAATTAAGGTATATTTTAATATAGTTAAGGTTTAATTGTAGTTTGTTTGTTTAATTACAATTTACTAACATATGGTTAGAGTTTAGATTCAATATTTCAGAATTGTTTCTAAGATGATTGAAAAAGTTGAAACAAGACCATATAGGATTATTTTGTTCTGGGAAAATCCACAATTTTCTGAGAGCCAATTGATCATTTGCTCCCATTTTACACGAGGGATTTAAATTAGCTCATTCCATAGAAAGATATGGAGTTGTTTGTTTTTAGAATCAATAGGATTTAATGAAGAGAGAGGGGTTTGAATCCTTTGTATGTAAGTTGATTAAAGTTTGTTAGAAGAGAATTAGGGTTTAATTATGATTTGTTTTGGTTAATAAGGATTTATTAATTTAAACTGAGGGATTACTTAGGTTTTCTATAGATTAATTGTAATTTAGGGTTTATTAGCATATAATTAAGGTTTGTTTAGATTATTAAGGGTTCATTACCATACAATTAGGTTTTTTTATTAATATAGGTATATTTGATATCATAAAGGTTTATTTGGATTAATTGTAGTTTATAAGCATATAATAAGGTTTATAGCTTTATACGGGTTAATTATGGTTTATAAGCATATAAATAATGTTTATTACCATATACTCTAAATGAAATAGAGCTTATAAGCATAAATTAAGGTTTAATTGGGGTAATGTATGATTTATTAGCATCTAATTGTAGTTTATTTGGGTCAATTTTGGACTACTAACTTATAATTAGATATTAATTGCTTCTTTGGAATATTAAGTTTAACTTTTTTGAGGAAAACTTTGTAGGGAAACCCATGGGATGCTTCCCCACATTATGGATGGCAATTCTAGTAAACTTGTTGGTGTAGAGTGGTGCGCCTAACCTAGAGGGATTCGAACTAGGCACTTCATGGTATATAACTAACAAAATGCCTAACAACATTGGTGACAATCCTTTGAGATAGCCCCTTGTGCTTAAAATGTTTGGTACATCATGTCCCACCCTTAAGCACTTATGCGAGAGCGAGATTGTTGGTACCTTGCTAGCTTCAAGCGGCCCGTGAGGGGTAAACATGTCACACAAGATATGAACCTAGGTGATCATAACAACTACTCCTCTTAACCCTATTGATGTATTTGAGTTCTTTAATTCCACAAGTTGTTACTATCATTTAATTAGAATAACTAGAATTTATTGGGATATTATTAGGGTTTATCAACATTTAATTAGGGTTTATATAGGTTGAATAAGATGTACCATTAGAATTAATTGAAGTTATTTAGGGTTCATTAGTATATAACTAAAGTATAATTTTAGCCCCAAGAGTTAGCTCGATCGGTTGAGTTCCCGGAAGTTAGGCCTCCCAGCATGCGAGGTCGCGGGATCCATCCTCATAGACCCTCTTGGGGTTAGGCACGCAGCGGCCGCAGGGCGGAGACCCCTTCGAGGCGGGTCCGTCGGAAATTATTTCGTGGATGTAGCGGTCGGCTAAGCCGATTAAAGTGAACCACATGGAAAAAAAAAAAAAAAAAAAAAAAAAAAAAAAACACTAAAGTATAATTCAGTGTTATTTAAGGTAATTATGATATTTTTCATGGTAACAATTGATTGTATTAATCTTACAAACTAGTTGCAACTTAACTTGTACAATCCAAAACAATTTAAAAAAGACTTCTATAATCAAGATCTCGTCCCCTCCCTAGATGGGGTTGGGTAAATTCTAGAAATTATGATTTCTTATAGTGCTTCTTTCTTCCATCGGGTGGGTGGTGTAGATTCAAACAAACTGGTAACACAACAATTGACAAAAATAGTGCATTTAAAGTATCGTAATTAGGGAATGCTTTTCCTTAAAGTGATTTGGTCATATACTCAAAACAGAGTTTGCAATGTTTTTTGAATTTCTTATTCACTACTTGAATCCATTGTTCAGGATTGTCTTGAGAACAGGGTCTTGGTGCATGAGTAGGAGCGATCAGTTCTTGATCCTCAATCAATTTTCTCTGGAGTTTCCCCAGTTTTGCACATCTCGAGTATGTCTGGGTTCTTCGATGGCAGATCCTTCAAGACAACATGTGTTTTTTGTTGGAATAGAAGAACCCATTTGAGAGGACTGAGTCTTTATGTCTGAAATTGTCTATATATATTTTAACTTTTCTTGGGGTAGAGGGGATTGGGCTAGGAACCACTTTGGCATTTACCACTATTTGACAAGAATCCTTTGACAATGCTGTCACATGATGCTCCTTGGATGGCGCAATGTTCGTAGCAAGAGCTACTACCTTACATGAGCTAATCACATTATAGCTCTCATCCTCACCTCACCACCAAGTGGATTTTCTATAGTTGCATTGTTTTGAAGGCTTTGAAGGGTAAGTCGTGTCCAAGTGTCCATAAGCAAAGCAAGACCTGCATTGGAAGGTTTCTTGTTCATAATCCAATCTCTGATCCAAGTTTCATTTGCCACATTCAACCATATTTCTTTTAACAGACCTTTGGCAAGCTTCAAGTCAACATAGATGCTTGTATAGGTGGACGAGGTTTTGTCCTTGGTCTCCAGAGACATGAAGGGATATTTACTAAGGGCGTTTTGAATAGATTCCAAGGATTCAGGACCTAAAAAATGCATGGGTAGGTTTGGAAGTTGGATGCAAATAGAAATAAAGAGAACACATTCATATGGGATCAAAAGAAGGGAACTAATGTTTCATTCCAAGCCTAGAGCAGTTCATGAACCTTGGGCTTGAGTGGAAAATCATATCTCTATCCTCCACTAAGTTGAATTCCAATACAAAGAAACCTTGATATTAGGGTTGAATATAAACTTCATCATGCAGCATGTGTTTCCTATTTTGAGATAACCACTTTCAGAGTTTTGAAAGTCACAGCTAGAGTCCATTTAATTTGCAAATCAAGTCCATTCTTTTGGTATAAATTGTAGTTCATTTTTGCTTCCTCCTCGAGAAAGAGAGCTAAAGCTTCTACAACTTGTTTAACTAGAAAATAATTGTTGACAAGAGGGTTCAAAGAGGTCCTAGCCCTTAAGGTCATTGTCTCTTTAAATGGGTTAGGGGCTTATTGAACAACCATGGAATTCTTGCTTTTCCAACAAATGACGACAAAAGTAGGTCAATGGGACTATGTAGTACCAAGGAACAATGCAAAGTGGGAGCTTAAAAGTAGCTCC
This sequence comes from Larix kaempferi, assembly GCA_027924585.1. Classification (NCBI taxonomy): domain Eukaryota; kingdom Viridiplantae; phylum Streptophyta; class Pinopsida; order Pinales; family Pinaceae; genus Larix; species Larix kaempferi. The sequence continues at coordinate 1,432,586 of BSBM01000870.1, forward strand.
TATAAAAAGATAAAAAACAAAACTCAAACAAACCCTAGTTCTATGAGAGAAGAGTCCGTCTCGGAGAAAAATATATTCAAGGAGATATATGAAGAGAGTTGGTCCAAAGGAGAGTGGATCCAAGAACTGTGATCTGAAAATGGTGATGGTGAAACTGTCATGGGCCACTAGAAGCACTTGAAACACTGGAAGCCTTGGAAGTTTCTCTCCTACCATCCAAGGTAGACTGAAGGAAACTAAAAATAGTACTTTGTCTGGAGGAAGAGCTAGAAGAAGAACTGCAATGAGGCGTGTGTCGCTGCCTGGAGGAGGGTACTTGATGCTGCAACTTGGAAGAAGTCTTTTGTTTGTCACGATGGGGCCGAGACTGTCCCCGTCAATGACGTTGGGCAGAGTTAGAGGTGGACTGTCGTGTTCTAACTGAACGGTCAAGGTCTGTGCCACTTTCAATTTGAGGATAATAGTATTGCTTTAAAACAATTTTGATAATATCAATTTATTATTGAGATTTACATGGGTCAACAGAAGATTCAATGGAACCAAATCTCACAATTCCTAAAATAGCCTCACAAGTGTGCTAGAGAGAGATGATTCTAGTGTGTTAGAGAGAGCGCAAAGCCCAAGCACAAGTGCTGAAAAACAAAAATATACAAGTGGGCCTAAGAGAAAGATGTGAAAGGCATACAAGTGCGTAAAATGCATATGATTGAGGGAGTAGGTACCACTATGGGAGACAGAAAAGCACATCAATATGGTCAAGCGGAGTGATTTATTGATAAACAAGGGGATCCAACATTTCTCAGAATTAAAACCATGAGTGAGTTGGGGGAATTTGATGCTTGTATCAGAGATGAAGTTTCAATGAGGTTGGAGCAGTTTGAAGGAAGGGATGGTGATTTTGTTTTTCCTTGAGAAAAATGCTTTTGGATGAGAAATTGCACAAATGGTATGTAGAGAATTGGGAAACTAAAGTAAGGAATGTCGAGTTGTCATGGGGACCTGGAGAATTGTACTCGAGTTGTCATGGGGACTTGGAGAATAATACACATGTGGTTCTTTCATTTGAAGAGGGAACCATAGTAGTTTTACAAATGGGAAATGGATGCTTCTAGAGCTACTGCCTATTTTCAATCATGGAAGGACAATTTGCAGTATCTGCTCCCTTAATCCTATGCCTTTTGATGCATGCATGTATCCTTGAGGTGGATCAGTGAGTCCCAGTTTCCTCAGTCATCTTTTTCACAATTGCAAAATGATGACTTGGTAACTATATAACATATTGCATCCACATCACCACATGATGTAATGCAGCAGTCTAATGTAGCTAAAGGTTGAATACACTTGATCATATTCAGAATATCAACCTACAAATCAATCATGGTGGGCTAGCTTCCAATAACTATGCATTGCTTGGAGGGAACCCTTTGAATAGAGGATATGGGCAACAAATCAAGTCAGTGCTTGCTTCATAAAATAATAAACACTGAAGGTCTCTGCCTTGCATGGAAAGGATGGTTTGTGATGTGTTGGGCCTGGCACTGGGAAGAGACTTGCATTTCAGACTCCTGCAGAGCCACGTCTCCACTGTTTTTAAGTTCTCATGTGAATCATAACTAGACTGACAGTGTCCTTGATGCAACTTACAAGGTGTGATAAATTTTAAAATAAAAAATGCGTAAGTGTAATTTGTCACATTGGGTAGTTGTACGGATGTCAAAATTCCGTTGGTTATACAAGAGAAGAATGTATTTTGCCTATGAAGTTGGTAAAGAAGTTCACCATAGAGGTGGTTTTTCTAGACTGGTCCAGGTTAAAAAAGGTACGGTTTTGGAATGCATTCCCTTCAACTATGGGTGACCAGACATAAATAAGTTCAACATAATGTGATGTTTATTTTGTAATTTCATCTATTTTCATAGAAAATGCATCTATATTCAATTACTGAACAATAAAAGTAGATCAAGAAGTATACAGCATTGGGCCAAGTTGCGATAAGCAGACCAAGCCATTGCATATAAAAGGAGTGTCAGCATATCTGCCTTGTCCCCAATTTCCAGAGACTACAACCTTTCTAACTTCTCCTTTTATTTTCGACACATTAATTAAACAATTTAAAATAGCAACTGTTGGCATAAAACATTGCAGTTCAATTTTACTTGTAAGTATATATATTGCAGTTCAGTTATATATATATATCTGAAATAACACATTATCTTGCAAGAAAATAAGAATGATATACATAAATGCCATTTTAGAAGGAAACCCATGTCTATATTAAGTTTTAACTCAGATGATTGCATGATGCAAAATCCTATAGCTTGGTGGTCTTGACTAATGCCAATCCCATACCCTCATACATGATAGAATGCAGTGGAAATGCTTCGATCTTGCGAACCTTGAAATCCTGAAAACTGTTAAATCTGCTGAATTCTGAATGGGATAAGAAATTTTAATTTCTTCATATGAAGTCTGATGAGGTTGGAACCACTCTCAAACATTCTGAACAATTAATGGTAATGTTAAAAATTTAATTAAAACGATAGAAAAAATAAAATATACCTGTTCTATTCTTTTACTTCAAGAATTTAATATTATCATTAATTACAAGGTGACAAACTCCTTCGAGCTCAATCCCTGATCTTTGTTTTTTCTTAAAGGGTCATTGGTATGGACAAGGCGATATTTTCCTGTGAGTTCCACATCCCTCATGGGCACTTGGGTGGCCCTGGAAACTTCCGCCCTGGAAACATCCATAAACATGCCGGAAACATCACTGAAACTGGACGAAATACCTTGGAAACATCCTTGACCGTACTGTATGGCGTTTCCAGATTTGGAAACGCCATACGGTATGGCCAAGGACGTTTCTAAGGGTTTGAAAGTACAAGTTGAAATTGCAAGTTTGCAAGCATCCTAATATGCTTTCCTTTTCATAATGTACACATTATTTACCTACTAGCATTACTGTGAAAAGTTTCTGGCAATAGTCATTTTGTGCATTAACTATTTTCTAAATCCTTTAAGCACAACTTAGGGTCTGAATTTGATTGTTATAATTAAAATTTCAATGCTGATGTACAGTTATGTTAACATGGATGCAGATGAGTAAGAAGCTTATTTATATCTGTAGAAATAAGTGCTGAAAAGTTTGACAGGCTTTCAGGTATGCAATACAGTTGTTAGAAACTGAACTCCTGCTTTTGCTGCAGGTGATGCGAAAAAACCTTTTAAAGTTGGTCCATGTAAGAGAGTTTTCTCCAGAGGCACAATTTCAAGATCCTTGCCTATCATTCACTCTTCCTAATGTGATTTGCAGGTAAAGAACAAAACATGCTGAAGACTTGATTTATTTATTTTTGAAGCAAAGTACATTTATATTATGTAAGGGAACATTTCTTTTGGCAAGATGTTTCCTAATATCATTGTGTGACAAACCTGACCTTTAATCAGGGACTATACAATGCATTATAGTTGGCTTAGAACACTAGAAGGATCTGTTTGGCTAAGAAACCACGGGTGGGGGTATCTATTCCACAAAAGTCACCCAGGGCTTGCATCTGGCACCAACTGCTTGAGATGGCCAGCTCGCATGGGCAAGGTTGCTTCCAAAGGATGAAGTATGTCTTTGAGGAGATTGGAATGTTGCTGGGAGTTGTGAAACACCCCTGTTTTACCTTCCAACCAAGCTCGGGTTGATGGAAACAAAAAAAATGATTCAGATTTTACTTATTTTTTTATTGTTTTTGAAAGTCAAACATTGGAAACCATGTTGAAAACCTGAAACAAAATAAAGCATAGATTCCATCTGTTTTTAACGTGTGAGAAGCCTATTACACCAAAGTCACCCAGGACTTGCATCTGGTACCAACCGCTTGAGATGACCAGCTTACACGGGCATGATGGTTTTTAAAGGATGAAGCATGTCTTTGAGAAGATTTTGATGTTGTTGGGAATTGTGAAACACCCCTGCTTTACCATGCAACCAGTCTCTGGTTGGAAACAAAAAATTGATTCAAATTTTACTTCTGTTTTTGTTGTTTTTGAAAGTCAAACATTGGAAACCACTTTCAAAACTTGAAACAAAATAAAGCATAGAATCCATCTCTGCTTTTAACATGAGAGAAGCCTATTGCCCTTAGGCAGTATGGTCGTGGTTTTTAGCATATAAATGTGCCAGTTCTCCAAGATACTCATAAGATTGATTCGAATTGATCAAAACTCCCATTTTTTTAGCACAGAATAAATGTTAGGGTATTATTTATTTTTGGAAAAGCCTGATTTAAATTGAATTGAAGTGTCACTGACAAACAATGGGCGCTGTTTTGGTTCCAGTTATTGCAATGACTGCAGGGACTTGGATCTATGCCGTGATGCTGCATTGCTAGAGCATGATTGGCGATGTGCTGTGCCACAGTGTGGTCAGCCATACAACAAAGAATGGATTGAAAATGCACTACTCCAAATTGTACGGCAAAGAGAGCGCCTGTACCACGTACAAGATCTTGTATGTTCAAAGTGTCGCCAAGTGAAGTCATCCCATCTTACTGAGCAATGCAGTTGTGCAGGCTCATTCCTTTGTAAAGATGATCCTAGGGGTTTCCTTAGCAAAATGCAGGTTTTCCTCAACATTGCAGTTTATCACCAATTCCAACTTCTGAGAGAGTGCATTTCATGGGTTCTAGAGATCCACTAGAGCCATTGTCACTCTCAATCCATGTTGTAAAATATGAATATATAAAAGCTGTTCAATAATGGGTCAATAGTATCATTGAAGTTTAATAGCATTTAACCTCGTTATATACATGTGTTCATTGATTTTTTTGGTTTGGATTGGATTAGATAAAAATTGATTTTATGTAGTCATAGAATTGTTACGAGTATAGTGAGAAAATCGTTATCCATGTAAAAGAGAAATAAACTACTGCAATAAAGTATTGTCAATTTACTTTAGAGGAGACTTTATAGTTGTAGAAACTATTTGAAGATTCAGCAAGATAGATATATCAGACTGTTGATTCATACATACACCCACACAATACATTCCACATAGACATCTGCAACGAAAATTATAACAAGGTATTTTTAAGGGTGAAATTTGGTCAATTGGTTATTTTTTGGCCTTTAAAAAGATACATTCATAAATTAGCTATTTTCATTTTAAAAATTCACCTATCCTTTACCTAAAATATTGATAATATTTGTCAAAATTTATAACTATTAATAGTAAATTGCATTCTTTTTATTGAATATTAACATACATATCTATATGTATGATTTTTTCAATTCAAAATAATTGCTAAACTATTGTACTTAGGTATAGTAAATTGTATTCTTTTTATTGAATATTAACTTACATATCTATATGTATGATTTTTTCAATTCAAAATAATTGATAGACTATTGTACTTGGTATTTTTATTTGAATATTTTCATTGATCACATTGATGTGAATCCAAAAGAACTACTGTTGTGACAGGAGATTTAAGACGACATACAAGTTGAGGTCTATCGATATATTAAGAAAAATAACAAAGATCCCCGAAGAAGATAAAGAGGGCAAGCCAACGATGTTCAACTTTCGGTCGTTGGACTTGAAAATAAATGGGATAAATGCTGATAAAATAGAAGAAACCAAAGCACCCTCATCTTTGTCTCTCCTAGCAATTTCATATCATATGTAATACACGTCAAATTCTCAAGTCAAGCAAATTGATGGAAACCTGAAAAGAACATGTTCAGAAGTTGCTGTTCCTGTAAATGTTGAAATTGAGCAAATGGCGAGGTTGCTTTGGTGAGTTGTAAATAAGACCATGGGGATGACAATTTTTAGTAAACTTGAAGATATATTCAAGTAATGCGTCAGAATCTGAACCAGATTGGAACAGGTTTGCTAAAATCTCACTGTAGTACATTACAAATCTTACATATGAAGCATCAAATCCAAATCATTAATGCCAAATATTCGAAGTTTGTTCATATAAAGACGAATACCTATAATTATTACTATGAGGGAATACACAAATATGGAGGCTCTAAAGAATATCTGGAGTCGAAAAGTATCAATCCATTATATAATCAAATCAGTTCATATTCTGCAGTCAGTCTGACTCACTAGTTTCACTTCAGTGAGCTCAGGAATCTCAAATTTGATTCTTTCTGTGCTTTACTTCACAGCGGCTGTTTTTGATGGTTTTAATGGGCACACCAGTGAACAACATAAAGGTTTTTCAATTAGTATCTACCATTGTGCAGCTTATTCCTATTCTAGGTTTTAATTGTGCGATTCCACAATTCTTAGCTGGATTATAGCTCAAGGGGTGCAGGAGGAAGGGGATATAGATCTTTGCTTCGAAAATAAGTTGAAATGTTGGAAAGTGGAAATTTTCTTGTTGCAGTTTTAATGAAAAAAAAAAACTTCACCTATAACCTTTAAGGAATTTTGAATTTTAGCCGTAGAATTTTCTGCCTTAGGACTAATGTAAATTAGAATACAAAGTAACAATGGAGTATAACAATTTTATACAAACAGAACCAAACTTCTTGGCAATTTAAGGAGAAAACATACCGAACGCAATGATAAGTTTCAGCCCTTATAGGGCAATTTATCAGCTGATAACGAGATCTGAAAATATTCTTTTGCTACATCTAAATATCAGTATAAAAACAGTATGACAATAACAAATTAAACCCTTTATATTCTTCCATTAAAATGGCAAATCACTTAACAATTTGTCCTTTTACCTATGTCAATCAGCAAGACATGTATAATTGTAAATATGAATGAATGAAGAACATATAGTTGAAATTCAAACTAGAAAATGTTGGACACACCGAGCATACTGAGAGTGGGGGGGGGGGGGAGGGTGAACAGTGTGTATAGCTTTTATTACTTTTTCAACTTTAACAATCAACAACTTGTTCAATCTTATGCAGAGTGCATCATTCATTAATGCATTATCACATTATCATTATATCATCAACATTATTAACAATTATAGTTCATCATCACATGTCATCATATCATCATCACATAGGAAGCATAACAAAACACAGTACACAAGATTTTTACGTGGAAACCCAAGTCCTGGGGGAAAAACCACGGAAGTCTATATAATAATAATTTTTCAGCAACAACTGGAAGAAAGCAACAACCTCCTTTGTTACAAAGACTTCAATTCTCTAGCTACAACTGGAAGGAGGCTACAACCCCTTGATTTACAAGCTACAACCTGAAGGAAGCCTTAGCTCCCTAAATTTCCTTGTTCCGTCCTTCCACCCTGATATGAAGATAGAAACTGAACCACAAAATTCACTGATCCTACGGACTTGCTATCCAACACATGTACCACACTGCACACTCATTATCACTATTCATCAACTGACCGTTGCTCATCACAACTGTGCCACACTGTTCATCAACCTGTACAATCAATCTGTCCAATCTAGCTGTACCAATCAATCTTAGTTGTACCAATCAATCTGTCTGCATAAATCAATCCGTTGTTCACATTATTTGAATCAATCAATATGAGTTCAACCAACTTTGTACCGGACCACCTACGTCAAACCAACTGCTCATACAACTCAGCCAATTTGAGTTAGACCAACTGCACATAAGACAACCTGTGCCAAACTTGTACCAAGCTGCTTGTGTACCTGTGCCAAATTAATCATTTGCCTGTGTCAATCTGTCCATAATTGCTCTATGGGAAACCTACTTTCTTACTTGGTCAAGATAGAGTTACAACCATGACTTTACTCACCCAATCATACTTAGTTCAATGACATCACAACTATTCTCACAATTTGACAAGCAACATAGTCAAGCAGAGCTTGACGGACAACTTCAAACAAGCAATCAACAAACTCTCAGACAATCATGTCTTCAACCAACTTGGTCAATGCTATACCACCTATGGATACTTTCATCAATATACAGTCTCATACAATGTTAACTAAATCAAATACAGTCAATGGTTTCCCAATACTGGAATGCCAATTACTTAAGATCAATGTTGTCTTACTAGGTCAATTGTCAATAAAGCAATTACCCAAAACCAATCACATCACAAACCAACCTTTACTTGAAGTTAAATCATCAGCATGCCAATCTTACTCAGATAACAATTAAGGCTCATAGTCAACCATTAACAAGTCAATCTTAGGTCAATGACAAACCCTTACAACAATGTCAAGGTCATCTTGTCATGCAATCAAAGAATACTTTCAACAAATATTGTCAATACCGTTCAAGATGTAATGGAACTTGTCAAATCAATATCAACCCTGGTTAACATACTCATGTCATCACATAAAGATCACACATATCACTGTCAACAACCATCATTGTCATATCACTTCATCCACTTCAAGATACCAATTTAATCAATCATCTCTATTAAGTCAATATTGTTTCAGCTTACAAGGTTTCTTTGACAAGGTAATCACTTACAAGGTTTCTTTGACAACTTATCACTTCGATTAGTTTCACAATCACCACTTCAGATGTTTTGAAAAATCAAGACAGGTTGTAGATAAACTACTTAGGTCAATCCTTAAATGTCAACTTCAATCAAAACAAAATTACTGACTTTTCACTGTGCATGCCTGAGATAGGGGACAATCTTATTTTTGAAATAGACAGCCTGAAATAGCAGCCCGATTTTATAGAAGTAGGAGACTGTAGCAGCCTGAAATTGCAGAGGGACAGTCCAAATTTCCTCAATAAAAACACAGTCCGAATTTCAGAGAAGAAGATGATGTGTTTGTGCTTTGAGTGAGGGCGTGTAGGATATTTATACACATATTCCATAAAAAATTAATTTTGGGCCGACTTAGCATTGAGGAGTAATAAACTTTCATTTTAATTTCTTCATTGAGCCGACTTGTCAATTTAATTAAATCATTTTATATTTCTTATATATGAATTTTATTTTTATGCTTCAAGGGTTTGATGCCCTTCCTCTTCTTTGTTAAGTTTAAACCAAATAGACTAGCAAGATCACTGAAAGAAACATAATCACAAGATAGACACAGAATTTACCCTGGGAAACCCTCATGGGGTAGAAAACCCAGCAAAGCTTTCCTCAATAAGATGACAACCAAAATACAAGATGTGCTCAAAGACTTGACCTCCTTCTCTACCTCCTGTGCAGACCTCCCAGACACAAGTGCGCTACTTTTCTGAGTTGTGTAAGTGTGTCAAATGAGGAGCTCTCCTCCTCTATTTATACTAGTTCCCGACTGACCAAAATCCCTAATGGGGCCGACCTCTCCTGGAGAAGTCTAATAACCCCTAAAATATAAAATCAGGGCCGACCTCCACATGGTGGGTCTAATAACCCTAGTTACCACAAACCATCGGAGGAATAAACATCTTCGAATACATAATAGAGTCACCTCGGAGGGATGAAACATCTCCGGAATAATAATGTACAAATATAATATTATTAGAAGTTACAATATTCAACACTCCCCCTTAACGAGAAGGATATTATAACAACATCTGTAGGAGCAAGGAGTCATCGACTACATCATACATGAGACATCTATAAATCATCGGAAGCTTTCTTCAATTCATCATCATCAATAACTCAACCAGTTACTGGAATATCAACATCATCAGCATCGTCATCACACGATCATCGGCATCGTCATCACACGATCATCGACATCATCATCATATGATCATCATCGTCGTCACATGATCATCAGCATCGTCATCACACGATCATCAGCATCGTCATCATATGATCATCATCGTCATCACACGATCATCAACGTCATCACACGATCATCAGCATTGTCATCAGATGATCATCATCGTCGTCACACGATCATCAGTATCTGGATCGATCTACAGCATACTCTACAATACACACGATCATATTACAGGATGATCAATCCCGCTCTCTTTAGGACATAGGTCCATGGATGATACAATCCAGATCAAGTTCCAGGATGATCAGTCCTTATCACTTTAAGACAAGTCTCATGTCTAGGGACGATGCAATCCCATCACGTACATTTTGAACCCAGTTCATGGACGATGCAGTCCTCACACGTACCTTTAAGACAAGTCTCATGTCTAGGGATGATGCAATCCCATCACGTACATTTTGAACCCAGTTCATGGACGATGCAGTCCTCACACGTACCTTTAAGACAAGTCTCATGTCTAGGGATGATGCAATCCCATCACGTACATTTTGAACCCAGTTCATGGACGATGCAGTCCTCACACGTACCTTTAAGACAAGTCTCATGTCTAGGGATGATGCAATCCCATCACGTACATTTTGAACCCAGTTCATGGACGATGCAGTCCTCACACGTACCTTTAAGACAAGTCTCATGTCTAGGGATGATGCAATCCCATCACGTACATTTTGAACCCAGTTCATGGACGATGCAATCCTCACACGTACCTTTAAGACAATTCTCATGTCTAGGGATGATGCAATCCCATCACGTACATTTTGAACCTAGTTCAGGGACGATGCAGTCCTATCTTCAATTCTCGGAGACATCAGTCTACGGCTCAATTCTGGGACTGAGGTCCGGGGAAGATGCAATCCCCTACCTGTTCATTCAGGACTTCATTCTCGGAGACATCATGTCTACGGCTCTCTTTAGGACTGAAGTCCAGGGATTATCCAATCCTCACATGTCCACCAAGGACTTCATTCTCGAAGACATATGCCTACGGCTCTCTTTAGGACTGAAGTCCAGGGATGATCCAATCCTCACATGTCCACCAAGGACTTCATTCTCGAAGACATATGCCTACGGCTCTCTTTAGAACATATGTTCAAGGATGATGCAATCCTTCTTCTTTCTCGGAGACATCTGTCTACGACTCACTTTAGAACGTGTGTTCAAGGATGATGCAATCCTTCTTCTTTCTCAGAGACATCTGTCTACGGCTCACTTTAGAACGTATGTTCAAGGATGATGCAATCCTCACATGTATCCTCATCAATACAGGTACAAGTATCCTCAACCATACAAGTACATTAATCAATACATGTATCATCAAAAGTATGTATTCTCACCAATACATCTATCATCAAAACATGTATTCTTACTAATACATATATCATCAAAAGCATGTATTCTCACTAATACATATATCATCAAAAGCATGTATTCTCACTAATACATCTATCAAAAGCATGTATTCTCACTAATACATCTATCATCAAAACATGTATTCTTACTAATACATCTATCAAAAGCATGTATTCTCACTAATACATCTATCATCAAAAGCATGTATTTTCACCAATACATCTATCATCAAAAGTAAAAAATAAGTATTCTAAGTATAAGAGTCCTAAATCTAAATATTTCTAAGTATCCAGGTGTAGTAAACAGGTATCCTCATCATCGACATTGCTGTCGATGAGACAATCTCATCATCAGTGACTATACTACTCCCCCTTTCGAGGAGGGTCCTTTTGAATTACACCAAGGTTGTCTCGAAAGTATTCACATTTCACTCGAGACAGAGGTTTGGTCAAGATATCAGCAATTTGATCCTCAGTGCTCACATACTCGAGCTTGATAGCTCCTCTCTGCACCATATCTCGTATATAAAAGTATCGGATCTCTATGTGTTTTGACTTATCGTGGAATACCGGATTTTCTGTCATCTTAATGCAGCTTTGATTGTCACACATAATCACAGTGGGATCCATTTCTAAGTCAAACACTCCAGATAATAGCTTTCGAAGCCACACTGCTTCACAGCTGGCAGAGTAGGCAGCTATATATTCTGCTTCAGCAGTACTGAGAGCCACACTAGATTGTTTCTTGCTGAACCATGAGATCATGGCAGATCCAAGACCATAACATCCACCTGATGTACTCTTTCTGTCTGAGACACTTCCTGCCCAATCAGAATCTGAGTAACCATGTAATCTGAGTTCATGACCTCCAAGATAATATAGACCAAAATCTAATGTACGTTTTAGGTACCTCATTACATGCTTTGCAGCTATTAAGTGAACCTTTCTAGGTTCTACTAGATACTGACTTAGGGTATTTACATCAAAGCATATATCTGTCCTAGTATTTGTTAAATACATCATGACCCAATGATTTGTCTATATAGAGTTAGGTCCACTAATTCCGATGAGTCATTAACTAATAACTTCAAGTTGGTGTCCATGGGAGTGGCCATGGCTTTACACTCCAACATATCAAATCTTTTTAGAATCTCCACAACATACTTACCTTGATTTAAAAAGATTCCTTTTGGTTCTTGCCATACTTCTAGACCTAAGAAGTAGTGCATTAATCCGAGATCTTTCATCTCGAATTCTGAAGAAAGCTTCTTCTTGCTTTCAATAATTTGTTTCTCATTTCCGGTTAGAAATAGATCATCTACATATAACAATAGTATAACTGGTTCATCATCCATCACTTTGAGATAAAGATTGGGGTTAGCTTTACTCTTGGTAAAGCCCATGCTTGTTAAGAAATTGTCAATCCTTCCGTACCAAGCCCTGGGAGCTTGCTTCAATCCATATAATGCCTTTTTCAGTTTGCATACATGAGTTCTCCCATCTTTAACCTCAAACCCTTGTGGTTGCTCTATGTACACTTCTTCTTCAATTACACCATTCAGAAAAGTTGTCTTAACATCCATTTGGTGTAATTTCCACTTCATCATAGATGCAAGTGCCATGATAGTTCTAATTGAAGTATACCTAGCAACTGGTGCAAATGTTTCTTCATAGTCAATTCCCTCCTTCTGAGAGAATCCTCTGGCTACAAATCTTGCCTTGTATTTTTCAATGCTACCATCTGCAGCATGTTTTATCTTGAAAATCCATTTGGAAGAAACCACACTTTTATCTTTTGGTTTGGGAACTACATCCCAAACATCATTTTTCATTATTGACTGATATTCTTCTGTCATTGCTTCTACCCATTCTTTCTTCTGAGCTGCCTCTTCATAGCTAGTAGGTTGTTGATCCACAAGATCACACATCAAGGCCATATAGTTGGACACTAGCTTTGGTTTCTTTCTTTCTCTAGTGGAGCCTTCAGGAGCTCCATATCTTTCAGCTCCTTGAATAATATCTCTTGCCCATGCTGGCCTTCTTTTCTTAGATAAATCTGTAATAGGAGGTTCTTGTGGTTCCAACATGTCATGATCCTCTGGTGAATCATCTTCAGGGATGTGCACAGCCTCTGTGATTCTAGGAGGTGTATCTTCTTCATAGATTTCTTCAAGTTGGCACTTCCTGAATTTCTTGAGAGCTGCTTCTTCATCAAATGTTACATCTCTACTTATTTCTATATGATGAAAACCTGGTATGTAAATTCTGAAGGCTTTGGATGATTCACAATAACCAATAAATATTCCCTTCTTACCAGAAGGATCCAACTTGGTTATCTTTTCTTTTGAAATGTGGATGTACACAGGACACCCAAATATTTTGAGATGACTTACCTCAGGCTTCTTTCCTGTAAACACTTCTTCTGGAGTTTTGAATTCAAGAGCACTATGGGATAGTCTATTTTGCACATAGACTGCTGTCCTAGCTGCTTCAGCCCATAGATACATGGGTAGATCTTGGTCATGTATCATAGTCTTTACAGCTTCCATCATGGTTTTATTTTTCCTCTCAGCAACCCCATTTTGTTGGGGATTGTAGGGAGTGGTTAGTTCCCTCTTAATTCTGGCTTCTTTACAAAAGTCTTCAAATTCCTTTGAAGTATATTCTCCACCATTATCTGTTCTGAGAATCTTGATTTTCTTTTCTGAGAGATTTTCTATTAGGGCCTTGAATTCTTTGAATTTTCCAAAGACTTCATTCTTACCTTTTAGAAAGTATATCCAAGTCTTCCTTGAATAGTCATCAATGAATGAGAGATAGTACTCAAACCCACTTAAGGAAGTGGTGGGCATTGGTCCACATACATCTGAGTGTATTAGCTCCAAAATGTTCTTAGTCTTTGTTTCACTCTTTGGAAAAGGGTTCTTGACATTCTTCCCTTTCTTACAACCTTTACATGAGCCATTATGATCAACCTTCAAATCTGGTAATCCTATGACCACCTTGCTTACATAGGGTAAGGCTTTGTAGTTAATGTGAGCTAGTCTTCTATGCCATAGCTCACTGGGGCTAGAGGTTTCATGAGTAAGGGAAACTTCTGGATGTCCCTTGAGCTTATAGAGACCTCCTTCTTCTTCACCAATGACAACTGCATCTTCAATTGATTTTCCTTTGGACCACATGAGTGCTTGTCCATATATGAAAGCCTCTCTAAAAGCTTTCTTATCTAGTGCTGAGATAGAGAGTAGGTTCTTCTTTAAACCTGGTACATATAGAACTTCTTTCATTTTCAAGGGTGTTCCAGAATCAAGCTTGTAGCTTGCTTCACCAATTCCCTTGATGGGATATTGATAATCATCTCCTAGAGATACCTTTTGTGGTGAAGACTTTTCTTCAAGTCTTGAGAGAGTTTTCTTTTGACCTGTCATGTGCTTTGAAGCACCACTATCAATGAGCCATGTATCTTCTCTAGGAGACACAGATCCAGAGAGTGCAGAAAATAAGACATATTCTTCTGGATCTTCTTTATTTACTTTAGATCTTTTCCTTCGAGGCCTTTCCTCTTCTTCTTCTTTTTCTTCTTCTCCTACTTCTTCTTCACTATCATCTTCTGCCATATGTGCATGATGTCTTTTATGAACAAACTTCTTCTTCTTCTTTTATGGTAAAGTACAGTCTCTAGCATAGTGTCCTAGTTTAAGACAATTATAACATTGGACTGTGGAGAGGTCTCTTTCTGAGTTTGTTCCTCCTTTCCTTTTGAATCTATGAGAGGGTTGAGACTTTTTGTGGTTCACTTTCTTGAAGTGACCCCTTTTTCCTCTTTTGGTGTGGGTGGCCAAGGCTTGGTCATCCTCTTTGAGAAGAGCTTCTGTGTTGGCTACCTTAGCCTCTTCTTGAACACAATCCTCCCATACTACATCAAACTTCATGCTTTCTTTTCTGGCACACATAGTTTGTATGAATGATTCCCAAGGTCTAGTGAGACCATTTAGAGCAGTCATCACAAGTTCATCTTCATCAAGAGTATCACCAATGGCATCTAGTTGCTCCTTGACTTGGGAGACCCTTGAGAAGTAGTCTTGAATGGATTCTCCTTTGTGCATCTTGGTACTCTTCAACTGAGTCCTTAGGTTCATCTTCCTATTGATGTTCTTTCCTTCATACATTCTTCCTAGGGCATCATACATTTCCTTTGGAGTCTTCTTGGAGGCCACTTGGGGAATCAATTGGTCTTTAATAGAATCAGCAATGATTTTCTTTGCCCTAATCAAATCCTTCCTATGCTTCGCTTTGGCTTCATCTCCTTCAGGTTTTGCAACTTCATCCTTGACATAATGAGCAAGATCATTCTCTTCAAGAATGAGACCAATTCTGTATTTCCACGCCCGGAAATTTTCTATACCTTCTAGCTTGTCTTCAAGCTTAGTGCTTGGAGCCATCTTCTCTTGGGGTAGTCCAAGAGATAAGAGATAGAGTAGTACTTACCCGGAAATTTTAACTTTTAACTTTTCTGGAACCGCAACAGAATTTCTGGTTTATCGCACTTTTGGTAAAACTAGGGTTTGACTTTCCCAGAGTTCTACCCAACCAAAAACTTTGATCCAAGGCTCAAAAGATAGATCTTTAGAAGGTCTAATCAACCATGCAACCAGAATCCAAAAATACTAACTTTTTGTAGAAACCCTAATTTTGGGAGAGAGAGAGAAATATAATTTCACCTTGTGAAAGATGTTCTATTCAGGCTAGCTCTGATACCATGTTAAGTTTAAACCAAATAGACTAGCAAGATCACTGAAAGAAACATAATCACAAGATAGACACAGAATTTACCCTGGGAAACCTTCATGGGGTAGAAAACCCAGCAAAGCTTTCCTCAATAAGATGATGAACCAAAATACAAGATGTGCTCCAAGACTTGACCTCCTTCTCTACCTCCTGTGCAGACCTCCCAGACACAAGTGCGCTACTTTGCTGAG
Source organism: Larix kaempferi (assembly GCA_027924585.1). Taxonomy (NCBI): domain Eukaryota; kingdom Viridiplantae; phylum Streptophyta; class Pinopsida; order Pinales; family Pinaceae; genus Larix; species Larix kaempferi. The sequence goes on from BSBM01000870.1 coordinate 1,448,634, forward strand.
TTGTGTAAGTGTGTCAAATGAGGAGCTCTCCTCCTCTATTTATGCTAGTTCCCGACTGACCAAAATCCCTAATGGGGCCGACCTCTCCTGGAGAAGTCTAATAACCCCTAAAATATAAAATCAGGGCCGACCCCCACATGGTGGGTCTAATAACCCTAGTTACCACAAACCATCAGAGGAATAAACATCTTCGGATACATAATAGAGTCACCTCGGAGGGATGAAACATCTCCAGAATAATAATGTACAAATATAATATTCTTAGAAGTTACAATATTCAACATTCTTGGCTTCATGGCTGTAGTATCCATATCTTTATTGAGGTTGGACATCAAAGGCTTGCTTGTCTCACAATGAATTAGTTGAAGGTGTAATGTGTTTGTTCATGGCAAAGTAACAATGCATCAAGGCTCATTTGTGTGGGCTTTTCAAACCAGACTTGTGGGTCAAAGAGCAAGAACCCCACAACTTCTTTAATATGGGATAGTCACTCATGTCCATAAGGTACCAAAGACCCCATAAGTAATGATTCCATCATTATTATAGCAAGGTTTTCAACAATGTTCAAAGGCTCCATATTACTAATAAATACATTAAGTCATTATGCCACAAATCAAACTTCAACCCATGTGTATGGGTCATTTCAACCAAAGGTGGTGGGCATCTTCTCCATAGCTGTTGGCGGGCATTCTTCCTTTATGGCTGCGAGCATTTTTTAACCAGCTGCAAGCATTTCTCCTTAGTCATACAAGCATTTTATTTCTTTAAGGTGCATGCGGGCATATTTCTAGAGTCTTGCGGGCATATCTTCTCTTCCAAGTGTGGGCATTTGTCTATAAGGTTGCGAGCATTTCTTCAAGGTTTGTGGGCTCCATATCATCATTGACATTATACACCAAGTGCAAGAGTGTGAGGGCAAGTGTGTGTGGGCTCCAAGGAATAAACTATCACATCATCCATCCAACAACCAATCAAGAGACAAGTACAATTAGCACAAAGACCATCAACCAGAAGACAACCAGGAGCAAGGATACAACATTGGACTCAATGGGACCATGATACAACTTAGGGGCACTTAACCAAGTTAATGGTAGCTAGGGATTTTTCCATTGTCCCAAGGCCTCCAAGGCCTTCAAGCTTGGGCTTGGACAAAGTCAAAATGTCTCCTCTTGACACAGACAACCACAATCAAACACTAACCCTCAGGGGCTCCACAAGGGGCACCAAGACTCAACTATTGGCATCAATGACCAAACAATGTTGGCATCAATGACAACTTAATCAACAATCTCCCCCTTTGTCATTGATGACAACACTCAAGCTCCCTTTAAGAACGGGCTCCCCTTGTTCACAACTTCTCTCCCCCTTTGGCATCAATGGAAAAGGGTACTTCTTTTGACAATATTGCTCCCCCTTAGGGCATGCTCCCCTTGTCATCAACTTCTCTTCATTTTTCAACAACTTTTCTTCCTCTTTGTGTCAATTGCAATGAGAACTTCCTTTGGCAATACTGTTCCCCCTATCATTGGGCACTGTTGCTGCTTGTATGCTGGAACCAATTGTTGTAGGATACTGAGAGGAGTGTGATTGTTGATCTCAATCCATGATAATTAGGTATGTAGCTCCTTTTACACTTCATACCACTGATCGATAGTCTTCAAAATGGTATTGGGTTTTTCCCAAAATTTTCATCATTTTTGTTTTGATCAACGGGGTAATACACTGATTTTCTTCTCCATACTTTAGTAGACTGATTGTTGTTCATGACATTCGATTGAACTTGCTTTCTTCTCCAGAATTTAACTTCTGCCTGCATCCTACAATGTTTTTCAAAATGACCATAATGATAACAATTATAACATTGAACAGAAAATGTCCCTGGATTACTTTCTGGAGTGATTCTGTCATGAGCTCCACAATGGATGGCTTTGTGACCATAGTTGCTACACTTGTAACAATGACCATGGAACATTATAGGATATCTCTGACCAAAGGATTTTTGTGGTGTAGCTTCTCTTGATTCTATATGACTGTTGTCCTTTTCTTCCTTTTCCATGGAGCTCACTTTCCTCAATATTCTTCTCGATCTTCAACTGAGCAACTGTTTTGTCTAGGTCTTCCTTCAGAGAGAGGATCTTCAATTCTTCCTTTTGACAAATTTCTTTCTTTTCTTGAAGTTGTCTTGTTAGATATTCTTCAATTTTCTTGACTTCTTCTACCGGTCTTTTTAGATCAACAATACTGTCTACCATCTGTCCTTTTCAGTTCTGATCTTCCTGATGAGATTTTTGTAGTTGTCCTTTTAGTACTTGATTTTCCTTTCTGATCTCTGAAAGTTCCTTTTCAAATTCAAAATTTCTCTGACGTACCTTTTGTAATTCTATCTTTAAGGATTTGATTTCAACTTCTTGTTTTCTTCTTAGTTTCTCTTCAATCTCATGACTGAACTGAATTCCCTTTTTGTCACTTGAATCTCCTTTCTGACTAGCGGTACTTTCCTTCTGCAATTTTTCAAGGTATTGATCTCACTATCTTTGTCTTGAAGTTTGCGAGTCAATTATTTCTCCTTATCTTCTAGCTATCTTCTAAGCTTGTCAATTTCTTTTGATTGTCTTTTATTTTTAGCAGCATACTTCTCAAGTTGATCTTTCAGAGAGTTGGATATGGCTTCTTTGATTTTGGTAGCTTCTTCAACTTGGAGATTTAGATCAATTATAGTCTGTGTGGTCTTCTCACATTCTTCTTGATTCCTCTTCTCAGATTTGTCCAATTACTCTTGCAATACTTGGTTCTGTTCACAAAGTTTCTCAACCTTTTGCAAAGCATTAGTAATATCATTATTTAAACATTCATTTCCATCATTTATCAAGGAACAATGAGATTCATCACATTTTGATGTATTACAATTTATGAATTTTGAATAGCACTTATCCTCTATACCCGACAGACATATTTCTTCAAAAACATTACAAACAGGGTGTTCAATAGACTTACCTTCATACTTACCTGGATCTTGTACTCACCTTTCTATGGAGGTGTCTTCAACTTTCTGTTCTTCAATGGAGTAGAGTTGATCTATCTTTAGTGACAGTTCTTTAATTGAGTTGCACTTTCCTATTTTCTTCTTTTGGATATCTGTTAGATCTGCAACCATGAGTTTCATAACCTCTTCTTCATGTTCTTTAGAGGAGTAGAGTTGTTCTATTTTGAGCCATAGTTCCTTAGCTGAGTTGCACTTTCCTATCTTCTTCTTTTGGAGATCTGTTAAGCCTTCAAGAATGGCTTCCATAGCCATTGAATTATTTTTCCTTGCTTCTTTTTGAGCTGTTGTTTTCACTTTCTTTGGAGGAGTATATCCAGTAAGAACTAATTGCCATATACCAATTCCTTCTGCCTCAAGATAAGCCTGCATTCTTATTTTCCAAATCAAGTAATTTGTCCCAAACAACAATCCATTCACTGAAAACCCCATGGTGTGTCAAGGATCTCCTTTAAGCTGATAAGGATTTCTTGTGAAGGACCCGCTTTGATACCAATTGTTGGACACACCGAGCACACTGAGAGGGGGGGGTGAACAATATGTATAGATTTTATTACTTTTTCAACTTGAACAATCAACATCAGCTTGTTCAATCTTATGCAAAGTACATCATTCATTAATGCATTATCACATTATCATTATATCATCAACATTATTAACAATTATAGTTCATCATCACATGTCACCATATCATCATCACATAGGAAGCATAACAAAACACAGTACAAAATATTTTTACGTGAAAACCCAAGTCCTGGGGGAAAAACTACGGAAGCCTTTATAATAATAATTTTCCAGCAACAACTGAAAGGAGGCAACGACCCCCTTTGTTACAAATACTTCAATTCTCCAGCTACAACTGGAAGGAGGCTACAACCCCCTGATTTACAGGCTACAACCTGAAGGAAGCCTTAGCTCCCTAAATTCCATTGCCCCGTCCTTCCACCCCAATATGTGTTAAATTTCATACATTCATAGCATAAAATATAAATGCATAACCAAGATCACTAGAAGCAAGACAAAGGACAAAACAACAACACAGAGTTTGACCTGGGAAACCCAAATGGGAGAAAACCCAGCAACCTTTGCAGAGAGATGATAATTCTGAGATCAGAGTACAAATAAGAAAAGAGAAAGAATGTGAAAGTGTCTTTCACAAGTAGATGCCCCAAATAATCTTACTCTTTCAAGTGATGTGAAATTAGCTTCCTCCAAGTGATGCGCACTTCCTAAGTGAGTGAATGAGATAATGAGGTGCACTAGCCTCCTATTTATACAAGTGCAAAACTAGAAAATTCCCTAACTGGGCCGACTTCACCTAGGGGCAATAAATAATTTAAATTTAATATTTTTATTTGTTTCTTTTGAACCCCAAGGCTTACATTGATTCTTTCATGTGTTTACATAAAGTTCATCTCCCTTAGGAGGTACAAACAAGTACAATGAAGGTACAATAAAATATAATGAATAATATCTTCCGAAGTTGTACAAAATCCAACACTCCCTCTCAACGAGGAAGGTATTCTTCGGTCTTCATCCGCATCATGATCATTTGGGTTTCATCTTGTACATCCATTATGTCTCCATCATCTCTCTGCATACTAAAGGTTGTCCACACAGTCTCTGTGCATCATCATCACCAGTCCTTCGGTGAGTCCAGGAGAATCACACAATCCAGGAGAATCACGACCATCTATTGACTGTCCGACTCTTCTTCCTATGGGATTTCTCCCATATCTGGCTGAGTACCTGGACTGTAGAGGCACCTATGCAACCACACAGCTAACTGCTGACTGTCCTACTCATCTGCCTATGGGATTTCTCCCATATCTGGCTGAGCAACCGGACTGCAAAGGCACCAGTGTGAACCCGACCAACTGTTGACTATCTTACTCATCTGCCTATGGGATTTCTCCCATATCTGGTTGAGTAACTGGATTGCAGAAGGCACCAGGGTGAACTCGACCAACTGCTGACTGTCCTACTCATCTGCCTATGGGATTTCTCCCATATCTGGCTGAGTAACTGGACTGTAGAAGGCACCAGGGCAAATCAGGGCAAGCATCTCAATGTCATATTTCCCTCTCAAGGAGGGATACGTTCTCTTCGATTCCAAGTCTTTCGCGAAAGTATTCAAACTTCATCATGGGAAGAGCCTTGGTGAGAACATCTACCGTCTGGTCGTCTGTCGGCACGTACTGTAACTCGACCGCACCTTTCTGCACCATATCACGAATGAAGTGATATTGAATCTCGATATGCTTCGACCTATCGTGAAATACAGGATTCACTGACATCTACACGCAACTCTGGTTATCAGAGTGAATCACGGTTGGCTCCGGAATCTGGCCAAACAATCCTACCAGGAGTTTACGAAGAAAAACTGCTTCTCTACCTGCTGTGCTAGCAGCCATGTACTCGACCTTTGCAGTACTAAGTGCTACCGAGTTTTGCTTCCTACTGTACCAAGAAATAACCGCAGAACCCAAACTGAAGCAACATCTGGAAGTACTCTTCCGATCTGCAACACATCCGGCCCAATCTGAGTCTGTAAACCCCTGCAATCTCAGGTCACTATCTGAAGCATATTTCAAACCATATCCCACAGTGCCACGTAAGTATATGAGTACATGTTTTGCAGCAATCCAGTGAATATGCCTTGGTTCGAACATGAACTGACTGGGGGCATTCACAGCAAAACATATATCTGGTCTGGTGTTGGTCAGATACATCAATGACCCAATCAACTGGGGATACATGGTGGGATCAATCAAATCAGAATCTCTCAACTTATTCCAATTTGCATCCATCGGAGTAGCCATGGACTTGCAGTCCAACATCCCAAATCTCTTCAATATGTCAATTGTCCTAGGAAAATCTCTTTCTACCTCTGCCATACTTCTAATCCCAAGAAGTAGTGCATCAATCCAAGATCTTTCATTTCAAACTCAGAGGCGAGATTCTTCTTACACCATACAATGAGTTTCTCATTTCCTGTGAGAAACAAGTCATCAACATACAATACAAAAATCAGTGGCTCATCATCTGCAACCTCGAAGCAAAGGTTGCAGTCTACATCATTCTGATGCACCTTCCATCTCATAGATGAAGTAATAGCAATGATCGATTTGATGGAAGTATCTTGAGCCACAGGAGCAAATGTATCATCATAATCGACTTGCTCTTTCTGAGAGAATCTTCTGGCAACAAATCTAGCCTTGTATTTCCCATATGCTCCATGCTAAGTCTATTGTGCCCATCTAGGTCTTTTCCGACCTACTGCAACATTTATGGGGATATCAACTGGATCAATGGAATTGATAGGTTCATCCTTTTCTGCTAACTCCCTCTTGAAATAGAGGGGTAGATGATCTCATCTCCTTTGGTTCTATAATTTCATCATCGATCTCCATGTCTGATCCTCTGCCTTTCCCGACAGCTAATTCTTCTTCAAAGGTCACATCCCTACTGACTTCAATCTGTCTGGACCCTAGGATGTAGATTCTGTAAGTCTTTGAAGACTCACTGTATCCCACAAAGGTTCCCTTCTTGCCTAAAGGTTCCAACTTGGGCACATGTATAAAGACTGGACAACCAAATATCTGAAGGTGGCTTACTTCTGGTTTCACTTCTGTGAAAGCTTCCTCCGAGGTCATCCTTCTAGGCTGAGAGTCATATTCCAGGAAGCTTCTTGCTGAACATCAATGGGATTCATATGTCCATCGAAACAAGTATTCTCTTGTAGGCCAAATCACATGGTCTTTTCCCTACAAGTCAAATCCCGACTGATGATCAGTGACATTTTATAATCAAGTGAAAAGACAAATAGTTTACACAGGCATCTTAGCTAATACTTTATCACAACAATCATGAACATGTCTATCAAACACTTCTGGAAAGCATCTAGACGTATGTTATCTCCACTAGAACATGCCATCAAGAGTGTGCACTACCCTAAGCATGTAGGAGGGAGATATCATCTAGACTAACTTCATGAAATGTTGTGTAGTTCATATGCATAATATAACAGGGTAAACTATATCAACTGCTCAATACATTAGATCTGCATATAATAGTTATAAAAACATATAAGACAAAAACATATCTATGTAAGCAAGAAAACAAAATACTTATCTCTTATTGTTTTGGTGTGTGGGCTCCCACTACCTTCTTGTGGGAACCATAAGAGATCTATGTTCTTGCATTCTGGATCTTCTAGAAGAGGAACTCCGAATGATCATAATCCCTTTGCTTCTTGCGATGATGATCCTCTTCTACATCAGCATTTGAGGCTTCATGCTTCCTTTTACTTGAACTTCGACAGCTATTTGCGTAGTGTCTATATTTTCTGCACCTATAGCATTGAACTTGAGATATGTCCTTCTTCTCCTTTTGATCTGGTCAAGGACTTGGTCTCCTATCATGGTGCTTGTGTTTATGGAACTTCCTACCTTTTCCCTTACCCTTCATGGCATGAGAAACAAAAGATTGGTTCTCCTCAGGTTGAGTGCCATGGCCATGGAGTCTTTGACGTGTTGCAATCCTGGTCTCTTCCTGAGTGCAATCTTCGCAAAGCTTATCAAACTTTGGTAGTTTGGATCTACCACTTAGGCTTTGGATAAAGGACTCCCATGATGGTGGAAGACCATTTAAAGTGTGGAGAACAAGCTCCTTATCGCCAATAGGATCTCCACTGGTGTTGAGCTTGTCTCGGAGTATGTGATCCTCATGAAGTATGAGGCAATGGATTCTGACTTTGCTATCTTCATATTTGAGAGTTGGTTTCTCAAAGTCATGGATACATTTAGGCTAGTGTGTTCAAACAGCTTCATAATGGTCTTGAACATTTTCCTAGCATTCTTCTTTCCTGATATTTGAGGGACCAAATGGTCTCTCATAGAATCCACAAGAATCCTTCTTGCTTTAGCATCATTCTTCCTCCATCGAGAGTTATCCTCTTCGGCTTCTGGTTCAGGGACCTTCTCATTTACATATAGCAAGAGATCATTTTCTTCTAGGAGTATAAGAACCCTAGACTTCCAAGAGATAAAGTTGGAAGCTCCTTCCAAACGCTCTTCAACCTTCATACTAATCATCTTGATTGCAGATCTGGTTCAGAAACCCTAGCAGGAGCTAGGTCAAAAAAGAAAGTTAATAATTTGAAAAAATGAACCCACGGATAAATTTGCCTTGCCAAGGAGAGTTGAATAGAGGGTGGGTTGGTCCAAATCTATGGAGAGAAATGAGTTAAAACTAAAACCCTAATTTTGTTGCAGCCACAGAGTTAGGTCAAAAATTGAAAGTTCTAGGAATTGAATTCCATCTTCACCAATAAATTCGCCTCGCCAAAAATGAAATTCCCATGGCTCTTTTTCTTCAAAATGATGGGTGAAGACTTCACAACATGAAACCCTAATTTCGGCAGGGTTCCGACAATGCTTCGGCAATGGCTTCTTCTAGAACTTCTCTGATACCATGTTAAATTTTAGACATTCATAGCATAAAATATAAATGCATAACCAATATCACTAGAAGTAAGACAAAGCACAAAACAACAACACATAGTTTGACCTGAGAAACCCAAATGGGAGAAAACCCAGCAACCTTCGCAGAGAGATGATAATTCTGAGATTAGAGTACAAATAAGAAAAGATAAAGAATGTGAAAGTGTCTTTCACAAGTAGATGCCCCAAATAATCTTCCGCCTTCAAGTGATGTGAAATTAGCCTCCTCCAAGTGATGCGCACTTCCTAAGTGTGTGAATGAGATAATGAGGTGCACTAGCCTCCTATTTATACAAGTGCAAAACTGGAAAATTCCCTAACTGGGCCGACTTCACCTGGGGGAAATAAATAATTTAAATTTAATATTTTTATTTGTTTCTTTTGCACCCCAAGGATTACATTGATTCTTTCATGTGTTTACATAATTGTTTACATAAATTTCATCTCCCTTAGGAGGTACAAACAAGTACAATGAAAGTACAATAAAATATAATGAATAATATCTTCCGAAGTTGTACAAAATCCAACAATATGAAGATAGAAACTGAACCACAAACTTCACTGATCCTGTGGACCTACTATCCAACACCTGTACCACACTGCACACTCATTGTCATTCATCTCTCTGCCAAACCTCCAGACCTAGGAAGTAATGCATCAACCCAAGGTCTTTCATCTCAAACTCTACTACAAGATTTGACTTGTAGTCCCTGATCAGCTCCTCATCTCCTGTAAGAAAGAGATCATCCACATATAGAACCAGTATGAGAGGTACCTCACCTGACAAGAAGTACAGGTTATGGTATGCATCACTCCGCTGGAAACCCATCTCTCATAGATAGCTATCAATCCTCGAGTACCATGCTCGAGGTGCCTGCTTGATCCCATAAAGAGTTATGTGCAACATGCATACATGTGACTCTCTACTCTCTGTCTCGAACCCCTCTGGCTGCTCAATATAAACCTCTTTCTCAATAACTCCATTGAGGAAGGTTGTCTTCACTTCCATCTGATGAACGTGCCAACCCATCTCTGCTGTTATTGATAGGATAGTCCGAATAGAAGAATACCTAACGACATGGGCGAAGGTTTCCTCATAGTCAATACCTTCCTTCTGCGAATACCCATTCACCACGAAGCATGCCTTGTACTTCTCTACACTTCCGTCTGCTGCATGCTTTACCTTGTAGATCCATCTGGAACCCACTACCTTCTTACTCTATGGTCTTGGCACAACCTCCCATACCTTATTCTTCATGATTGAGTCATACTCCTCAACCATGGCCTCTTGCCACACATCAAGTTGTGCAGCCTCCTCAAAACTAGAAGGTTCAAATTCTCTCAACTATGTCATCAGTTCCATATAGCTAAGTCTATCTGGTGGTACGCTCCGTCTGAAGGATCTTTGTGGAAGACTCACCTGTCTGGAATCCTGAACAGTGGCCCTTATACCACTTAGGTCGTGGCCTAGTGTCTGCCTATTGTGGCTGCTAGATATCCTCCTCTTGTTGTTACTCATCCTCACCATCAAAGATAGGAGGATCCTATCCACCTGACTCCCTCTGACTACCAGAACCTATGCCCTGTGTTTGAACCTGTACCTGTGACTCCTCCAACTTGACTCCTCCCGAGTCCTTAGTTGGTTGCTCTTGTGCTGGTAAGTCCATAGATCTTCTCAAGGCTCGATCCTCATCAAATTGGACATCCCTGCTCACAATGATCCTCTTGCGAGCTGGGATATAAACTCTATAAGCCTTGGAAGTCTCACTATACCCCACTAGAAGCCCCTTCTCTCCAGAAGGATCCAACTTCTTCCCAGTGTCAGCATGAATGTGACAATAGCAGATACTACCAAATATGCGTAAGTGACTCACATCTAGCCTAGTACCTATGAATACCTCCTCAGGTGTCTTCCTCCCCAATGTTGTGTGGGGACACCTGTTCTGGACATATACTGCAGTCTGAAATGCCTCAGCCCATAGGAATAGAGGTAATCCCTGTTCAAATAACATGGCCTTAGCTGCTCACCAGTGTCATGTTCTTCCTCTCCGCCACTCCATTCTGTTGCGGGGTATGAGGAACAGTGTGTGCCTTCCTGATACCCTATGATGCACAGTACTCTACAAAATCTTTGCCGGTGTACTCACCACCGTTGTCTGTCCTCAATATCCGTATCTTTCTCCCTATTTGGTTCTCCACGATATTTTTGAACTCTCAGAACCGATCGAAGACCTCTGACTTGGCCTTCAGAAAATATATCCAGGTTTTCCTGGAATAGTCATCAATGAATGTGACGCAGTAACTAAAACCAATGAATGAATGTACACTCATCGGTCCACATACATCCGAATGTACCGAGTCTAAGGCCCCGTCAAACTTGTGCTCACTATGTGGGAAAGGTCTCCTGATGTTCTTCCCCAACACACAACCCTTGCAGTGGTTGTGCTTGTCCTCCTATACTGAAGGAAATCCAATGACTTCCTGTCTCAGATGCCTCAGTGCACCATGATGTAAGTGTGCCATCCTCCTATGCAATAACTCACCATCACTACTATTGCTACTGACCATAGCCTTTGCAGGCTCAAACTGTAGTATGTAAACCTTCCCACTTCGAACCCCAATCATCGTGTACAATCTTTGATTTGACCCATGTGGCCTGATATATACTTTCTTGTCCCGGAAAGCCACTAGAAAACCCTTGTCTTCTAGCATGGAAACTGATATGATATTTTTGGTCATCCTTGGGACATATAACACATCAGCAAAGCTGATAGGTTTTCCAGACTCCCTTTGAAACGATACAGTGCCAACACCCAGCACCTGATACCACGCATCATCTCCTAACTCAGTATGGAGATTTACTCCACCCTCCTTCATGTTGTTGAAGAAGGACCTATGTCCTGTCATATGACAATATGCAACATTGTCCACATACCAGATACTGCTACTAATGAAGCTTGCCATGCAAGCTATCAAACAAAAGTCCTCCTCAAAACTCTTGCTGAAATCATCCACCTCCGCTGAAACTGCCATCTAAGTGTTGTTGTTGTTCTTCTTCTTCTCTGGGCACTGGGAAGCAAAGTGTCCATGCTTGTGACAAATGAAGCACTTGAATTTTTCCATGTCCAAGTTCTTCTTGCCACCCTTCTTCTTCTTTTCCTTCCCCTTACCTTTGCTTGTTAGGGCTAGAGCCTCTTTATCCACAATTTGTGTAGTACCACTGGATGAAGCTAAACCTTGACCCATGCGGGTCTCTTCCTATGCGAAGTCATCCCACAATATTTTCCAGTCAGGGAGCTTCTCCCTAGCCACCACGCCTTTAACAAAGACGTCCCATGGCTTAGAAAATCCATTGAGAGCTATATGAACTAGCTCCTCATCCTCAGTCTTAGAGCCCACTGCTCCAAGCTCATCCCTAATCTGTGTGAGCCTTGTAAGATAAGGCACCACTCCTTCACCCTTGGCCATCTTGGTATTGCGCAATCTCTCCTGCAGTACCATCTTCCGATTCTCATTCTTGCTCTAGTAAAGACTCTCCAAAGCCTTCCACATCTCTAATGTGGACTTCTTCCCAGACAAGTGAGGGAATATGTGGTCCTTCACCCCATATAGAATGATCAACATAGCTCTGTAATCTATCTTCTTCCATTTTGCTAACTCATCCGGATCTATGGGAGCTACCTTTTGATCATCAATGTGCTCTGCAGCATCATTGACATCAAGGATCCTGGTGATCCTCTCTTTCCAAGTAGGAAAGTTATGTGCCCCCTGGAGTCTATCCTCAACTCTCAACTGTGCGACCATAGTGAATAGTAACTGTAAACCCTTGGATAGATATGTAGTGATCTAACCAAGCAACCTGTTGCTCTCTTTATTTTATTTAGAAAATATAGAGCAATACAATTCAGATTTCGATTCATCCCAATAGGCGAAATCATACCACAGAAAAACAATGAGAAAAACCTTTATGCTGGCATAGATACCAAGGAAGCAAGTTGTTGTTGTTGTTGTATGACCTGTACGACCTGCTGTACGGATCCGCATTGCCTGTTGTACGGAATCCGTACGGTCACCTTTGCCCGCTGTTGTTTCTCTCTCCTTCAAATCTGCCTGCTTTCACTTAATTTCTGCTCCTCCGTCTTCTTCTCAAAAACTTCTCTCACACTCCTTTTTCCCCCGTCTCTGTCGGAATGAAATTGTGTGTCCCCTCCACCAATTGATCTTTCTTTTATAACTCAATGCTAAGTGAGTAACCTAATCTCACTATAGATCTACGGTTAAGATCCTCCGATGAGAATGAATGGCCAAGATTCTATCTTGCCTTTACTTTAATTTTTCACTTATACTTTATAAAAAAGTATTTCATTAAGTCAATAATTAATTAGATCACTTTAATTAATTTTCCAAAGTAAACTTAGCAAAACTAATTAAATACATTTTATTCGCTTCCAATTAATGTCTTATGCATGCAAGGACACATGCATGCAAGAAGACCTTCCTTCGTTGTCACTTTCTAACAAGAAGAACACCTTGTTTATTTGGAAAACATGGTTGAACACCATAAATACCCGACCACTATGATTGAGGCACATGAGAATCATGTCAAATCTTCTTTGCTTTTATTTTCGGTCATTGCTCATAGTGTTGTGTGCTCGATTGATAGATGTCATCAGAATCATCTATGTTTTCCAAGGATTTGTAGATGGTGATAGATGGTGCACTCGGAACCTTGCCTCTGTCGCTTGGGTCATTTACTCTTCCATAGGTTAAGTTGTGATCTCAGGAAGATATGCCTAGGAATGATGACCAATAATGTTGTCGAGTATAGTGCTATAATCAAACTACTATTGGATTGCATTTTGCATGGATTCCAATGTTTGGTTGTACACCCAGACTCACAATTGGTAGTGTTGCAACTCAACAGCATATAGTGTATTCACGATCCTATACTTCTACGAAAATTCCTATGGGTGTAACTTCTCGAACGTTCTCTTGAATTCATTACATATATTCATGTTTTAAGTATTTTTTATTTTATAACTTATGCATTAGCTAATTATGTATTAGATCGGAATTTGTCTCATTAACATCCAAAAATGAAGCACATGTAAATAGCATAAAGAGAAAACATATTTGTCTACAGAAGAAGTCGGATCTTAAGGATCAAATTAAAATCCATGGTAACAAACCATAGTTATGGTCGCCTGACGTAAGAGGCAGATCCATTTATGAGATTGTTCTACCACCTACCTATCCATCCCCTATGGAAGATCCTCGATCGTGGACATCGGAACCAGAAGGGTCAACCTCTCAAGGTTATGCTGAAAAAACTAGAGTACCTACTCACCCTCTACAACGAGTTCATTCATGAGCATTAGCCGAGAGTGACCCATTGGGTGTACTAGTCCTATATCCGCAACATCGAAAATTTGTGTTATATTTATGCATGACAATTTTCTTTACCTCTTGTTTCAAAAACATTATGACAAAAATCCAAAAAAATGATATAAAACAACAATACAATACCCATAAATCCCCATCGATAATTGGGAGGTAGTGGAAGATCGTGATCATGACTGTAGTCCATCTTGGTGTAGGAGAACTCCTAGATTTCCAACAACTAATAGGACCACCAATCAAATAAATCATCATCAAAATCATTTGTCACATTCCCTCGTCCTAAGTGGTACTTCATGTCTACCCATCGGATCATCCTAGGCTATCGAGGCTTAGGAAAATTGAGACTGGTGTGTGGATGCATCAAAAAAATCCTAAAAAAGAAACCAATATGCTTCCATAGATGAAGTTCTTCTATTTCCCTATTTTTCATTATGTCAATTGGGTCTTCATGTTCAAGAGAATATTGATTCACCAATCAAAGATAGAGGGTCTCAAACATTCCACATCATAGAACATTTGTGTCTAGGATGATTAAATCGAATCAAATGAGCCCACCACCTATGTAATAGTCAATGGGATTACCTTCAAAGGATAATTTTCTATGTTGGAGATTGGAATTTGTGTGCCAATATTTTTGGTCCCTATGGAGCAATAGTTGTCCACATAATCTTGTATTGTTAGCACTGCTCCACCTTTTCCACCTCCTTTCAGGTTATTTGGAACCCCTTTCTAATACAAGCCTATGATGGAGTATAGATCATCGACCATGAGAACTAGGATCTCACTATCCATGACAAATGCATTTTGGTCGGGCTCCCAATAACCCACTAGTAGTTGGAGCAATTTCTTTTGGGATCTTATGTTTAATATCTAATATCATTTAAGAAACCCACAATTTCAAAGAGAATTGAATGTGTCATCATCTTAAAGCGAAACACTATCAATGTCTTCATGTTCCCTTTATCACCATATGATAGACATTTATGCAATTTCGAGACAAAAAATTGAGCAATAGTTTCCACGAATTAGAAGTTAATTTTCCAAATTGAAAAGTGATTTGCATCAATTGGAAGATAATGTGCATCAATTGGAGGATAATTTGTAAAAATTGAAAGCTAATTGGAAAAAAAATTGAGGTTAACTTGCATTTTTGGAAGTAAAACTCTTGTTTTTATCCTTTACAGGGGGTACACATGCCTTCCTTTGAGGACATACGTGTGTACACATGCTTCCCCTCAAGGGAAGACACGTGTAGGTCCTTCCACACATTCCATGACCTCAAGAGAATAACGTGTTCACACTTGAAGGTGTAATAAGAGATGGAACCCCCAAAAACGTGTTTGCATTGATTTATTTCAATTTTTACCCACTTCTCTAAGGTTTAAGATGATCTTTGACTATTTCATGATCAGTTCTTATCATTGATGACAATAACATTGTATGTTGAGATTGTTTCTGCGAGGTTTACAAGGATAACAAAGTTTTTATAACTTTGACATCATCAAATATTGATCCATAATGGTCCATATTAACAATTATATGATTCGAAACTGGCATATTGGATAGGACCATTTCCACCTTGCATTTTTCACTATCTTTCTCCGACTCATTACACCTTAGGATCCACCCCACCAAGTTGCAACATTAGACCTCTTTGAATTTAAAACTCATAATTTGAGTTGAAGAACCTACCAAACATGGGTTTCCTAGTTATATCCTCTATTGTCTCGTTTGTTCCCATGCTACAATTTTTCGTAGGATCAATAGTCCCTTATTAATCATGTCACAACTCTGCGAGGAAGCCACAATACCATCATCATAACATGTGTGCAATTGTTCTAGTTTAGAAGGTCCCCATTAACTTCTTATTAATAGGTCATTTCTCATCGACTAGGACACATTGCTCTAACATATTAACCTAGAGGCATGACACCCTGGGCCTTCTTTCAACATTGGTAGGTTACCTTGCTCTCAACATATGACATCTCATCATTGGTCATTGACTGAGAGGTTTCCCCCCATGTTCTAATTCAAATCCTTTATTCACATGGTAAGTATTCATTCAAGACGACGGATTGAATAGAAGACATTGGGTTGTAGTAGCAATATCATTATTATCTTGTTGCTAGAGTTGCATAAGACAATACCACACACTATATGACATTGGTACTTTATGGAGAACCAAGTTGTTATTATTTCAATTCTAGTGGTTCTCCTAATGAACATTGAGACATGGATAACACACTATACAACTTGACTAGAAATTTATGCTCAAAACGATAACTCTATCCATAAAAACCCATATTTTTGCGCTAACACCTAAACAACCCTCAAATCGAAATTGATTGCTATCAGTAGAAATTTTTTTTGTTCGGGCTAAAATTACATTTTTTTTAAAATATCGGTCAGTTCCATTGCAATCAAAACCGTAAATTGACCCTCGAATTGAAAAGGGGTGTGTGTTATCGGTAGAACCCCTTTTTGGGGGGGCTAAAATTACATATTGTTTGAAACCCTGGCCTTAACCTCCAACGTTGCTACAATCAAAACCCTAAATCAAACCCAAATCAAAAAGTGGTGCTACCATGACACTCCCATTTTTTTTTCTTCTGAGGATGAACTTACAACTTTTTTGAAATCGTGTCCTTAACAACAGGATTCATTGCAATGAAAATACCAAAATCAAACCTCAATCGAAAAGGGTGCTACCAATAGCAACCCTTTCTTCTATGGGGTTAAAATTGTAGGCATTTCAAAACCACAACCTAAATTTTTTTATTTTCTTTTGTTAAGCTGCAACAATCTATTAATTGTAAAAATCAAAGACACATAGGGAGGTACAATCTATAGTGGCTTGAGAGAGTGAAGCCACCACCCCAGGAACTCAAAAGGATCAAAATGATTATGTTCAAAATTACAAAATCCCTACCCTGAGTAGGAAGACCAGGGTGTTCCAATAGCATATCACTTATGTATAAGCCTAAAAAACAGTAATCTAGCAAACTATGTAGCAAATTAAGATAAAAAAACTAGAAAACACATGGAGTAACCGAAACCTCCTTATCCAGGTGTTGTAGGTGCATTTTCATCAGGTGCATTTGCATCAGGGGGATTCTCTTCAAGGATTGGACATCCATAATGCTCCTCCTCATCTGATTCCTTCATCGGCAGCTTAACATGCAGAGGCGTAGTCTTCCAGCAAGCGGGAGTTGTGGTCTCCCAGTCGCCTCGGACCCGCTTGGACAAAACAGGGCCTAAGATAGTGGGAATTGGAAAGGTGAACTTCATTGGCTCCTTACCCTTCATCTTGGCGGTGTCCTCAACAGGCTCGCTTGCTCCTGCAGCAGCGGTGATGTCCCTGTGCACACTGCCTCAATTTCTGATGTCGCGTTGAAGATGTCTACTGGGAGCATAGGACTTCCAACCAAAGGTGTTCTCCAAACTCCCAAGCATTGCTTCCATATTAGGCAGAGTGGACTTCAGGGTCTAGGTATCATGCCTGCCTATGGCCCAGTTAGCTAGCATGTCCTCCATTAGCACCCCGAGCATATTTTTCACAAGCCAGTATGGATCAATTTGCATTCCATGGCGTCCAGTGGAAAGGTGGTCAGCCATTAAGCAGGATTCCCAATTGTCAATGAGCAGATGAACAAGGATAGTAACCTCCTCCCCGTATCCCTTCTTCATAGGCTCTATATCTCTAGAGGTGTCTCTCTTCCTTCATTTTCCCCGCGAACCTTTTGGGTCGGCCCATCCCAGTAAGACAGAAGTATGACCAGGTGGAGGATGCCCAAGAGCGAGCGGGAGGAGCGAGCTTGTGAGTGTCTATGAACAACAGAAGCCAGTGAGCGGGAGGAGCCCAATTCACTGGCCAACACAAGTTGGTGAACATCGCAATATTGTGCCAGGGTCGGGAGATCATTCCTTTCAATAGGATGGAGTAATGATCAACTGCAGACCTTAATACCGTACGAAGGAAATACATGGAGGTGGTGCACAGAGGCCAAGACCAGCCTATACGAGGTGACATCTCCAGCATTGGCCTTAATGAGTCAGGCCTTGAAGAGCCCCATCCCTTAAAGTCTCTTTCATTGCTTTGCCACGGGGTCATCTCGTATGCCTAGATGTCGCAATATCTAGTGTTCGAATGTCCCTACCATCCTTGTCACTCGCATATGGGACACAACCTAAAAAAAATATTGAATTAAAAAAACATTACATTTTAAAAACCATTAAACATTTGAAAAAAACAATTTGAAAATTTTATAAATAAAATAAATAAAAAAACAAAAAAACATTAAAAACAAAGCAAAATTTAAAATTTTGAAACTTAAAAAGAAATGATTAAAAAATAAACTTAAATATTAAAAATAAATAAAATAATGGACATAGGCTACACCCCCTGTTATATGTGAAAGGGGTGGGGAGGGGGATATAAAGGAGGGCAATGCTAAAATCGATCCACTCCCCTTTAGATTCCCCTCCTCACTTCCTTTTACACATAAATAGGCGCAAAGGGGTGTGGAATAGGTTGGTGTCACCTCCTTCAACCCCCACCTTACATGCAAAAGGCTGTGAGAAGAGGGATATAAAGAGGTGGCCTCAATTTTGATCACCTCTTTTCCCTCTTTATGAGTAAAATATGGTTTGGGGGGTATATAAAGGGGTGGGATTGATTTTGGAATTGAAAACCCCCCTTATATCCCCTTCACATGTAAGGGGGGTTTGAAATGTTTATTATTTTAATATATATATATTATGAAATTTAAAAATTTAAAACTTTTTAATATCTTAACTTTATTTTTTAATTTTTTTTAAGTTTCAAAATTTTAAATTTTGCTTTATTTTTAATGTTTTTTTAATTTGATTTATTTTTAGAATTTTTAAATTGGATTTTTTATAAAAAGTATGTTGTTAGTCAAATTTTGTTTCTCTATTGTTTTTAAAATGATTTAAAAAAATCAATATATTTTTTAAGTTGCGATTTTGAAATGCCTGCAATTTTAATTCTACAGAAGAAAGGGTTGCTACTAGTAGTACCATTTTTCGATTCATGGGTTGATTTTAATATTTCCATTGCAACGTTACCAACTGTTAAGGCCACGGTTTCAAAAAAATTGTAATTTTAGCCTTGAAAAAAAATGGTGATGCCATGGTAACATCACTTTTTTATTTGGGGATTGATTTAGGGTTTTGAATGCATCTATATTAGTGGTTAAGTCCAGGGTTTCAAACAATATGTAATTTTAGCATTGGGAGTAAAAGGGGTGCTATCGATAGTACCCCTTTCAATTTGGGGGTTAATTTATGGTATTGATTGCAATGGCATTAGCCGAGCTTTAAAAAGCTTGTAATTGTAATGTTGGAAAGAAAAAAAAATCTACTAGTAGAAACAATTTTCAATTTATGGTAAAAATAGCCACTAGATGCAGCCTATAAAAAATGAGAACTTTGGAGGGTTCCATTGTATATCTTTTCATGCTCATGATTTAACATCTCATATACTTCATAGATCCACAATGTACTTAATTTGGCAACAATGCTTGTTTACACCTATCCTAGGTATGCTTCCTTGGGGAAGAGACTTATCTGATACATTGGTTTGTGTTGCAGGTATTTTTGTGAAGAAGGAGGAGTTGAGTCATTTATCCTTGCGCCATCATCCCTATTAAGAACCCTACGCAATGCGCATAAGGATGAGGTAGATGTTGGACCGGAGAAGAAATCCAACGTCATGAATTTATCCAACACAGAATTAGATATAGACTCAATCAAAATATTGGAATATGGTTTAAACTTCGCAATCGCACCGAGCAGAGTTCCCACCAAAGAACTAATGTGCAGCATTGAAATTGTTGTTGCGCACCTGCCTGAAGATAACGTTGAGGAAATTCGCCAGGAGTGTGTCGTAATTCTCAGGCATGCGATACCTCCAAAACCCAATATCTCCAACGCCAAGAGAGCCGCCTTGCTAAAAGA
Source organism: Larix kaempferi (assembly GCA_027924585.1). Lineage (NCBI taxonomy): Eukaryota > Viridiplantae > Streptophyta > Pinopsida > Pinales > Pinaceae > Larix > Larix kaempferi. The sequence continues at coordinate 1,468,557 of BSBM01000870.1, forward strand.
TTAAATGCAACAAAGAGATAAATATTATTAAGGATGATAAAGGTAATGCAACAGTGTTGCTGGATACCGTAGAATATGAGAGAAAAATGTATGACCTCACATGTGGGAGTTATCGCAAGCTTGAAAAAGACCCAAGCAAAACAATCAAAGGAGGGTCTCTAAAATAATTATGAACTCCAGCCTAGACGAGGATCTAAAAAGGAAAATACTTCCCAAAGAAGGAACCATCCCTCATATCTGTGGGATTCCTAAGGTGCACAAGAATGGAGTTCCTCTTCGTCCGATTGTAAACACAATTGGATCCCCTACGTACAAGTTAGCCAAATACCTAGCAAACCTACTCAAGCCTTTAGTCGGTAAAACAAATTCCTTTGTGAAAGACTCTACGAGTTGGATCCAATAAATATCCAATGAAAAACTATATGAAAATGACACGCTCGTGAGTTTTGATGTGGTATCCCTATACACAAAAATTCCATTTGCAGATGCCATTGAGACCATCAAAGAGCTCACCAATGAAGAAACTGCCCAACTTGTTGAAGTATGCTTAAAATCCACATTCTTCACCTTCCGAAAATAATTCTATGAACAAATCGAGGGTGTAGCGATGGGTTCACCCCTCTCCCCAATCATGGCCAATATTTACATAGAATACTTTGAGAGACGAGCTTTGGACCTATTCCCCCTCAAACCGAAAAGATGGAAACGCTATGTCGATGACATGGATGTAGTGTAGCCACATGGGAGAGACACCTTAAATAAATTTATCCAACACCTTAATAGCTGAAACAACAACATTAAATTCACCATGGAGATCTAGGAAAACAGAAGCTTGCCCTTTCTTGATGTCCTAGTCTCAAGGAAAGAAGATGGATCTATATCCCACCAATTGTTTAGAAAAAAGACTCACACAGGTAGATATTTACATGCCAACTCGCATCATTTCCCACCTCAGAAAGCTGGTGTGATCAATACCCGGGTAACAAGAGCACTTAGAATCTCAGACGAAGAACACATTAAAGAGGAAATTGATCATTTGGAAGGTGTGTTTGGGGATAATGGATATAATGGTAAACAATTTAGGAAGATTGTTGCATCTGCCAAAAAACCTAGGAAAAATCCTAAGGATAATAAGGTAGACACCAGTAACAAGAAAATCCTCCTCCCCTACATAAAAGGCACCACGGACAAATTGGCTAAAACCCTAAAAAGAATCAATATCCAGGTCTTCTTCACCCCTCCCAACACTATCAGAAATATGGTTGATTCCTTAAAAGACCCAATTGATCCTAGGACATACAAGGGTGTTTACTCCATCCCTTGTTCTTGTGAGCAACTTTACATTGGTAAAAATAACCACTAAATGCATCCTATAAAACAACTAGAAATATGGAGGGTTCTCATCAAGTTGTATAATGTGTAAGATCCACTTTATATTTGCTCGTGGCTATGATCTACTTTTTACATGGATCCACTATGTATCTTTTCATCGTTGTGATTTGACATCTCATATACTTCATGGATCCATAGGGTACTTGATTTGGTGGCCATGCTTGTTTACACCTAAGCATAGATATGTTGCCTCGGGGAAGAGAGTTATATAATACAGAAGTTTGTGTTGCAAGTACTTTTCCGATCCAATGTCCAAGACCTCCAACTATGCCCATTCAACATTTATTTCCTAGCGTTATAATGTATTTCGGCCATCAACTCCCCTTCTCACCTCATACATTAGGGGCATCTATTATAACACTAATTGACACTTCAATGACACTAATGGAACCCAAATGATGCCATTGGAATTTGAGTGACCCCAATGGCATCCAAGTGTCCCTAATGGAATCCAAATGTCCATAATGTCATATGAAGAGCCCCTAATAGCTTCTAAAGGCACTTAATGGCATATTAGGGTCCTCCATGATTGATGGTCCCACCTTAGGACAAGTGTTTTTTTTTTGTTTTTTGTTTTTTTTAACTAGGGGAATCAACAACTGGGAAGGGGATAGTACTCGCGTGACACGGGGTCCAAGTATCCAATCCCGTCCGCTACCAACATACCCTTAGGTGCACCCACACAGCCCGCAATCATGGGGCATGGGTAAGCCGGGGTGATTTGAACTCGTGACCTCCATTTACAACAATTCCTTCATATCAAGCAACTCGTCGGTTGAGCTACACCCCTGCGGGCACCACCTTAAGACAAGTTACTAGCTCAATCCAACCCAAAATTCACAAAAAAAGGGTTTTAAGGGGCACACACACTTTCCTATGGAGCAAGTCACATGTGAATTCTCTTTTCCTTCAAGGAAGCAATGCCTTGAAAATGCCACAAAAATATAAAAATTCATGAATTTGAATAGATGGAACAACAATTTATCGGTTGAAACTCCTCGTAAACACCCTCTAACTGTCTCAACCATGCCAAATAATGTATAAATAAAGAACTCATGTAAGAGATAGGGGCATCTATCACTCATAGTGTAATTATGATGGAACAATTGGTCCAAGCATATTGGGTTTTTATGCCCTTTCCCTACTCAGAGACCCTTGTTTCTCGGATTCCATCATCCCTTGATTGGTGAGGTCCCCATTCTTGATTAGATTCTCCATTGTGTTCAAATAGAATATTGAAGGGTTGGGAAGATCAAGGAATTGGTGGCCCGATCTAAGAGGGACTCAAATGAAGGTTTCGACAACAAGATCAAGTGATTGTACTTCTTGTTATTTTATCCTTCTTGTTATTTCGCATGGAGTCCAATGTTTGGTGGTCCACCTGGACTCACAATTGGCAATGTTGCAGCTCAACAATATATAACGTATTTGTGATCCTATCCTTCTACAAAAATTCCTATGGGTGCAAATTCTTGAACATTCACTTTAATTCATTACATCTATTCATGTTCTGAGGGTTTTTAATTTTATATCTTATGCATTAACTAATTATGTATGAGATTGGAATTTGTCTCATAGTAACATTGAAAAATCAAGCACATGTAAATAGCATAAAGAGAAAACACATTTGTATATAGAAGTACTAGTCGGATTTTCGTTAATAGATAATATGAGTTTTCTACATCAAGTAAAAAATGTGTAGAATAATATACAAAATCGAGCCCTCGAACCCTATATGTCACATATATAAGGACTACATAGTACAAAAATTGAGACGACTACTGCATCTCAAGACTCGAACTAAAATCCATGGTAACAAACTATAGGTATGGCCACCTGACAGAAGAGGTAGATCTATTTATGCAGTGCTCCTACCAACTACCTCACCATCCCCTCTAGGAGGTTCTCGATCTTGGACATCGGATCTCAAAGGGTTATCCCCTCAAGGTTTTGCTAAAAAAACTAGAGTACCTACTCACCCTCTGTTGAAATATTGTAACTTCTAAGAATATTATATTTGTACCTTTACAGGCCGAAACTTTTACAGGCCGAAGATAACATCCCCCTGTACCTTTTGTATGAAGCTCAGCCTCAGATTCGTTGTACTTTGTGATTTATGATCCATACAAGTTAAGGTTTCTGCCTCTTCCAGGATGCAATCCTAAAAAGGTGACCTAGGGAAAAAGGTCATATCTCGAGCTAGGAAGCTCCAAATGAAATTCTTTAAAAAGTGGTAGTTAGGGCACAGACTGTAGTTTGGCAGGTCCGCTTTTCAGAGGCCGAATTTGAAACGGTGACACGTGGCACTCCGTACAAGTTCGTTATGTTGTTTCATCCCATAAACAGGTCATGTTGCGACACTTGAGATAAATATATCTAAGAGAATCCATTAAAGCTCAGACCTGTGGGGTTGGAAATATGATAGGTTAGGCTACCACAGGCCAAAGTTTCAGACCCTGTAGATCCAAAATTTCAGAGATGCACCAGAAACAATACGGCACATCTGAAATGGCTCAACAGAGGAAATCTAAGAAGAGGAGGAAGAAGCTCTCACTTAGGGTTTTTCAGTTTTTAGGTCTGAAAGGACCTGATACAATGTTGGAGACACCTGATACAACATTGGAAGCTTTGATAATGGATTTGGAATCCATTCATCATAGATATTGATCCTCCATCAAAATGTTGTGGGAGGAAGGAGATTGAAAATTAAGGTTTCCAAGTAAGAAGAAACCCTAGCAAAGTTGGGAGACTTATAGGGAAGCAATAAAGGAGGTTTAAATGGAACTGATATTTATCATCCTAGAACTATGAACCTATACAAGATGTTTTACAAGTAATCTACCTTGGATGGTTAGGGTTTTACCCCTATAGAGAAGACTACTCGTCAGGTATGACTTGAGAAGACACATGTATGTTTTGAAATCTGATTCTTGATTAAGTTCATAATATGTTTGTCTTCATGTTATTGAGGTTAGTACAATTATGATTGGTTGATAATGAATGCATGTGAGTGATAGAAGACATTCATTGATTAGGGTTATGACACTTATGATTATACTAAAGCACCTGTAAGGATGATGTTGTCTGCTAACAAGATACAGGTACATCAAGAAAGAAAAATCAAGTTCTATGACCCTGATGACATGAAGATAAAGACTCATCCGTAGTATTTGACCACATAGAAGCTCTACTTATGAGGTATGTATGAATTCGTTCTACTATGCTTAACTTATGGGATATGCAGGTTCTAGCACAAGGTCTCTAAATCATTGAAAAGAACAAAGAAGATATTGTTTGGGTATGTTAAGACATAACCAAGCATGATAATCCAGGTATGTCTTAGGATCCTACTTTGTGTTAGGATCTTAGGTAAGTATACATGTGTATGAAATAATCATGACCATACATACTTAAGATTATTTAGAATCATAATGTTTTGATAGTATTGAGATTATACTAATGAATGTATGATTATGTATGAGATCATGAGGATGACACTAGTGCACACTTAAGCTTGCATAGTGGTACAGAATGGATAGAAGTTCAAAGACGTATAATGATGCTATCATAAAATAGAGATCAAGCGGGAGGCAACCACACAAACATAAAAGATAAGTATTTGAGTTTTTATTTGAATCTCTGAATAGTTAATGATATTGCTCATAATAGTTGTATGCATATTTGTATTCCTAGAATATATCATGCATAGTGTAAGCATTCATATAGCATTGAACAAATATACTACTAATATGCATATGATGGGTAAGTTGGACAAACATTCCATTGTTGCTTGTCTAGAATGACATGCTGAGAGTTGTGCACGCTCTTGATAGTATGTTCTGGTAGAGATGGAATGCATCTAGATAGACACTGTATGCATACAGGATATAGAAAAGTGTTATGCCAAAGTATTGGTCAAGATAGTTGCATAACTATGTGAATCATATCTATATACATAATAGGTTATCATGTCAACATGATTTGATGATTATGAAGTATTACTAATCATGTAATTAACTTTGATTTGTAGGAAATTTCATGTGCTGATCTGCAAAAGAAGGATGATGAACACCGAACAAGTGATGGATGTTCAACAAGAAGACTTACAAATCAAACATACTATAGAAGGCTCGTGGCTAGAAGATTCTCTTAGAAAGAGGAAAATGATCATGACGAGATGTTTGCTCCAAGTGGCTAGATAAGACCATTCTCCTAATGGTGTAATTGAAGAAGAAGTACGAATCGAGAAAACTCCCAGGATTCAATTGAAGAAAGCTCTGTACGGGTACCCAGGATTGATAGTCATTTGATGAGCTTAATGATCACCATGGGTGATGCGGATCTCAATCTTTTCCACAAGGTTGAAGATGGTGTCTATATACAGATGACATTCTTCTCTTACATGGATGCAAGAAGGAACTCACCACAGAGTTCGAATGATAGTGAGGCTCATATCAGTAGACCCACATGACGAGAGATGGCACGAAATAGATATGCAGAAGATCACTCAATGCAGAGTGTGAATGATGTTTAGTCATAGAGGGAGAATTGATAGCTTCTTGACAAGCTTGGGCTTTACCAAAAGTAAAGTTGATCCTAACCTTTACCTTAAGGTTATAGATGATGAACCTGTCATAATATTACTGTATGTGGATGATATCTTTCTAACAGGGAATGACAAACAGATCATGGAAAGCAAGAAGAATCTGGCTACAGAATTTGAGATGAAAGATCTCGGATTGATGCATTACTTACTATGTCTGGAAGTATAGCAAGGCCTAGAAGGAATCTTTCTCAACCAGGGAAAGTATTTGATATGTTGGAATGCAAAGTCATGGCCACTCCCATGGATTCCAACTTGAAGCTATTAGTTGATGACTCATAAGAGTTAGTGGATGTGACTCTGTATAGACAGATTATTGGGTCATTGATGTATCTGATGAATACCAGGCCAGATATATGCTTTGTTGTGAAGACCTTGAGTCAGTATCTAGTGGAACCTAGACATGTTCACCTGATATCTACAAAGCATGTGATGAGGTACCTAAAGGGTACGATGGAATTTGGTCTATGTTATCTTGGAGATCATGACTTCAGATTGTATGGCTACACAGATGTTGATTGGGAAGGAAGTGTATCAGACAGGAAGAGCACATCGGGCAGATGTTATTGTCTGGGATTTGCCATGATCTCGTGGTTTAGCAGGAAGCAGTCTAGTGTGGCTCTCAGCACAGCTGAAGCGGAATATATAGCTACTTGCTCTGCTAGTCGTGAAGCGATATGGCTTCAGAAGTTGTTATCAGGATTGTTTGACTTGGAGATGGATCCTCGGACTTCGGTCCCTGAATTGATCCGTAGACATATGTCTCTGAGAAGTGGTCTCTAGTGGACGAGAGGGATTGTATCATCCCTGGACTTCGGTCCCTGAATTGATCCGTAGACATATGCCTCTGAGAAGTGGTCCCTAGTGGACGAGAGGGATTGTATCATCACTAGACTTCGGTCCCTGAATTGATCCGTAAACATATGTCTTTGAGAAGTGGTACCTAGTGGATGAGAGGGATTGTATCATCCCTGGACTTCGGTCCCTGAAATGATCCGTAGACATATGTCTTTGAAAAGTGGTCCTTAGACTTTGTCTAAGTGTACATGATAGGACTGCATCGTCCCTGAACAGTTGGTTCAAAATGTACGTGATAGGACTGCATCGTCCATAGACATGAGAGGTGTCTTAAATTGATCAGGATTGATAATCCTGTAAGTAGATATGGACTGCATCGTCCATAGACATGAGAGGTGTCTTAAATTGATCAGGATTGATCATCCTGTAAGTAGATCTGGACTACATCGTCCATAGACATGAGAGGTGTCTTAAATTGATCGAGATTGATCATCCTGTAAGTAGATCTGGACTGCATCATCCATATACATGAGAGGTGTCTTAAATTGATCAGGATTGTTCATCCCATAAGTGGATCAGGATTGTATCATCCTTGGACCTATGTCCTAAAGTGAGAGGGATTGATCATTCCATAATTGGATCACGTGTATTGCAGAGTATGCTACTATGATGATGTTGTTGATCGAAAGGATCCAGATGATGATACTGTTGATCGAGAGGATCCAGATGATGATACTGTTGATCGAGAGGATCCAGATGATGATACTGTTGATCGAGAGGATCCAGATGATGATATTGTTGATCGAGAGGATCCAAATGATGATATTGTTGATCGAGAGGATCCAGATCATGATGTTTTTGATCGAGAGGATCCAGATGATGATATTGTTAATCGAGAAGATCCAAATGATGTTGTTGTAGCTATTAGAGTACTGCAGAAGATGAAGACTCAGTACGGAAGATGTTGATGTTCCAGTATAGAAGATATTGAAGATGCTCCAATAACTGTTTGAGTTACTGATGATGTATGAAGAAAGCTTCCAATGATTTATAAATGTATCATGTATCATGTAGTTGATGACTCCTTGCTCCTGCAGATGTTGTTATAATATCCTTCTCGTTAAGGGGAAGTGTTGAAATATTGTAACTTCTAAGAATATTATATTTGTACTTTATTAATCCGGAGATGTTTATTCCTCCGTCGGAATGTGGTAACTTGGGTTATTAGACTTCCCTGGTGGGGTCGGCCCAAATTCAGTTGTATGGGGTGTTTAAGTCCCATAGTGGGGTCGGCCCAAATTCAGTTGTATGGGGTGTTTAAGTCCCATAGTGGGGTCGACCTAGTCAGCATTATGTTGAGTGGTTAAGTTGGGGTCAACCTAGCTAAGGTTAAAAGACAAGTGAAGTAGTGTATAAATAGAGGAGGTGTGTTCCTCATTTAACATACACTCACTTGTGAAACTCACATAGGAGAAAAAGAGATCTGCAAAGGAGGAGAAGGAGCTCATGTTTGGGGATTACATCATTGTATTTGTTGGTCATCTATATTGAGGAAGCTTTGCTCGGTTTTCTACCCCATGAGACTTTCCCAGGATAAATTGTGTCTCTTATGTTTATGTTGTGCTTGTTGTTCTTTCAGTGATCATGTATATGATATTGTTGTGAAATTGAATGTAATACTGATGCTATCTATCTTAGCATATTGAATTTTAAAACCCTCTACAACGAGCTCGTTCATGCGCATGAACTGAGAGTGACCCATTGGTCGTATCGGTCCTATATATGCAACGTCAACATTTTTTGTTATATTTATGGATGCCAAAAACAATTTTACCTTTCGTTTCAAAAACATTATGACAAAAATCCAAAAATAATGATATAAAACAACAATACAATACCTGTAAATCCCCATCGCTCATTGGGAGGTAGTGTAAGATTGTGATCATGACTGTTGTCCATCTTGGTTTTGGGGAACTCCCCGATTTTCAACAACTAACAAAACCACCAATCAAATAAATCATTTATCACATTCCCTCCTCCCAAGTGGTACATCATGTCTTCCCATCGGATCATCCTAGGTTGTCAAGGCCCAAGACAATCAATACCGATGCATGATTACATCGCTAAAAGCTTCTCAAGGAAGAAATAAACCAATATTCTTGCATAGTCAAAGTTCTTCTATTTCCCTATTTTGAAATTTTATCAATTGGGTCTTTATGTTCATAAGAAGAATGGTGCACTAATCAAATATAGAGGGTCTTGAGCACTCTATATCATAGAACATTTGTGCCTAGGATGCTTAATGCAAAGCAAATGATCCCACCATTCATTTAATAGTCAACAGGATGACCTTCAAAGGAAAATTTTCTATGTTGGAGATTGGGATCTGTGTGCATATATTTTTGGTCCTTGTGGAGCAATAGGTGTCTATATATTCATGTATTGTGAGCACTGCTCCACCTTTTCCACCTCCTTTCAGGTTAATTGGAACCCCTTGCCAAGACAAGCCTGTGATGACGTAGAGATCATCAACCATGAAATATAGGATCTCCCCATCCATGACAAATGCATTTTGGTCAAACTCCCAATAACCCACTAGTAGTTGGATCAATTTATTTGGGGATCTTATGTTTCGAACACGATATCATTTAAGCAACCTACAATTTCGAAGAGCATCCAATGTGTCATCATCTTAAAGTGCAACCCTATCAATGTCTTCATGTTCCCTTTCTCACCGAATGATAAACATTTTTGCAATTTGGAAACAAAAAATTGAGCAATAGTTTCAATGAATTAGAAGCTAATTTGTATAAATTGGAAGCTAATTTTCCAAATTGAAAACTAATTTGCATCAATTGGAAGATAATGTGCATCAATTGGAGGCTAATTTGTAAAAAATGAAAGCTAATTGGAAAAAATTTGAGGTTAACTTGCATTTTTGGAAGTAAAACTCTTGTTTGTATCCATTCCAACGGGTATACATGCCTTCCTTTGAGGAAAAACGTGTGTACACATGCTTTCCCTCAAGGGAAGGCACATGTAGGTCCTTTAACACATGCCCTGACCTCAAGAGAAGCATGTGTGCTCACTTGAAGGTGTAATAAGGGTTGGAAAAACCCCAAAAACATGAGACTTGAAAATGAAACCAATAGAAAGGAAGAGGGGATCATAAGGAAGAAACTGGAGGTAACAGAATGTCTAATAGTCACCTAGTCACCCCACATTCATTGTTTGAAGTTTGAGGGAAATTTGGGAAATTTGGTCTCCAATGGAAGCTTGTGGTTGAAGTCTCAAATGAAATGGTAATTTCAAGTTTTACATGGATTTATTTGAATTTTTACCTACTTCTCTATAGTTTAAGATGATCTTTGATTATTTCATGATCAATTCTTATTATTGATGACATTAACACTATATGTCGATATTGTTTTGGTGAGGTTTACAAAAATAACAGATTTTTTATAACTTTGGCATCATCAAATATTGATACACAATGGTCCATATTAACAATTATATGATTCAAAACTGGCATATTGGGTAGGATCATTTCCACCTTTCATTTTGCACTATCTTTCTCTGTCTCATTATGCCTTAGGATCCACCCCACCAAGTTGCAACATTATACCTCTTTGAATTAAAAAGTCATAATTTGAGTGGTAGAACCTACCAAACATGTGTGCCCTAGTTAGATCCTCTATTGTCTCATCCATCGCTACAATTTTTTGTAGGATCAGGAGTCCCTTCTTAGTCCTGTCATGACTCTGCAATAAAGCCACATGAATTCTTCTCAACCTTTTTATGGCTAAAAATTTTTTCATTGTCGCGCTACATATTTTACTTGCGCTAATGAGTTTCATGTTCATTATCATTCTCCTTTCGGTACTTACCACTTTTGCATGCTCACTTTTCACTTGCCTTTACTTTTATTATAGACACATTTAAGAACCCTTATCTTCATAGGATATGCTATATCCACATCCCGCACTTCCCTTTCTTGCATTTTTTGCATAGATATGTTATGTACGCTTGGAATGTATATGCATGACATGCGATGCTTGTCTCCTCCACTGTAATATGGCATTCTTTTATTCTTTTTTGGGATTTATTAATATTAAAAATACAAAATAAAATAAAATATTTGTAATTAAAAAAAGAGGGGGGCGAGATGTTAGATCTCCATTGTTTTTAGGGCAACAGTTCAGTTATGTCACCCTTGAATAAAGCACCAATTTCGAGTCCACTCGACAAGTTGTGTCTTAGTATTTCCTTAGGAATTGGAACAGGAATGATATCTAAGTCTGTACTCCTCCAATTGGTTACTCTTCCAATCATTATGGAGAATCTGTTAAATGCCCCTTGCATTGAAAAATTTATATCATTGTTCCCTTGGTGTCAAATGCTTCCCAAGTCACATTTGTTTCGTGCTACTGTTCAAGGGTTTTTCATAGCCTACATCGGCCATTCCTTAGTTTCTCTGACTATTCATGTCTATCTTCCCCATTTTCATGTTTCTCTCAATGTCATTATTATAACCGGTGCGTGCTTGTGCTAGCGTAGAAGGTTTCCATTGACTTCTCATTAGTGGTTCATTTCTCATCGAACTGGCACATTTCTCTAAGATATTGACTTGGATTCATTGGCACCATAGGCCTTCTTTCATCATTGGTAGGTTAAATTTCTCTCAATAGATGACATCTCATCATTATTCGTTGACTAAGTGGTTTCCCATATGTTCGACGACAGGCCTCTATTCACATTTTGGGATTTGTGACATACCTTGTATTCTATTTTCATAATTATAAATAGGTGGAATTCCTCACCTTTGTGAACATATTTCTTCATGGGTTGTTACTCGGAGGGTATTTTTCATGCACTATTCCAATTTGGTGCACACAAGAGATGTACTCAGTGGTGTTTGTGCAAAACTTTTTTACATGACCTTTGAAAATAAATCAGTTCATATTATGTGCTTGTGTTGGTTGATGGGGGATGCCCTAATTCCTCCCTTCCAATGGATCTTTTCCCATCGACATCAACTCATTATTCTCAGAGAGTGGGATTTAGAGACCTTTACATTACCTTGGGGCTTGCAGTGATTAGCAATAGGTTCCCTTGCTATCGATAGATGGAATACATCAATGTACTATATGTTAACACCACTTAGAAAAAATCCCACAGGGGAAGGAAAGGGAAGCCCCCAACCGAAATCTCAAGCCTGCCCACTAACTTTTTACTCCAAAAGAAGAGGCAAAAACTCCCCAAAAATGGCTAAGTATTAACCGCTTTCGACTAGATGAGCAAGCCATGGTAAGAAAAATGATAAAAAGGAGGTATTCCCGCTCTTAAGAGATTGAATGGTCGAGATTGGAGATAGAGATAGATCGACGGCCATAAAGCGATTTCGCAAAGGTTCTGACTTCCGAACCCACATTACGGACTGCGGAAATCGAAGGAATAAATTTTTCAAAACTGTGAATTTGGATTTCTGATTTCCAACTCCCACATGTTGGATTGCGGATTGCGGACGCATGTTTTATTCGAATTTGTATGCCAAGGTTCCGAATTTATGACACCCACATTTCGGATTGCGGATTGCGGATTGCGGAGGAATAAATTATTCCAAGTTGCTAATTTGGAGTTCCGACTTTCGACTCCAACATGTCGGATTGCGGAGGCGTGTTTTCTCCGAAGCGGTGAATTTGCGGTTCCATTTTTTGACTCCTGCATGTCGGATTGCGGATTGCGGAGGCATGTTTTCTTCAAAGCGGTGAATTTGCAGTTCCAATTTCCGAATCCCGCATGTCAGATTGTGGATTACAGAGGCATGACTTCTTCAAAGTGGTGAATTTGGGGTTCCGACTTCTGATTCCCGCATTGCGGATTGCAGAATTCAGAGGCATGATTTCTTTGAAACGATGAATTTGGGGTTCGGACTACCGTCTTGCGCATTGCAGATTGAGGAAGTCAAAGGCGTGATTTCGTCAAAGTTGTGAACTTAGGATTCCGACTTTCGACTCCCGTATTTTCAATCGCGAATTGCGGAAGTTGGATTGGGGATTGTAGACTGAAGTTGACATTTTAGAATAAATTGCGGTTGTGTAAAATCGCAGAACGGGAGAAAAAAATGGAATATTCGATTGCATAAATGAACTGTGTCGCAACTGGGAGTCGATATGAAGGCAAAAGAAAGCGCAATATGAGGTCAATCCCTACCAATCAGCCTGAAATGCCTCAATCTAAAAGACAACAGGTTGTTTTGGCAGTTCAATTTTACACTGGAAGCACACTGAAGTTACCCATGAGCTCATCTCCAGTTCAAGAAACAGGGGTCGATCCGAACAGCCTGAGTGAAGAAGGAAGACGGCCATATCACTTACATTTCTACTTTTATTTTGAATAAATAGTCCATAAGACTAGTAGTTAGATCTGATGTATTACAGACAATTGTAGTTGTGAATTTAATAAACAACCACATATGGTTGAAGTAGTCGAGAAGGTTTTTTTAATTTTTGTAATCCTATAAAGGCAGGTTTTGAATAAGAACCAAGGGTTGGGATTTTGAGATAAGAAAAATATGGGTATGTAATGAAACCCATCCTTTTTATTAATGAAAATACTTGAGCTTGGAGCATATATTCTTGAAGTGAGTGTTTTGATGTATGTAATTCATGTGCATGTTTTCCCTGCAAGTATTTACCAATGACTGTCTTCTTATAAGTGTGTAACTCAATATTACATGGTCTGGAATTCATCTATCATTTGATGCTTCAGATACATATGGTTAGATACTCCATCCTTTCTTTATGAAATTGCAAATTAGAATTCATTCGTAATGCTCCAATTTTGTGATGGACTTTGTTACCCTTTTTGCTATCATCTGCTACATATCTCTTTGACTTATAAAAATTAATTTATCTTACCTCTTCCTTTAAGACTATAGTTCTAATGATCATCTATGACAGAAACCCTTCGAAAATTTTGACTCCATGCCCTGTGATATACCTATCCTACACCTAACCAATTGAAATCCCTAATACCCTTATCTAAAGGTCTAGCCACCACTATTAATACACAACCAACCAATTCAAGTGACATGTTGCATGTTGAAAGAGTTGTCAGAGAGAGAGCCCTCTCTGTATCTTGGAAAGGCTAGTTTCCATTCATAGGAGTGTAGTTGAAATAGTTACCTCAGTGATACCTTCTGTCGCAACCTGGAAGAATCCTGAGTGATAACATCTGGCGACCATACTAGGGACCGAAGAGATTCTTTACCCCAGAAAAATAATTACAAGGAATCAAATTAGATATGTGATGGAAAACAGAAGATCAAATACATAAAGGTTGTGATGTTTTCCCTAGCGACTCCAATATTCAAATTTGCAGTCCCACAAGAGACACTTGGTGAGTTTCTTGAAAGAATTTTTGCTTCCCGAAGAATATCTACCAGAAGTCAGTCGGATCCTGAACTAGCACAGTTCATATCAGATCCTAGAAAAGATCATCCGGAAAGCGGAGAAAGAAAAAACAGGTATTCCTCCATTAACCATATCTTTTTCTTTACCTAAAGAAGAAGCCCAAACTATAGATACTGTCTCTTTTGATTTAAAGTTTGAGAATTCCTTATTTAGTTCTAAGTCTGAGAAAGATCTGAAAGAGACCCTATTTGATCATAAAAAGTTCCAAACCCATAGCTTCAATGCTTTATAGGAGAGTTTAGAGGCCAAAGAATAAAGTAGTGATTTGTTCCTCTTCACTAAAGCATCCAACAAGCAGACCAATATCTTGATCACCCATCCTACTCATGGTCACACTGTTGTAATACCTAGCCCTGGTTCTAAACCTATTTCAAATACTCCTCCTGGTTCCAAGCAAACCCTAAGAGCAATGGCTGTCAGGTTTGCTACCTTAGCCCTCCCTGCCAACCTCCATGATCTACCTGTGGGTTATGCCCAACGCCTCATGAGATATGATGGGGAAGGGGGTGGTACTACACAGCAACATGTGGACCGTTTTATTGACTTCATAGATCTTGAAGAGATAGATGAAGATGATGTCAATATTAGGTTATTTGACCAATTTTTTTCAGGGGGAGTAAAGAAATGGTCCAAAACCCTTCCAAATGGATGTATTTCTACCTATGAGAGGTTGGAACAAGCTTTCATGGCCAGATGGAAGGACAAACAAAATCCTCTCCAAATTCTCACTTAATATGAAAACACGAAGAAAACTAATGTTGAGACTGTCCAAGAATTTTCAGCCAGGTTCATGAAAATGTACAATTCTATCCCTGTGGACATAAAACCCCCTGTGGGTGCAGCCAAACTTCACTATGATAATTGTTTTGACAATGAATTTGCTCTCATTTTGAGAGAAAGGGGATCTGCTACCCTTCCTGATATGTTGAAATATGTTGTTGAAATAGAAGCTAATATGATGGCCTCGGGTAAAATAAGGCACAAAATTGAAACTGAGAAAAAGAGATTCAATGAAATAGGCCAGCCTTCCACCTCCCAATCTATTGACATCAAGTTTGAAATAATGATGAAAACCATGGAAATATTGGTGGATAGGATGTCCCTAGATAACAAACCCCCTGGTAGGGAAACTAATGAGCCTCAAGCTCGAAACATGAACTACAAGAGACCTCCTGCTCCACAAGGTAGGCCAATAGAGTAAAGGGACCCTGGGAATGCAAAATATCAGCCAATTAAACCACCTTTTGCTGAAAACATAATGGCAGAAGAAGATGAAGATGGACATCCTGAATATCAGATCCACCTCTTTGATCAGATGCAGCCCCAATTTTATTTGACTAAAGAAGAACATTATCAATCATCTATGCAGCTAGATAGCATCCTAGAAGAGTCAAAGTCTAAACAATATCAAAGAGGTTTCCAAAATGCTATCTTTGAATTTCAGAGACAACATAATTTGAGGAATAGAAAGGTAACAGTAGATCAGGGAAAGGATTCAGCAGAGCCATCTACTTCTCAGTAGCAAAATAAATAAACCCTTAATAAGGGTGATCCAAAGTCCCTTATCCCTGACAAAACAGCTAAAAAGAATGTTGAAGCTCCTAAAAGGGTCCTGGAAGGGAAATATGAAAGTAATGTGAAAACAGTGGAAAAAACTCATTTTACTTTCAGTTTAGAAAATGAAATCTCTAAGATCAAAATCTCAATTCCCTTCAATGAGTCATTAAAAAATACATAATATAAGAATTAGATTCTGGAAATAGTGAAGGGGGAGGAAGGAAAGCGACCAGATACTTTGAATTTACATGATGATAATCCCACCCTTCTGTTTGTACCCCATGTTGAAATTCCTCAAGAAGATGATGCTCCCGCCTTTTATATCAATCTGAATATACATGATCGTATACTACATAATGCTATGCTAGATTCTAGGCCTCACATAACCTCATGCCAAAATCAGTGGTAGAAAGGCCAGGACTAGAAATCACCAGACCTTATCAATATTTATTCTCATTTGATTCCAGAAAATTATAGTGCCTGGGGCTGATCAAAGATATGGTTGTATCACTGACACAAATCCCTCAAAAGAATGTGGTAATGGATGTAGTAGTGGCAGACATTCCACCCAAATTTGGGATGTTGTTATCAAGATCTTGGGCATCTAAACTTAAGGGAACACTACATATGGATATGTCTTATGCCACCATCCCTGTTTTTGGAGAAAATAGAAGACTATATAGAGAACAGAGGTTGTCCTATGTAGTAAGCAATAAAAGTAAGCCCGAAAATCATCCCATATTTGTTGTAGATACTGATGTAGGCTCTTCGATTTTCTGTTCTGACCTTGGTTTAGGAGAAAAAGATGTGAAAGTCGCTAACCTCCCTAAAAAATGATGGGTTTAATAGCGAGAAATACATGCAATGACTTCGCGGATCTGGAAGCGAACAGGACAACGGTCAACAGGTAGAAAAGGGCAGCGATGAGAAGTCAGAGATGGAACCGGAAACTACAGTCGTAGCCCAAAAAGAAGGTCTCTGGACTATGAGATTTGATGGGGTTGTAAACAAGGAAGGAGTCAGGGAAAGAGTATGGATCACCCCCCTAGATGAAGGAAATAAATGATCCAGGTTGCATTCCTTTAAACTAATGTTCGACTGCTCGAACAATGTAGTGGAATACGAACCTTTTCTACTAGGGTTGAATGTGCTTAGGGAGATGAAAGCTAAAAAGATTAAAAAAAATTATGGGGATTTAGAGCTAATAATCCAACAAGTAAACGGGGTATATGAAACCAAACACCCCAAAATGAGGGCTTATAGGAATTCGGTTTGGGATATGTTCGATAACTTCTTTATAGAACACAATATTTCCTTCATCCCTAGAGATAAAAGCACAACAACAGATACCTTGACCGGCTCTGCTAGCAAGTTCCAACTCCTTGTTTATCCCACCAGAACCTATATGATCAATATAAAGCATATGCCTTTTGTCCCTAACAATACTAGACATTGGCATATCTTTGAAGATGATCAACAAATAAAGAAATTTCTAGAGATGACAGAGGAGTTTGCCAATACCTATATTGATCAATAAAACTGTGCAAATGAAAGATGGGAACTTGATCCAATAGAGTTCCTCACAACGTTGGGGGGGAAAGAGATCCTTCAGTTGAAAAGCAAATATATCCCCAAAGGGTTAGTACCATTGGAAAAGCTTTTTGATGAAAATGATGTGGCCAAAAACCCTAAAATTGTTCCAAACCACAGTGAAGTATAATACTGCAACATTGGGGATGATGAGGAACCTAAAATTATCAAGTTATCTAAATCCCTAACCCCGGGTACTAAAGATGATTATGTTGACTTAATGAGAAAATTTTCGGATATGTTTGCATGGTGTTACGAAGACTTAAACGAATATGATACATCTATCATACAACACACCATACCAGTAAAGACAGGTGAAAAACAATTCAAGCATAAGCTAATAAGGATGAACCCTATGTTACTCCCTCTCATAGAAAAGGAAGTGAAGAGACTATATGAAGCAAAAATCATAGTCTCATTAAGATTCTCAAAGTGGGTAGCCATCATAGTCCCAGTAAGAAGGAAAAATGTAGAAATCAGACTATGTATAGACTTCAGAAATATAAACAAAGTGTCCCTAAGAGACAACTATCCCCTGCCCAAAATGGATCATATTTTGCAGAAAGTTGTAGGGGAAACAAGAATTTCCATGCTGGATGGATTTTCAGGGTACAATCAAGTAAAAGTGTTACCAGAAGTTGAGGAAAAAACAACCTTTACTACACCTTGGGGAACTTTCATGTATGCTAAAATTCATTTTGGTCTATTAAATGCAGGAGCCACATTTCAGAGATCTATGGATATAGCTTTTGCAGAAGAAAGAGATAAGTTTGTGGTTATATATATGGATGATATTACTGTGTATTCCAAATCTGATGCAGAACATTTGAAACATCTACACCAAGTATTTTTAAAATGCATAAAGTTTGGGATTTCTCTGAACCCCAAGAAGTCAAACTTTTCCATGCAAGAAGGTAAGTTGTTGGGTCATATAATATCTAAAGATGGAATTAAAATTGGCCCAGACAGAGCTGACACCATACAGAAAATTGAACTCCCTAGGAGTAAAAAGGAGGTCCAATCTTTCCTTCGTAGAGTAAATTTCTTAAGAAGATTCATCCCCAACTTTTCAGAAATCATGAAATCAATTACAAACATGCTTAAAAAGGATAATCAAATCATGTGTACTGTTGAAGCCAAGCAAGCATTTGGAGATATAAAGAAGGCAATAGTTGAAGCACCAATACTAATCAGTCATGATTTTGAAAAAGAATTTCTTATGTTTTCTTTTGCCTCGGAGCATTCCGTAGCATGATTTCTTCTACAGAAAAATCAGGAAGGAGTTAAGTAGCCCATAGCTTTCTTCAGCAAGGCTCTCAGAGATGTTGAGCTCAAGTATAATATTATGGAAAAATAGGTCTATGCCATCATTAAAACTTTAAAAGATTTCATAGTTTACGTTTTGCATTCTCATGTTGTTGCTTTTGTCCCTAATGCTGTTGTAAAAGACATATTGACACAACCTAATCCAGAAAGTCGAAGGGAAAAATGGATAGTTGTACTATTGGAGTATGACTTGGAAATCAAGCCTACAAAGCTTGTCAAAGGGAATGGACTGGTCAAACTCATGGCCGAAGCAAATTGGGATTCACTAAGTGTAAACTTGGTCTCACACATGCTGGAGAATACTGCTTAAGACCCACTTTTGCAGGTATCATACAAATTCTTATCATCTCCTTGGTACTCTGATATTATATATGTTTTGCAGAACTTAAAACCACCCCCTGATATGGGCAAGAGCAAAGCCAGGTCAATAAAAATGAAGGCTGCAAAATTTTGCATACTAAATGAAGGCCTTTATTGGAAGGACCAAGGAGGTATTTTATTGAACTGTATGTTGGAAGATGAATCCAGAATGACCATAAGAGAGTTTCACAAAGGTGTCTGTGGAGGACATCATTACTGTAAGGCCACTGTCAACAAGATCTCAGGGAAGGATTTTATTGGCCCACTATGTTCAATGATGCATATAAAGAGGTAGCTACTTGCCATGAATGCCAGATATTTTAAGGAAAAAGGAAGCTCCTTCCCTTTCCTTTAAAACCAATCTTTATAGAAGCCCCTTTCTAGCAGTGGGGGATAGATTTCATTGGTGAAATCATTCCTAGATCCTATGGAAAACACAGGTGGATGATGACTGCCACATATTACTTCACCAAATGGATTGAAGCTGTACCAACCAAACAGGCCACTGACACAGGCATCATCAATTTTTTAGAGGAAAATACCATGTCCAGGTTTGGTTGTCCTACTAAAATAATCATTGATAATGCTCAAGCTTTCAAATCTAAGAAAATGGTCAAGTTCTACAGCGATTTTCATATAAAATTGGGTCATTCTATTGCATACTACCCCCAAGTAAATGGACTAGATGAGTCATCTAACAAGAGCTTGGTTAGGATGATTAAAAAGTTGTTGCAGGAGAATAAGAGGGCTTGGCATACCAAGTTGACTTTTGCTTATGGACTTATAGGATTACCTCCAAGAGGTCCATTGGGACTTCCCCTTTCAAATTGGTATATGGAACCGAGGTAATATTTCTCGACTCCCTCAAGGGACCTACAATGAGACTATTACAAGAACAAGAAGAAGAACCAAACCCTTAGATAAGGAGATCCAATCAGTTGATTGAAGTACAGGAAACTAGGGACAAGGTGCATGTTGAATCTATGATATCTCAAGAGAAGGTCAATAAGACTTTTGAAAAAAGAACCAAGGTTGATAATTTCCAAATGGGAGATTTGGTGTTGAAATGGGATGCTAGAAGAGAAGAACAAGCCCAAAAGTTTGATAATCTCTGGCAGTGACCTCATACAGCCGCTGCTTACCATGGAAATAATGCTTTCATTTTGCAAGACAAGGATGGTGAACCTATGGGAAAAGGACCCGTCAATGGACGGTTCTTAAAATACTATCTCCAGTGAAAAAATGAGTCTATCAAACCCACCCTCACTGTACATTACCACTTTTTAATTTTCAGTCAGTTATTTTTTCATTTTTATTTGCATTCATTCAAAAAAAAAGGAAGATGACCATATCACTTACAGTTTAACTTTTATTTTGAATAAATAGTCCATAAGACTAATAGTTAGATCTGATGTATTACGGATAGTTGTAGTTGCGAATTTAATAAACAGCCACATATGGCTGAAGTAGTAGAGAAGGTTTTTTTATTTTTGTAAGCCTATAAAGGTAGGTTTTGAATAAGACCCAAGGGTTGGTATTCTTAGATAAGAAAACTCTGAGTATGTAATGAAACCCATCCTTTTTATTAATGAAAAGACTTGATCTTGGAGCAGAGATTCTTGAAGTGAGTGTTTTGATGTCTACAATTCCTATGCATGTTTTCCCTGCAAGTATTTCTCATTGACTGTATTCTTCTAAGTGTCTAAATCAAGATTACATGGTCTGAAATTCGTCTATCATTTGATGCTTCAGATACATATGGTTAGATACTCCATCCTTTCTTTTTGAAATTGCAAATTAGAATTCATTCGTAATGCTCTAATTCTTTGATGGACTTTATTACCCTTTTCTGTTATCATCTGCTACATATCTCTTTGACTTGAGAAAACTTCATTTATCTTGCCTCTGCCTTTAAGATTATAGTTCTATTGGTCATCTGTGACAGAAACCCTTTGAAAAGTTTGACTCCATTCCCTGTGATATACCTATCCTCAACCCAACCAATTGAAATCCCTAATACCCTTATCTGAAGGTCTAGCCACCATTATTAATACACAACCAGCCAATTCAAGTGACATGTTGCATGATGAAAGAGTTGTCAGAGAGAGAGTCCTCTTTGTATCTTGGAAAGGCTAGTTTCCATTCACAAGAGAGTAGTTGAAATAGTTACCTCGGTGAACCCTTATGCCACAACCTGGAAGAATCCTTAGTGATAACACTATGATTGGTAGATTTTACAAAGTGTTCGACAATAACAAAATTATTCACACTTGTTAGAATGTACTAAATACCTTAACTCACAGTATCATCATCGATGGGTTGTATCACATTTGTAATGGTATACATCTATGATCGCTTATCAAATGGTATCCCCCATGTTCCACTTCAAATAATTTATTCACATGGTGAGGATTCATACAAGACAACAATTTTGGATTGAAG
The DNA here is from genome assembly GCA_027924585.1 of Larix kaempferi. Lineage (NCBI taxonomy): Eukaryota > Viridiplantae > Streptophyta > Pinopsida > Pinales > Pinaceae > Larix > Larix kaempferi. Next base: position 1,490,100 of record BSBM01000870.1, read on the forward strand.
ATGTTGGGTTGCAATAACAATACCATTATTATGGTGTTTCCAGAGTTGTATAAGACAATACCACACACTATATGACATCGGTACTTTATGGAGAACTAAGTTGTTCTTATTTGAATTTTAGGTGTTCTCCCGATGAATATTGAGACATAGCTAACACATTATACAACTTGACCAAAACTTTATGCTCAAAATGAGAACTCTAGCCATAAAAACTCATATTTTTGCAAAACACCAAAACAACCCCTCAATCGAAAATTGTTACTATCGGTAGAATTTTTTTATTGTTATTTGGGGCTACAATTACATTTTTTTTTTAAATCTTGGTCAGTGTCATTGCAATCAAAACCATAAATCAACCCTTGAATTGATAAGGGGTGTTGTTGATAGCACCCTTTTTTTAAGGATTAAATTACATATTGTTTGAAATCCTAGGCTCAATTGTTGCAATCAAAACCCTAAATCAACCCCAAATCAAAAAATTGTGCTACCATGGAACACCCATTTTTGCTTAAGCTAAAATTACAACTTTTTTTAAAATTGTGGCCTTAAAAACTAGCGTCGTTGCAATGAAAATTCAAAAATCAACCCCCTAATTGAAAAATGGTACTACGAATAACAACCCTTTCTTATGGTGGGGTGAAAATTGTAGGCATTCTGAAACCATAGCCTAAAAATATATATTAAATTAAAAAAATCATTTTAAAAGCAATAGAAAACACAAAAAAATAGAAAAAAAAACAATTTAAAATTTCTAAAAAGACAAATTTAAAAAAAAAACTTGAAAAATAAAGAAAATTTTGAAACATAAAAAGAAATGATTAAAAAATAAAGTTAAATATTAAAGTGTCTTAATTTTTCTAAATAAAACTAAAACAATGGACATTTTTAACCCCCCCCTTACATGTGAAAATGGGTGGGGATGAGGATTTAAAAGGGGGGCTTGATTCCAAAATACAGCCCCCGCCTTTATATCCCCCTCCCCACCACATTTTACATGTAAAGGGGGGCAAAGTGGGGTGGAAGGGGGTCAACCCCTTCCACCCCCCTTTGCCCCCCTTTACATGTAAAAGGCGTTGGGGACGGGGATATAAAGAGGTGGCCTCAATTCTTACCACCCCCTTCTACCCTCCTTTCTCCCCCTTTACATGTAAATTTCAGTGCAGAGGGGGATATAAGGAGGGGGGGTCTCAATTCTGGAATAGAAACCCCCCTTTATATCCTCCTCCCATCCCCCTTCACATGTAAGGCCGGTTTAAAATGTTCATTATTTTATTTTATTTTATTTTTTATGTTTAAACTTTTAAAAATAAAATTTATAACTTTTCAATATTTTAGCTTTTTTCTTTAATTATTTCTTTTTAAGTTTCAAAATTTTAAATTTTGCTTTATTTTTAATCTTTTTTTCTTTTAATTTGTTTTATTTTTAGAAATTTTAAATTGTTTTTTTTAATATGTTTTTAGCCAGCATATATTTTTTATTGTTTTTAAAGTGATTTTAAAAAATCAATATATTTTGCAGGCCGTGATTTCAAAATGCTTGCAATTATAATCCTACATAAGAAAGGGTTGCTACTAGTAGTACCATTTTTCAAGTCGTGGGTTAATTTTTATATTTTCATTGCAACATCGCCAACTATTAAGGCCACAATTTCAAAAAAGTTGCAATTTCACCCTTGGGAAAAAAAATGGAGATGACATGGTAGCACCACTTTTCGATTTGGAGGTTGATTTAGTGTTTTGAATGCATCTACATCAATGTTTAAGGTCATAGTTTCAAACAATATACAATTTTAGCCCTGTTAAAAAACGGGGAGCTACCAATAGCACCCCTCTTCAATTTGGGGTTTAATTTATGGTTTTGATTGCAATGGCATTATTCGAGTTTTAAAAAGCTTCTTATTATAGTCTTGGAAAAAAAAAGGTTTCTATTGGTAGCAACAGTTTCCCATTCAGGGTAAAAATAGTCACTAAATGCATCCTATAAAAAACGAGAAATATGGAGGGTTCTCGTCAAGTTGTATAATGTGTTAGATCCACTTTATCTTTGCTCCTCGCTATGACCTAATTTTGACATGGATCCACTGCGAATCTTTCCATGGTTGTGATTTGGCATCTCGTATACTTCATGGATCCGCAGTGTACTTGATTTTGTGGCCATGCTTGTTTACACCTAAGCATGGGTATTTTGCCTCAGGGAAGAGAGTTATTTGATACGTTGGTTCGTGTTGCAAGTAAGTTTTTCGAGCCAATGTCCAAGACCTCTAGATAATCCCACTCAAAATTTATGTCCTAGTGTTATAATGTATTTCGGCCATCAACTCCCCTTTTTACCTCATATAATAGGGGGCATCTATTATAGCACTAATTGGCACTTCAATGACCCTAATGGAACCCAAATGACCCTAATGGAATTTGAGTGACCCTAATGGCATCCAAGTGTCCCTGATGGCATCCAAATGTTTGTAATGCCACCTGAAGAGTCCTTAATAGCTACTAAAGGCCCTTAATGACATATTAGGGTCCTTCATGATTGGTGGTCCCACCTTAGGACAAGTTACTAGCTCAATCCAACCCAAAATTCACTAAAACCAGGGTTTTAAGGGACACACACACCTTTCTTTGGAGAAAGACACATGTGAATGCTCTTTTCCTTCATGGAAGGAGTGTGTGCCTTGAAAAATGCACAAAATATATAAAAAAAATCATGAATTTGAATTGTTGGAACAATGATTTCTTGGTTGTAACTCCTCGAAACCACCCTCTAACTATCTCAACCATGTCAAATAATGTATAAATAAAGAACTCATGTAAGAGATAGGGTCATGTAGCACTCATACTCTTATTATGTTGGAATAATTTATCAAGCATACTGAGTTTTTATGCCCTTCCCCTACTTAGATACCCTTGTTTCTCGGACTCCATCATCCCTTGATTGGTGAGATCCTGATTCTTTATTGGCTTCTCCATTGTCTTGTTGGTCTGATTTTTTGACCTAGGCCAACTAAGGAGATTATTCCCACACAAGTTGCTTAGAACAGCCCCCGGTGTATTTGGAATAGCAAAACCTCGCAGGTTATGGTCTCTTGCTACGAGCTGAATTTTTCCTCTTAAGGAGAATATATATAACTCAGCAAAATGTTTCCTAAGTTAAACTACTGTTAAAGGTAAATCCTAAAATCAATTTCTAAGTCTAAGTTGTCCTAATGTGTTTTTTTAATGAAAGTCTTATGTTTTAGATTTTGTTTGAATCTTCAATTATGAACCTATTTGAAATATAAAACTACTGATATTAATTTAAAGGAACTATCTAACAGCTGCTAAAACCTAAACTAAACTAAACTAAACTACAACTAGAATTAAAACTAAATTATTAATCCTATCTCAGCTAACATAACAAAGAATAAAAATGATAACAATTCAGATAAAAATATCACAAATTACTATCATAAAAATTACTTTGTTGAATATGCACACAACAGAAAAAATATAATAGAAAACTATTTTAATTTTATTTTGTTTATGATCTATTAATCAATAACTAATGTTCAATATCAAATATTTGAATAAAAGATTATATTTATTCATAAAAACATTGTAAACATACAAATGCTAACAGAAATAAATATGAACTGCATTACTACCAAATCACAATCATCAATAAAAATATTGAATAAAAAGATTTAATAATACTTTAAATCAAATAATAATACTGTGTGAATAAAGTAAACTTTCAGATACGAATACAATCACATCAAAGTATAATTGCATAAGTGTTAAAACTGAAAAAATAATATATCGAAATGTGCATTTAAATTTCAAAAAACTTTAACAAAACATTGATACCAGTTTGAGAAGTCTAGTGACAATCATCCACGAAGAAACTCAGTAGAGTAATCAAAACTAAAAATTGTGTTATAATTTCAATAAGTCTTTTCTCCAGTACTCCATCCACCAAGGTAGTATCTCCACTTCTTTGCATTTAAATTTCAAAAAACTTTAACAAAACATTGATACCAGTTTGAGAAGTCTAGTGACAATCATCCACGAAGAAACTCAGTAGAGTAATCAAAACTAGAAATTGTGTTATAATTTCAATAAATCTTTTCTCCAGTACTCCATCCACCAAGGCAGTATCTCCACTTCTTTGCAAACAGAAATATTACAAATAGATAACAGAATGAAGAAAATAAAATCTCTCCATCTGCCGAGATCCCCACTCTTGCACAGTGCAAACTCTCATCCTTAAATAGGTATGAGGGTAACAACCGATTCCAAACTAGCGCCAGTTACTTAATTCAACTCATGAGCTGGCCAGTCGAATCCTCCGCTTCTTATCCTTCTGTTGGTTGAATTTGATTATGACTATCTTCTTTGAGCAGATCTGGCAATCTTCTCGCCTTCTTCAACTAGTGAACTGATCCAAAAATTCCTGGCCATTTTGATGAGAGTAATTTCATGGTCAGTTTCACCATATCTCGTCTTAACTATAGGCGAGTCAACGAACGGCCTCAGTAAAAGAATCTCTGATAAAAATGGATGTACATGTTCGTCATTCGTTCCAGTCAGAGTAAATCCCTGCCAAAAGAATAATAATAGAGATTAATCATATCTTTCTCTTGTCAAATCTACACATCAAACATATATCAAATAACCGAGAGAAAGATATAGCGTGTGCTGCATCAATATCAATATTCTGAAGGATAAAAGGACAAGAATTTTCCCTTTTTTACTTCGTGAATTCACTATATATTTTCGGTTCTTGATTAAAACTGTTCTTGTATCCCTGCAACTTCATCGCCCTAATCTGCGCAACTGTTGGCCTACACTATGCATTGTAGTTATCTATTGGAACAGAACTGAGTGAATAATTAACCAATCCCGGCCCAATCTTCTGAATGTCAGCTTTTAAAATCAATAACCTATTTTCAAGAAAGGTATAATAGTATAGGTTAAGACCGTTACTCATTAAAACATATACCATTCAAGAGCCAGAATGTTTACGTTCATCATAAAAGAATGAACTCATAAGGATACCCTTTATAAATGTCTTTTGAAATGCACTTTATGAATTTTATAATGGCATAATGTAACTCAAAGAGAGCCATGTGTTTAAATTTATATTCAATAAACATTTATTTCTCATGTATATAATAAGATTATCTTCTTTTAAATGAATGTATATAATAATCTTAATAATAATAAAAGAAAAGAAAAGTGATTTTGAATAGGTTTTATAAAAAGATATTTTATATTAATCTTTAAAGGAAAAATAAAGATTAAAATATTTACTAATATATCTTAAATTGTATTTTCAATTGCAAAGACCCAAAAGAGTAAAATTTTCTTTTCTCTTAACAAAAAGTTTCATAAGAATTGATGTTTAGTTAACAAAAAGTTTCATAAGAATTGATGTTTAGTTCAATTGAAAGACCATAAACTCGTCTCAAGTTCTTAAAATGTGTTCTTAAACTTAGTTTAAGTCAAATAAGATTAAGCTCAGATTGAACCATTATGAATTTTGCTCTAATTATAAAATTGTATGGCGAAAGTAGAATTAAGACTTTGCAAAATTTGATAGATCATCCATCTCAAAATTAATCATTTAAATAATTAATCTCAATCCCACAAAGAACACCAATTCAACCAAAAAAGTAAAGGTCGAAACTTCGCAAGAGTATCAAAAGATCATTGAAATCACCCAAATCTCATAAAATAGAGACCAAGCCAAAGATCAAGCAGTGCAGAAGGCCAATGATTCAAAGGAGATCATCAATCAATCAAGAATGAAAGAAAACCAACGCCTAAATATTTACAAAAACTCTAATGGGGGCCCCTTTATTTTGTAAAAATTAAGGGGAGTTGTTGGGGTGCCAACATGTGTTCAAATAGAATATTGAAGGGTTGGGAAGATCGATGCATTAGTGGCCCGGGCTCAAAGGGACCAAAACAAAGGTTCCCACAACATGAGTAGGTGATTGTACTTCTCATTATTTTGTTGATCAATAAATATATTTCCTCTTCGCTCCTCCACCCACCCCCCCCAATTTAGTGTTCAATGCTTGTTTATCTTTTATGCTTATTGGTGTTAGGGATTATTCTTCCTGATAGATTGATTAGGATCACATCATTATAAATCTGATTTATGATTATATTCATGTTATTATATTGCCATAGGTTTTGAGGAAGGTGGCGTTGTTCTTATGTGCGCATTCTAGATTCATCAATTGGATTGCATTGGGATTCTCACACAAGAGGAAGCTATAGGGAAATCAACTAGATCTAGGTGTCTCCTCCTCCCTTCTTGATTGACTGCCACGTTTTCCTTGTTTCTTTAGTTTATTGCATGGATATAGGTTAGTGAACCTAGGGAATTTGGTTTGTTGTCTATCCATTCGATTTGTTATAATCATTTGTAACTATCCATGATTTTTTCTCCTCAATAAACTCAATGGTTAGGGAGAAGCCTATTGGAACATGAATTTTATATTTTATTTAGTGCATTTTTTCATAGTGTGTAAATTCCTAGTTTCACTTATGTTGTGTATTGTATTTAGGGTTGATGAGTTGTTGAGTTATATGTTGATCAAACCTGTTTACAAACTTCAATATTAAATTATTCAATCAATGAATTTTTCCTTATTTGTTTAATATTTGAAATCTATTTTTGGATTAAAATTTTTATTTCTTAAATATTTTTACTAATATTTTTTATTAATTTTAATAAAGTTAAAATTATTAAAGTTAAATTTAATAAAATAATTATTCCTTCTCTTTTATATACTGTAACATCAAGCATATAAAATCATGACAACATCATGCACATTTATTGTGAAACTTTGTGGAAGATGTTAATTAAAAAACATCACTAAGAGCTTCTTGCTAATAGTGTAATTAATGTCATATTGTTACAAATGTAAACAATTTTCTAAAAATATATTGTCATATTGTTACAAATGTAATTAATTTAGTAAACAATATATTAAATTTTAATTAAAATTTTGATTTCATCAAAATAAATATGAGAGTGTGTTCTTTGTCTAAGTAAAACTATTTTCGGGTCAACCCTTCATGCAATCACAAAAAACTAGATAAATAAATAGTATATTACACATTAAATTGATTTGAAACCAACTAAAATGGTTTTAAAAATAATCAAAAACATTCTTCGATATAAATTTACTATAATTATTTCTAATCTTTGATCAAAAACTTAAATGAAATACAATAATGTTTATAGTAATATTAAATGATTTTATTTTTTAACAAAAGAGTTACAAATTATATATAATATAAATTACAAAAAAAATTTGAAATATTATTTTAAAGTCTCCAAAAACACATAAACAACTTGTAGGTAATTAAACTTGTAATGAGAAAAAAAGTCATTCATAACTAAACCTCTTCAAGTACTCAATTTTTATTTTTACTAACATGTAGAATTAGATATATTATCAAAATGGAGAGAGGATCTCCATCTTTGTAATATTTTTCAGCATTATGGTTGAAAATGGTTGTTAACTTTTAATTTCCAACATTATAAACTGAATAAAAAACATAATTAGCCAATTATAGATAACAATAATAAAATGACATATCCACAAAATAAATGTTGAAATAAAACATGTACATATCACTCTCTCTTGCCATCACCTAGATTATCTTGCTCACTTGGGATTATAACATTGTTGTTCTCTAAAAGATGTTTTGATATAGATGTTTTGATATAGGGTCATGTCTTAGTATGAACCACCAATCCCTATTTAACATATCCTAGTAAAAAAACACTTGGTTGTAGTGTTTTGGAAAAACATAAGGCTCCTTAGATTCATCCCACATCCTTTTAGAGTTGATATATATTAACCCACTATCGCGATCTTCCTTTACATTAGTCAAGTCAAAGGTATCCCACCACTTGCACCTAAAAATAGCACATTGGAAAGATAAGAGTTCAATTGCATGATCTTTTGTATCTTTCCAACGTAACCTAACTTCTCCTCTATTACGTTCCAATCATGGTGGCTAACATGACTAAATTGGTCGAACTTGAATTTCACTCCATAGTTGAGTGTGACATGTCCATCATTAACATCCTAAGTGCAAAAATGATGTCGATATGCCCACACAGATGGGAACAAATACACCTGTAAAAATGTGAACAAATGATGATGTCATATGTCTAATAACCCAAGCATTAATAAAAGCATATAGACCTTTGAATTCAAATTTGCATTGTAAATTTAAAAATGTACACAAAGAGATTATTGAAAAATTGTTGCACCCAATCCCTATGTTTAGTGCATCCTCTTCACCATGTAGGTAATGCCCAGGTGTTCCAAATTTGTATCTAGTATGGCCAACCACTAAACTATTGGGATAAATCATTCACATATTTTCTTTTAGGACAAGGCATGATTTTACTATTCAATCTCATAAAATATTTCCTATCACTCCCATTTCTTTCTCTTCTCTTCATACAATGCAACCCATGGTTACATTGCCTCCTCCTTGTAAAGAATGAATTTATTGATGTCATCAGTTTATGAATTCAATGATGTATTCATGAAATAAAAAAGAATAGAATTGAATCAAATGTATACTATCAAGTTCAGTGTAAATAATTACTCTGTAGAAATTTGACAAAAGATAAGTGATTTACCCTTTATCATGCCTTTTTTTTCCATATGTTTGGTGTATCTCCCCTTCCCTTTTTTCCTCATCATGTTGGTTGTCTCAAACCACTACGATTGGTATTTTGTTGGTTTGCTTGATGTACTCACTAACATAATAGAATGACTCGTATACTATGTATCCCTTTTCCATACACCCCTCAAGTTTTGCCCTTTTTTTAACAAACCCCTTCAATTTTTTCATGTACCTCTCTAAGAAGAACATTCATTGACACGAGACCACCCCAGATAATTCAACCTCATCAACTAGGTGAATTAGAATATGAACCTACAAATCCATGAAACTCATGGGTAGTTCCTTCTCAAATATACAAACAATCTCAATTATCTCTCAATGACATCATGGAATTATGGCCATTTGAATCTCCTTTGATGTGATGCAATGTAAAAATGCAGGTAATTTAGATATGGTGTGTCAGATGTCCTAGACGAATTCATGTTTCACACACCCACACATGAGAAAAGGATAATGACATTTCAAAATAAACATATACAAAACTAATTGCCACAAAACTGTGAGTGCATAGTATATCAGAACCCACACTACAGGAAAAAAAGCATGCATTTGACATACATAACCTTAGAAGTTTAAGATGGTCATGTGATTTGAACCTCAACAAATGTTCTTCTATAGTGAAGCGGCACCATAGACTCAACTCACATAAAGGAGGCACCTTCATGTTGGAATATTCTCACCATCATTTTTCATATTTGCATGCATCCAGTTATCATTTTGGTGGTCTCCCCAACACCTAGAGCCTAATTTCAGCTCCCTAGAGCCTGTCTTCAGCCCCCAGTAGCCCTCCTACCTACCTGATGCGCCTTGTTTTACTCACCTGCATGACATGTGCGCCTTTTCTCACCTACTAGAAGTTAACAGTCAATTAGAGCATTGATTGACCAGTTCTTCCATTGATTGTTCATCCTAACTGCATGTAACTCCCAGTTAGCTAGTTCTAGAATGCCACTTGACCTTCTGACAGCTTCATGCGCCCTCCTTGGAGTCTCCATCCCCAGATTTGTGCCTAGATGGTTCTATTAGACTCAGTTAGACTCATTTGACTGACTATTGACCATTTATGACTGATACTACTGATCGGATGATGTCTCCAATGTTATCCAAGCCACACTTTGAGCATGATTCAAATGACCTCTTGGTTAATTTGAATTATATTGACAGTTATTGTATTGTATCCAGTTTTCACAGTGCCAGCTCACAGCTGATGTATGATTATACTGTTATTCTCCATTTTTTGTGTTCATGAGTGATTATTGACTACATTATTCTCTTCTTATATGCACTTCTTGAGTGATTTTTGTGTGAGTTTTGTTACAGCTGTGAGATATTCCTGCATATTATCACATGGTATCAGAGCTGACAGCAGCTATTCGAATTGCAGCCATTGCAGCAGTTCATTGAGCAGTTGTCTTTCATTGAGCACAAGAAGCCTCTGAGTTTCCACGGCAAATCCTGGTGTTATTACCTTGAATTCGTTGGGGCAATCCAGTGAGGTCTAGCCAAGTGTGAAGGACTTAGTCATATGTGCTTAGTGTCCTAAGGCAATGTTCATTCGAATTGTAGCAAATATCCATCAACAAAATTCTTGTTTTGCAGGTTTATTCATCCATTCAAATTCCTCTTCTATTCGCTCTCCACTGCTCCAGATGGATTTGAAACTCAATTCCTCCAACTATGTCTAATGGAATGCCAACATGGACATCTTCATGAAGTCCAAGAGCCTCTCGAGAATATTGTATGGAACTGTGGTCGAACCTCTGAGTGCAGCAGAGAAATCCAAGTACTTGGATAGGCTTGATGAAGCAGTAGGCTTACTTCTTCTCTCAATTTCTGAAGATCTTCACTTCCATATCATTGACCTAACATCTCCAAAAGAGGTTTGGGACAAGCTTGAATCCCTCTTTGGACAGAAAGATGATTTGAAAGGTCATAAATTGGATAATGAACTCATCTCATTGAGTGCTGAAAGCTTCGAATCCATCAATGCCTTCTTAACCAAGTTCAAAAGCTTGATTTAACAGTTGAAGAGATATGAGATAGTGAAAGAAGACAAACAACTCATACTTGCCATTCTATCAAAATTGGGACCAAATTTCTCAGTTTTTGTCTCCACATTTCAGTCAGCTAAGATGTCCATTCCAAAATGGAATTTTCCTACACTTGATGACTTCATCCAATCTCTCACGCAAGAGGAGGAGAAGTTAATCTCCATGGGAATGATAAAACCAAAGTTGGAGTCGGACCTTACAGCTGCTGAGGCAAAAAGAGCGAATGCAAAAGGCAAGCAAAAAGTTTTTCAAAAGAGAGCGAATGATACAAAGCCAAAAGATGTTCCATATCAGTCAGATGGGACTTCGAATTCAAAGAATACCAAGCAATCTCAGAAGGAGAGATCCAAGTGCACATATTGTCATCGAGGATTCCATCCTGAGAGTTCTTGTATGAAGAAGACTATGGACTTGATGGCTCAGTTACTTGAGAAGAACAATCTCCTTGTACCTGTATGTGCAAGGAAGAAAGATATTGAACCTTCTAGATATGAGGACAAAGAGAGATGCCATGCTCTCATGGCAAGTGCATCAAAATAATCCTCCTTCATCATAGATACAGGAGCATCAAGACATATGTCTTCCTCCAAAGATCTCTTCTCCAACTTCGAATGCTCATTTGGCCCTTCCATCATGTTGGGTAATGATTCTGAAGTCTCCTCTAAGGGGATTGGAAGGATCAATCTTGACCATGGCTACTTCTCAGATGTGCTTTATGTTCCTTCTCTCATTGCAAATCTACTTTCAGTGTACCAAATGACTCATATTGGAGAGCCCAAGAGAGTGATCTTCTCTCCAAATGAAGTCAAAATATAAAACATGGTTTCAGGTGAAATCATTGCAAAAGGAGTTGCAAATCACAACTCTAAACTGTATGAGTTCTCACACTTCTTACCTCTCTCAAAGCAATCAGCTCTCCATAATCATGCAAATGAAGAAAGCAGATTGTGGCATGAAAGATTTGGGTATCTTAACTATCAATACTTGAATGACATGCATACAAAGGATATGGTTGATGGGCTGCCCAAGTTCAAGTTTTCCAAGGGCAACTGTCACGGTTGTTTGATGGGCAAGCATCCTGAGAAGAAATTTAAGAAGAGGAAGGCAAGGAGAGCCTCTCATCCTCTAGATCTCATCCATAGTGATGTTGTTAGGCCATTTCCATATCTATCTCTAAGCAAAGCAAGGTATATACTCACTTTTATTGATGATTATTCCAAATTTATATGGGTATATTTTCTTAGATTGAATTCAGAAGTATTTGGATTCTTTAAGTTTTTCAAGTCTTCTGCAGAAAAGTTTTCAGATAGAAGGATAAAATCCATTCGCACTAACAATGGAGGTGAGTGCATTAAGGGTGATTTTCAAGCCTTTTGTGCTGAAAAGGGAATTGAGATGCAACATATTGTTCCTTATACACCACAGTAGAATGGTGTTGCTGAAAGGAAGAACAGAACATTGAAAGAAATGGCCACCTACATGCTAAAGTCGAAAGGGTTGCACCCTAGTCTTTGGGCAGAAGCCATGAACTGTGCCTCTTATCTTCAGAACAGAGTTCCTTACAAAGGACTCAATGACATTACTCCTTTCGAAGCATGGATGGGATACAAACCTGATGTATCTCATCTTAGAGTGTTTGCATCCAGAGCATGGGAAAGGATTCCAACTGACAAAAGGAGAGCATGAGATCCACAAAGCAGAGAGTGCATTATGGTGGGATATGCATTGGATGCAAAGGCCTACAAGCTTCTTGATCCTACTACCATGACCACATTCCTAAAAACGAGTGTACAGTTTGAGGAATGGCCTCTCCATGATACTCCTTCTGTTGAGCAAGATAGCTTGCCTACCACTCCTCCTTTGATTGATGATCAAGAGAGTGAAGCATCATCACATGAGATTTTAGATTCAGAACCTGAAGATGGAGATGATGAAGAGCGAATGCTAGATCCAAATCCACAAGAACCTGAAGATCTAGCAACTGATGATGAAGATGAGCGAATGGGAGATCCAGTTCCACAAGAACCTGATGATCTTTCACATGATGATCCTCCTCTTCCTCGATGGGAAGCCATTACCCTTAGATCTGTCGGTGATTTGATTGGTGATCCAACTGATCGACGGAGAACTAGATCAGATTTTCAGAATGGAAGGTTTCATCCTTCTCACATTACTGATCCATTTAGATCGATCGATCCTTCTTCGGAAAAGAAGGACACTTTCCTCCTTCTGGGGTGAGTGATGACATGATACATTAGAATCCTTCAGTCTATTTTGAGGGAGGGCTTTCTTCCCACTGGGTTTTCCCTCTTTCCTCATTTATTATTTAGATTGTTGTACGGGGTGACCTTTGGTCTCAGTCACCAGGGCCCTATTTTTCAATTTTCAGTTATTACCTCATAATATATCTTGCAGGGGGGTGTTGGAATATTCTCACCATCATTTTTCATATTTGCATGCATCCAGTCATCATGCATGCATTTGCATGTAAATGCATGCATCCAGTCATCATTTTGGTGGTCTCCCCAACACCTAAGGCCTAATTTCAGCTCCCTAGAGCCTGTATTCAGCCCCCAGTAGCCCTCCTACCTACCTGATGCGCCTTGTTTTACTCACCTACATGACATGTGCGCCTTTTCTCACCTACCAGGAGTTAACATTCAATTAGAGCATTGATTGACCAGATCTTCCATTGATTGCTCATCCTAACTGCCTGTAGCTCCTAGTTAGCTAGTTCTGGAGTGCCACTTGACCTTCTGACAGCCTCATGCGTCGTCCTTGGAGTCTCCATCCCCTTATTTGTGTCTAGATGGTTCTGTTAGACTCAGTTAACTCATTTGACTGACTATTGACCATGTATGACTGATACTACTGATTGGATGATGTCTCCAATGTTATCCAAGCCACACTTTGAGCATGATTCGAATGACCTCTTGGTTAATTCAAATTATATTGATAGTTATTGTATTGTATTCAGTTTTCACAGTGCCAGCTCACAGTTGATGTATGATTATACTGCTATTCTCCATTTTCTGTGTTCATGAGTGATTATTGACTACATTCTTCTCTTCTTCTCTGCACTTCTTGAGTGAGTTTTGTGTGAGGTCTGTTACAGCTATGAGATCTTCCTGCAGATTATTACACTTCACAGCCAATATAACTTCCTTCACCAGAGAAAGATCGTCTTTCTTCAAAATCCATGGGACATCACCTTTTTTAAAAGACCAAGAGGGAATAGCCTCTCCTTTAATTTCTTCTCTTGGCCATTGTTTATTTTTGGTATTTAAAGAAATAATATCTCTGCTAACACCCAATGTGTCACTTTTTTTATGAATGTGCCTCCATAAATAAGATGATTTTTTTTAATATCGTAAGATGCTCCCAATATGGAAGCTCGTAAAACACATATTTCATTTTTATTCTTATGGGAATTTTTTCAACATAGGTGTTGGAAAATTTAGGATCATCGAACATAGTTCCCCATTTGAATTGAACAATTCTAAAAATTCATTTTCCTTATTTGTGGCATATGCCCTAAGCTAATTAACCAGTGTCATTATTTTAGATCACCAAGTTCTCTTTGGTTTACCATTGAAAGTAGATGATGTTCTTCCACAAGCGTGGTCTTATAGAAGGAATACCCTCAATCAATCATACACCATATTTTGTAAGTGGTATGACCAACTAACATTTATAGAAGGTCCAAAACGTTTACATCCATGATACCCTATTGTTACAAGACTTTCAATATTATATTATACAGAGCACATTAGTATTAAAGAAGATAGTGGAACCAAATGAAATATGTGAAATAATGGTATAAATGTAAATAAATCAATATACATTCTTACCAAAGAAAACTCTTAATCCTAGATAATCATGTGTTGATTTATGCAAATTTTCCATAAAATGTAAAAGAGTTCTCCATTGGGATGGGTCTTGATACATCATATACAAGTATGCCTTCCCATAATTGCTTAAATTCATCTATAAATGGTTGTATAGACATTATATTATTTACTTGTCTTCTACTAGCTCTAGCTCTAAGTACCTGCTCTAGTGACTTAATCTATCTGCTCTAGCTCATCAAGGGAGTGCTCTAGCAGTAAATAGATCAGGGAAATCCTAAGAAAGGTTGGGTCCTAGGTTGAAAAGCATTATAGTTTGGCATATGGACCGGCCTTTCATAGTAGCGATGCTCTCTCTAGCTGGAGAACGAGTTGAAACTAGGGGGGAGAAAAGGGATCTATGGATGGTTTTATTTGAGCGAGATTGATCATAATTGGAAGTCAAGGCCATGTTTGGAGGTGTAGTCGATCGAGCGAGTCAAGGAAATTATGATATTGACCCCCTTTGATTCCCATTCGAGGATGAACACAAGCTTGGTATATACAGATATGGACTAGGGAATCATAAATCAATCAATAAGGGAGACACCTAAGATGTTCATTCATCATGGAAAAAAATGGAGGCATATTGTTATTGATTGCAATTATTGGCCAAATACAATAGTTTGTATTTTGGAGTGAAACGGGTTAACTTTGTCCATGGATATGCTCAATCAAAGGATTTGTACTTCATCCTTGAATTTATCGTGCCATGTATACTCTATATGCTTCATGGCTATTGAATCTATTGGGATTCACATAACTCTTGGCTCACTTCTATGAGAGACATGCCACACCTACAACACAGGTAATTCTTTGCAACAAAATATCCTTTAAATCCTTGGTATTATAGACATGTACCTCAATATATTATCAGGAGGACCATGTGCTTTACCCTTGTTTTTTTTGGAACATGTGAAGCCCACATTTTGGACATATCTCTTTGTCCACATATCCATCTCTATATATAATACAATCATTCGGACATGCATGATATGATATGTACTCAACACCCAACATTTTCAACATTTGATTTTCCTATTTGTATCTACCAAGCAAGACATTCTCACTAGGAAGTACCTTATTTTGAGTAAAGTGAAATTAGTGAGCAATAGAAATGTACATTGTCATCAAGCATGCATAAAATCGACCATTTTCAATGTTGATTGTGGAACAAGTTTCCTCAAAATATTGGGGAATTAATGGTTAGTTACTTCAATAGTGTTGATAAACATGTGTCTAACATACCATACATTGATTCCAAGTTGTACAACAACATTGGTGTCCCTGGTTAGGTAGACTTTGACCCATTTCCAAAGAGAAGGGTGGTGGAAGCATATTTCAAGCTTTCAAAGAAGATATATGTGACATAAACATCATCTTGTAGCTCATCTTGCTAGAATGCATGTAAAAACATGAAATCATCCATACCGACCTCTATTTCATTGATTTCGTTGTCAACATGTGAAGAACCAATGTTACTGTAAAATTCAAAATTGGTGACTTGGGATGTAGTGGGAATTGAATAGGTGGTTGTTTCAACCATGCTTGGTATGCTTCATCTCCAAGATGTGCTCATTTAGTAGCTTTCTATTGATTTGACATCATAGTGGGGTGTAGCAGAAGATGGTGGACAGGTCAGTCATTGTCAGAATTATAATTGTGCAAATATTGAATATTACATCGATGATATTCGTAAACACAATGCATTTAGTATGTTTAAACATTATACGAAACAATTTTTAGGAGCATGGATATTTTTTACAATAGTATATGTGCAACCAACCACTTTATAAAACAAAATGTCAAATTAAACAATATGTTTACATTAATTGCATTGAAAATAAAATAAAAATACAATTATTCAATGATATTTTAAATACACCCCAAGGGGACATCTAAAGGTAGTCCCATGCAAGGTGTCTTTGATGAGTAGTTTTTGGGCTACAAAAGTTATAGTTTATTAATAACTTTTCGACATGAGACAAACTATGTATTGCATGCACAACAACAAATCTAGATGTTTTTCTTTTCATAAATAGCTCCAATTGGCATTGGAGTGTTCCTCGAGTGAACAATTTGCATTGAATAATGAGCAGCTACAACTATTTATGAACACTGCATTGTTGCAATGTTCACATGAGTGTGCGGATGACCATCAATATCTAACAAGTTCTTCTTATTAAAGTTTCTAGAAGCATAATTGTTCATGCACATACTATATATGGAAATGCTATGTTTGTATTTAACAATATTAAAGTAATTAGACCGACAATAAAGAGGACCACAAAATCGCATAAGTGCTACTCATTGTTTAGGATGAATGAATACAATTGAAAGGATAAACAACCCAAATTTTTCAACATCTATTTTAGACTTGGAAATCATATAATTATTACCACAAAAGGATAATTTGATCCCAACATCGAACATAAGTAGAGAAGATGGAAAAGTGCCATACAAAGTGTGGCTATAATAGGTTTGGTATTACTTTTCAAATGGAAAGGGAGAGAGAAGTCATCGCTACCCTCCAACAATTGAATTGGCCTCGATGTGTACTTGGACATTTTTTTCTCATCTCATACAAAATTTTGGAGCTCCTAGTAGAGATGTTTCAAGGGTGGTATTGATATCATAATTAGCTCACTAGAACTCTCGGTTGACTCAACATAAAGAGATGGGTTGGTCAATTTAGGATGAAACATAGTTGTTTTGGCTTCCAAATTTTCAAAAAAGGAGCATATGGAAGGTGCTCCTACATGTATTATATGTAAAACCTATTGGATTTTTAAATGCAACAGGAGGTATTAAACCATCAACATTGGGTTGTTGATCATTAATATAATGGGAAGTGTAACATGCCGAGGGTTCTCCTTCAACCCTTTTCATTTTTAACAACCACATACTATTGAAGTGTCATAGAGATCCAATTGGTGGTGAAGTAACATCGACCTAGGATGGTGGTTGGAAGATGGAATGTTACGATTGGCAAGGTAAAGCATCTCTTCATTTTCCTCTACTAGCTCCTTGTGATATCTTGCTCCTAATAAGAGCTTGCAACATTTTTTTTACTGGTGGAATATCTTATGCATAATTATTCACATGCATGTGCATAAATAACATAAATTCTATTAGATAATAAAAATATAAATAAAATCAAAACTTACTACAAATAGCAGGGAGAACATGATGAACTATGAACAATATGGAATGAGCTAGAATCTAAAGAATTGACCATTTGATATTATATTATTTGTCCCTACATTTGATCCAAATCAATAATCAAGATGTGTCTACATTCCTAAAATAATATTTGAGAAGCATATAACAATTTTAACTTCAAATATAATTTTGAAACCATTTTTTAAGTATATGGTGCAAGTTTAAGCAGCATTGATATACTATTGAGTATTGTAATTTATGTATTTAAATTCTCAAAAGAATGTTTGGGATGCATGTAATATTTTTACTTCAAGCAAAGATTTGAAGGGCCTTTTAATTAAATCGACGCGTCTAATACATATTACTGCACTAGTGCATACATAAATGTAATATACACAAGTGCATTAAATTATGATACGCACTAAGAACTATCATCCACAAATGGAAATATCCACAAAAATTTTAAAGTGGATATTTTACATTTGTATTAAAGTGATAGGATTTTCCCGAAAGAGTGCATTGGTGTGCATTACTATTAAGGTGCACTGGAACCCAAAAAAAATATAACTATGCACATGTTTCTCATAATTGAATTGAAATATTCAACGAAAAAAAGAGTGGGATTTCATTTTCTAAAAGTGAGTTTATAATAGAAACGCTAATCACTATTTCATTATTTTTCCAAAAGTCTAAGGCGAGACTTGTGCAAGAAAAATTTACTAGTGAAGTATTTAAGGTGGCTAGAGTTGACCGAAGAGCCAAATTTGTAACGGATTGTATATCACATACAACTCTGCAAAGGAGAAATTTCAGGTATATAACTTTTTACTATTCATCTCAAATTTCTCTTTCATTGCTACAAAAAAATCATTAATTCTTTTTATCTTATTAATATTTGCAATGCATTCTAAAGAATAAAGTTTTCAGATGTACCTTCAACGCTAGAAACATTACCTTCTTCTTGCTTCCCTTTTGTTTTATGTGACTACAAAATAGCATTAGGATTTTACTCTTTCTACTATTTCACAATGAGGTTTTTTTGTTTTTTAATCTGGGCATTGAATATTTAATAGCATTTTGTATCTATATATGGAGATATGGGCATCTATTGCAATGGGACCACTTATTGCATTGGATCCCAAAACCTATCTCTATTGATTTAAAAAAATACTTTCACGGTTATTGGTGCGCACTTTAGATATCAATGCACCGATTCTCTTTCTTGAAAGCACATCATTTCAGATGTACTTCGTATTTAAAAAAATTTGTTGGTTTGGTGGTTGATACACACACACACACCAATGCTCTTATATATGTATAACGTGCCAATAAACTTTAATAAATTTTTAAAATCAACAATTTTGCGTTGATTCGTATACCTATGTACTATGCATTAGTGTATAAACATGTAATTTGCACTGGTGCGCATTAATGCGAAATGTGCATCGATTAAACTAAAAACATTTTTGGCTTGAAATTATTTATTTTATTTGTAAAATATATTTCATAGTTTCATTATTTAATGATGTAAGGAATTTATGGATAGAAGATGTCTAATAGAATTTCAAGGAAAAAAACTTCTTGTAATGAACACGATGGGAGCACATCCCCAAAAAAAAGAACAAGGCAAGTTCTTTGAAATTATACTATTAATATATTTGAACTATCTATGAGTTTAAGTGGCATCATAACACACCATTATTGCATATAAGAACCCTTGTACTGAATTCTTCAAGCCAAGTTACAAGCATTTCCTAGAAGAGGTCCAATTCCAAGCATCTCTCTCTCTCTCTCTCTCTGCAATCCTATTGTCATTTCTTGTTCACCTTTATAAAAGAGAATATATGAAATATTGAAGCTACTACAGTTGCCTCATATGTACTATCATTGTCCTTCCATTAATAATAAAACAACTTAGTCTCTTGACCCCAGTTTCATGGTAAATTGTGTTGTCGATATTTACTAGTTTTTGCACTATGAGCCTGTAAATGAACAAATAAAGTGTAACAGCATTCCTAAATGGTTCTAAAGTGTGTGTCCTCTAGGTATTGATATACATGTGATAGGGTCAATTTTCTCCCATTATTTCACCAGAAGCAGAGAGGTTTCCACATAATTCATGGGGAAATCACCTCCAGTCATTTTGGCCTGCCCAGGTGTGACGTACCTTGAAATGTGCATATTGTAGAAGCAATACCATGAGTAAACCTTGTTGTAGTATGGTGTGTATTTAGTCTGTATACAATAATACATACCTGTGTTTCCAAATTTGTGAGCCTCCGGTAGTATTTGGGAAGTCAATTATCCAGCAGTGTCCTAACGCTAGTAGGTAGAATACATTGCCAAGAGTTTTTGTCTGTCTAACAGCCATAAAAGTTCTTGGAAGTTTGTCTGAGGGTACCTTATTTAAAGTAGGTTGTATTAGGATCCATACCCTTCCTCATATCATAAAATCGTTGGGATTCAATGCCATTTGGGAAGAGTTGGAAACATGCATTTTTTAGCCTCCCAAAAGAGTGAAATTGCACCTAATTTTCAAAATTTTGCTTCCTGTTTGGAATTGGAGTTAATATATATAATTTTAAGATTGGGGATATTACAGTGGTGTTAGAGAATGGTCCTCTACACATGTGCATTATGACATTTCCTGAATAAGAGTTTGCATAATTAGATTGGTATTAGTTGCAGATGAAGCTAATGATGATTGGGAACTGGATAAGGAAGAAGAGATCGTCTACATAGATGGATTCTTGCCTATTTGACATGAGGGGGATGATTTCTCATGTAAAATTATATGCAGGGATGATTGGATCTAAACTCCACCAATGGCTAGCATTATTGATGGTCGGACGATCTTTGGAGGACAACCATTGGAAGTCAATTCTTCTAAGTACTTCCGAAATTATCAAGCATTAAAAGAAGAAATCCAGACAGTCTTGTATTTCTGATAATACTATGAAGTGGAGGTCGGAAGTTTGTTCCCAGACATGGACCCATATTGCAATGCACGTCAAAGAAGGGTAGCACAAATTGTTGAAAATATGTGCAGAGAAGTAGAACATAAATTGCAACAGAATGAAGCTTCACCAGAACCACTTGCGGATCCTAATGCGACTAAAGATGAAGAAACATCAAGTTGTCCGAAGAAGAATAACATGGAAGTAGAAGCACCTAAAGACAAGAATGAATCCTTGCACATATATCAGTTCCATCCAAATTAAATTTTGGGACAGATCAAACCACAAGTTGTAGATGTAAGTCTTCCTGTGGACTCATGCCACAAGAAAGTTGATACTTTATGCCAGCCATTAGATGATGCAAAATTGGTGGAATATTTCCCATGTGATTCATATCATCTAGTGGGGTCACTAAGGTAAAATCAAGGGAATCTCATGGCATCCTTGAAGAACTTTGTTAATACCAATTCCTTGGTGTCAAGTTGTTGTTGGAGAGCTTCATGAGAATATTGGGAGAAAGAATCCTTCCTGGAAGATTTTGAACAACCTATAGAAGTGGTGGCCAAGATGAAAGAGAGTTACTTGAACCTACTGTCAGGTAGAAATCAAATTATCTAGGTGGAAAACATGTACCACCATTCACTCAATAAGGAGGAAGAAGAAACATAAAATCTCACTTATGAATTGGAAGCCACCAATGATTCTTTGAAAAGTGCACAAGAGACCCTTCAAGAATCAAGATTACAGATGGATCAACTTCATAGGGATTTGAGCATGTCACATCCTCCCTCCTGCATAGATAATTATCAAGTGCAAATGACAGGATACATATTGGACTTGAGGGAGGAACCTCATGTGAGCATTCAACATGAGGAAAATTCAAATTTGCAGGTGTCTATGAAGAGCAAAGATGCAGAAGAGGTTGGAATAGCACATGTCTTGCTTCAAGAGGACGGTGAGGAGGTATTAGCTATGGGAGAGATGCGGCTAAGAATCGACAAGAAAAGGTGACCATCTATTCATGGATTGGGTAGATGAATACATCACCGAAATGAAGGGTCAAGTATGCACCAGTCTTGCTTGCATCGGTAGAAGGTTACTTGACATTCAAGCATTGAATGAAAAACCTCATGAGCTTCCTATATGGGAGAAATACTTGGCTATGGCGGATGTGGATGATCACATTCCATATGGATCTACAAACAAAAGTGCTTATTCATCCATTGATTGGGTGGATAGAGGCATCATTGAAATGAAGACTCTGGGAGGTAAAGGCTTCCTTTGTTTCTACAATGAAATTTTTGTTATAACTGACATTTCCCTGACATGTGAGTAGTAGAAAAGATATATTTTTCAGCCATTGTATACCTATAGTACACATGCACACGAGGATTGGTTGTGCAATTATATGGCAAGAGTTTTCAAAAGCATTGGAAGTGATGGGCTTCCAACCATGTAATGGGATCCTGGAATCCTTTGGAAATCCAAGTTGTTCCAGATGACCAAGATGTCAAGTGGAATGTTGCATAAACCATGGGATCCTGGAATTCCATGGAGTGATAGAGTGTTCCTGAAGGCATTTGATTTTGGGAGAATCCAACATGTTCAGTGGGATCCAGGAGGGAAATCTAGCCTTCATTTCCGTAATTCTTTCCATGTAGAGCTTTGGTGTAGTTTCCTACGTGGGAGAAAATATTGTGGATGGGAAAAATATGTTCCTGCTTGGTAGCTTGGGAGTCTTCACGGGGCTCTTGGTGTAGACACTAAGCAGTGTAGAGGAGGAATTAGGAGACACTTCCTCAATCTGAGATTCATTTGGGACGTAGGAATCATTCATGGTCTCAATTATTTCAGCTAGGAGATACATGTAGCAGTATGTGGTACAGTGAGATATCTTGAGAAGAAAGAGGTGCATGATGTTGATAACCTTCCCAATATTGATCTCCACCTTCATCATCACTATCTGGTTGACTTGGAGAAAGAAGTTTTGTATAATACATCTCATTGTGTCCAATGTGACTATTATGGAGTTCCATGCATGAGCATTGGCTTGGCTAATGCACCTATGAATTCATCATCATACATGAGTAGATCATACAAAAAGTAATTTGGTAAGCTTGTATTTGTTCCATTTGATGGCATTCTGGTTCATTGTAGGATGTGGGAGAAGAAGAATTCTAGTTTGGGAAAGGTATTAAGTACATGGGTAGAGAAACCACTACAAGTTAATTTGTTTGAATGTGAATTTGGAAGGATTTAGGTGCTATATCTTGAATAGGATGATGCATACTTGTACAATGTGTGCCTCAACAGGTTTCGCTCCACCATTTGTGCTTAAAAGTGGTGCTTCCAAAGAAGTCATTGGAATGGTCTTGTTGTAGGATGATCACCTTGGTTGTTTGGAGATTCATAGAAGGGTGATTGAGAGGCTTTCTTGGAATTTCATAAATGGAGAAGGATTGAAGTAGGAAGGTTTCATTTATGATGGAGATGAGGTTCAAGTGGATTTTGAAGAATCCTTACAAAAGAATTATGGAAAAATTTTACAGGTTCTTCACCATTCATATTTTCGCTTGCTTGAGGACAAGCAATTTTGGCAGAGGAGTATTGTAATGTCCCCATTTTGATAGCACCATGGAGGAACCACTAGCCCATTAGATTCCCATGGGTTCAAGTGGAAATTAATTAATTAATTGGGGAATTAATTTTGGCCTATAGTTACCTTGTGTAATTAAATCAAATCATGAAAGGGTGGTGCAGGACCGCAATTTTGAATATTAATTTTCTAATATTTATTTATGAGTTGGAATTGATCTAGGTGGATCAAGAGGGCGCACATTAATATGGATAAGACATATCGCTTGTCTCCCTCAAGAAATCTGGAGAAAAACAACTAACAAGCAGGAAAAGCAACTAAAAAGTGGAAAGGCAGTAGAAAAGTGGAAAGGCAGAAGTTTCTAGATTTTTGCTAATAAAGACAGAGAAAGGATTAGTAACTGTCAAGAAAGAAAACAAGACTCTAGGAAATATTTTCCTAATTCAAATTAGAAAGGGGGTGCTAACTTCTATTCCCTCATGAAAATAATATTAATTATTATTTTATTGATATTTTTATGAGAAAAATCTAGACGGAAAGAAAAGGAAAATGAAGAGTTATAAAAGAGGTATGAGCGCCCCAGTTCACATATTTTGGCCAATTTTCATTTGAATTGAAGATATTTGTGCTTTTCATAGCTTGGGTGATGTGTCCCTTGCAACTAGTTGGGATATGTGCCCATTTTGTCCAGTGTATCTAGTTGAAACAATTCAACTAGTGATTGAGGATTGGACACCCTGTCCATCTCATTGAGATTCGTGCAACAAATACAACATCATTAATTAGTATACATATTATTTTATGCAGGTTTTGATTCAGGTCATGTTGGATTCCAAATCTCCATCCAGTTAGAGATTCAGTTATAGTATTTGTGTAGTTCCAGTTTTGCAGTGTTTCAGTGTGTTGTTGGAGGTCGCATTGGTTGGTGCCCAAATATTGAGGATTCCAACCTATTGGATTTATAAAATCAGTGGTGACATCATAACACACCATTATTTCATATCATAACCCTTGGACCAATTCTTCAAGCCAAGTTACAAGCATTTCCTAGCAAAGGTCCAATTCCAAGCCTCTCTCTCTCTCTCTCATAACCCTTGGACCGATTCTTCAAGCCAAGTTACAAGCATTTCCTAGCAAAGGTCCAATTCCAATCTCTCTCTCTCTCTCTCTCTCTCTCTCTCTCTCTCTCTCTGCAATCCTATTTCCATTTATTGTTCACATTTATAGAAGATAATATTTGTATTATTTCAGCTTCTACAGAAGCCTCATATGTATTTTCATTGGCCTTCCATTAATAATAAAACTACTTAGTCTCTTGACCCCAGTTTCATGGTAAATTGTGTTGTCGATATTTACTAGTTTTTGCACTATGAGCCTGTAAATGAAAAAAATCAAGTGTAACATCATTCCTAAATGGTTCTAAAGTGTGTGAGTGTCCTCTAGGTCCAACATGTGATAGGTTTAATTTTTTTTCCATTATTTCACAAAGCAGAGAGGTTTCCACATAATTCCTAAGGAAATTGCCTCTGGTCATTTTGGCCTGTCGAGGTGTGACGTACCTTGAAATGTGAATATTGTCGAAGCAAGACCATGAGTAAACCATGTTGAATTCTAGTGTGTATTTATTCTATATGTGATCATACAAACCCATGTTTCCAAATTCGTGAGCATCTGGTAGTGTTTGGGAAGACAACTATCCAGCAATGTCCTAACGCTAGTAAGGTAGAATACACTACCAAGAGTTTTTGTCTGTCTAATAGCCATAAAAGGTCTTGGAATTATGTTTCAGGGTCCCTGATGTCAATTAGGATGTATTAGGATCCATCCACTACCTCATATCAGAAAATTGTTGGGGTTCAATACCATTTCGGAAGAGTTGGAAACATGGATTTTTTAGCTTCTCAGAAGCTAGAAATTGCACCTAGTTTTCAAAATTTCGATTCTTGTTTGGAATTGGAGTTAATATCTCTGATTTTCATACTGGGGATATTACACCTCACGCAAATGAAGTAGGGAATCTTTGATCATTTAACATAGATGATAGGACACTTGAAAATTTCTTAGAATGATAAAGTTGTCGTGTACTGTAAGAGCTTATCCAAACCAATTGATTATTGGATCAGTTGCCAATATTAATGAACTGAAATGTTCAATTCCATCACGTACAGAAAGGATGAAGAGGTACATAAACGTGGGTGAAGAAAGTGTTGGTGCAGAAACTCTGCTACTGGAAATGCTTTATGCACTGGTTTTGATACTGAAAGAATAGAGATTATCTACTGGCAAACATTGTTGAATAAAGAATGTTGATAATGTATTGTTGCACTAGAAGAAATGGTTTACTACAAATTGAAACTATGCTTCCTGAAAACTTGAAAATTATGAAAAGTATTGTATTAATTTGTGAATGTTCAAATATTGAATTTTTGACTTTATTCCTTATGAAGACTCTGAGTGTAGGCTGGTACAGAAAAAGGAAGATCATTAAAATAATCATATTCAAAATCATAAAAAATTACTTTTCACTTTAAATGCAAACAATTCAATTTTTAAGACTGATTAGAAGCACATGTAATGCAATTGATACCATTGAAATCATCTAGAAATATCAAAGACCAAATATTTAAATTAAATTTATGCTCATCCAAACCAATTCCAATTATAAAAAATGCACCTACATATCTTTATGTACCAATTGGTACAAAAACTTACAGGTTTTTCTAACTCTATAACAGTCTTAAGAAGTTGCTTGTACAATCTCCCTTATTCACATTCTTGTCCTCAATTACTTAAAAATAAACTACAGGAAATGACTTCAAAGTTAATTTACACTTTATGTACCATAAAAATCCCACCTTATACGATCTCATCAATTGTTAGCAGTTTTATGCTCAAGAAGCCTATTAAATTTAAATGGGGAATTTTGCCTCTTTTCCTTAAAGAAAGCATGAGGGTATAAGTGGTCTCAACAAATTATAAACCAGTAGAAAACTAGTCATCCATGTCCAATCCCCTAAAATATTACAGTCATCCAAATAGTATAGATAAGATTCACAATTGAGCCTATTAATTTTCTATGATCATGGGTCCCACTTCTAAGATAGTTAACTATTAGATATGATATGAGTTCAATGGTGAGGTGTTCAAGTCACCTTAAGGTCATTCTCCAACATAAATTTAATGGAGTTCATTTAATATCTTATCTCTGAACCACACTTGCTTCTTTTTGACATAACACCATAAGTAGTAATTGTTCATAAGGACAAGTGATTAGGTTTGGTCAAAACTAATGTCATAGGTCAGTACCCACTTACAGCAGGCATCCATAGCCTCAACAAGTTAACCTATTGCACCCATTTGGTATTGAAATCTCTAGTCCCATGTTCTTCCCCTTTTAAGACTTGTAAAATAGATATTGGGAAATGGGGGAGCAATTTCATAAAGCCCCTTAAGGGCATGCGATGACACCTTCTATTAGTGACTTTTGATTACCTCTATAGGAGAAATTCCCCATTGTCGGTGAGCATACATAGCCATGATGGTTTTCCTATCAGTACAACATGTCGGTACCCGCTGCTAATAGTACAACAGGTCGGTACCCGCTGCTAATAGTACAACAGGTCAGTACCCACTGCTAGCAGGCATCCATAGTCTTGATGGGTCAACCTCTTAAACCCATTTTACACTAGATTCTCTAGTCTCATTTATCCCACCCTTTTTTAGATTTGTAGTATGGATATTGATTTTGAAAAGGATGGATAGGGGAACAGATCCAAAAATCCTCTTAAAGGCACAGGATGATACATGTTCGGGCGTAATTTTAAGTACCTATATGTTGTCCCTATGTAATGTATACTCATAAGTTAGCCAATGATCAAAATACATAATATGGAAGAGCCAACTTAATGTGAGGTGGATGAAGACACTATAGAATAACTAAAATATTCCTAGAGTCCCTACATCATTGTATTCATGTATAATTATAGTAGTGTTCCACCATGAGAAAAAACTTCATTAACTCGTCTGCAAGTCTTGGTAAAGATGCTCAATTGGTTTTTAGTCTAAGATATGCAAGTTTTCTACTGTGTCATTATATAGGCCATTTAATTTTATTTAATCCCCATAATATTTTTATAGTTAGGTTGTGAGCAACTGTTATTATAGATAATCAGAAATATGTATGAACAAGAAAAAGGGAAATCCAAGAACATAAAATAATGATCAACTATGAATAAATCAGTTTGGAATTAACATTCAGTTTCACCTCTTTTCGTTTAATCTACCAATATTGTACTTCCTTTAAAAGTCTACTTAAATGGTCATTCTTGTCAAAGAATAGTTTTAAAACAGACAAATAATGATAAAGAAAGAATAAATGATTTTCAAGAAACAACTTTCGGAAAGCAATGTGATTATAAAGAAATTTCAAAATTTTGAGAAAATATGTCATCATATACTTCCCTGAAGATGTCTCCTTAGCTCTTTGAGAATACCCATACAATGAATGCAATGGATATTATTGAAAAGATTACCTTATCAAAAAATTCCAAACACAATTATCGTAGCTTACTTTATTTAGAAAATTGTTTGAACAAAATAAAAATAAAAATAAATCTAACTATTAGCTGAAAACATATTTAAAAATTTGTCAGATAAAAGACTCTCTTGAAACTATCTTATGGTGAATATTCACCTGATGACCGTTGGAAAGGACCGAGGCATGATCTTCATCGATTGTTCTCAGCTTGACTATTCTCAGCTTACTTATTCGACAAGAAACATAAAAATATGATGCATTATACTTAGGGCTAGACTAAAAACTATATTCAACTTTTATTTAATTATTTACTATCCTCCCTACCTAAAAAAGGAAACCCTTTTCTCAAATGTAGGAATATTTCCAGTGAATCCATTTGCATAACAGGTTTATAATTACACTCATACCCAAATATGAAAAATATACCTCAATAATTGCTCGAAAATGAAGAACCAATTGCTTTAATTGGGATGATGTCAAGAATTACTGAAGAATAAAGTGGTGCTTCGGCCTGATGCTTACCTTGAACCAAAGTTCAATGCAGTCTTTGTATTCCTAGTTCTCTTATTCATTAGCACTAATTGAATGTCCTCCTTGGTCATGCCATTAAGATCTTCTACTATTTGTTGATAGGTATCTTGAATGGGTACCGGATCTGAGGATATGCGTGCGAGAAATTCCTTGAACTCATATTATGTTGTCCACTAAATGTTTTCCATGGCCTTTTGGTCTCTTATAAATTTTCTTCTTGATGTGTCCCATGGAATTATTCCTCTTTTACCACTTCTTGGAATGCAGGGATGATATTTATTTCTATCAAGAGTTGATCCTCTTGAGATGTAGAGATGTCCCCAACTGATGTTAGGAGTCAGGATATTTCCTGGAGTAACATTCACCTAACTCTTTATTATCCTTGAATGCTCTTGTTGGTAGCTAATCCCTATCTTGTACATGGATTAGTGTATGGAGGCTCTTACAACCCCTAAAACTTAAAAATGAAATGGAACTAAATGCAAAAGGCAGACACCACACTCAAAACAAATTCAATCAACTGAAAAACAAGCATGTACTTAAAGCGCCGCCGTGCTACTGGGATTTTGTTGTCACCAAGTTATTTGTTCACACAAGTTAGGATTCTTTTTTTTTCATGAAATAATGTGTATGGAAACTTAAATAAAGGAAACACACTTATGTGAAAAAAACAATCAAGGCTTTGGAGCAACCCACTAAAGTGGAAGCGTCAATCTATTAAACCACATAAATTTTGTAGTGAAGTCATATTTGCATCTTATCATTTCTCCTCCCCCAAGTTGTGTAATTTAAAGGAAACCTAAATATATAATTAGGCTCTTATCCCTTTAGCACCTCCCTAGCAATAGTGCCAAAAATGTTGGGCTAAATTATGTGTTAAATAATTGATATTAAATTATCGACCAAGAGTTCATATACTTCGAGATACAAACACAGGAAATGCAGGATTAGAGTTTAATCTAATAACTAATGACTAATGTTATCAAAACAATCTCAAACCACACTTAGGAATTTAAATGTAAACTACGAAAAACGTAAATAAACACTAAGGGTTCATGCATTGGGACATAAGAAAAACTAAGTGCTATAAAGGCTCAAGATCACAATCTTTCATATATGCATGTTCTTGTGGTTAATCATGAGTAGCTAACTTTTAGTTTCTAGTCCCTCAATGGATTCCAATAGTGTATCAAACTACAAGAAATTAAATAAAAGTAATGCAAAAGCAAACGAGATTAGAAGGAAATCAAGACAATAAACAAATTCAAGCTTTAAATTCAAAGATTGTTCCTCATGTGAGTACACCGAACATAATGGAACAAGAGTTGAAAGACAATGAAGAATAAGGAACAAGAAATATACATACTATGACAAACACTTAGTTAATCACATAATGAATATTTGGAACAAGGAATGAGGAAAGGATGCTCATTTGTGTTATGCTCTTAAAAGGCAGTGTAAATAATAATAACAATATATTTTAAAACCAATAAGTATTTAAGACATAAAACAATGATAGAGAGAAAGGTCGAATGAGATGAAGAGAGATTTATACAATGATAGAGAGAAAGGTCGAATGAGATGAAGAGAGATTTATTCCTTATATATTTTGTCAAATTCTATATGTGTCACAGTTGGATCTAGATTACTAGAACAATCTTCACTTAGAATTTACCAAACATTGACAGGAAAATAGAAGAAATATGAAGAAAATATTAAGTAGAACACAAGACAAAAACACTCATGTGGATTGATCTTCCGTTACATTATTATTCAATAGCATGTGTACAATATATAGATGCTCCCAGGAGACAAAATCGAGAGACTTAGTGGCAAGTTGAGTAGCTCACAATAATGAGGGCTTAGCTAAATTAATTCCCCACTAGCTGACATTAATGCCATCCATCTCATACTTGGACCTCACAAATTGGTCAATAACACCTATGAGATCCATGAGTGGATCATTATGAACCTATGTGTGGACCAAAGTAGTGGATTAGTGGTTTTATGAGCACCAGTGGCCATTAATACACCAATTTGACCAAATTAATGATGTAGCGCCCTTAGACTCCTTGAAACATGTAAATGGAATAACTTACTCATAAATGCATGGTAGTGGTTGCATTGACTCCCAAAATAAAAGAAATATGGTGCTCTTGTTGACATACAAGGTGGATAAGGCATATTAATAGTCTAAGTAGTCAAATGTGGACAAACATGTGGTCCAAGGCACTAGACTAGGCACTAATGAACCAAACAACACTAGGTAGAACAACATAAGGATCCATGGCATGTCTATGATGGGAATATTGTTCTAACACCCCCCCTTAATCCAAAATGGTTGTGAGCATGAGAAATAGGGCCCAAGCAACAAAGGCTTACGGTCACCCTTTACAATTATTAATCCATGTAAGTGAGGAAAGAGGCGAAACCACTTGGGGAAAATCCTCCCTCTATAATGGACATGAAAGAGACACCAAAAAACTAAATATTCTCCAAACTATATGAATATGTATGGAGGAATCTTCTTCTTAGGAAGAATCTCAACTAGATCATGTACATGTACAGCTGCATGATGGAATCTGGAACCATGTAGAACAATTGAGTAACACTGATGGTAGAGCGAAGGCTACTCTTCAGACTTGATCTTTGAACCAACCAAGGTGTCAGGTCCAAAAGAGACTAGAGGTGCCTGAGAATAAGTGACCCCAATAAAATCATAAGGCTCTTGAAGCATCAACTTCAAATCATGAGAGAGTTGTAATCGGCTCCAAGAAAGAGGAACAAGAGTCCCAAATGTGCCAATGTGATGGCTAAGGCTTCTCATATTCAAATGAACTTGAAGAAATTATGCTAGTCACGATGTAGGAATGCATAGGAAGCAAAAGAGTGTGAAGCAATGAGAGATCTTCACTTGACTTCCAAACTTCTCCTTGACCATCTTTCAAACCAATACTCTCATATGAAGAATAAACCTCTTCTAGAGAAGGCTCATCATGATCACCAATCAGCAACCCATCTTCAACATTCGTAATAGAAGACATAGAGGAGAAATAAGTGGAATGGAGAGACATCTCTTCAACAGTATTGATGGCAGAAGCTCGTATTTTATCCTCGTGAAAAATAGCTTCATGGAAAATAGAGGAAGCCATGGAGGAAGAAAGTTGAGTTGGATCATTTGTTGAATCTGTATCTTCTTCTTCTTTAATTTGAACAACTTCTTGAGAAATTCATGAGGCCGAGACCTTTGGAGGGAGAACATATGAGGAGGTGTCCATTTGCTTGCTCTCCATATAGCTAATATCTTCTTTCTACATGCCAAGAGCTCTATCTAGATTTATCTAAAGCTCAAATGGATACTCGATAGAATCAATGATATCATGCATTCTAGGAGGTATAGCTAGGCACATAGTTCCATATGCTCTATCATAGTCATTGAGCCAATCACACTTCTCTTCATAAGACTCTGGCTCGCTCACAGCACCAATGGACACATCAAAGAGTTATTTTCTCTTGAGATATGCACACATCTTTTATTTCCACTCAGAATAGTTAAATGGAGAGAGGAGAGGAACAACTTTCGAATCCATATTAAAGTTGTTGTAGGCACCTGCAAAACACACACTTGGAAATCTATTTTGGAAGCAAGACTAGGATCCCCTATGAAGCTTTGATACCATGTCAAATTCTATATGTGTCATAGGTGGATCTAGATTACTAGAGCAAGCTTCACTTAGAATTTACCAAACATTGACAGGAAAATAGAAGAAATATGAAGAAAATATTAAGTAGAACACAAGACAAAAACACTCATGTGGATTGATCTTCCATTACATTATTATTCAATGGCATGTGTACAATATATATATGCTCTCAAGAGGCAATATCGAGAGACTTAGTGGAAATTTGAGTAGCTCACAATAACGAGGGCTTACCTAAACTAATTCCCCACTAACTGACATTAATGCCATCCAACTCATACTTGGACCTCACGAATTGGTCAATAACACCTATGAGAGCTATGAGTGGATAACTATGAGCCTACGTGTGGACCAAAGTAGTGGAGTAGTGGTTTTATGAGCACTAGTGGCCATTAATACACCAATTTGACCAAATTAATGGTGTAGCGCCCTTAGACTCCTTAAAACAGGGAAATGGCATAACTTACTCATAAATGCATGGTATTGGGTGCATTAAATCCCAAAATAAAGGAAAGATGGTGCTCTTGTTGACATACAAGGTGGATAAGGCATACCACTAGTCTAAGTAGTCTAATGTGGACAAACTTGTGGTCCAAGACACTAGACTAGGCACTAATGAACCAAACAACACTAGGTAGAACAACATAAGGATCCATGGCATGTCTATGATGGGAATATTGTTCTAACATATTTAACAACTATTTTAAGAACAACAATGTACACGAGGAAATAAAGAAGTGAGATGAATTAACTCTTTGATAGGTCTTGTGTGAATTCAAATATGATTGGACACAATGATACCATAAGTTAAGTGTTTTATTTATGGGCGAGTGCATATGGAATGGAAATGAACTATCTTCGTAATTAGTCGAGCATACAAATGGTTTCAATTAAGGAGAAACGATCTAATTTAGGAGACAATTGGTGAATGTGAGAGAATAAATATGTTTTGTATTTTGTTTTTCTGTTTTTTTCTATAAATGAATACAAACAATACATAATACTTAACACATATAAATGATTACTCTTATCTTAATTGTGTATAATATTTACTTAACAGCGTTGGAAATGAGTGAATCGAGGCAACTTGTGGGTAGTGATCCAATGTGAAAGACGACCGGTAAGGTAA
Organism: Larix kaempferi; assembly: GCA_027924585.1. Classification (NCBI taxonomy): domain Eukaryota; kingdom Viridiplantae; phylum Streptophyta; class Pinopsida; order Pinales; family Pinaceae; genus Larix; species Larix kaempferi. The sequence continues at coordinate 1,523,354 of BSBM01000870.1, forward strand.
GGGATGAGGTTATTTATACTTGTGAACATAACACAATGAATACTTTGTTTTTAATTGTGTGTATCCATTTCCAAACTATGCTAAAAGATAAGAGAAATAGGGTGATTTGTAGATAGTATTGGTAGTTGAATTGAATGGGGAATGAGGCATAATTGGTAATGCAAAATAGGCTAAATGGGATTGTGATCGGTTTGGAGGTGAATCACAATAGGTTGAAGGAATAATTAGAGTAGGAAGAGCTAGAATGAAACACAAAAAAATATAAACTTATTGAGGATGAATCGTGATACAATATACAACAAGTTGGAATCTACGACAATGTACAAATATGTAATTAATCACACAATAAACTGATATATGAAATTGGTGCTAGAACTAACTTTATATAGTGAAATAGGAGTGTAGAGTTTCAAAACAAAATGACAATATATGGGAACAAACTAAATTCTAAGTGTGTGACTGGAATAAGGATACATGGAAAGAACATAACGGTGTACACAATTGAAATAATGAATATGAGTTGAACTAATTAAATTAAATTGAAAGCATAACAACTTAATGTAAATTGTAGTGAAGCACACAAAACAAATCAATGCTAAACTAATTAACAAATTGGAAAGAAAAGGACGTTACCGTGATCGGGGGGGCCTTCCTGACCCGGACAAAAATTCCTACAAAGTCTAGATCAGATAAAAAGGATGTTGAATCGATCAACAACAGTCATCTCTTCATTAAGACCAAAACTCTTTTTACAAATTAGCAAGAATCAACTCTCTTGATTTCTAATACAAGAATGAATTATATCATACAAACTTCATGATTTATAATGATTGACCCCCTATGCTATCATCCACCTCTATTTATAAATGAGAGGTGGGATCAGACCTAAAACAACCTTTACAAACTTAGTCAAGTTGTTTGCAAGCTATAAAATCAAATAAATTCGGTTTCCTAAAAATCTGGGTTTTACACGCAATTTGAGCATATCCATGTTAAAGATACAACCATATATACCTAACCATAAATCATTTTGTAAAAAGGATTGAGGAGTACTCAATATTTTATTCTATGAACAAAACCCATGTTTTATTTTCTTGATATTAGTCTTCATCTACTCAGAAATAAAGGTGGAATTTAGTTGTTTGAAAATTGCTGCTAAATAATAGGAAATCCTTAACCATGAGTTGGAGACCCACACATGTGAGTTGGTGAGTTCTGAGCAACCCAAATCCATATTGGGACACCTATCTACAATATCCAAGTGGCGGAATTCAACCTGTAGGTGTGCGAGTATGCTAATCATGGATTTGGTACTGAAAGTTGGTAGAGGAACTGGTGATGGAAATGTTGGTACCAGAAGTTGTATGTTCTGGTACCAGAAGTAATCTAGTTGTTGCTTAGTGTTTCAACCAAGCATGTGCAAGGATGCACCTGCTAACTATTAGCAGCAGTTTCAATAAAGATATGTAAAAACTAATTTAACTTAATCTAAAATTAATCATGTGTAAAAGAAATAAAAAACTAAATTTAAGAACATAAGCAATAAGGTCTATGGAAAAACAATAACTTGAAAAATATTTGATTTTATATTACCTCAAATGGTGAGGATGATAAGTGTTGAGCAACTCCAAGGTTGAGAAGCTCCAATATCCAATGGTCTCTTCTTGTCCAAAGCTTCAATGGGGATCATCAAACTCGAAATGGGAGACAATGGCTCTCAAAGGGAATTTGGCAGCATAAGGATATGATGAAATGTGGATGAAAAGTGAGGAGCACCTATCACCTTTTTATAGTTTTTGGTGATGGGGAATACCATTATGGTTTTGAGGAAACCAATGGTATTAACCAACATGGTTTAGGTCTCTTTTTCCCTCTTTTTCCTTTTTTGAATATTTTTTATATTTTTATTCCCTTTTAATATTTTTGGGGAATTTTGGACCCTTTTTAAGGGTTTTTTGAGGAAAAATATATATTTTGAGGGGGAAAAGGTGTATTATGATCTTTTTGGTGACCTTTGGATGGTTTTAGAGGCTCAAATGGTGGGAAAAGTGGACAAACGGGTCATGTGAATAAGAGAATGAGCTAGTGAGCACTTTTTGGGTGTTACCAGATTCCCCCCTGATGTGTGAGGGCAGGAGCTCATCGTATGGCCGATAGACATCATAGTTCTTTTGTCTTTTTTCCCGTGGTGTGGAGAAGAGAAGAGACCGATTGAAGACTGGAACAACGGCCCCTTGGAAGCTGCAAAAACTGAAAAAATACATGGCCTCAAAATGAATGAGGAATAATCTGTGATCATGGATGAGGCGGGCATACCCATGCTCGTACCAAGACATATACATAACAATTAGTCCCAAGAAGGGGGACCTGAATAATACATAAAAATATGTTGGTACATCATAATGGTCCAGAGGGGACACACTTCTGGGATGTACTCATGGTCATGCCATGACTGATCTCAATAGCTTATACACTGGAAAAGAGCAACAACCATTCTGACTAAGGTGTCAGAAGGGTTGATGAACTGCTGAATCTGAAGGTGTCCAACATCTATAGGGACTCAATGACTGTGAGTCAACTTTTGAGGAGTATATGTAACTGTATACTCGAGGGAGTATACAACTGGGGTACATCTGAAAATTGTTTCCAAGCGTAACCCGAATATCCATAGAAATGTGTAACTGGTTGTTTCCTCTATTAAACTCTCGAATGTGGTAGAGTCAGGTGATATCCGGGGTCTTCAACAAATAACCGAAAGGACCGATACCCTGTACGAGTCTCAATGATGCGATTAAGGTGTTGAAGTCGAGCATGTGAGAAACAATCATTTGGAGAGGCACTGAGGACTCCTTTCGAAATGATCCGTAGGCACTCATCACAAATGGTGATGAATCCAAGGCACAGGGACCTCTAGGTCTATCCTCTGGAATAGATTTGGTTGGCGTCGATAGAGGGAGACCAGCAACTACCAAGGCAATGATGTTTCCTTGATAGGAGCGTGAGGTGTACAACTGAAGTGTGGTAGTATTGATGGTAGGACTGACATACTGTGGGGATGGGGAATAACTGGGGTCATATAGTGGGTGGACTCAAACTTCCTTTTTTCAGAGCATGATGACATGGTTGACTTGACAGCATAGAAAACTGACTTTTAGGTGTGGGGATCATAGCTTAGGGGTATGTATTGTAGACTAGAGTGGCTTTGGGGGGACAAGCTGATGGATTCTATTGGGAGACTCCCAGGGTGACATACTGCAGAATACTCTGAACAAGGGTGACCAAAATGGGGAAGCTTCCATACGAGTAGACATGATCTGTTGTGGCGCCGAAAGGCGCCATTGGGTCCTTCTTCGTAGTTTTAATGAGCTCCAAGAAGGGATAAAAGTGTGCTTTGAAATGGTACTATCCTGTGGATTTATGCGAGCCTAGGACTGTTCATGCTCGTGAGTGCTTTCATTTTTAAGGAGTCTGAAAATGATAAGAAGACTCTGAATTGGTGAAGGAGTACCGTCCTGTGGATTTGTACGAACCCAAGACAGTAATTGCTCGTGGTTTGCTTTTAATTTTAGAGAGTCTGAAAGGGATAAGTAGACTCCATTGGTGTTCTTTTTCGTATGTTAGTCTCCAAGGCCCGAAAAAGCATAAAATGATGCAAATGGAGAACTCTTCTAGCCAATGTTACTAGAGTATTCATTTTTCGTAATTAGTCTACAAGGTCCGGAAAAGGGGTAAACTTATACCAGGTAGACGCCCTTTCAGATACTTTTAGCGAGCATGAAAGGAAGCAAGATTGCTCGGCAATCCTTTCATTGTTTTAGGAGTCAGAAAAGAGCTTAACAGAAACTCCCTAAGTGCCTTTTTCGTAAAAGAAATGCTCGACCCGAAAAAGGGATAAAATTATACCAAACAAAAAGGTTATTGGTGAGAGCGAGGAATGATCTCGAGCATCGTCATGAGCGCAGAAAACTGAATCCGGCGATATAAGACTCGTAAAAAATGGACCACGACCGATGTGGCACGCAAACCGAGGTGATGAGGGGCGTTTTGGAGAAATGCCCAAAAACTATGGGGGTGAGAGCGAGAAATGATCTCAAGCATCATCACGAGCGCAGAAAATTGAATCCGGTGATATAAAACTCGTCAAAAATGGACCCTGGCCGATGTGGCAAGCAAATCAAGGCGACGAGGGGCATGGGAAAAATGCACAAAAAATCTGGTGGTGAGAGCGAGAAATGATCTCAAGCATCGTCACGAGTGCAAAAAACTGAATTCGGCGATATAAAACTTGTCAAAAATGGACCATGGCTGATGTGGCACACAAATCGAGGCGATGATGGGTGTTTTGGAGAAATGCCCAAAAAATCTGGTGGTGAGAGCGAGAAATGATCTCAAGCATCGTCACGAGCGCAGAAAATTGAATTCGACGATATAAGACTCGTAAAAAATGGACCACGGCCGATGTGGCACGCAAATCGAGGCGATGAGGGGTATGAGAAAAATGTCCAAAAAGGGACCTGGTGGAATCGGGAAAAGGAGTGGACTATCATAAATTTCTCGCTGCGCTAATTCCAGCGGTTTGAAAAACGGACGTCATATGATGCCGAAATGGTTGATTGAAAATGGTCAAATTTATATAAATAGCAAGTGGGCCCAATGTGACAAGTGTCATTTTCACCGTTGAGTTTCACAGAGTAATTGAGTTGGTCAGAGCATTTTCTTGATTTGTAGGAGATTGGACCGTTGGTTTTTCATGCTGCAAGTTTCAGGTAAGCCTATGTGCCTTAGCCTTTCAAATTATTTCCTTTCTGGTTAGCGTCGGGGCCCTGGAGGCTGCGTAATTCCACGTTGTCTTCCTAACGCGGAATATCGCGGGTTTCGGCTCATTTTTCGCGATGCACATCGCGGGTATGGGCTTGATAGCCTTGATGTGCATCGCGACTATGGGTCCGACAGTCGTGATGTTCATCGCGGTTGTGGGGCTTACAGCCGCGATGCCCATCGTGACTGTGGGGTTGATACCCGCGATGTTCATCGCGGCTATGAGGTTGAAAGTCGCGATGTTCATCGCAGCTAAGAGCCCGAAAGTCGCAATGGGGATTTTGGGGAAAAAAAATTGTTTGCTAAAAAATTTTCCTTTGTTTTTTGGCAGGATGTTGAGGAGGCCGCTCGTGTCATGGAGGGAGAGGGAGATTGATGTGGAGTTGATGGGCAGGATTTGGGATGACCCGAATGTGCGGGCGACCTTGGCTTTGGGCGGACTACTAAAGTTTGCTCAGATTCCTATCATGCATTCAGTCAGAGATCTGCTGAACAAGTTGGTTGACTTCTGGGTCCCGTAGGAGGTGGATTTCATGGTGCAAGGTGAGCAACTGGAGATCACCTTGACTGATCTGTACTTTCTTACTGGCTTGCCCCGTTTGGGTGAGATAGGGGAGCTACAGTCGAGGATTCCGGCTGGTATGGATATTGAGGATCTATTGGAGAGATTCTGCGTTCCGGGGGCCCATACGCAAAACAACGCATTGAGTGTCTCTGATCTGCGGGAGCAAGAGATGCAGGCGGTGGTGGCTTGTGTTTTGCGGGTTCTTGGTGCACAGGCGCCCCGTTGTTTGTCTGGGGGGAAAACGATGATGGTAGACAGTGTCCTGAGGGGCACCTATTTCGCTTGGGGGCAGATGTTTTTGGCCTGTGTTCGGCAAGAGATGAACAAGGTTAGTCGGGAGGGAGGAGAGTTCAGCTATGCTTCTTTCCTCTGTTGTTTCTTTTTTGAGTGGGTACCTACCTTGCGGCCACGTGTGACGGTTCGGGATAGGTTGAGGAGTGAGCCGCGGATGGTGCGGTGGGGGGAGATGATGCCCCGGGGTGGTGGTGGTATCTGACGGTTCTTCTCGTCGGAGATGTATGACCAATGGGAGCAGGTGCCCGTTGGTATTGATGATTATCCATATGTTGGTATGGATTTTCGGGGAGACCCTGAGATGCCTCGAGCTCAGGGACAGGCTTAGGGGTTGGATGGTACGTCTTTGTTTTTTGTTTCTCTATTATATCATGTTTAGATGTTTTTGTTATGAGTATAGCTAGAGATGTTTTATATGATACTGACTTGATTCACTGTGGGTTTTTTGCAGATGTTGGTCCAAGGCCACCAGTGGATCATATAGGACGTCGGGGACAGATGATGGTGGTGGCACCTCTGCCAGTAGCAGCACTGCCGCCTCGTGTCCGAGGAGTTGTGCGCCCGCAAGATGACGCCCTAGAGGACGTACGCGATACTTTAGAGGGGCTTCTAGTGGGTGCACCAGAGGAGGGTTGGAGGGATCTAGACTGGCCTACTATCGAGCGTTGTTTCGATGCTCCCCATGAGTAGCAGTCGATCCTACTGAGAGTAGCTATGGTGATGGCCGAGAGGACGGCTCGGGATCAGTATGATCCGGAGGAGCCAGAGGAGCCCAGTGATCATGATGATTAGGTGATCTTATACCTGCCCCCAAATGCTGATGAGCATATGGGGATGTATTTTGTTGATACACATTTTGTACGGCTAGTGTACCTTTTGTATATTTGGGTGTTGAGAGCACCGCTGACATTATGACTCTTATGATGATATATATATCTATATGTTTTGGTATATAGTAGTGTATGCACATGGATGCACATCTTGTCTTTCCATTTACATTTTGTTGCACGTGGATGCTATTGTAGTTTGTTTGTTTGCTCGTGGAGGCATGTTTGATGCATGTGGATGCAAAGTTATAATTTTGTACGCCCGTGGAGGCATATGTTATGCACGTGGATGCAATGTTTTGATGATTTTATAATGCCTATGTGATGCATGTCGTGATGTCCTACATGTTTTGGTTGACGTGCCAATCTAGAATGTTGTTAGCCATTTGGTCTGTTACAGTGTTATGATTTCTTGGGACATGAGTGAAAGAGATGGATTCAGAATGTCGAATCATTTGTTTAGTGCGCAGGAATTTTCTAAATAAACAGGGATCGCGTACCTGGTAACAGTTGTTGAGCTAGGAAACAAGGATCTAGGAGTCCAGGAAAACAGTAAGGTGACTTATGCCTATTTGGAGAGCAGCGGCGAGAAGACCAGTCATGGCATCGTACTCATCTTGGTTGTTGGTGGCAGCACCTATGCACACTCCGTCAAGGTGGATGACTCATATGAAGGGGAATAAATTACCCAAGCTGCTGAAGTGAGATTTGGAGACCAACAACTTGCGCCATCGGCAAAGCCGATGTGGTAGAGTGAAACAAGATCCATCTGTGTTCATGCAGGAAAAAATTAAAATGTAAGGTCTAAATTTACAGCGAAAAAATTAATTAAAAAACTGTACAATATGGACCGTGGTGTCCAGGAGATTTTTATGGGTAGAATCTTTTGAGGTACAACCCGTTACGGGGGTTGCGCATGGGATTGCCTTCTGAATCGGTCAAAATGTATGCTCCATGTCCAAGGTAAGTTTGTATGATATATGGGCCTTGCCACATAGATTGGAACTTTCATTTGCCTGTTTTGTCATGGACTTGATCGTAAACAAGGACCAGGTCTCCTTCACTAAATGCTCGTGGGTGAACATGTTTATCATAATGGAGTTTAGATCTGTTCTTTGCGGATTCGATTGTTTGGAGAGCTCCGCGGCGATCTTCATCGGCTTGTTCTAAAAGAAGTAAGCGTTCTTCAATTAGTGAAGTATCGGGAAGAAGTTCTACGGAAATTTGCAATGTTGGTATCTGGCATTCAATGGGGAGGACAGATTCCACGCCATGAACTAAATGGAATGGAGTAAAGCCGGTGGTGGTTTTGGTCGACGTGCGATAAGCCCATAATGCAGGAAAAATCATATGATGCCAATTGGATTTATGTTTATCGACAGTGCGCTGGAGGATAGTCTTCAAAATTTTGTTAACAGCTTCGACTTGGCCATTCCCTTGGGGGTAGTAGGCGGAGGAGAAATGATGTTCAAACTTAAGGAGTATGGACAATTCTCTCCAAACGGAATCCTCGAAGTGAGAGCCGTGGTCTGAGACGAGTAACTTTGGTACTCCGAAATGAGCGATAACGTGGTTGAGGAAAAAATGGGCTGCGGTGTCGGCTTTGCAATTATAAGTAGGCATGGCTTCTACCCATTGAGTAAAGTAATCGACAGCCACTATAATGTGTTTATGGCTGCCTGCGGATGGAGGATTGCAATCCATGAAGTCAATGGCCCAACAGTGACGACTGGATGAAGGGGGGCAGGGGGGGTTCTTGCCTTGGGGGCAAAAAGCTGGCAATTTTGGCAATGTTTGACTATTGTGATACAATCAGTGAATAATGATGGCCAAAAATAACCTACGTGGATTACCTTTTGGGTGGTGGCCATTTCGAAGAAATGGCCATCGTAGGCACCGCTATGACAGTCGTTAAGGACTTGTTATGCTTCGTCTTGGGAAAGGCATCGTCGTAGGATTGTATCGACGCCATGTCGATAGAGGACATCACCCAAGAGGAGATAACGGGGGGCATGGTGATGAATGCGACGGCATCTGTCACGGTCGATGTTGGGTCGAAACTTCTATGTGCGGAGGTATACCAAAATGTCGCTGTACTAAGGGTCGTCAGACGAGATGATGAACAAATGTTCGTCGATTATATCAGTATGGATAGCTGGTGATGACGACGATGATGGAAATTCCGTAATGAGTTGAGCGAGTGCTAATGCTTTGGTGCTCTTCGGGGTTTTAAAATTTAGGTCATATTCTTGTAAGATAATCACCCATTTGGCAACACGGCCTTGTAGAAGGCAGCGATTCAAGAGATAGACCATTGGGTTGGAATTGGCCACAACTGTGGTATGGCTGAGGAGAATGTAATATCACAGCTTTTGTACTGAAAAAATGACAGCGAGGGCCATTTTCTCTTCATGTGGATAGCGTAGTGGTGGGCCTGACAAAGTCTGGCTTACATAGTAAATGACATGTTCTTGACAAGTGGAGTCTTCTTGGACGAGGACTCCAGAAACGGCATAATCTGATGCCGAAATGTAAAGGGTAAAGTCTCGTGTGAAATCTGGAGGAGAAATCAAGGGGGCACTTGTAAGTTCTTTTTTCAGGTCTGTGAAGGCCCCTTCTACTTGGTCGTCCCAAGTAAAACGGGTATGAAGGCGTAGCAAACGGAGGAAACCATGTACCGTGGTGGCATAGTCTGGGACAAAGCAACGAAGGAAGTTTGACCTCCCCTGGAGGCTTTGTAGTTGTCTTAATGTACGAGGTGACGGTAGGTCTACTATGGCTTGGAATTTTAGAGGGTCGACGGTGATCCCTTTTTCTGAAATGATAAACCCCGGTAGGCGGCCTACTGGGACGCAAAAGACACACTTGAGTGGGTTCAAGCGGATGTTGTATTTTAGATAACGCAAGAAGACTTGTCGAAGATCATCTAAATGGTCAGATCGTTTCTTAGAGCAAGCCGTGAGGTCATCTAGGTAAACTAATATGATATTATTCAAGTCGTGAAAACAATAAGTCATGGCTTGTTGGAAAGTGGCTCCAGCGTTCTTGAGACCGAAAGGCATGACACGATAGGTGAAGGTGCCCCATGGGGTAGTAAAAGCGGTCTTGTATTGATCTTCTTTACGGATTTTGATTTGGTTGTATCCGGAGAAACTGTCCATAAAAGAAAGTACCTCATGTCCTGCACATGCATCGATTAGTTGGTCAATAAATGGTGTGGGGAAGTTGTCCTTGGGACAGGCTAGGTTGAGGTCACAAAAGTCAGTACAGATGCGGATGGTGCCAACTTTTTTATTGACTGGTAATGGGTTTGAAACCCAGGTGGTATATGCAATCGGGTATATGAAACCTGCTGCTTGAAGCTTCTCAATTTATGCTTTGACGGTTGGAAGCTTGGATGGGTGGATGGGACGTTGTTTCTGGCGGACCGGTGATATGTTGGGCCAAGTGTCTATGTGATGTTCTATGATGGTAGGATCAAGACCAGGCATCTCAGTATAAGACCAGGCGAAGACATCTCAAAATTCTTGGAAGATTTTCTTATAAGCTTGGGTTTCTTTTTCAGTGCATGATGCGCCTAAAGAGATAAGCTCAGGTTTTCCGGGGATGGTGGAGATGTCGATTTTTATAATGGGTGAAATGTTAGCCATGTTACCTTCTTCAAAGGCTTCTGGAGCTGGGATTGGATCTTTGCACCAATCAACTTTGGTCGGTAAGAAATCCTTAGATTCAACGGATAGTTGGTTCGCCATGGTGTACGTAGCTGCCTCAGGGATGAAATATGATCGATGGTGCATATCATCCCAAGGGTAGTCCGGTGCAGTGAGTGTTTCTAGGATTTCATCATCAGTGCGGAAGTAGTGTGTCATTAAATCAATTGGTTCGGGTTTGTAGGTAGTTGAAATCATATAAATGGTATTGATTTCTTCTGAACGGGAAGATTCTGGGGGGAATATTTCCTCAATGAGTGGTGGGGATATCTCTAGGTCGGTATTATTCAATTCGTATAAAGCTGCTCTATAATCTGGGAGATCAGGGCAATGATGTGAATAATGGCCGTAGATGCCGCATATCGCACAAGGGTGGTTTGTGCGCAATGATTTATCGCGAGGCTAATGGGGTAGTTCTAGTTTGACAACTGGAACGTTGGTGTCGTCACCCAACATATTAATGTGTTCTTGAAGTGTCGGAAGTTGTAGACATAGATGTGTAGCATGGCCTATAACGTCGCACAAGGAGCACTTAGGGAGCACATGGGTTAGGCGATTTTTAGCTAATTTGGGAGTCACTGGGGGGGTGTGAGTTGTGGGTCTAGCGTTGTAGGTTTGTGGACCTCTACCCCAGTGTGGCGGGATTGAGGGGGGACATAACTAGATGTCGATGTAGTGCCCCCTGTTGGATTTGATCGGTTTTGGGGGTTCGAAACACCAGGTGGTGGGCGATTTTGGGGGTTTGGTATGCCAGGTGGTGGATGGTTTGAAATATTCATGGGTTGCACCGGTTGTAAAACAACGGTTGGAGTCGGTGGGGGAGTTGGGGTAGGTAAGTACCATACATGTAATCCTAACGTTAAACCTGGAAGGTTGAGTGTAGCCATTACTGGCATGCTGACAAATCCTGAAAATGGAAACAAGAATGGGATAGTGTGAATCGGTGTTGTTCCGATATGATTAGGCACGATGGGTGCTTGTGGCGGTGGTTGATGCTGTTGAGGATGTTGTTGTTCGTTGTGCGATAGGGTGCACAAATCGGATACTTCATTTACCCGGAGAGGGGTGGGATAGAAGGGAAAGTGGTGGTCATGGGATTATCTGAATATATCCCGGGTCCGACTGAGGAGACGAACGATGTGGGTGCATTTTGAACGGGTTGTTCAATCATGGGAAGAACATTTTCAGGCGCTGCAGGGTCATTGGGATCATAGTATGTAATTTGGTTGATTTTGACTACGCGTCCTTCATGGGGGAACATCATGAGGCAGAAAACTGAAGAAGTGACAGCTTTCATTTTATACATGTAGCTTCGTCCCAGAAGGAGATTGCAATCAAGTTGGGCGTTAATGACCTCTATATCTATGAGAAACAATTTGCCCCCAAGCTGTATGGGTACATTCACTAACAAACCTTGAGGTTGAGTTGCACGGCCATCGTAAGCTCGCAGTGTGGTAGTTGACGGTTGTAGCATTGGGGATCCAAGTTTCTGCCATACAAAAGTTGACATAACGCAGGTGGAGGCACCTTCATCAATTATGCATCGATGAACGACAAGGTTGCGAATGGATACAAAAACTTGAAAAGCTAGAGATGAAGGCAGACGAGGTTCGGCTTGGTCTAAGTCGAAAGCCATCATGTTGGAGTCGTTAGGGTCTATGGCACCAATGGCAGATAACAACAATTTTCTCTGTGCAGGACAATTTTTTAGGATTTCTAGAGCGGACATAGCAGCGGGGGACTGAGCTAAATCCTCTACAATGTTATAGTTGGAAGCTGCACGAGCGTTGGGGTTATTGTTAATTCGTCTCAAAGGGAAACAAGGTGCTTTTGGACCCCCGTCCATGGGAATATTGGGTATGTGAAGTGGTTGATCGATTGGGAGAGTACTCGAAGATGGGTCGGTAGGTGTGGCCTCAGGGGTGGAATCGTATTGATTTCGACGAGTTTGAGGATTGACATCGTTTGATGACATCATTAGCAAATGGTGAGTGTTGGACTCTGGATGTTGGTAATCAACTGCCACATAGGTAATTTGCTGCTGTGTTGCAGCGGATCCTTGAGGGGGATCATTTGGACGAGTGTTTACCACGCCTTGGTTTGGTAGGGCGTTTTGCAATATCATGGGTTGTGGCTGAGGAGGGGGTGCTGGCTGTGCAGCATGCCCTTGTCGTTGGGCGTCGTCGGTCTAGAGTTGACGTGCTCGATCTAAATGGGGGCAATTATGTGTGTAATGGTCGTAGAACCCGCATATGGAACATGGGTGGTTTGTTCTCAAATTAGGATTTTTGCCCTGTTTTGGTGGACGATCAGGGTTTTGATTTGCAGGAGCAGCGTTGTTATTATTGGGAGTGTTAGGTGGCTGTCCACCTTGGTTTTGTTGTTGGTTATTTCCATGGTTTCTTCCTCTTCCGCGATTTTGTTGCCCTCCCTGATTACGCTAGTTGTGCTGGTTTTGGGATTGGTTTTGTTGTGCGTACACATGCCCTTGGGCAGTAGGTGGGTTTTGAGGTCGTGCCGGCTCTAAAGCAGTTTACGGTGGGTAGTAAGCAGGAGGGTTATGAGGTGAACCTGGTGCTTATTGCAGTTGTGGGTAACTTTGATCTACTGGAAGTGTCGGAGCAAGAGATGCTGCCTGTTGAGGATAATAAGCCGATTGGGCTTGTGGCTGAACCGGAGTCTGATGGGCTAGCTAGTTATAGTATGGAGGTGGTGCATAAGCTGATGGTGCTTTCCCATAACACTGTGGTGGACATGAGGGTCCATGAGTGTGGTGGGTGTGTATTACTGGAGCATACGAAGTTGTAGCTCCAGAATGAGATGTAGCCCTAGAAAGTTCAGGGGCGTTGTTTGTACTCATCATGGTAAAAGGTTTGTTTTGTACCATAACCTGGCCGATAATACCGTCGGCGGCATGGGATGCCCTTGGCGCGTCATGGAGGGATGGATCGCCGTGCGGGGCATCAGGTAAAATGGTGTATAGATATCCAGACTGGGCATATATGAGGTCGAACTATTGAGCTTTTAAGATGGCTACTTCTTCCGACTGGGGTCTTTCAGAAGCTACATCTTTGGCTATGAGAGGGAGGAGTGATTTGAGGAACCAATCCAAAAAGATGCGGTCGTCAAGCTTTATCTTGCAGAGACTACGGTGCTTACGCCACTCATGGATATGATCGGTGATGTGTGTAGCGGTATTCTGTCTACAAGATAAAAGTATTTCCACTCCTACATCATAGCGTACAGGTAGTTGAAAGAACTGAAGGAACGTTGAGGCGAGGGATGTAAATGTGGGGTGCGTCCCATGTGGCTGCTCAATGTACCATTTGGATGTAGAGCCAATGAAAGTTCTTTGTAAAAGTCTGAGCCGAATAGAATCATCTACTATGGAGTTTGAGGAACACCATAAGTGAAACAACATGATATGGTTCTGAGGGTCTTCCCCATCTTTCCCTTCAAACTTTGGGATGTCCGAGGGGATCTTTGTGGGTATGGGGGGCCAAGTAGGGTCATGTAGGATGGGATCATTAGTTAGCCTAGCCAATTCTGGTAGGTTAAGGCTAGCCATAAATGGAAAACTGGCGGAGGGGTGTGATGTTGTCATGGGGGCATAAGTGTTGGTGGTGGCGTTATGTATTATGCCACTGCCCCCTAGGAGGATATTTGTCATGGGAGGTATGTTCCCTCCACCCATAAGAGTGTGGGAGGGGCCCACGCCACCAAGTGCAACGGAAGTCACGGATGGGTTGGGAAGATGTCCAAGAGGTGTTGGAATGTGGGTGGTAGCGGGGATAGTAGGTATAGTTGCTGTGGTGGGCATGCCTAAGATAGGTGGGGGTCCTGTATTGGGCAGAGGTCCCATGGAAGGCGTAATTAATGTAGGTGTAGGTCCCATATTAGGCATCCCTAAGGGAGGTGTGGCTGTCGTGATGGTCATTGTGGTGGGGGGGGTGGATGATGCTCCACCAACAACCCCTGTGAAAAAGTTGTCGTAATGCGAACTAGCCATGGGGCTAGTGGGTGTGGTGTATGTGGGATTTTCGGATTCTACCTCAGAATCTGATGTGAAATGAGGCGAGTCAAAATCGGATGACGGGGCTCTATTCCGATGATGTGTGGAGTCAAGGGAACCATACTGCGGGGGGTCTCCTCGGAAACGTCGAGAACGTCTCGGGGAATCTATGGTGTCAATTTGTGAGTAGACTACTAGTCGGTGGTGAGTGGAAAGCTCTAAAGCCCTAATGCAACCGTGTGCGCAAGAGGGGAGTGTAAAAAATAAATAGCACTCTGGCCAAAAAACCAACCTCAAAAACACTTACTATAACAGTTGTGCTATAGTAAGTGGAGTAATCAAAAAATGTGGTCAGGAAACCAACATGCAAATAATGCCTAAAAATAGAAAAAGGTAGACTCTATGACCAAAAGGAGGTAATGGAGCATGCAAACACCTAACTAAAAAGTATTATGACTCGACAAGGTATAACCTCTGCAAGGTGATGAAATCCAAGTTAGACAATATAAATTGTAGAATCAAAGGCTAGATATCCCCCTACCGGGAGGGATACCGGGTAGACAATCCTAAAAGTTGGGCCACTAAGATACCCCGTTCATGACACATTCGGTTGGGTGAATCTGCAGTTTGGTTCTATTACCGCTGTACTCCCATAAGGGTGGTACAACGAGAACTACGAAAGGTATCCTTCGGTTACTGAATGGATAGCGGTATTCCACTCAGGCTTCTGAAACCAGTCTGGCTACTTAAACCCTCCTAAGGGAGAGGCCTTCCCGATAAATTGGTGTTAAACCGTGTCAACAAATAATAAGGGATTTTGGTACCCTAAATGTCAAATCACTATGTCTCAACATGAAAAATGAGTGAGGGGTGTTATTTGGATACTTATCCCCTCAGTCCTACCTAGCTACAAAATGATTTTTGTGTTCCCCAAGTGGGGTTAGAATATTGGTTGAGTTAAGGTAATTTTTAAGGCTCACTTGAAATTATTGTGACAGATTGTGTGCTAGTGTAGGTGTATACCAAAACAATGTGCCTCGCATGGGTGGTTTAATCACAAACCAAAATAATAAATTTAATTTGCGAAAAAATGAAAGACGTTTCAAATGTAAATGCTTTAATAACCTTTTCAAAAAATATGGATCCTTTAAAAAGTAAAGCACGTAAAAGATGTAAAAATAAATGGATTTTTAGAGTCTTTCTTGGGCAAA
The DNA here is from genome assembly GCA_027924585.1 of Larix kaempferi. Lineage (NCBI taxonomy): Eukaryota > Viridiplantae > Streptophyta > Pinopsida > Pinales > Pinaceae > Larix > Larix kaempferi. Next base: position 1,538,791 of record BSBM01000870.1, read on the forward strand.
AAATTAAACAACTTTAGAAATATGGTTCTAACTTTGCAATGTATAGACTTAGAATCTTAGAAATACTTAAAAAATCTTTCTTTCAATTATCTGAAAATTTTGAAAAAGATAAATGAAGTATTTAACAAATATCAATTTAATAATGCTGCAATAATAACACAGTGGGCTGTAAAAATTGCAAAAATTAATGCTGGAAAAATAAGCTAATTGGGCGAATTTTTTTTGAAAAAATTGGCCGAAATGAAACTGAAAATATCGCGGCTATCAGGTCAAAACCAGCGGTGAACCGCGCGACGATGTGGGAAAAAGCCGCGTTGTGAATCGTGGCGCTATGGTCAAAAGTCGCGATGAACCGCATGGGAAAATGCAAAACAGTCGCGATGTGCCGCGCGAGAAAAGTTCGCCTAGCCGCAATGAGCCACGCGGGAAAAGTCGCGATGGACCGCACGGAAAAAAGGCGCACAGTCGCGATGGACCATGCGACTGTGGGTGCCGAAAGTCGCGATGTACGGACGAAAAAATGACCAGCGAAAAACGACCTCAAAAATGGAAATTTTGGGTTTTGGGCTGCAGAAACGGCCAATGGCTAGGGAAGCTATCAAGAAGCTGACTAGTATGGCAGATCTACAGTTTTAAATGGAAAAAACAAATAAAATGAAGATCTAAAGCAAAAATGTAAAGTTCGAAACCCAACGAAGTCGCCAAAAATTGTTGCTTGGTTTTTCAACCAAGCATGTGCAAGGATGCACCTGCTAACTTGTAGCAGCAGTTTCAATAAAGATATGTAAAAACTAATTTAACTTAATCTAACATTAATCATGTGTAAAAGAAATAAAAAACAGAATTTAAGAACATAAGCAATAAGGTCTATGGAAAAACAATAACTTGAAAAATATTTGATTTTATATCACCTCAAATGGTGAGGATGATAAGTGTTGAGCAACTCCAAGGTTGAGAAGCTCCAATATCCAATGGTCTCTTCTTCTCTAAAGCTTCAATGGGGATCTTCAAACTCGAAATGGGAGGCAATGGCTCTCAAAGGGAATTTGGCAGCATAAGGATAGGATGAAATGTGGATGAAATGTGAGGAGCCCCTATCACCTTTTTATAGTTTTTGGTGATGGGGAATACCATTATGGTTTGAGGAAACCAATGGTATTAACCAACATGGTTTAGGTCTCTTTTTCCCTCTTTTTCCTTTTTTGAATATTTTTTATATTTGTATTCCTTTTTAATATTTTTTGGGAATTTTGGACCCTTTTTTAAGGATTTTTTAGGAAAAATATATATTTTGAGGGGAAAAAAGGTGTATTATGGTCTTTTTGGTGACCTTTTGATGGTTTTAGAGGCTCAAATGGTGGGAAAAGTGGAAAAATGGGTCATGTGAATAAGGAAATGAGCTAGTGAGCACTTTTTGGGTGTTAATACTAGCAATACTAGGTAGAGGAACTGAACCCATGAAAATCATCATTAGTAAATCCAAGTATAACTATCTTTAATCTATTAAAAAAGGATGAAAATGATCATGACTTAGCCACTAAAGTATAAAGAAGTATAACATGGCATTTTACGAGAAATGGAGTGATCAATGAGTGAAAAATGCAACAAATGGTTAAATGGATGACTGTAAATGATGGTAAATGGTGACAAATCAGCAACCCAACACTAATTATATCAATGCTTTGTCATGGTGTATGAAACTTGCTGGAAACAAATTATGGAGTGGAGCCAATGGAAGAGTTGTTGGGAGATGGCATGAAGAATGACTTTGAAAAAATGTGTATTATTTATGAATCAATTACTACTATGGTGCGATTTTTTATTTACACAATAATGTATGTTGTATTATAAATGTAGATATACTCATTATACTTTATTTCTATATTTGCAGTTGGAGAATGAAGAGGAGGAACACAATCAATCCAATCAACAAAACATTTGGTATAATAACCCAAGTACATGTAATGTCCCTTTTTAGAAATTTATTAAAATGGTGAAAATTTCAATTTTTCCACTAGTTCGACCCTTAACTAGTATTGGTTTCTTGGTCTCCAAATGCTCCCAAATTGTTGCAGAAGGTGTATGGATGGTATTAGGACATTATTACGAGGTTCATGGGTGCTTTATAGTCTTCAAAATGCTTCTACAACTCTCCTTTGAATTCTGGTCAAGGTAGGGGATTTGACTAGCAATTTGGGGTTCAATTCCCTCCTGGGTAGGTGTTGGAGATGGCTCTCCAAATGCTATTGGACCCTCTCGAATTTTAGGACAAAAGAAGGGGACATATAGGGGGCATCAATATGGTATCATATGCATCACCATTAAGTTTATTAAGTCTGCTACAACTCTCTCAAATCAGATACCAAAAGACTAGTTTCGACCTTGGGGGAAATGATAGGCAATCTTCTCCAAATGCTATGAAATTGAACAATATGACTCCAAAAGCTTATGCAATGAACATTAAACTTGTATAACACACTATTGAAATTCCATACATCATTGTTTCACTTGTCTATTCGAATATATTATCATATCATTGGCATACATCAACATAGGGGGGGAAATGGCACCATTTGCTCATTAATGATCAGATTTACATAGTTCCACTTGGAATATCGACCTGAAACTATTATGAATATGAAGAAAAGAGCATTTACATCAGATGAAAAAATAATGGGGCATTATAAGCTCCCCCAAAGAGAACAGCATCTCACCAAGTGCGCCCCACCTCAAGGATCATGAATATGTTAAGAAAACTTGAAATGGTTGGAGAAACAAGATGAACTAGAAGTAACCACGAGCTGCCCTGTAGCTTGCATATGCAACATATGACTACATTGAAGCTCCAAATGAAATTTCTGAATGGCCTTTCCAATTACCAACTAGGATGGGAATCTTTCACCCTCGAAATTGGTGCTAAGGCAAGTAGAGTAGCACTCCACTAGCTCTCCTCTCAAATGAAATTGTGAAAATGATCAAAAGCCACCATCCTTATTTTTTATTGTCTTTTATAAAATTCTAAGGTTCTCCATGGGTCGAATTCCTTCCAAGAGCTTCATGCCAACTCAAGTTGGGAAGAGATTCCAATGTGTGCCACTTGTCCCTCCAATTCTAGCCTCCTCCTCCACCAAATTCGAATAGGTGTCTCTTTGGCTTCTCTAACTCCCTTGAGCACCCTCTTGGAGGCTATTTTTAGCCCTGACATGTCATATATTTCAGATGTCAGCATTCAGGTCTGATTTGTGTCATAGGTGTCATAACATCTTCATCATTGTTGTCATAGAGCTAGGGAATCTAGACCCAAGTGTCCCACTAGCTCCAAATTGCCTCTTCCTCTTCCATGGGAGTTATTCTTCCTCTACATTTCGACCTCATTGAGTCATGCCAAGTATTATTCCCTTCCAAATCCCCCAAGTATAGTGGACTCCACCTTGGATTTGAATGGGTGAGAGTGGAATGCCATGTGGCATGGGGAATCTAGCTTTTTGGGGGTCTCACACCACCAATGTGTCTTCATGACCAAGTGCCACCTTATTTTCTTTTCATTATTATTTATTTGACCCATTTAATGTAAATTTATAAGTCTAAGGTCACTTTGGGTCTTGTAGCTCCCTTATCCCAACTTTTAATGCTTCCACCCCCAACCTAGGGAACTAGTAATTTTCCTCCATGACAGTTCATTTGGATGGGTATATTACAAACTTTGAATTGGGAATTTCTCTTAATGTGACCCGCCTTTCCCATTTGGATCTAATTTCACATTATTACTAACTTGGACATCATTCTTGGCAATTATTTGACCCTTAGCATCAATTTGACAAACTATCATGAGTATGGCCAAGGGGCTTAGGCCATTGTGACTCAATGCAAAATTTTGGGACATGACAGTACAATATCACCTACAAGTGTTGAATAAATGAGGCATGAAAGTAGCTTGAGTAGTGATAGCAGTTCAAGTGAAGAATGACGATCAATATAATTGAACATTCTTGCTTGGTCTAATAACCCAAGTACAATCACACCTACAAGTGTTGAAGAAATGAGGCATGCAAGTAGCTTGAGCAGTGATAGCAGTTCGAGTGAAGAATGACGATCAATATAATTGAGCATTCTTGCAATTTGTATGTTTTGAAATGTTTGTCCGTGAAAATGAAACATTTTGTATAATATATTGGACATATTGTCTTAATTGGATAACCACGGGTTACCAATAAGTGTAACAATTACATATTGGCATTTTGATTATTGTGGACCTTTATGTTGTCTCGTTTTGTATGAGGAAGGGTCTCTTATTCATGTATAATAAAATGGGTATCTTATTCTATTGCATTGTACAATGTTGCAAAATGTTACATTTTTATTAAATATATAAATGATTAAATATTACAATGAATACATGATTTGTAAATGAGGGGCTTATAGTCCATTCGCTTCACCAATATGGATATCGGTGCTTTATGTTTCCATTTCGGATCAATATATGTGTAATCTTATGGTAAAACACATTAATACAATCATCATATCCAAATGCAATAATTAGAATTCAAATATCAACAATATTAAAAGAAAATGAGTTTTTTATGAGTAATTGAAAATTAACAAAAACACAATTAATTAAAATATAGACATATTGGTGATTGTATTTTTTGAACTCACGGAATGGTGCAGGGAATACATAAATCATTAATGGTGTGGATATTTTTACGTTGTGAAAAACTATGCACTTGTGCTTTTTATCAAACAAAACACATTGGTGCTTCTATTTGTTATAAAAGCACTACCATAACGATGCTCCAGTAATAATTAGCACCAATGCTCTATATAAAAAAATTGCACTTGAGAGATTACTTATAGCAACCAAAATGGAGACACAAAGAATGCTAGATCATTCATCTTTATTGTCATGATAAAACTTACAAGATGTGACAATGCATATTGTAACATAAGCACTAGTACGTATCTATGAAATGTTGGCATGGTGGATTTAACGGGGATAATAAGCATTGTTTCTATAAAGCATATTACACACACCAGGTAGTTGTATAAATGAAAAGCATTAGTGCATAAAATGTAAATTGCATGCACTTGTGCTTTTCTATTTTCAAACCCAATAGGGCATAACATTTAAATCGTATGCACCAGTGCTTTTCTATTTACAAATGCACCAGGGCATAACATTTAAATTGTCTGTACTAGTTTTCTTATGTTTACCAATACATCGGGGCATAACATTATAATATGCACTAGTGCGCTTATGTTAATTACACATTAGTGTGCTTGTATGACATGTGCACCAATTAAAAAAAAAACTCTACTATAACCTTTGTCTGCCTAGTTTTTTTAGTTATAATTTACATCTATTATAACCTCCACCAAAACCTATATTACCAATGGAGTGGGTTTTAGTAGAGGGTGTGTTGAATTTTTTTATGAATATTGTAACATTAAAAGCCTCCACAAAAACCTCCAGTAGAAGGTGTTTTCCTTGTATTGTGTTTCAAATGTTGGAGGAAAATATTTCCAAATCTAGGCACCAATACTAGCTTAAAGGAACCACAATTGCCTCTGCCCTTTGATTGAATCTAGAACACTAGCACTATTGAGTGTGATACTCCACCTACAATAATGAGTCGAAGTTTAACATGGGATAAACCATATAGGTTTCAATCACTCATTAAAATCCCCATGGATGCAATGTAATCCATCAATAATGAAATTTTCAATAAGAGAACCAAGATGGAGGTCATCCTAAGCAATATCTAAGGAAGTCATAGCCTCTAAGAAAATTTTCAATTCATGGAATAATATTTTCAAAGCGAAAAGAATAATTGCATACATGGGGAGGGGGAAATGGATTTGTTACCCCCGAGGCTAAAGGTACAACTTCAATCTCTAAGCCTAAGAAAATCAAATGATTTGAAATCTTATTGTTGGTGGGAGTGAATATTACAAATATGGTAGAAGTGCTCAAATAATTCATTCGCAAAGGAGCTTTGTCCAACCAAACAATAGGGATTATAGACTACGAATGAGCTATTAAAGGAAATACATTTTCTTGGGTTAGATGTGGTTGAGGAGTACAATATGAGAATTGATCAACGGTGACTATGCATCCATCATGTGGGAATTACATCACTTGAAAGAGAGAAGACAACATGACTTTTATTCCATACATGTAATCATGCCCAGGCATAAATTTTAAGTTCATTGGGTTTGTCACAAATACTACATCCACTAAAATAATCTTACCACCTAACTCAATTGGGAGATTAAAAGGAAAACATGATATTGATTTACAAGGTCAAAAATTAATGTCTCATAATGTTGTTTCTCAATGGGACATGGGTGGGGAAATCTAAAAACCACCAAGAAAACAAGGAAATATCAAAATAAAAGGCCACTTGATGCATTACGCATCAATGAGTCATGAATATATTATAAACGACCCTGATATGGAATGAGTTGGAAGAAGGGATATTATTTCTACAAGTTTATCCAGGTCAAGGGCATTAACTTTAGAATCTAAAAGGCTCGCACTTCCATTTTCTTTAAATTCATAATATCTAGTAGGAAATGGGTCACTATGAGTGGAAGGGTATCATCTTATCTAGGTGATTTTGACTTATTAGTGAGGTGGATGGGCTGGTAGAATAGGTCACCCAATTGGTGTGAAACCAAAGAGGTTGAAGCAAGTGAAGACTCGACATCAAAACAAATGGATTTATGCTTAGGGTAGGGTTATTGCAATGATTTAAGATCTTGTGGGCTTGGTTGATTATATAATTAGGCCCTCGATCACTACTGTTCTATAGGATCAATACATAGATGAACATATAAAAAAAATACCACAAACAACACAAGGTTGTTTATTTTTACACACTCATTTTGATTGCTTTCAACCCAATAAGTTTCCATTGGGGTTGGATCCATTGGTGAAGAGAGAGGATTTTTCACTGGTGGGCAAGGTTCAATTCCCATGAGGACCTCCTGAAGCCATGGGGTCACCTTGAGGTAGTGGTCAAACATGTGGTTGCACCCATAGAGATAGTATTAAATGATATCGTGACTCGTGCACACATAAGTGGATCAAATCCCACCCTTATGTCCTTCAAATTTTAAAGTAAAATCTTGCTAGCACAGTTGGTTTCGATGGGCCTTGTTCTACATGGAAACCCAAGGTCAAACCCTAAAAGGTAATTGGGAGGAGACACTTAAAATCCAACCATGGTAAGGGTTGATGTGGCCCAAGATGGGTGAAATCCCCAAGTGATTTTGATAGCTTAGATGCCCTTAGGTCACGATTCTTAGACCAAAGGCTAGTCCCACAATTCATGGACAAACTAGCAAACAAAAACGATAATTAAAAGAAAAATTTCTTTAAAATAAACAACAATTTCATAATTTTTCTTTCAATTTTTGAACTATGAAATTTCATAAACAAGCAAAAACAATAGGGAACGCATGGATATCTACTTTGAAAAACAAACAAACAAACAAAAATTCCAGCCTAATTACAACAAATACTACTATAAAATAGAGGACATAGGTACTATGGTGTTAGAAGAGGCCATATAGAAGTGGCATTAATCCATCAATCAACAACGAAATGAGAAAACACATATATGTGGGAAAAAACGCGTTTCCTTATATTTAGAGTGTTACAATGTTGGCCTCCTATGATTAATTGTGATGTAGTGGTAAAGAGGTCAAAACAACAACACTATGAAGAGAAAATTGCGAAAAATAATTAAAAAAAAAATCATGGAGTGTCAACACAATGTTGGGGTGCTTTGGATCTTGGACATACGTATAGTATTCACAAAAAATGAGAGATAATTCAAACAAGAAGACAAGAAAACATAAAAAATAAATTTAAGAGATAAAAAATCAAAGAAGTTCATCCCTAGCAGCATGGCAAAATATGTTCATAGAACTTTTCATACAAAGGGTACTACTAATTCCCCACTAATGGATTGGTATAGTAGTGTCAAGCAACAACAAACAAGTATTTACACAATTAAGAAAGAAAACAAGAAATTATAGAACTAGGGATTTGAGAGAGAAGGGAATCAGGAAACCTGTAAAATTGCTCTCTTAATGGATCATCCCTTATGGTTGAATTGGAGAAGTAGGACAAGGAATAACTAGGCCAAGCAACTTACACAAAACCCATAACTTTGAGTGAAGTATTGATCCAAATCCTTTCTCCTCAATGTTTATTCCTCTCAAGATCCTCTTGTAATGTCCCTCAAAATACACCCTATTTTTTTTTATAAGGGTCTCCGAACTATCGTAAATACAGATGTTTATGCAAATTAACTTCAGCACTGAGAAGTTATTACGTTCTCCTTATGATTGGTTAAATTAACTTCAGTACTAAGAAGTTCTTGGTATTTTACTTGTTTGCATTATGAATGTTATGTTTGTTCTCTCATTGTCATTGTGTAGATTAGAATGTCGTATTTAACTAGACTTTTATTATATTTCTTTGATTGGTCTGCATGTGTACAATTGGTTCCTTCAATGTACTAGCATTCCTTTTACGCATAAGATTTATTAAGGTCTATGATAGACTGACAGTCTTAGTTATTGAATTTATAACCATCATAACATGATTCGGTTCTTTTGACTTGCCCAATGACATAATGATATCTATGGATTGTTTGTAATGTAAAGGATCATATGCTTTCATGAACTTGTTTGTCTTTGTTTTTTACATGGTATTTGTCTTATTGAGTATCATTCTCTCTATTGGTGGAATTCTGGTCCATACTGTTAAATTTTCAGAATTTACTTCAATCTGATCTAGGATCTTAACTGAGAGAACAACATGTACAACAAATCTACAGCATATCAATCATGGACACAATAATGCAAGCACACAAGAGACACGGAGTTTACTTGGGGAAAACCATAAAGGTGAAAAACCCCAATAACTTCCTCAGAGATAGATAGAGCAATGATACAACCAGAATACAAGAGATAGTCTTCTCCTAGCAGCAGAGCCTCCTCCTCCACAAGTGCACCACTCTCCCAAGTGTGAGTGAGACAATAGAATGTGTAAAATGAGAGAGACACACTCTCTATTTATACACTAACTTGACTTGACCTTTACTCAACTAGGTCGGCCTCAACTTAACCACTTAACATAATGATGACTGGGCCGACCCCCACTAGGGTGGTCTAATAACCCTTTGACCCACATGGCCAACCCCCAATAGGGTGGTCTAATAACCCTTTGACCCACATGACTTATACAGGGCCAACCCCAACAAGGTGGTCTAATAACCCATCAAGTATAAGTTACGACACTTACAATATAAATGACGACACTTCCGTATAGAGGAATAATAACATCTCGATAGGAATACAACCACTTCCGTATAGAGGAATAATAACATCTCCATAGGAATACAATATACATATATGGGAAATACATTCCGAAGTTACATATACATCAACACATACTTGTCCCGAGTCTTTACTTAGCAGTTGCGCTAACATTCTCATTTTTCATACTCATGCAGGTGTCAAAGGGATACACTATCCCTAGGAACACGAGCGTTGATATAATGTTTATACCCTAAGCTTTATGCAAAATCCTAAAGTAACCAAAGTTCATTCTACATAATATATGTAATCAATGCTTATGATAAGACCAAGTCTAATGTTGGTAATACAACGTTAATACCTAGCGAAAGGTAATAGGTTACAACCCTTTTCATATCAATTGGAACTTGGACAAGGTTATACATATGCATGTGATTTTAGTGGTGGTAAGTTCTCAATAAATACATCCCATGTGAAGGGAAAGCACAATGAGGAATCATGGCCCTCCATGTTGATAGTCCATAAACGTTTGTAGTTGGAGTTGCATTTTCCCGAGGTTGGCATTTAGGAAGGTTTATTCTCGATGGTATTGTTTTGTTGTGGGAGAGGGAAGCCGAGGGATTCCTCTTTGCTATGTTTCCATTCTGAAACGTTCTACCTACTGTTGAGATTCCTAGAGCTACGCTCTAAATCCTTTACTCATTTTTGTGGGGTTCATGAGAGGGCATCATCGTGGTCTTCTTGGGAGCTAGCAGCGAAGCTTGACTTCCTCTCAGGTATCAATTTCATGCTACTTTGGTTTTGTACCATACGCCTTATATTCTCTGCATTTCTATATGCCCAAATACTAATTATTTCGTGTTGTGGTGTCATGCAGACAATGCATGGGCATGGATATTCCAATGTTTTATACTCATATGTGTCTTCTTTGGTTATGGTAAGCTCATGGCCCCTTATGGACCAACTTCCACTTGTGGAGAAATGATTTTGAATTTCCCTTTGTCTTTGCTGATGAGAAGAGGAGTATTGGTTGTCGTTTTTGGATTCTTGTTCTGTTTTTGAAGATGCCCATACTGGGTATGTCTTCGCTTTCAAGGATATACAAGGGTTTTAAGCATATTATGGTTTTAGCCCCATATAGAAAGGTTTACCCTGTTCTTTATTTGGTTTAAACATGGCCGGTATGTAATGATTCTCTAAACCTTCAAGGTGTTTTTATAAAGAAAGTAGGTTTTGGATGTACCTCTACGTTTATCTCTTGTATGAGGAAGAGTTAATTACTCACTCCCGTAGTTTGTGCTGTATGGGATTTTGTGTGAACTCTATCTGATTTGAAAAACCTGAGTATAATTTAATTCTTTTACATGAACACAATCGTGGTTTTTCCCAGGGGGCGTTAACCTCTGTCTTATTGAATGACTGTGTAATAATCAGTTTTTCTTATGAGATGATGAATGTGGCTTCTTAAGTCGGTATGTAACTCTTATTAAAAATTCCTCTGATCCTTAATCCCATGTATGTTCATATGTATATATATATATCAGTTTACTTTATTTATATTTGTAGGGGTCTCTTGCTAATGGGATTCGATCCATTATGAGTTTGTAAACACTCTATGCATTTAATGATTGGAGTTCCATGTCTACGCTTTGTCTTCTAAAGGCGTTAAACCCTGGCAGTGAAACCTTAGCTTCATGCACAAACTGCGTGTGAGGTTATATCGACTTATGGGATTCGATCCCTAGTCAAACGTTTATAAATGTTAAGTGGTTGAAATCATAAAGCTTAAGCGTGGCTATGTTTAACTTGAGTTTATTTGACTGTTCATAAAAGCGTGAAGCTCGGTTTGACTTAGTTTTGTAACATGATAACTTGTTTGACTTGTTATGGTAAGCATGGGTTGCATCCTATAGACTTCCATGAAGTCTTTATTCGCCCAACTCTCATGCAATGTGTGTGGAAGAGATTTGATCTCTTGACCGATGGCTAAATCATGTTAGTTTAGCATGTGCATGTAAATAATATATAATCATATTATTTTTACATAGTTTAACTATGAGTTATTTGACAGTGAGCTTATGGAGGTGTGAGATTCCACTTTACATGGTTGCTCTCATTTGATTTTATTCATGGATAAATATATATTCACATATGTATGAGTTTACAGCATGGGTAATATGGTTTGATGACATATGCAAATTCATTTTCTCAATTCAGAGCTTTCCACATATTGCGAGATCTAAATTATGAAGCAGACACGGAGGCGAAAGTAGGATCAAGCTTAGAATCTTGAAGAATTGAATTCTCCAATGAAGAAACCAGCTACCATCATATCCCTTAAGAATCATACTTGCATTGATGCAAATACAAGGAATTAGATCTCGTTTCATGCACAAGACTTTTTTTAATAATAAAAAAAAACAGAGATAAAAGAAAAAAAACACATGCAGGAGCTTAACAATGGTGTATTTGCAATTACTGATCCATTAAGTTTGGTCTCACTCAATTAAATATTCGAAAAGGAAGACATTTACCATTAAAGGTTGGAAGAATATAAGCAAAATCATAATGGAACTAAGGAGAAGTGAGGTGGAACCCAAACACACAGAAATCATGGTAAATCTTAATTACAAATAGCTTGAATCTTAAATCTTAAATCTTGCTAGCGATTGAACTCTTGCCAACGGATTATAAAGACAGGTTTTTGTAAATTATATCTCTGAACATGATGATGAAAAGCAGTTTTACAACATCAAGTTGAAGGCCGCAATAGAAGTCTCATTCAAATTCAAATTAAACAATTGGACATTATATCTCTGAATATGTTAATGAAAAGCAGTTTGACAACGTCAAGTTGAAGGCCACAATAGAAGTCTCATTGGAATTCAAATTAAACAATTGGATAGTTGACGAAACTGAAGGAATAACAAGCACAAAGACGTTGGTCCATCCAACAACTATCGGCAAGAAGCAAGGAGCACTCTGCAAAATCCTGGAAAACATCGAAATAACAGTATTCTGGCTCTCACTTTTCATTTGAAATCTGTGTTATCCTTATTTACATTACTTTGCTGAATATTTGATCATTGTAACAAGCTAGGTGGCTTCAGCCAAAACTCATTTTTTACATTTTTATCAATAAAGTCTACCCGTTTCAATTTTTAAAAAAATGGTTTGATGACATTAAATTTCTATGGTTGGTTTATATAATGTGTCATATTTCATGTAATATTTTTTGTTTATAATACACTATGTTTTATGATATATAATATTTTTCATAGGTTATAATTATTATATATTTATATTAATTTAACCTATCTAGTGTTTAGGGACTTGGTCCCAAGATCTAAATTTCGCATCCTCTCCCTATTTAGGGTTAATTAGAGGTTTCTCTCTATGTTGGAAAGTCTATGATATATTATTAATTACTTTCCTATTTTTAGAAGAATTATATCAGTTGTTCATATTTATAACTTGAAATGAAAATTAATCAATGATAATGATCAAGATACTAAATGTATACTATGCAAGAATTTCTAACCCAAGCACCATGAAATATAATCAGAATTAAACAATTATTACAGGCTATAGAAAATAATTGTATATCGATCTTGGATCTCTCTCTCTCTATGTATATAATCAGAATTATTTAAACATAACAGTCCTAGTAATTAGAATCTATATCAATTTAAAAACAGGCGTAAACAGATCTAATAAGCCTTTCCTTTATTTTCATTATGCATAAACAAAATTACCATATTCATGAATAGAATTAAACATCACAGCCTATAGAATTTCTATCAATCATGAACAAATTTAGGAGTAAAAATAATCATACCATATCCATACATGATAATCCATAAAATAAATCTTGAATTATAATAACAACATAAAAATAATTATCAGTCCTTTCCACTTTTCGACTAGATTGGGAACTGTCATGTTCCACCCAACCGTAGACCTTGAACCGTTCCTGGTTCATTTCAACGGGTCACCCCCGAGCCGAATTGAGCATGACAAGAAACTAGAAGGCCGAGGGAAATTTTTCTATCTTCCTTACTAATCAATAGAGTAGTCACAAGATTCGTTTATTATCCCTTGGGTGTAGATCTTGTAAATAACTTCCCCTATGTTCCCATAGTCCTTCTTGGACACACCAAATACCACAATTTGGTAATCTAAGTGCTCAAAGATCCACGACTGGACCCTCCAATGAACTTGGAATCACTTGCCCCTTGCAAGGTTCTCTCTCTGCTACTTATACGATTTTATGAGGAAAAGACTTCTAGGATTTAGGTTTTAATCACTTAGTTTTGTTACTAGACACACTGACTATTTTGTTTTTATCTTTAATTAATAATTTGATTTTTTTAACTCTCATAGTTTATTTTATATTTAATTAAATAATATAGTATTTTTACTTGACCTAACATCTAGTTGATCTTAATTATCAACTGCTCAACCAATCTAATCTCTTGCATGCTCGATCCCTCTTTGAGTGGAAGTCCCAGTCAGTTTAGAAAGAACAAAGTAGATAGGTAGTAATTTAGTTTAGTAATAGTTAACGGATTACTGATGCTCCAGAGCTCCTAGCTCAACATCACTTAACCACAGTGAGTCTAAGTGTTCTAGAGCTCTACTACTCAACACTCACTCAATCAATCGTTTCAATGCTCCAGAGCTCACTGCTCAACACTACTTAATCAATAGTCCCGGTGCTCCAGAGCTTATGCTCAACACCAATTAACCAGTATAAATAGTTTAGGTGTTCCAAAGCTCACTTCCTCAACACCTTTAATAAAAAAATAAAAAAAATAATCTAGGTGCTTCAGAGCTCACTTGTTCAACACCTAATTAAAATAGTCTAGGTGCTCCATAGATCACTTGCTCAACACCTAATTAAAGTGAATTAACATAAAAATAAATAGTCTTGTCTCGGGATATTACACCTCACTCTAATCCAAGCTCTTACAATGGTCTTTAGTGGGTTCCTTTCAATATCCTCAAGCAAATTGGGAAAGAAGGAGCAAATACTCAAATTGGGCTTTCCTTTGCATAAGTAGAATCAATAGTCATAATGTCAAGAGTTTGTTACAATGAACATCCAAAATCCTCAATCCCATTTGAAGGGTGCCTTTCATAGGCTTTTGGTCCTTCCAAGTGTTTTTACATGAAGAAAAGGTCTATAGTCTATAGATTTCCCAAAATATTTGTGCTTTAGGAGCCCCACAAGTGATCAACTTTGACAAAATCAACTTAGGTGCATAGTTTTATTAAGTTTGACCCGTCAACAAGGGAAACACTGGAAATTGACCATTATGAGTGTTGTTACTGGCTTTTTTTAGATATAGGCATTCTTCTATATGACCATCAAAATATGATAATTTTTCAAATTTTTGGGAGATTTTGACATCTCCATACCAAATAGATCATATGGCAATCAATTTTGAGATTAAGACTACTTAGTACATGCAAGATTAAGTTTAGTAATAACATTAGCAATTCTCTCAAATTTCTCACATTACCAAAATGGCTTGCATGTCCTTTTCCATGGTGGTGTACAAATCCAAGCATATATCAACCAACCACCAAGCTATACAAATTATAATTGTAACTAATCCCAACCTTGTAAATAGAGTTGCCTCTATTCAAATTTGTTGTAATGTTTTCCAGTGGGCACATTTATTGATGTACTTAACTTCATTATAATGCTATTTGTAACATATAAAACCATAATTTATGGGATATTATAGACATGCAAGGGGACGTCATTAATATTATTGATGTATTTTAGTGGTGTAATACCTTGGTTTTGAACCCTAGAATGTATTGGATTAGATTATGTATAAATTTTAAATGCATGGTGATAATGATTACAATCAAGCCATGTAAGCTTAAATAATTGGCCCTATCTATAAATGATGTAAATATCAATGCTTGAATATAATATACAAGGTCAACTGGGGGCTTGGCAAATGCTCCAACAACCAAGCAGAAGCGTTTGCTCTTATAAAAGGCTGTCAACTAGATCTGAGCGAGGACTATAACGAAGTTCAAATCTTTGGCGACTCAAAATTTTTGATTAGCAATCTGAATATAAAGAACCATTTTGGAAATCTCAAGCTAAATAGGACCATTGCAACATATGAAATACTCTACATCGATTTTCCAAGCATCATATCTATCACATAATGCGTGATTCAAACAAGGCAGCAGACAAGTGGGAAAAATAAAGGTTAGCTCAGGAAAAATTATCAATAAACAAAGGCCACAACAAGCCTCGGGCAATCAGAAATCAATCTGATCCTGCGCAATCCACATACAATCCCACAAGCCATGAGCATTCTGCAAACTCACTCAACTTGACCCTGCACAATTTGCAAGCTCAGACAATACCATAATTAAGATGTCAACAAGAACAGAGATAATCGGGCCCCTCTGGTCCAATCAGATTCTGATTGTGATTCAATTTCCTTTAACTATAGATTCAAATGTCTTGTGTTTTTCGAAATTGACAGACTCCACAGTGGGTTCTTATGCATGTAAATGTGGCTATAAAACTTGCATCTCCAGAAATTGGCACCCAAGGATTCGAGGAAGACAGGATGAGCAGGTGATAAGAATGCGAGTATTCAAGGGTAGGTTTTAGGAATGCAAGGAGCCGTCCAATCAGTAAGAGAAGGAAAATCGGAGGCAGAGGAGCAAGAAATCGGAGCCGTCAAATGAGATAGTCTCAAATTATAAATAAGGAGCAGGAAATCGGAGGCAGAGGTAACCAAAGCTTAAGCACAAGAGTTTGACAGAGTTTGGCATATCAATATTCTGATGGAAAAATAAATTAATATTGAATTGTTGATGTTGCACACTCGAAAAATTGTAATCAGGTTGTTTCAGGCTACGACCGCGACCTCCATATTAATTATAAAATTAAATGTTTTAGTGAAAAAAAATATAATATACAAGGGTCCATCACGATTATAAAGAGAATGAGATGGGTTATGATACTCTATTTCCCAATGTAATTCTAATATCTCATTCTTGGTCCATTATGTGCTTTAAATGAATTCATTCACCTCCACTAACTTAGAAATCCAATTATTGAATGCATGTATTCATTGGTGGAGAAGTCTACCTCATTTAGTCATTGAGGAATGGCCCAGATGCAATCATTATGGGGAAATGTAAGAGTACTTAATTATCCTATAAAAATGGAAGACATCCATAATCCCCTAAACTTTCTCATTGCCATTCATTTTAACATTCACACATGCATGCTCTACACTTCTCATGTTATGTTTTCCGTTGCCAACTAGGAAATTGTCGAGTTGTTCTACTTAGGAAGCTGAAGAAGGGGGTAAGGAAATTGACCAAATCAACAATGTTGAAGAGGAATGGTTGTAGGTGATCATATAGGTTGGGAAAGTTAGGAATCCATCATCCACGATTTATTTCTTCGCATTGGATGCTTGAGAACCAAGTGTTATGCTTTCAATTTATTCCAAAAAAACATTCAATATTTTGAACTCTTTTTGCCTACACTGGAGATCACTAGAAGGGAAGAATATCCATGATAGAGCGTTGAGCAAAGAAAAGAATTAATATATTTCTTGTCCAATTTATGGAAGTGGGAGAGAGTGCCATGGTTGTTTGATGGCTAGATGATATGCCTAAAGTGCTCTATATTGAGTAGGCTAGATGAGATGCTAGCTCGATTTGGAGGCGACATATGTGTTGGATGCCTATGGTTGGGTGGAAAATTGTTCATCTGCTTCTAGTTTCTTGGACTACCTTCTATTAAAATATAAGGGTTGTGTCTCCATTTATGAATCCCCCATCGAATGTTACTTATTGCTATGGTAATATATGTATTTTTCTTTATGTGTGTGTGGTTATATTTAATATTGATCATGGACATTGGTTTCCATGAATGTGTATTCCACTACAATTTATCATTTTACACTATGAATGCATTGAATTAATTTTGGGCCTCCACGTGAGACCCACTCCATTGGGATTATGGTGAATTGGCCTCTCGAGGGAAAAAATTTAATGGCTTTTTAGTGGCTACTTGTCCCCATGACTGAGAGTGTGGGGGATGGGAATTCCATAAGTGGGGCATTTATTTTTCTAGTGGCAACATTTGTTGATGTATTTAATGTGATTTATGTGGTAGTTGTAACACTTAAAGCTATTATTTTTGTGGCATGTATATGCATATAATGGAAAATGGTTATGCTTATTGCGATCCTTTAGTGAGGAAACTAACTAGATCCTGATTACTTGATATAGGTGGTCAATCAACTTGGTACATGAAGTTTTATTATCCCTCATTCGTTATTTGTAGTGGTTTTCTCATTGTTTGGGATTCTATGTTGAGGGAATCTTAAATTCAATATCCATCCATTGGTGTGGATCTTACATTAAGGTAGCTCAATGTAGAGGCTTTTTTAAGGTGGTTCCATCATGGGTCTCATGCAAGGCGACTTAGATTATTATCCCTTTTGGATGAGTATTATTCCTTGTGGATCATGATAGATAAAGCCTTATCCATTTTGATTCATGATAGAGAGTCTTATCCATTGTGGATCACGACAAAAAATTATGCTTAATTGGGTCTTACAGGCTTCAATGCAACATGGTTTGTTTCATTTAATAAGGTGGTTCACCTTTAACAATAAATTTTTCCCCTACATATTGTACAGGTTTTACCACTATAAATGACAGTGCTTTTATTTATTCTATTATATGTCTAGGTTTGGTTTATGTTAATGGTGCATACTTATGGGAGATTAAATAGTTATGGATCAAGGTTTCTTCTTTGTCTAACATTGCATTAGAATGTGATCTTTTTCTAACATGGAATTACAATGATTTATTTAGTCGCCTTAAGCTTAATCTTTTGTGGTGATGTAAATTAGGTTTGGAGTGTTTCACATTAAAATTGCCTCTTTAAGGCAAATTAAGAAGCTTTATTTTCTAGAAAACTATAACTCAAATTGAGAAAACAAAATCATGACTAAATTCTATGAAATAAATGGGGTTCCATGTTTTGCATTTTTCCAAAGGTAACATGTTATCCTTCAAATCTTGGTCCAAGAGTCATACTATTTTTAAAAAAATCTTGTTTCTGCCAAAATTTATATTTTTCAAAATAATTCTAATTCCAAAAATTTGAATTACTATAGAATTTTATCATTTTGAAAAGTTTTAATTTTTGAATATATATATATATATATATATATGGAAAATTTCCAGCTTTGAAAGGGTAAAACTAAAAATCACAAGTTATGTGGTTAGATGATGTGGTAATTTGTATAGATAACATGGTAGTTTGTGATGAGTTCAAAATTTTTAATTTGGCACCATTGGATAATTTTTTTATTAAATTTTAGATCATGACTATAACTTTGTCATACAACATCCATTTTAGGCATATTTTTTGGATTCTAACTAATTTATATTATACTTTCCATTTGTCATATCATATTTGGAGAATTCATTTATTCGAAATTTTCATTACAAGACTCAAAATCCTATAGCTGCTAAATAATTTGGCCACTTAGAAAGAGTAATGGGAACATAGAAGCCTCATTATATAGACAATATTGATAAAGTTTTAGACACATGCTACCCCTACATTTTGGATTTGGCTATTGATAACATTGTTCGTTTTCCCAATGAGAAGCAAGTTATTGATGGAAACAAAGTTTGTCCATATTTGCAACTTACTGGAGATGACAAAGGCTTCATTAAGGAGGATATTTATATACTGTGACTTTCCTATGAATATGTATTCATTTCCATATTCAACATTAACGGAGAATGTTAGAATTTGTTGTAATATTTTTTAGTGGCTGCATTTTGTATATACTTAATATCATTATGATGGTATTCATGGCATTTAAAGTCATCATTGTGGGCAATTTATATACATGTAATGAGAAATCATTAGACTTAATGGGGTCCTTTAGAGGGCATTTTTGTGGCTCATTACTACTTAATATAGGGAGCGAAGTGACTTGATAGGTGAGTTTTTATTATACCACATTCAATATGTGAAGTTGGCTTGTCATAGTTGAGACCTATATGTTGAAGAAGTCTTGTTTTCATTATACATCCAGTAGCGTGGATCATCCATCAAGGTAACTAAATGTCGAGTATTTTGTAAGGTGGTTAAATGTAACTCATTATGGGGAATTTATATAGATGTAATGAGAAATCATTATATTTAATGGGGTCATTTAGAGGGCATATATGTGACTACTTGTTACTTAATATAGGGAGTGAAGTGACTTGATAGTTGAGTTTTTATTATACCACATTCAATATGTGAATTTGTCTTATCATAGTTGAGACCTATATGTTGAAGAAGTCTTGTTTTCATTATCCATCCATTAGTGTGGGTCATCCATCAATGTAACTTAATGTAGAGTATTTTGAAAGGTGGTTAAATGTAAAGTCTCCTTGTAGAGCTCTGTGCTAGAGGGGTCCTAATGGATTTAGTATAACAAGGTTTTTTATTTAAAATTTTGGTTCTTCTTTGATAGCGCATGTTTTCCCTACATATTTTAGGTGGTTTACCACTATAAATCCTAGTGCTTTTGTTTCTTCTATTGTATTCCTTGATTTGTTTATGTTAATAGTGGATGATCATAGGAGATCAAACAATTATTAGTCATTGTTTTAACATGGTATCAAAGCATGGTGTTTTTCAACAATTTGAATTTCTTGCTCGTTGGCTTATGCATTCAAGATAATGCAAGATGCAAAAATAAGGTGGTCTATATCATAGTCATACATATTAGGATAGAGAATGGCCTCCAACACCCACCAACTGAGAAATAGTCCATGTCAATAATGAGTTATGCCATATGAATTGAGTGGTTGTTTCTCACTCAAACTACCATGCATCACTAACTACCAAAATCATAAGCTAAGATATATGGATAATGTGACTGTTGTAAATTTCCGTATACTATCTAACTGCGAAAATTCAAATTATTCTGATAATATAGCTCATGATTTTTTCCAATACCAAACATAATCTCATAGTCCACTTGCAAGTGTTGTTCCATTCCTAACACATCACTTAGTGTCTATCAAGAACCATATTTACGTATACCAGGAAGTTTTGATTCTAAGTAATACTGTGATTATATTTTTTTCAAATAACCTTCGTGGTTTCACTCTTTCCCTTGCATGGTTCATTGTTATTTAGTGAATTATTGTTTACTTTATGAAGTCTAATCACAAACTTGATTTGATCAATTCACTTAAGCTCTAAAGTTGTTTTAGTCAGTATATGATATTCCCAGGATTCATGTGGTGTCATCTTCCCTCCACTAATTTCCGTCAATATGTATCGTCCTTATTCAACCCAAATAATGTTAAGAATTTTATATTTTTGATATATCCTATTGCAATATCAACCTCAAATCTAGGATCCTAGTTTGATCTATGTTACTAACCTAGTTTCCAATCCAATAATACACTTCACATTCATTGATAAAACTTGATGTCCTTTAACATCATGTATCATTCCACGTGGTGTGCAAACCCTTACAATCAAACTTTTCCTTATCTTAATTCAGTTTAAACTTAACCTTCATAGTGTTAATGTAATCATTAATCTTGGCGTAATGGTTCTGTTGTCAGTCAAAATGGCACTTCTCCGTCTGTGACTACATTGCCTTGTCAGTCACACAAAAGGACCTTATGGAATGAAGAGCCTATTTGATCATAGATGCTTTGGCCCAGGCTTTGCAACATTTTCTCCTTAACACAACCTTCTTTGTGACTTGTTTTGAGATATAACCGCGGCTCTCATATCAACAAAATCACGGGTCACCCACGACAGTCTATATTGACAACCCATAGGTAACAACTAAAAAGCTGCACCCGCGTGTTGCTGGGCACTATACTCGTGACTCCCTATCTAGTTGTCAAGAGACATACCCCCATGTATCTCTAACTCACGAGAAGAAAATATTAAAAGAAGATTAGAGATCATTTATGGTAGTTATCCTAACTACCACAACCTCCCTAACCAATTTCCTTTCGAGTCTATCTTCCCAACCTTGCTATGAATACAAGGGGAGGGCCTTGAGAAGAAAGACCCAAATTTTGCTAAAGAAATGATGGAGAAAATTCTATTGAAGGAAGAGGATCAGGAACCCAGGGTTAGGTTTCAACGGTGCCAGTTACAGTACAGGTTTGGCTGATTACCTTTAATGCTAATAATGCATAAACTTCCTTTCCCATAAATATTTGTCCATGGTATGAATGTATGTCTTTGAATCTTTCATGTTTTTAATATATGAGTTTCTTATAAAGCATTCATTTTTATTGGGTCATAAGCTTTGAGAAAGGTATGTGTTTTATTGCAGGTGATCTATCTGGAGCAGTGAAGTAGGAGTCTAAAATTTGAAAGCTTGGATTGAACGCTAGTGATTCAGGTATTTAATTTCAACTTTATATCTTAATTATTTTCATTCAAAGAATGATTGCTTGCTGTACCTATGTACTTTCCTATCTATGTAACTAAATTACATGTAGTTTGATGATCTCTTGAATTCCCTATCAAAGGTAGTTTTACCGTACAACAAGTTCCTTAATGGTCATTGATATAAGTTATAAAAGGTTTCAGTGGTCATTAATATGGTATTTAGAAGGTGGGCCTTAATGGTCCCAATAATTATGCTTCATAATGTTGACCTAGAAATAATTCGGATCGTGTACCTATTGTAAATCATCATGTGAGAATATTCAATCTTTGGTATCCATACTTATTTGAGTAACAAGGTTACATGCCTTATTTTTGTGTCTTGGATTTTTATCTTGAATGCTTGTGTGAAAACTTGTGAACTTGGGAAAAACTTATCCATATACTAATGCCATTTTGGGATCGCCTTTTACTATGGCTTAAGATAATTTATCTATATTTCTCATTTGCTTACATATTTATGCCTTATCAATTATAATGTTTTTACTTATGTTATGCATTGATTATCATGATGTTTTGGAAAGTTGTAAATGTGATGTGTTGAAAGAAAATTGTATTGCGTAATGTATATATCATGATTAGTAGCAAATGTAGGATATTTTGACATACTTAGTTGGATTATGATTAAATGGGTACATAACGACATAAGTATAAACATGTGTTAGAAATAATGATGGTATGTTACTTATGATGGCATGTGCTTGATAATGTGTGGTTTTATGCTACTTACAATTGGTAAAAACACATGTTAGAAATAATGATGATGTTATGTTATTATGATATGCAGTTGATAGCATGTGATTTTATGCTACTTACAATTTGATGCAGTTGATAGCATGTGGTTTTATGCTACTTACAATTTGATGCATGATATAACTAATGCTTTGTTTTTATGATCTGAGTGGGAGATAGACAAGAGAGCTTCTCCATGGATGTGGAGGGTTGGTCCAATAAATGTATCATGGGATCCCATACCCATGAAAAAAACATCTCGGCATAAGAAACATCTTATGGGCTTGGGACAAACTCAATCACTAAGGCTATACCAACAATTCTTACAATAGATAAAAGTCAAGGAGATAATAAAGTGATTTCACACTCCCCTAGAGCTGTGATGATGGACTTTTTATGCTCAGGTTTTTCTAGTAAGGGGGATGGGGCCAACCTTTCAAGGTGCCTAGGTGTCAACATACGTTCCATATACCTAGGATCGATGTATCATTCAAAATTGTTGAGGTTTCCTACTAAGTGGGATGGGACCATATTTCTAAGATACCTATGGGTAAATGTACATTCAATATTCCTAGGGTTAGTTCCTTTCAAGATGAGGTATGGGGGATAGAGAGCCCTATGGATACTAAGAAGGAAAGATATCCCTAATGTCGAAATTTGGGAGAGAGTTGGAATTATACGTGTGAATCGCACTCCCCTAAAGCTATGATCATGGATTTTATATGACTACCACATTCACACCATAATGGGTGACTCATATACTGGTCGCAATAGAGGGACCCATGCCACAGTGAGGAAGGCCATTCAAGGAATGGGGTTGATAACATGATGGATATGAATGGTATGATTTTGGAACAATGTGAAAGAGGAATGAAGGAAGTAAACTATTGTGAAATATATGATTTAATCCATGATTTTGTGTGTACATGTTTCATATTAGGCATTTCAAGAAATATAATCACAAGCATATAGAAGCATAAGGTTCACTAAATTTGTTAGTAGTGTAGGTACGAGGTTTACTTGTGATGGCCACATGAGGAATGACCTCATTTGCACTATATTACTACTATAATAATAGGTGCATTTCTGGTGATTGTTTTGCTTGTTGAAGTGGAAGTTTTGGTATTTGCATTAAGCGGAAATAGAAAACAAAGTATTCATAAATACAAAATATTAATATTATGTGCATAACTTAATGAAAGATTAATTAAGCTAACAAAAAGGGGATTACTTGCATGGGCATGCAATGTATGGATGACAAGTGGATATCTTCATGCAAATAAAATATTGTGTTTGTGTTTGGATATCACTTAGATATCATGAAGATTATTACCCATCAAGTAGTTATGATAATTTCACCCTAGGTAGAAGTGCAATTCCCTATCCATCAAAATTACTCGTTTAAAAATATTTTGGTGTGTTGTCTAATAGACGAGGAAGACTTCGAATGCTCTTGCTCGAGGTGTAACGTATTTAGTTCATTTACCATTTTAGAAGAACATGCCGAGTACATCACATTTGAACTTGTGTGATTGAAGTTTCCTCTTCCATTAGATTGCAGACTGAAACTTACTTCCTTAACATATACTCATAATGCAATGGGATTTGTTCTTTTATTCTCGAAATAATGAGATGATTGTTACTTGAGGTAAATACAAGATCATATACACATGCTTGTAAGATGGAATAAATGCCTACTACGAACATTGACTTCACACTCAATGCGTTACAAATAATCTAATATGCGAGAGAGAGACTTAAACCTTGCACCTTTTCCATACAAAAGCAAATAGTTTACCAATTGGTCACACCTTAACTCCCCTCTATTTTTTAAAGCCATAATGAAAGCATGGGTGTGGGCTTTGGACCACACACACACACACACATATATAGACCTTGATTAATGGTGAGAAAATCATAGTTCCTCACCATTAAATTGAAACCTCTTCATTAAATTTTAAAAATGAATAATAATTAATTTGGAGACTTCTTAAGTTTTGAATATTTTATAATTTATATTTTTTTAATGTTGTAAGTTATCATTAACTTTCTAATATTATTCAATTAAATTTAGTTTAAATTATATTTTATGTCTCATAATAACAAATGGGTGATAAATGTTCTCATTATTTATATATATATATAAAAGTTGAAGAACTAAATTTAGTTGAAGATTAATTCTTAAAGAGACAATTTATATAGGAATAAAAGGAGGTGGAGTAATATGTGTGTGTGTGTGTTTTATGCTAGAGGGAGGGCAAGAGGTAGGTGGGTTTGATGTCTCTTGTGACAAAAGTCAAGGTTTGAATCCTCGACGGAAAGCGAAAAGGAGGCCTCGTACGATTGTGCTACTAACTGTACTCTCGTTGATGATATCTTGTCCAACATTAAAACTAACCCCAACCCAAGTTTTAAACAATACGATTACAAAACATACCCTATATAAATTGCCTCTTTTATGATATTAATCTTCAACTAAATTTAGTTAAAATTATATGCAACCTTTCCAACAAACATATTGATAAACTGAAAGTGGCTTATGAATGTATCTGTGCTCAACATCCTTTTCAGTCCTATACAAATTCCCCTTATTTATGTGGGGTTAAAAGTTAAAAAATACGGAAAATACAGTTAACTTTATTTGTTTTTATATTTTAATAATTCATTATTCACACCTCCCGTAAACTATATAACGATGGGGATAGCAAACTCGGAACGAGCTTATAATTTTGACTTTTTGAGGTTGGCTCATTCAAAGGACGAATACTTCGCCTGCTGCTTGGGTCGATTTCAATTGTAATTGAAGAGGTAAGAAAAGGACGAATACTTTGCCGGTTGCTTCGACCGATTTCAATTGTAATTGAAGAGGTAAGAAAATGACAATATAATTTGTTCTTTCGAGTTGTTATTATGTTTTGAGTGGGAAGCCTTTGAAATATACTTCTGATTGATTTGGAGCTTTGGAGGTTGGTCGTTACATGAAGGATACTCAAAACCCCCATTTGACTGAGCAGCTATTGGGATTTTGGGTTGGGATCATATCATTATTAATACTCCACTTCTTTATTGTTTACATTTCAGGGATCAGAGAGAATCAGATCAGCAATAAAAAACACTGATGATGAGAATCCAGGAGGACTTGGGCATAGAAGCAAAGGAGGCGGCTGCTCGGGAAGTGGCAAAGCTATTGCCGACGCCTGAGTCCCTCGCATCCATTGCTTCCATTAAAGCCGACTACTCTATCCGCCAACAGGTATGTATGTATGCAACAGAGTCCACTACTCTGTGTTTCCAGAGAGGGATCCTCACAGGTCCCATGGCGTGTTCGATTGATTGAGTGGAATGTGGACATTCAGAGAAGGAGAGCGAGACCCACTGAATTATTCAAAGTCCGATAATTTAACTAATTAACTAACTCAAAGGTCTTTTAATGTCCCTATTATGCAGGCAAACGACGCACAGCTCAGCGGAACTGTTGTGACACAGGTACTTTCCCTCTTTTGTGCTATCCTACATAGGTTCCGATGTCTCGTCTGCTTTTCAATATATCATTATCCTTATGTCAATGGCTGTCCACAAATGTAGTATCTCTCCTATCAACATAATGGTTAATTGGTTGCGGGATTTATCCTTATGCCAATGGGGTTTCAATAGATTTAGTGTCTTAGTGTCTCTCCTGTTACGGCATGAATGCTTAGCTTCTCCCTCCTCTATGGGACGTAACTCCTCTGTGGCACTTAGTTGGATACAATTGGCCCTCCTCCCTATTTGACTGCCATTCCAAGGGCTTTCTTCTCTCATCATGCAAGTCCAAGACTACTTCCTAATGCTGAAGAAAATGCATCCACAATGACAAAGCATGTTCATCTGGATATAATATCTGGATGTCTTGTTTATTTTCTCGCAGATCAGGAGGACGCTCGGTTCAACTGGGAAATGATTTCTCTTTCTTGGATATAGCCTACAACATCTACATTCTTCACTTGTCAACGTGTTTCTCTTTTCATATTGCAGGTTGAACAAGCACAAGCTGGCATTGAAGCACTTTCTGCATCTCAAAAGACAATTCAATGGCTTCAAGAAAATTTTCTTCTTATTGACAGGTACCCTCTTCCTAAAATTTTCTTATGAAAGTTTGATTTGGTTTAATGTGCCCTGATCTAATATTCACCTCTTTCTATTCCTTATTTAATACATAAAAGACAAAAACTTAAAACAATAGTTATCACTGTAGCTTCACTGTTGGGGTCTCCAGTTCCACCTTCATTATTGGAACCTGTCACAAAACATACCCATGGACTGCATTACTGTAGATGGTTTGTCCTTAAGCTAAAGAGACTAGTTAGTTTTGTCCAAGTTATTGGTATGGCTCGTCTTGAGATAATCATCAAGAGAAATTTAAAACAAGCTAGAGCTTCTATGTTGGATCTGTGCGCAGATGTTTGAAGCCACTTAATGGGGACATCCTTGAACTCTTTACTGGTATTACCATTTTCCAACATAGTTATCCTCATGCATGCTTATTGCCCTTAGGGACTTTATGTGTGTAGGTGCATAATTATTTGTGCACATAACTTAATAAGTTAATCATGTGTGCACATTTAATAATTAATTATGAACAATATTAGCTTTGTAATTATCATCAATGCATTGGAGTTAGTAAGATGATATAGTCAACTTATCTTGATTTTACCATGCATTGATGGATCCCAAGTTGAAGTAAACTTAACTTGGAGCATCCAACTATTTTAGGCATAGCAGTTAGCATGCGAGCATCTGCTCTATAAAAAGAGCAGAGGTCTTCATTGCGTTATGAATCTATGATGATTGAGATGAGAGAGTAATTGAGCTTTTCCTTTGCTCTGTGGATGTTTCCCTTTCATTGGTTTATATATGTTCATTTGAGGGCTGTTCATTTGTGGGCTTACTTTTTGTTCGTTTTTTGACCATGTCAAAATTTAAACATAGTATAAAAGCCTGCCATTCCATATGTATGGATGCCTAGTTAGCTGCTATGTGATCAGGGTGTGAGAATTCATAGATAGAATTCTATTAGTCATCTTTAAATGGCCATAACTTTTGACATCTGATCTCTGTTTTGGGTGAATTTTTTTAGGATGTGTATTTTTTGGTTCTCTCTGGATTGGTGAATTTTGTTTCTGCAAATTTAGCTTTCTATTGTTTTAGAATTTGCATTTGTTGTGGAAACCCATCCATAATCCTCATCTTTCAAACGTTCAGAGAGGATAACTTATTCATTTGAAGGAGTTCTTTTTTGGTCTGCAAACTGTGTATTTTTTTGAGAAGAACGTGATGGTGCATTTAGTTTTCAAATTTAAGGAATTTTGTGTAATAGAATCCCCATCTTTTGTAAATTGTGCCTAGATTTTCCTCTTCGTCCATTTTCTTGTTGTTGATCTCCTTTTGTATTGTTTGTATGTAATGGTACTATTGCAAGCCGAAAACTACATGTTATTTCATGAAGTGACTTCACTATAAAATTATAAATAGACATTGTACATTTCTTTGAGGAGAACTGAGCTCTCAGAATTGCCAAGCAACTCCTCCATGTGCAACATGTAAATTTTCCTTACCCTAGGTGAATTTCGTCCTTATGTTCTCAAATAAACAAACTTTAATTTGCAGAAATTAATTCTTCACATAGTAGGAAAATGAACAATGGAAGCATAAAACAATTTACACACACATGTATTCCTTCAAATCAGCTTTTCATTAATACGTCAAAGCTTACAAGGAAACCTCCACAGCTGCCAATGACATACCGCTGTATGTATTATGGGACACTCAAGCAAAGCAAATCTGCAAACTTACAAGAGAAAATTGCCCCTTGAAACAGAAAACTTCCCTGCAACTTTATGGCCTGCTGTACAGCCGTTCGTACGACTTTACAAACTTGTTCTGTACAGCTGTACAGACTTGTCTCTACGACTTCATAGAATCTGTACGGTTGTATGGATCTGGCAGTACGGATCCACACAATTGTACGGATTGTTGTTTCTGATGGCTGCAAGCTGAAATCTGCTGGCTGCGAGCTGAAATCTGCTTGGTTGCTTGACTGGGCTTCTCTTTGGCGCTCTAATTCTGCTCCTCTGCTGAGTTTCTTCACCTTTTGACCAACCTATCTTCAAGCAAAGAATGAATGTGTCTTTACCCTCTACTTTGACCTGCCTTTATACTTTAGCTCTTTAGCTAATCTACCAAAACCTTAATGTCATAGTGAGATCTACAGTTGAGATTAGCATAAATCACTAATGCATTAAAATGCACTTTATTAGACTCAATAGCTAATTAAAAGACTTTCACTTTATAAATAAAGTAGATTACAAAATAGATTTGACTTGGATGACTTTATGCATGTTTGACACAAAACCTTAGCGGAAATACCTGTCCGAGCTACAAAACATTAACACTCCCTCTTAGCAAGGAAGAAATTCTGCACCAATCCAACTTTGTCTCTGAATGCTTCAAACTTCCCTCTTGCTAATGACTTGGTCAGAATATCAATAAATTGCTGATCTATGGGTACATATTGGAGCTTTATTACTCCCTTCTGAATCTTGTCTCCAACGAAGTGATACTTGATCTCTATGTGCTTGGATACGTCATGGAAAATTGGATTCTCAGAGAATTTGATACAACTCTGATTATCACAATAAATCACTATGGGATCCAATTCCTGAATAAATAAACCTACTAGCAACTTGTGAAGCTAGATGGCTTCACAACTAGCTGTACTTGTTGCCATATACTCTACCTTTGTTCAACTAAGTGCCATGGAATTCTGCTTCCAACTGAACCAAGATATCATCGCTGATCCCAAGCTAAAGCAACACTGCATGCCCAATCTGAGTCTGTATACCTGTTATCACCTAAACTGTAGTTACCCCTATGGATGGATCCAGTCATGGATGGCAATAGGGAAGGGCAACTCAAAAGGTGCAACCACGATCACCTCGACCTCCAATATATGGTTGTCACGCCAGTCGAGGCAACCTTCGCTTTATGTTATCTAGCCCAGACAACAAAGGGGGAGACCCGATCTACTCCCGACAGGAGAGATCAAAACCAAGACACCAAATCAGGGTATTTCCAAGTGAAGTTAGGTGTATGGTTTATCCTAGACCTAAAGATGAAGTCACAAGCCAAGTGGGGGTTCAATAGGTATAGCTTTGGTTCATAGTTGATGTGAGAGTGACTTATAATGTTTGAAGTGAGATCTAGGATGAGTGTACTAGTTCAATGTTGGAAAATCCACTGCCTTGGGAACTGTGTCCAATGCAGGGTTGTTTAGGGGTCAGATTGGGGCTAACTAGTACATGAGACAAGCTTGACCATGGTTCATGATGTCTTCAAAGGTATAGTTTACCATGCATAGGTCAAACCACAAGTCAATCCAACAATCTAGGAAAGTTGAATTATCTTGGAGAGAAACCAGTGCCTTGGGAATTGGGAAGTGGAGTCAAAGTGGGGTTGACTTATGGTTTAGGACTCCTACAACATGAGACAAGTGGGCAATAGAGGTCTTGATGGTTGAATGTGTCTAGATCTAGGTTTGACCCAAGTGGACCACAATCCCTTAAAACAAGGAATGCTATCCCCAAGGCAAGATTTGACAAAGTGATAGTCTAGACCTAGGTTTTGAATTATTCCGGTTTCAGATCTGCAATAATCTCAAGTACCCAGTTCCTAGAAGTGAGTGAACTCACTTCTCCAAGGTGGTGCGACTTTACCCAAGGAGGCTTAAATTGGGGTTTAAGTGGGTCAAGACAAGTCGGATGGCACCCAAATTTTAGATCCGGGTAGATCAGTCAGGTAAGGGTATGGATCTATAGTTTCACGGTAATCCGATGGCTAGATCTTACTAGATCTGAGTTTAAGTGTTCCAAGTGGTCCAAAGTGGGGTTTAAATCCCTTGAAATGTGGAATAGGGCCCACAAGGTGAATTTCAGAAAAGTGACAACCTGGGTGTATGTTATTTGATGTGTAGATGTCAAATCAAGTGGAATCTCAAACACCCATCACCTAGATCTAGGTCAACCTGCTCAAACTAGGAAGTGCGCCTTGCTTGGGAGAGGCTAAGTTGGCCTGGGAAGGGGGTCAAACGGAGGTCAATCCTCACCAAACTATAGATCCGGGATGCCGTGGATGCTATAGAGGTGGGTTCTTAATATTACGCCCAACAACCCAATAGATCTAAGTAGATCTGAGAAAATGCAAAATGAGGGTTTTAAGATATTTAGGGTTTCAACAATTTATGAGCTATGTCAATGGATTGGATAAAGGAAAGAGAAACAAACCTGTGGATCTTACCTGGGTAACCTTGTAGATGCCTTGATGATGATGATCTATGCAAACCCGATCAATTTGAGAAGCTTTGAGGTAGTTTCTATGCAAGTCGATTTGGTCCAAGAAGCCAATGCGCCCTCTCTCCTGCACAACAAACGTCAACAATATCAGATTTGATGCATCAAGAGATAAGACTAATGCCACAAAAGAAGTAACAGAAAGATAGCATAGATCACAATGATGCTAATGATAACCCCCTGATACGAGCGAATGCCAAGAAAGTCGATTTGAAGAAGCCTTGCAAAATCGCCCTTGTTGAAGTCGCCCTCCTGTAGACAAACAATGATTTCCAAAAAAGATAGATCTTGCCACAATTTCCAAATGCTAGGTTGCAATAGACTTTCCAATCACCATCTAAGAACACCAGATGCAAAGGAGACCACAAGAATTTCCACAAGAATATTTTTCTATACCAATAATCCAAGAGCCAAAGACCCTTTACAATGAGAGGCTCTCTCCTTTAAATAGGAAGGAGAGGCACCAAAACCCTAACCACTTTTTGAATGAGTGGCTAAGATTAGAAGATACAAATGTCTAATCAATGGTTGAGATGAGCTCAACAACATAATACATGGATCACACATAAAATATAACATAAGTGGACAAAATCGCCCTAGAAGAGGGGAATCCCACCAAATCATGATGATGAAATATCATAAGAGGCTTATGGTGGGTCCAAGGGGTAATTTTATCCCTCCTTGGTCAATCCCCATAGCACAATAACCAATAAATAATCATGAATGTACCAAATCGTGCCTCCATAGTGAAGTCGTGGTCCTCAAAAGACCTCAAAAAATCCACAGAAAGTGCCATAAATGATGGATGCGGGCCCCGATGAAGCTGAAACTGCTGGAGAAGGTGTGGAAGGTCCCGATCTATCATCACTGATCATCCCATGCCATAACTTTGCCTCAGTAGCCCAAATCGGTTTCCTCAATAGCCATTTCTACCAATCCTAAAATGCCTCGGGAAGCGTGAAACTGCCCCAAACAGCCTCCTGGAGTGCTGGCGCTGTCAAGGTGAGGGCACCAATGTGTCCGGAAGGGGGGTAATATGGTAAAAACAAGTGGCTGGACCACCCCCTCCATCATCAGCGCCCTAGGTCAACCGGATAAAAATCACATCTGCTCTGACAGGGCCTCCAACAGACCAAAATTGCACTGGGACAGCCTACTGAGGCTCAATCATCACTGTAAGTGCCCGGAACTGAAAACAAACTGTCCCATTGGACTCAGAAGGTCCAAATCTATCCAAGATGTGTACTCATACACCATATGAGTCTCTGCATGATCAAAATAAATATCCAATATACCGGAACAAGGCCAATAATAATGCTCTGTAAATGATCAAACACTGCTGTATCCCAAGAATCATCATCATAACCCTGTAGCTGCTGCATAGAATCATCCTGTATGTGTACATAGACCATATATCATCTATCCATATCATCATAAGGTCTATCATCTCATGTCCCATGGTCCTCCATGGTCAAACTAGGTCCAACCAAGACCAAATATAACTCAGTCCATCATCCAAGGCTGCTGTAAAGTGTCAAGGTTAATACATGCTCTACAACTTATTCAAATAGCAATTATAACACATAATGATCATAACTGGCGATCTACATCCAAATATATATTGTCGTTAATTATTATTATTACTCAGACTAGACTTTCAGGATCATACTCACTTCATAGTTGTGATCAATTTGCTAGTGAAGGATGAAGGCTGAATTAACTGGCTAGGCTAAGGGATGACTTAACTGTCTTGACTTTGTGACACTTTGGCAAGGGAAAGGGAATACACCATAGTATATACTGAATGAGCAATGACACAGGGAATGGCGGTGTCTCACAAATGGATGAGTTGTTTAAAGAGGGTTTATTCACCTTCACAGATGCGCACAATCCATAATACAAATAAGGCCAGCAATTATTTAGATATAGCATTTAAGTTCCATTGCTTTTTGGGCCTGAAGTTTCCATAGCCTTGATCTATGTGTGTTTATAAACACATTGCATAGATTTACATTTTTTCTTTTAGGCTTTCTGCTGCAGGTGTGTTTTTAAGGCACTTGTTTACCTGAGCATTTCTAGGTGTGTCATGGACAGCTTGTTTACCTAGGTATTTATTTTCCACAAGATATAACATTTTATTTTCATAGCCATTTTCATTTGGCATGCCTCTCATTCATGTGTGTTTAGAAACACATTGCATGAATGGGCTTTTCATACAAGATATAGCATTTCATTTTCCAGATTTTGTATTGATGGCAGCACTAAAAGTTTCAGGTTTAGCCAACACAACTTTAGTGACTAGGGGGAATTCACTAGGAACTCCAACTCACCATAGGTAAGTTTTGTCACCAACTCAGAGCCGAGACACAATAAACAAGGAAGCTCATCCAATACAAAGGCTACAGTGGGGGAAAGATCCTCCATGTCACTGGTCAAGTAGTAAATCAGGGTGATAAACTAAAAGGTAGGCCATGGATGGATGAAGACAATGAATGATGGAGCCGACACTAGCAAGCCAAGGTATGGTTGAATGATCACCTCTATTCTCCCTAAGGAGGGTACATACCAATGAGTATGAATAGTGAACTTCTAAGTCTGAGTAGGGACAAATATAATATATATAATCGATCAACCAGGTCCACATATCTATATGATCGCCAGATCATGACACTAAGTGCTAAGACATGCTATAAGAATAAGTATAAAAGCAATCTAACCATAACACCATGATATACCTGCTGAGTCATATACCTGAATGCTCGTCAACCTGTACCATCATCTGTCCTCTGAAACTGTTGCTGCAACTCTGGGCACTACTGACTGCTCTGTACCAATGGTATAATGGCTACATCGGTCATCTCTCTGAGTGTCCCGAGACTCAGTCATGGCATGGGGAATACAACTGCTATCCACAATCTGATAGTGATCCAATATAGATGCTCATCTCAGCATCTCAAATGTAAGGGAACTGGCTGAATAGTGTATTGGAATCAGAAAAATAATGTATGGTAGCCCGGCTACTATATATGTGATAACAATACCCATGCAACTTCACTTCACCTTCTCCAAGATATCTCAGTCCATACTCCACTGTGCCTCTCAAGTATTTGAGCACATGTTTTGTTGCTACCCAATGCTCCTACCTCGGCTCCACCACCATGTACCTCGGCTCCACCATGTACTGGCTCAAGGTGTTCACTGCAAAACACATATCTGGCCTAGTGTTGACTAGATACATCAAAGAACCTATCAGCTGATTGCACAACATGGGATCCAACATATCTGAATTTGAAGTAGTGACCTTCTTTAGATCAGTGATCATAGGCGTGGCCATGAGCCTACAGTCCTCCATCCAAAATTTCTTTAGGATCTTAACTGCATACTTACCCCCCAAGGAAAATCTACACTAGTCTTTGCCAAATCTCAAATCCCAAGAAGTAATGCATCAAACCAATGTCCTTCATCTTGAACTCAGTTGCCATATCTGCCTTGTACCCTACAATGAGCTTCTTTGAACCTGTGAGAAACGGGTCTTCTACATGTAGCACAAAAATGAGCAAATCAACCTCAACAAATATGAAATATAAGTTGGGATCTACTTCACTTTTGGTGAACCCCATGCTCTACAGGTATTCATCGATCCTAGAATACCATGCTCTTGGTGCCTGCTTCAGTCCATACATGGCCTTTTTCATCCTGCACACATGGGACTCCTTCCCATTGACCTCAAAGCCCCGAGTTTGTTCGATGTACACTTCTTCCTCAATTATCCCATTGAGAAAAGGCTGGAAAACTATCTTCACATCCATCTGATGTATTTTCCATCCCATTATGGAGACTAAAGACATCACTGCTATAATGGAAGTGTATCGGGTAACTGGAGCAAATGTCTCCTCGTAAACCATTCCTTCTTTCTTGGAGAACCCTCTCACCACGATCATTGCTTTGTACTTCTCTATGTTGCCATTTGCCGCATGCTTGATCTTGTAGAGCCATATAGAAGTCACCATTGACTTCCCCTCTAGTCTAGGCACAATGTCCCAAACATCATTCTTCATGATGGAGGTGTACTCTTCCACCATGGCATTCCTCCATACCTGCTGTTCAACTGCTTCTTGAAAACTGGAAGGTTCAGAATCTATGATGCTGCTCATCAACGCCATGTAGTTTAGAAACTTCTTAGGAGGGATTTTCTCCCTGAATGAGCTTCTAGGAGCCTCAACTTGCTCCTTAGCATCCCTCAATGCCTTAGTGAACCATCAAGGTCTCTTGACAGTATTGGTAGGAGTTGGTGGCTCCTCCTCTACATTTGAAGACTGCTGCCTCGAACTAGAAGTTCCTACTAACCTTGGTTCAACCTTTAGAGCTTCCTGCTCCTCATCCTCTGTCATTGGTAATGGCTCATGAGACTTCCTGGATGCATAGCCTTACTTGAACTTTACATCCTTGCTTACAATTGTCTTTCTCTTCCTTGGATATAGATCTTGTAAGCCTTTGAGTTCTCACTGTAGCCAACAAACAAATCCTTCCCGCTGGAGGGCTCCAACTTGGCCCTCTTCTCCACTAGTATATGGATGTACACTTGGAATCCAAAGATGCGGAAATAACTCATGTTTGGCTTCATACCAACAAATGCATCCTCTTGTGTCTTGTCCCGCAAAAGTTAAAACCCTGTGAGGACACCTATTCTGGATGCAGGCTGCTGCATTGCATGCTAATTCCCATAGAAACATCGACAAATCTTGGTCGTGTATCATGGCCTCAACATCCCCTATGATGGATCAGTTCTTCCACTCTACAACCCCATTTTGTTGTGGGTTGTATGGAACAATGAATGCTCTCTTGATTCCTACATCCTTGCAGAAATCCCCGAAATCATTGGAGGTATACTCACCCCCATTGTTCGATCTCAAAACCTTGATTTTCTTCCCTATTTGGTTTTCCACAAGAGCCTTGAACTCCTGAAACCTGTTGAAGACTTCATCCTTGGTCTTCAAGAAGTAGATCCATGTTTTGCGAGAGAAGTCATCAATGAAGGAAACATAGTACATGCTTCTTGTGATTGATGCTATTGAAATCGATCCACACATATCCGAGTGCTCTAGATCTAGGATCCCCTTAGATCTGTGCTCACTACTTGGGAAAGCAACCTTGGCATGCTTGCCAAGCGTGCACCCTCTACACACACCCTGTTGCTCAATGCTGAACTTTGGAAGACCTGTGACAATCTCTCTCAGAATAAGCAACGCCCGGTGATGCGGGTGTCCCATCCTCTTGTGCCATAACTCACACAAGTTCTCTATGCTATGAATTAGGGCTCGAACAAGTTCACCTTGTGACCTGTACAAATTGCCTTTTCTAACCCTAATCACCCGAGCTGATCTTGGGCTAAGGCCCGCTAAACTCCTTTGGTCTAATGAGGAATTGATGGTTCTTCAACTCTACTGCATAGCCCTCATCTTCCACGACCAAAACTGAAAACATATTCTTCCTGAGACATGGAACAAATAACACATCATCAATGTCTAAAGAGTTGCTTGACTGGAGTTGGAAAGGAATGGTACCAACTCCTGCTACTGGATATTTGGCATCATCACCAAGCTCGATCTAAACTCCTGAGGCATTCTCCTTTAGACTTGAAAATAGCTCTTGGGCTGATGTCATATGCTTCGATGCTCCACTGTCCACATACTGCGTTCTTTGGAATTGTGTTTGAAGAGAGGCAAGCTACCACTGAGAAATCCTTCTCGAACATGGAGGTAAACTTATTCATTTGAGTTTCAGTTGAGGCTGCTACGTGGTGATGTTGCTTCCCTTTACTCTTCTTCTCCGGACATTGTGATGCATAATGACCGTTCTTATAACATATGAAGCACTTGATTTTACTCAAGTCCTTCTTCCCTAGATGTGAGGCTGACTCCTCACTCTTTGCCTTACCCTTGTTGGGTCCTTTACCCCTGCCCTTCTTTACCTGACCAAATAGGGCAGGCTGACGTTTGAGTCCATTTGAGTCTCCTATTGGATACAATCATCCCATAGTCTTTCTCAGTTGGGAAGATTCTCCTGAGCACTAACACCCTGGACAAATGTTTCCCATTGAGGCGGGAACCCATTCAGTGGCCTGTTTACTAACTCTTGATCTTCAATCTTCTCCCCAACTGTTACAAGTTGATAATGATCTGCGTGACCTTCACCAAGTAATTGGTGATAGTGTTTGATCTGGTCATCTCAACAGATTTGAGCTTGTTGTGCAATATTATCTTCTAGTTAATGTTCTCACTCTGGTGAAGGCTAACTAGAGCATCAAACATATCCTTCACTATCTTCTTCTTGAATAAATGAGGGATTAGATGATTCTTTATAGCATCCACGATCATCCGCTTGGCTCTCACTTCTTTCTTCTTGTGAGATGCCAAAAGCTGCAGATTTGTCAGTGAAGCTACCATATCCTTGACGATATCTTAGAGGTCATTCTCTTTTAATAGAAGAGTTACCCCTTTTCAAATTTCCATGAAAGGACATCCGAGGCACCATCCAATCTGTCTTTGAATTTGAGGTTAGCTGATGACATTTTTGAGATCTAAAGTACAAACTCGCAAATCTGAAAATAAATAAATAATGAACCCATCGCTGCTGGCCCTTTGTTGCCCGCAACTGATCTACCCACTGTAAACTCCTGAGAGTCTCGATCAGAGAGAAGCTCTAATACCATGTAAATTTTCCTTACCCTAGGTGAATTCCGTCCTTATGTTCTCAAATAAACAAAGTTTAATTTGCGAAATTAATTCTGCACATAACAATATTCACACACATAGTAGTTAAATGAATAGGGGAAGCATAAAACAATTTACACACACATGTACTCCTTCAAATCAACTTTTCAATACTTCAAAGCTTACAAGGAAACCTCCACAACTGCCAATGACATGCAACTGTATGGTACACTCAAGTAAAGCAAATATGCAAATTTACAAGAGAAATCTACCCACTGAAACTGAGAAAAAATGCCCCACGAAACACAAAAACTTCCTTGCAACTTTACGGCCTGTTGTATAGCTGTTCGTACATTTTTACGGAAATCCATATGATTGTACTGAATCCATACTATAGTACAGATTCGTACAACTGTACAGATCACTGTTTCTGTTGGCACTGAGCTGAAATTTGTCTGGTTGCTTGACTGGGCTTCTCTTCGATGCTCTAATTCCGCTCCTCTGCCGAGTTTCTTCACCTTTCAACCAACCTGTCTTCGAGCAAAGAATGAATGTGTCTTTATCCTCTACTTTGACCTGCCTTTATACCTTAGATGATGACCTAATCTACGAAAACCCTAATCTCACGGTGAGTTCTATGATTGATATTAGCCTAAATCACTAATGCATTAAAATGCACTTTATTAGACTCAACTACTAGTTTTTTTTTGTAAGGATCGCATCCACAGAGCTTCGAACCGGCGACCTTATGCAAGGAGTGCCTTAATAGTACACCCATTCACCGTCTATTCCATGCCCCGTGGGCAGACTCAACAACTAGTTTTTTTTCACTTTATAAATAAAGTGAGTTACAAAATAGATTTTACTTGTACGACTTCACCCATGTTTGACACAAAACCTATGTGGAAGTTCCTGTCCGAGCTACAAAACTTCATCACAACACTTTGATCTTAATATGCTTGTTATGGATTTGTAGGCAATTATTGCCAATTTGGAGCAATCTCTTGTAGATGTTGAAATCAAGCTTGGTTTGCTTGATGATTCTAGAGACATCATATCACTTGAGTCTTGTACTAATTCTTTGGATTCTTTTCTGGATTGTGACATTGTAGCATCAATGTCTTCCTCCACTTATTTTGGTTTGAGTGATGATGTAAAAGATGACATGTTTGCCAATTTTGAGTGACACATACTTGGTTTTGGTTCCAAATTACTCCACCAGACTTGTTATATTGGTGGTGGTTTAGGAAAGCATGGTCAGGGTATTGCTCACCTGATTGAGGTGGTCTCTTGCCCATTTTGTTAGGGCATTGGTTTTGGTTCTCCTACTTGTTACCCCTCGTTTTGTCTGAGGCCTACACTCGTGATTTTCACCACACATATCACAGGTTTGCAGGATGTCATAGATGGAACATTTGGTGAACTAGGATGCATGTGCTTGGCTTGAAGTATTATGCTATTAGTTGATGATTAGAGGACACTCATCCATCTAATCCTTGGGTTGATTATTATATATGGTGGTTCTTCTATTGGACTCTTCTCATATTGCATACTGTTTATTGATGGATCAAACTCCTAGTGGATATTTTGACGACATTCATGAGGTGCTTGCTTGGGTTACGGAATGCCCTACCTCACATGCTAGTGTTTTTTTTAACAAAAACAATTACTTTGTATTGATATCAAAAAAGGGATGCGGCCTAGCTGGGCATCCTGTGAGTACATCAATTTACTGCTAGTGGAGAAATCTGTACAGAGATTCTGACAATATTCAAAAGAGTGGTATTATACCAACTAGCTACTGTTATCCTG
The DNA here is from genome assembly GCA_027924585.1 of Larix kaempferi. Lineage (NCBI taxonomy): Eukaryota > Viridiplantae > Streptophyta > Pinopsida > Pinales > Pinaceae > Larix > Larix kaempferi. The sequence goes on from BSBM01000870.1 coordinate 1,578,264, forward strand.
CTTCTATTTTGTTGATCTATTTTACTGAAGTACAGTCTACAGAACTTGCCTACAAGTAAGATGCATTTACAAAACATTACAAAATTTATCAAAAAGTAGAGCTTGGCCTTTAAAGGCCTTCTTCCATCCCTTCATTCAGAGTATCATGACGAACATTTTTAACTGGATGATCTACCTCTATGGCTAAAGCTGGCCGCTTCTAATCTTCCTTTGGTGGACTGTCCAAGGCTTCATTGTTTGAAATTATTGGGTCTTTTCCAAACTTTGAAGTTTCATCCATGTCCTGATTCTACTTTTGTCTCTTCATACCTTTGATTTCCTTTTCCTGAGATGTGGATTTGTCTTCGAGATGAGCAATTTCTACTTCTGTCATAACCGATGAAGCACCACTCACCCAAGACTCGTGAGTACTCGCGAGTCTGGGCGAGTCAAACTCCAAGCCAGGTAATCGTGCAAGACTTGTGGTTGACTCGACAAACTCGCAGCTACTCGGCCGGAACTCGGCAAGCAAAAAAATAATTATATATAAATAGTGATCATAAATAGCGATCTATCAATATGAGCTTGTAACAGGATTCGGTATGAGACTGTTGTGAACCAGTTATCCATTTATCAATATGACGTATTTTTTTGGTATGTATGGCGATTAAGTTCTTGGTGAACTCTGCTAGCTCGAAAACAACCCCACTCTCGCGTATGTATGGCGATGAAGTTCTTGGTGAGCTTTGCCAGCCCAACAACGACCCCGCTCTCAGTGAACTTTGTGTGATATATTCAGTGTAATTAGCGCAAATTACAACGAAGCGTTTTACAAAACACGGTAATGTTATTTTGGATAATAATTTTATTAAAATATTGGCTTTATGTAAAACATTATTTTTATATTATATGAAGTTGATGAGTTTTACATTTCTTAATTTTAAGAAGATATTAATCATATTGACTTTGATTTTGAAAAGCTGTTTTTTATTATTTTATATAGATTTTAGAAACAAATATTTATTTAAATAAAAAATAGTCTTTATATTTTTAGATTAATTATTATAATAATTATATTACTAAATAAATATGAATATTTTGATATTTATTAGAAAGATTATTTTATTAAAGAATTTTTTAATCTAAACACATAAGATCTAAACAACAAACTTTATAATTATCATTTAAAAATTAATTTATAAAAAAATTCTATCGTAAAAAACAAAAAAAGTATAATTTTATGATCATTATTTAAATTTTTGCATACAAAAATTGATTGTGTTATGTTGTATTACCATAGTTTATGAGATGATGTTATGAATTATTGCATAGATTGTAGCAGTGTTATGGGAACCGGACTTGAACTGGTAAAATCGGTCGGTCTGATTGGTTCATAGGCCCAACTGGTCCGATTAGATGCCTAAACCGGAAAACCTGCAAAAATGATTTGGATCGGTTGTGAACCGGTCGGTTCCTTATGGAACAGGCCAAAACCGATCGAACCGGCCGTTTTTGACTGGTTTCGTACGAAACCGGCTAGTTCTTACTCTGCTTATTTTTTAGAGTCTAGGGGCCACTTAGAGCCTCTTTATTGATCTATTTTAGTTCAGAACTTCAGAGATGTATTGCACTCGGTGCTATTTGGGTTATTTGTACCTGTACTTGCTATATACATGAAAAACTTTGCATATTTGTGTATTAATGGTTTGGATTCATATGTATGCACATGAATATATATGTTTTTTACAAAATATGAATAGTTTATGTATTCTTTGGTTGATCGGTTTTTTTCTTTTTTTTTTATGTTTTCGGTCTGGTTCACATTTTGGGCTCTGTTGGTTCAATCACCGGTCCAGTTCTGATAACATTGGATTGTAGTTTTATAACTTATATGGATTGGAAATGCCATTAACCTCTTTTTTGTGACCAAAATTTATCATATTTTAAGTTTTTTCCTATTTGCCGAGACTTGTCAAGTCTGTCTCGGGTCTTTCCCGAGTCAATGAGTCATATGCCAGCCGAGTCTTTGTCGAGTCCGAGTCATGCAAAATTGGTCATAACAAGCTTGGCAGTCAGATTTGCTACCTGCTCACTTAGAATTTTGAACTGATATTGAGAAATGGAAATGTCTCTGCTCATAATGGCCTCTATTCTTCCTCCAACTTATGTATAGTTTGGAATCTTTGGATCATTGCATCATATCCTACTCCATGCCTGGCTTCAAAATCCTTAATAACTAAATTCCTTTGCTCATCTGGGTTTGCTATGATATACCAATTTCGTTTACTCTTTCCTAATGCCAGGTAGCTAACAGTTTGCAAATTATAGTAGATGAGATTATATGCTACAGAGAATTCAATGTTAATGCTATTGATGCGTTCTGGTTGGTATTCTATTTATCTGTCCTTTATCCCTAACAGGGGATGGATTAAGCACTTAAACATAGTGCTTATCTCCAAATTGCGTTGAAATTCAATATATTCACTAATACTGGTTGCTAACCTCACATCCTTCTGATGCTTATACCTCTGCCTGCCAAAATTAACCTCCAGAGCCAAGGTATGTCCCTGAGGCCTTATGCACCAGATAATGTCTATCTTACTTCTCATATTCACCCTAATACCCTCAACATTACAACCAACCAAACTAGAACATAGAGTATTGCAAACTACAAGAAAATCAACTTCAATACTATAAGGGCGATTTGAACGATGACTTCTACCCTTTTTGCAAAACAAAGAACTGTCTATGCTTTCAAATAACAAGGAATGTATGACCTGTGGATATATTTTAATACCTTTAAAGAATTGCCTACACCTCTCCCAAATGCCTTAAGCCGATGCCAAGTAATTCCGTCTTCTTTTAGAACCTCTTTCCACCAACTATGTCTCACATTGTCTCGCCAGGAATTCACCAACTCATAATTTTCCAATCCAACAATTTGGCCTACTGCATCTCTGTTGACAAGAACCATTTGATAAATCGTTTGGATGGCACAATGATCCACATCCTTCTTTTCATCATTTCCTTCTTCCATGAAGGACAAAACATTCAAATCTCTAAGTTGCCAGGGTACTTGGGTACTGGTACGGGTACGTGTACGTGTGCGGGTACGGGTATGCCACTTTTTGAAACACCACTTTTTGAAACATGGTACTTGGGTACTTCGGGGTAGTGTAGACACACACACACACACACACTTATATATATATATATATTATATTTTCAAGTTTATAAATTATATTATATATTAATATTTATTATTAAGTTTTCGTTGTTCAGTGTTCATTGTTCAATAAGTAAACACTAAACTGCAACACACGTTGGCATTGCACATTGCTTGAAATTCAAATTGCATATCGATATTTATTATTTCTATGAATCATCATCATGATATATGTCCATTGTCATACTACATCCAAAATTTGAGAATTGGCATTTGCCACATTTCCGAACATGAGATACAAAATACTAAAATACTAAACATAGCTGATTTGGCTTCCTTAAGCCATCTATGCAGGCAGCAGGTCAATAGCATCTGCAACATCACTATATATTCTGATTTGAATATATAATGTAAGAAATGTGAGACATGAATCATGATACATATGCCTTGATATGCCTCGAAGATTGAAAGTTATTTCTAAGAAGAATAGTTTGGCTTGTGTAAGAAACTTATTGAACTAACTTGAAATTACATGTTTATTATATAACAACGTAGTTGCATAAGTATGTCTATTGTTGTTAAAAAATTGTGTAATAGTTGATTGAGATAATGAGTTTATTTGTGTTGTGGAAGTCATTTGAGCAAATGGTTGCAGACTTGGACATCTTTGGGAGAGGGCCCCAACATACCCTACCCTCTCTTCACTTCAAAACTTTAAAAAAATTTGGATTTTGAAGTCCGCAGGCTAATATTCTTGGGCCGGAAGTACCCTCGAAGTACCCAAAATCATGGTACTTTGCCTTTTTTGGAGTACCAGTACCCGACTGGACAGTGGAAAGTATCGGGTACTTAGGCAAGGTACCGAGTACCTCTTGGGTACTTCTAGGAGTACCTGTTCCCGTACCAAGTATGACGGTACGGGTACCCGGTATTGGTAGGCGTCCCTGACCCTCGGGTATCGGTACCCATGCTACTTAGTCAAATCTCCTTTCATATCGAGCATTACTTCAAATGCAAGTCATAATGATAATCAAAATTAATGGATACAGTTCTTTAACGAATTCTCTCATAAAAGCACAGATCAGGATGATGTCTTCATGCCATGTGCTATAGCATATGTTAGCCACCTGTCTTGTCTAGAAAGTTCCAGCCTTTGAAGAGGATCGTTTCTGCTCATCATTTTATCTAACAAGTTTCGCTAATGTTAAACAAAACTACGGTATGATGAAATAACCTGTTGCTTCCCCATTTAACTCCATTCTACCTTGTTCTAATTGACATACTTGGTTAGCTTGAAGGCCCGCTTGCTTGTTTAATGCTCAGAGAGCATGAAAAGCTTTGATCTCCTCAAATTCGTATACCAAATGATGCACTCTCCACATGGTTCGGTAGGGAGGTCCTTTCTTTGGAATCTAATTTAAAACCAAATAACGTATTATTATTCATTGAATCCCCAATGATTATCAAATGATGTATTTGTTTTCTTTTGGCTAATTGTATGTAATGTCCCCTCCATGAGGGCTCCATGACGATTCTGCTACCTAATCAACCCCTATAGTTTGGCCAAATCCTAACAAGTGAAGGGGTCAAATTTTGATGCATTAATTACCTAGTTGATTGAATTTTAAGACTTAGGATAAGTGTACTATGTTAATTTGTAAATATTTTTGATAATATTTAAATTTTGTAATTAAGAGCATGTGCTAGGTGGGCGCATGAGATCTAGTGGACCTAGTGAGTTGTCAACCCAAATGACAACTAGGAGAAAATCAAGAAAAATCCACAAAGCCACAAAAAGATAGAAAGCAACACAAAAGTAGCCAATTCAAAAAAGCAGAAAGCAGGCAAGAAAGGCAAGAAAGTCCATAAAGTAGAAAGAAGCAAAAAAGCAGGCAAAAGCACAGGAAAAGCAGAGAAAATCCAGGAAAAGAAGGATGTTGCCAAAAGCAGGAAAAACAATCCAAAGCGTAAAGGCAACAAAGCAGGCAAAAGCTTAGATGCTAAAAAGAGTCAAGGAGGGCGCATGAGTAATGAAGGAGACCACATTTAGTGAATCCAGATGGAAACTTAGCTTATAAAAGAAGAGGAGCACACCACTCTCACATCTTTTGATAGTTTAATGTTTTGCTTGAGAGCTTTGAGCTTCTCAGGACTTAGGGAGATGTGCCCCTGCTGAATCTTTATTCTACCTGTGAATTCAAGTCCTTGTGGAGTGAAGCTACATCCTTGTTCTCTGGTGTAATCTGCAGATCAAATCCAGTACAATCCAAGAATTCCTTCGTCCAGTATTGAAGATCTCATCATTGGTGCACATTCTTCAGTAGTTGGTGTTGCTCATGCTTTTGGAGATTGACCGAGGATTCTATGGAGACTAATGGTGCTTCTATGCTCTGTAATGTAATGAATGATCTCTGATTATTCAGTCTCTGATGTGGCTATCAATTCTGCAAAAGATTTCTGCACATATTAATGTCTTTTCTTCACCTATGCTCAATACATGGTTTAAATTAACTAGTTTTACAGAATTTGCAATTAGTTGATGTCTGGCTGTTCGATTATCATTCTGAAAGCTGCTGCACGTCCATAAGACTCTGATTTAGCCATCCATAGCCTTAAATATGGAATTTGTGACCCTTTGGTGGTGTTTGGAATCTTCTGGAAGTAGACTAGTTGAATAGTCCTAGGTAGTGCCCTTTCTAGTTTGGCCTCCAAATCTGGTCAAATTACTACCAAACCTCTATATTACTGTTGTAGTAGGTTTGGGATAAGCCAATTAGTCTACCCCAGGTCAGATTATCTTCAGTGAGCACTAGAAGCCTTGGGTTTCCACAGAAGACCTCAGGGAATGTGCATTGTTATTTCCTAGGCGTTAAGCACCCATAAATGTGCCACTGTCAAGGTATTGGCCTGTTTGCCATCTGGATATCAGCCTTAGCAGGTCTCTAAATATACCTTGGAAGAAATTAGGAATAGATTAAGCTGGTTTGAATTTTTCTGCTTGAATCCTAGTCAAAATAACTAGTTTTGTGAAAGCTATCTACTGTTGTTTAATTTTTGCAAGTTTTTGGAGTTAATGTACCTTTGAATCATATATGGTACATTACATTGTAATCTTGATTCCTCGCCAACAAGCTAAAGCCCCAACTTGATTGTTTGAAGTTTCACCTAATTCCCTTGCAAACGTAAATTCTTGTTTTCCTTTGGGGTCAAATAACACCTCCCCCGCACTTGCCAACCCTTATCTCGCATGGTAGTGTTATGCTTGGTATGTTTGCACATAATTTATAGAAGTGCTCCACTTCTACATGTTCTATGATGATCTAACCCGCACATTGGTGGGAAGTGGGTATTGTATGATAAGATGTGACTCTTGTGAAGCATCCTAGGTCAAATGGGCATGCTTGGCATAGTGATGGTATGTTTAGCATATTCACACTTCGTTTGGTGAAAGAGCTCCACATTTGCACTTTGTCTTATGATCAATCTAGCACTCACATTGGCTTGGGTTTGATGAGATCGGATGATGCTTGGCCTCATTGGATGGATTCCATAGTGCTTGTGGGCTTGTTTAGTGGATGGCACCTTGGCATTGTGGACTCTTGGTTCTAGTAGATGTAACGTACCCATCTTTACCCTATTGCATTAAAATTGTAAATGATGTAAATATCATTATTAAATCATGGTGAGGAGCTCAAGGCCAAGGCCCCGCCATCGATTTAGCGTTTTATGTATCGACAATTAAAAATAGATGCCTATGGTTCTTGTGCTGGACATGCACAATGTAAATTAAGACATCATGTAAATACGAATTTTAATGAAATACCCACAACTAGCTATGCAATGCAACAAGAGATGGGGGCATGATTCTACAAGGAATAGGGAGGGAAATTATTTAAACCCTTAAGCCAATGGTGATAAGCCAAATGCCAATGAATGAACCCCAACTACCCATTTTGACTTATGCACCCAATCATTTAATTCTTCTAAGAGTTGGTTGAGGTAGTTAATGCCTTGGGAATGAAGAGGTATGGCAGCCAATTTCGTGCATGGGCAAGCCATCAACTTGGGAAAACGTATTTTTGCTTCTGGGGCAAGAAAACACCCACGAAATTGGGCCCAAAGCCATTCTTCACCCATGGTCTTTGCTCTCTCACGCAGTCTGCGCTAGCTGGGGCTTTCTCCTTCACGTTTTCTACCATTTACCTGCATTTTCCATAGCTGGGAGCTCGTTTTTGTATTGCACAGTGGCTGGGAGAAAGGGAGTCACGTTTTGGGAGTTTATGGAGGTCGTTTCTGCCCTTGGAATGCCCATGAACGTTTTCAGGAAACTATTTTTCTCTCCCATGGTTGATTCCCAATCTACCACTTCGTTTTTGGTTGCCCAAGTTTTTCTTCATACCCAACACTTGTGATTTTGCTTTTGTGTGCATCCCTGTTTTGGTTGGAACTTTTGAGCAAGAATTAGGAGTGGAAGTGGACAAGAATTGGCTTGATAAACCTAGTGAGGAGGTAACCTCTCAAGAAGATCAAAAGGGCTGGTTTCTCTTCTATGCACACCTTGAAGAACACTAAAATGGAAGGTATGGCCGGAGGGACTGTGTAGTAGTGAAGGGAATACTTCCTTGTGCCAGGTGTGTAGGTATTGTGGGGACCAAGCTAGACAGATCTTGCAGAGGGTGTCCATATCTCTGGGGTTGAGCTCACTAGCTTAGCAATTCTCCCTTTCCATTGCCTTAGCAGTCTGATAAACCCAACTGTAGATTGGCTTGGCTGATTTTGGTGTATCTTTGGGCTATGTGTGAGTCTGCCGTTCCTTTTTTCCTTGTAGAGATCATGCCCAGCTCGGGGGTGGCAGTTGTGTTGAGCAATTGATGACCACAATTGGCCTATGGTTGGGTGGAACGTTGCAGTTGCATAGCCAGTTGCTCGGAACCAATGCTGTTGGGAGCGGGGAGCGGGAGTGAAAAGCGAAATTTTCAAAAGCTTCTGTTTCGGGAGCGTTTTTTATATAATATATATTTTAATATATTTTGATGCATATAAATTAAAAAAAACATGTATTATGCCAAATTAGCTATAGAAAACATCAAAACATAGAATCTAGATATTCATATAACCATTTAGTACACATTGATATAACATTAATCATCTCGTCTTCTAGATTCTAGGAGCTATAACTTATAACATTGTCATTAAATGATCATCATCAAATCATCAATCATCAACAACATCAACCTTCAAATTTCAACATATAATATTTGCCATCAAACTAGGCCACAATGTTTACAACATAGGCCAACCGCCAAAATAAACATGAAAATGAAATACAAACTACAAAGTACTATGAATCTACTAAGCTTTCCGCTTGCCACGAGTAACTTCCAATTTCTTTTCTCGTGTTCTAAGTGGAATAGGTGTTGGTGGAAGTGATCGTGGAACATGAGTAGAAGATGAATGGCCCCCGCGGGCTGAAATTGGACGTTGTGAAGCTAAAGGCAAAACTCCTGCATCCGGAAAGCTGCTTTTGCTTGGGGGGTGGCATCTCTGTATGGGTAGTTTGAATTGGATCATCATGATCACCCAATAGTTTAGCCTCCAAGTGCTCTAATGCTATGGCTCCATCCTCCACATTAGCCTCCTCTGGATTGTTGTCCCAAGTAAAAAATGTTCTATCATTCTTGGCCGCCTCACAATAATGGGACAACAACCTCAAGTTGTAGTGCACATAAACCAAGCTTTCTGCGCGATCTACATTCAGACTGTTTCTCTTTACACTGTGGATGAAGTTGTAGGTGCTCTAACACCTCTCTGCAGAAGAGCTATTAACAACCTGTGATAGCATCCTCAGTGCCAATTTATGCAAATATGTGGCTCCAGAGCCATGCATGTTCCACCAATGGATAGGATCCAATCTGTCTCGATCTTTGGTTGCAAACAGGGAACCAAAGCGTCCATGCCCAATTCACTCCGTACTTGAGCACACTCTTCCTCATCAGGGACCAACTTCTCTAATGCAAGCATATACCCAGCAGCAACCTCTGGATCTGTGTGAGGTTTTTTCCTGACTCCACCCCCAGGTGCAGGTTGGGCCAACCAAATTGGAGAATAGTATTTTGGGGTGAGGACATATGCAAGGGCATGGAGTGGAACATTTAGATTATCCCACCTTTTGACCACAGGTTTATGAATATGGTCATACAAGACTGCATCTCTTTGCTCAACAATGTCTTTGATTTGACCAAGCATGCTATCCATCTGCTCATATACCTCCCCAATCACCGGCTGATCTGTATTTGCAAAACGAATCATGTTATAAACTGGCTTGGTGAACTGCAGAACATACCTAACCTGTGATAAAAAATGACCTTCAAGAACGGTGTCCTCCACCTCCTGAAAGTCACTTCTATTTGATGCACTTGCAACTCTGTCTTTCAATTCCTGCCATGGATCACTTGAGACCATACTAGCCAATGCCTCTCTTACCTTCAAAAGCCTCCTGAAGGTGAGGTAGTAGCTAGCAAATCTAGTCTTTGCAATCTTCAATAGCTCCAACTTAGAGTGATTGCGAAAAATGTGGTGGGCCATGCTATGATTGGTAATAAATTTGATCATTTTCTTACCTCTCTTGTACAAGGCACCAATCCATCGGTAATTATTGTCCTTCATCTTAACAATATCACGCATCAAAAGGTTCAATGTGTGAACCAAACACCCTGACCAAAATATGTTGGGATACTTATCCATAATGATTGCTCCTACTGCCTTACAATTAGCAGCATTATCAGTGATGACTTGAAGGACATTGTATGGCCCAATCTCCTGAATGGTTTTAAGTAAAGGTTGTGCAATATTAATAGCGGTCTTGTAGCGATCTGAGTAGTCATGGGCTGAAAGGAAGACCGCACCGCTAGCAGAAATGCCAAGAATATTTATCAACGGCTTGCCTTTAACATTTGTCCACCCATCAGATACAATGGATACCCCATAGTTGGACCAATCATTTGTGAACTTTCTCCAAGAGCACTATTGATTTTGGCTCTTTCCCTGTCAAGTCCCACGGTTCTAGCTTTGTCATACCCAGGGCTTCTGTATCCTTTAGGGCCACCATTGATGGCTTGTACCATTTCATGCCAATAGGGTGAGCGAAGATCATTGAATGGCACACCACATGCATAGAGAAACCTATAAACTTTTGAATCCACATCATCTCTACAACCTTGGTCAAGGAAATCGGATAATGTTCTTTGTATAGGCGAGACTCCATGGGGAGATGAGGCTCCCGATTGAGCCGATGATGATCCAGCAGCAGCTCCACTACCAAACATTCTCTGTGGGGATTCAGAATCAACCCTCGATCTCTTGCACTTGTTTTGAGCGGCCTCTTCTTCCATCTTGTATTTGCTTCTCTCTTTAGCTCCCACTTTGTCACAAGTTTTGACTCCATGAGACTTATCTACATCGCATGGCATAACCCCACACAAATGCTTTCTCACCCGGGTATATGAACCTGTGTATGTTATTCCACAATGGGGGCATCCAAACTTTGTGGTTCCACCCCCTCTCCTTCCCCCTTGCCTTGTCACATACTTCCACAAAGGTGTTGTGTCTTTTTGTTTTTGCCCCACATCACCCTCATCCTCATCATCATCACCCTCTTCCCCTTCCTCCTCTTCTCCTTGGTATGCATCACTCTCTACCTCTTCCCCTTCATCACTACCACCACCACATCTACTTCCCAACACCATCATAATGAGAAGAAGTGGAATGAAAAAACCAAAACCACATACCCATCATGTTTCTTGATTCAAGATGAGAGTCACTTGTTCCCTACAATAGAATGATGGAGAAGAAGTAATTGGAAAGAGTAGGAGAAGAGAACATTGCAAGTTTTCCATTTTTTAACATAGTGAAAAAAAATTGCAAAAACAAACAAAGATGAGTTTATAGAGCCTACCTTTTAGCTCTTCAATGGTGGTTGAATGTCTCTATGGAAGCTTCAATCTCCCTTGCAAGCTCTCCCCTTCAACCTCCCCTTCAATCTCCCACTCAATGCTCAAAGCTCTCAAACAACTAGCAAACTCACTCCAAGCTCAAACTCTTCCCAATCAAGCAAATGAGTAATGGAATGAGTCCAAATGGACTCATTTACCTTTTATTGGCCCAAAGTGACCTATCCCACCAAAAAAAACCCCCCAAAAAATTCCAAAAATCAATTTTTTTTTTCAAAAATCCGCCCGTCCGTGGAATTGCTCTCGGAATCGATTTTTATTGGTCGGGTTCGATGCGGATTTGATTCGGGATCGACCCGGAAGCGACGATTCCCAGTCGAATTACAAAAAGACAGGGATCGTTTTTTTTTTTCCCAATTCGTGAATTGCCAAATTGATTCCGGACGGAATCGATGAGGAATTGCGATTCCAAAATCGATCCCTCATTGATTCCGTCCAAAGCGCGATTTGGGATCGATTCGAGGGGGGGGGGTCGATTCCCAGCAGCTCAGCTCGGAACTACTTTGTTATAAGATAAGTACTCTCTTGTGTTAACTCTGCAATGTATTTATTTGATGAATACCATGAATATCTTGAATGTATGATGGATGTGTAATTGAATTTACTTCCGTTGTGTTTCTTACATTTATACATCTGCATATGTCTCTTTATATTATGTGAATCTTTATTTAGTAATTATGGGGCCAGATGCCTAGCTTTAGCATCACGTTCTCTCCATCACACTGGTATGATGGGAGGGGATGTTACAGTAGAGTGCTCCCCATGTACACCTTTTTCTACATGGATGTAACCCTCTCAATAACTATGTTTGGCATGATATTGCAAGGTTTGAGCCTTGTTGTGTGGATGCCCTTGCTTATTTGGAGGTTCTTAGCACATGGATTGAGTATTGATATTCTTGATTATCATTCCTATTGGAGTGCTCTCTTAGTCTTCCCTTCTTGGTACATGTGTTGAAGCATGATCACATGGTATTTCTTGTTTGATGGGGTTGCCCCCTTACTTCATGGAGCTAGTGGATGCAAACTGGCCATGGGATTTCCAAGTTGTGGTCATGATAGAAATTTCGATAAATATTGTGGCAACTATAGTGGTTGCAATTTTGTCACCTTAAAATGCTCACCATATTTTGACCGACCCCCTACCTCTATTGCTTGAGTGTTTTAGTTATTTTGGAAGAGTAAGATTAATGAATGCACATGTTGGAGGATGCCTTGTACATAGGGCTAAACTTTTTTTCAGGTTTTGAGGCTATATGTGAAGGGTGTGCCAAAGGAGAAGGAGACATGTGGCATAGTCACAATTCACAATTAATTGCTTATTATTTTTTACGTTGTTTGACTTGACATGTGTGTTGGTTATGAGACATTAATAATTTACGATTTTCCTTGGAGAAAACATTGATCTAGAAGACTCTGAGTTATTTTATTGATTATTCTTGGAAAGAAAGGTGGATCTAGATTGCACCAATATTATTTTGTTGTAAGAGGCTAAGCTAGAGACTATTTAAAGAATGGTTCCCTCATTTGTTTCTCATGGTTGGATTGATAGGGCAAGCCTTCTAAGCTTAGTTGAAGATCATGTAGGAGGTGGGATTGAAGATAGAAGCAAGCATATTGTAAATTTTCCTATCCCTGGGTGAATTCATAATGTCCCTAAGTTCTCACATAAATAAACGATTATTTAATTTCTAGAAATTAAATTCTTCACATAGCAATAGTCATACATATAGTTGGAAAATGAACGAAAGCATAAACACAGTACATAGATTATTTACTCCTTCAAATCAACTTTTCATTAATAAATCAAAGCTTACAAGGAAACCTCCACAAGCTGTATAAACTAACAATTGTACAGTACACTCAAATGAAGCAAATCTACACACTTTACTGAGCAAAATTGCTTATGAGAAACTAAAAAACCACTTGTTGCTTGTTGCTTGCGGTATAGGTTGCTCATACTACTGTACAGATTGCTGCCGCTGCCTGCTCATTGATTTATACTTGGTTGTTCAATTGGCTCTTCTATGGTGCCCTAAATCTGCTTGACCAAACTATCTTTCAGTGAATAATGAATGTCTTAAAGCTCTACCTAGACTTGCCTTTATATTGAAACTCTAATCTCTCAATGAGATATATGGTTGAGATTAATCTAAATCACTAATGTATTAAAAATACACTTGATTAGACTCAACAACTAAATAAAAGACTAACATTATTAATAAGGTGAACTACAAAATAGATTTGACTTGAAAGACTTCTTGCACGTTTGACACTAAACCTGAACGAAAGTTCTTGTTTGAGCTACAAACATCAACACTCCCTCTTAGTGAGGAAGGAATTTTGCACCAATCCAAGTTTGTCTCTGAGTGCTTCAAACTTCTCTTTTGCTAAGGGCTTGGTTAGAATATCAACGACCTATTGACTTGTGGGTACATACTAGAGCTTCATTGCTCCTTACTGAATCTTGTCTTGAATGAAATGATATTTGATCTCAATGTGCTTGGATCTGTTATGAAAAATTGGATTCTAAGAGCGTTTGATACAACTTGGATTATCATAGTAAATCATGATCCAACTTTTGATCAAATAAACCTGCAAGCAACTTGCCAATCCAGATGGCCTCACAACTCGCTATACTTGCTAGTTGCTGCCATATACTCTGCCCCTGATGAGCTAATTGCCACTGATGTCACCATCTCCAAGATATCTCATCCCACACTCCATTGTGTCCCTCAAGTATATGAGCACATCTTTTGCTGCTACCCAATCCCACTTGCCTTGACTCCACCGTGAATTGGCCCAAGGTGTTCACTACAAAACATATAATTGGCCTAGTGTTGACCAGATACATCAAGGAACCTATTGGTTTCCTGTACATTGTGGGATCCACCATAGCTGAATCTGAAGTAGTTACCTTCTTCAGATTAGTGATCATAGGCGCGGCCATGGGTTTGCAGTCCTCTATCTGAAATCTCTTTAGGATCTCGACAGCATACTTACCTCGCCCAAGGAAAATATCCCTACCAAACCTCCAACCCAAAGAAGTAATGCATTGTGCCAATGTCCTTCATCTTAAACTCAGTTGCCATATCTGCTTTGCTTCTAGCGATGAGCTTCTTTGAACTTGTAAGAAATAGGTCATCTATGTACAACACCAAAATAAACAAATCCAGCTCAACAAATACGAAATATAAGTTGGGATTTGCTTCACTTTTGGTGAAGCTCATACTCTACAAGTATTGATCCATCTTGGAATACCGTGCTCATGGTGCCTACTTGAGTCCATACACAGCCTTTTTCAACCTACACACATGGGACTCCTTCCCATTGATCTCAAAGCCCCGAGGTTGCTCTATGTACACTTCTTTCTCAATTATCCCATTGATGACAGTTGTCTTCACATCCATCTGATGTATCCTCCATGCCATAATGGAGACAAAGACATCACTGCTCTAATGGAAATGTACTTGGCTACTGTAGCAAAAGTCTCGTCATTGTCCACTCCCTCTTCGTGGGAGAACCCTCTCGCCACAAACCCCACTTTGTACTTATCTATGTTGCCATCTACTACATGCTTGATCTTGTAGAGCCATTTGGAAGTCACTACTGATTTCCCTTCTGGTTTAGACACAATTTTCCATACATCATTCTTTTTGATGGAGGTGTACTCCTCCACCATGTCATCCCTCCAAACTTGTTGGTCTACTGCCTCTTGAAAATTGGAAGTCTCAAAATCTATGATGTTACTCATCAATGTCATGTAGTTTGGAAACTTCTTCAGAGGTCTGTACTCCCTGAATGAACTCCTAGGAGCCTCAGCATGCTCCTAAGCATCCCTCGATGTTTGAGTGAACCATCGAGGTCTCCTAAAATAACTAGTAGGAGCAGGTGGTTCCTCCTCTACAACTGAAGGCTGTTTCCCTAAACTGAAATTCATTGGTGACCTTGGCTTAACCTTCAAAGCTTCTTGCTCTCATATTTTGTCACTGGAATAGGCTCATGAGACTTCTTGGATGCAAAGTCTTCATCAAACTTTACATCCTTGCTTACAACTGTCTTTCTCTCCCTTGGAATATAGATCTTATAGGCCTTTGAATTCTCATTATACCCAACAAACAAACCCTTCCTGTTGGAGGGCTCCAACTTGGTCCTCTTCTCAACTGGCATATGGATATAAATTGGACAACCAAATATGTGGAAATGACTCACCTCTGGCTTCACACCAGTGAATACCTCTTTTGGTGTCTTGTCACCCAAAATATTGCGAGGACACCTGTTCTAGATGTAGACTGCTGCATTGCATGCTTCTGCTCATAGAAACATCAACAAATCCTGGTCATGTATCATGGCCTTAAAAACCCCTATGATGGATCGGTTCTTCCACTCTGCAACCTTGTTTTGCTGTGGGTTGTATGGAACAATGAACTCCCTCATGATTCCTACATCCTTGCATAAATCCTCAAAATCATTAGAGGTATACTCACCCTCATTGTTCGATATCAAAACTAAAAACTTTTATCTTCTCGCTTGTTTGGTTCTCCACAGGAGCTTTGATCTCCTAAAACCTGCTAAAGACCTCATCCTTGGTCTTTAGGAAGTAGATCCGAGTTTTGTGAGAGAAGTCATCAATGAAGGAAACATAGTATATGCTTCCTAGGATTGATGCTACTGACATTGGCCCGCACACATTTGAATGCACCATATCTAGGATCACCTTAAACCTGTATTCACTGCTTGGGAAAGCAACCTTGGCGTGCTTTCTAAACACCCACCCTTTGCATACACCTTGTTGCTCAATACTGAACTTTGGAAGACCTGTGATGATCTCCCTTAGAATAGGCAGCGCTTGGTGATGTAGGTGCCCCATCCTCCTATGCCATAACTCGCTCAAGTTATTTGTGTTATGCACTAGGGCTTGAATAGGTTCACCCTGTAACCTATATAAATTGCCTTTCCTAACCCCAATCACTTGAGCTGATATTGTGCTAGAATCCTTCGGTCTTGTAAGAACTTGTTGGTTCTTGAACTCTACTGCATAGCTCTTATCTTCCTAACCAAAATTGAAACTAAATTCTTCTTGACACTTAGAACAAATAACACATCATCAAACTCTAAAGAGTTACCTGACTGAAGTTGGAAAGGAATGGTACCAAATCTTGCTATTGGATACTTGGCATCATCACCAAGCTCAACTTGAATTCTAGAGACGTGCTTTGTTAGACTTGAAAATAGTTCTTGGGTTGATGTCATATGCCTTGATGCTCCATTCTCCACATGCCATGCATTCTTTGAAATTGTGTTGGAACAAAGGCAAGATGCCATTGAGAAATCCTTATCGAATTTGGAGGCAAACTCTTTCATCTGAATTTTAGCTAAGGTTGCTACATGATTCTGCTACTACTTCCCTTTACCCTTCTTCTCCAAACACTGTGATGCATAATGGCTGTTGTTATGACATATGAAGCACCTGATTTTACTCAAGTCCTTCCTTGGTTGTGAGGTTGGCTCCTCAGTGCCTCACTCTAGAGTCTTCACCCTACCCTTGCTGGGTCCTTTACCTCTTCCCTTCTTTGTTTGACCAATTAGGGCATGGTCACTGTCATCTCACTACTTGCAGGTCTTGGACTCCATTCGAGTTTCCTCCTGGATATAGCCATCCTGTAGTCTTTCTCAAGAGGGAAGGTTTTCTCGAGCACAAACACCTTGGAGAATTGTTTCCCATTGAGATGGGAACCCGTTCAGTGCTCTGTTTAATAGCTCTTTGTCATCAACCTTCTCCCCAATTGTAGCAAGCTGGTCATGAATCTGCGTGACCTTCATCAGGTCACTAATGACGGTGTTTGATTTGGTCATCTCAACAGATCTGAGTTTGTTATGGAATATCATCTTTCTGTTAATGTTCTTGCTCTGGGAAAGGCTAACGAGGGCATTGAACATCTCCTTCGTTGTCTATTCTCGGATATATGAGGGATCAAATGATTGTTTATAACAACCATGATCATTCGCTTGGCCTTCACTTCTTTCTTCTTACGAGCTGCCAAAAGCCGCGGTTCTGTTGGCAAAGTCACTGCATCCTTGACGATATCCTAGAGATTATTCTCTTGTAATAGAAGAGTTACCCTGACTTTCCATGATAGGAAATTTGAGGCACCATCCAATTTGTCCTCAAACCTGAGCCTAATTGATGCCATCTCTGATTTGCACACAAACTCCCAACTATTTTGATCCTCTTAATCAGAGTTGCTTTGATACCATGTAAATTTTCCTAACCCTAGGTGAATGTTGTCCTTATGTTCTCAAATAAATAAACTGTTATTTAATTTGCAGAAATTTAATTCTTCACATAGCAGTAGTCACACATATAGTTGGAAAATGAACAACAAAAACGTAAACACAATACACAAATAATCTACTCCTTCAAATCATCTTTTCATTAATGAATCAAAGCTTACAAGGAAACCTCCACAACTTGTAAACACTAATACCTATACAGTACACTCAAACAAAACAAGCACACCTTACTGAGGAAAACTGCCTACCAGAAACTGAAAAACCATTTGCTGCTTGTTGCTCGTGGTATAGGTTGTCTGTACAATTGAACGAACTTGTTCCGTATGATTGTACATATCTATCAATACGAGTCCGTACGACTATACGGACTATCGCCGCTGCTGCCTGCGTGCTGATTTTGCTTGGTTGTTGAATTGGCTCCTCTAAAGTGCCCTTAATCTGCTCGACCAAACTATCTTTGAGTGAATAATGAATGTCTCTTAACCCTCTACCTTGAGTTGCATTTATACTTGAGCAAAAACCGTAATCTACAAAAACCCTAATATCTCAGTGAGATGTATGGTTGAGATTAGTTTAAATCACTTATGCATTAAAAATACACTTTATTAAACTCAACACCTAAATAAAAGATTTTCACTTTATTGATAAAGTGAACTACAAAATAGATTTGACTCAAACGACTTCAAACGACTTCCTGCACATTTGACACTAAATCTGTGGAAATTCTTGTCCGAGCTACAAACATCAATTTCTTGATTTCACAATCTTTTAAGTTTTATGTTATATTTCATTTTCGTCAAGTGTGCATGTAACATTGAGCATAATGATAAATCTGATGTTTTTTATTTATTTGTCAGTCATTTTATTTTATGGTATATTTTATTTTATTTTAATTATATATATATATATATATATATGGAATTTTTTATTTGGTGAACTTAATGCCGAACCTCATCCCGAACTTCATAAAAAATTCAAATTCGAACCGAATTTCAAGGTTGCCGAACTTGAATTCGAACCCAAATCATGTGACATAGCATGTCACTTTGGATTTAAAATATTGCAGTGTTTTTGAGCATATACACACCAAGAAGACAAACCATTTGGAAAAAAACGGTTGAATGATATGGTTTATGTTCAGTACGGTTGAGGCATAACCAATTGTTGAACAAGACCCCTGAATCAAGCAACATAGTCTTGGATGACTTTGATCCCTCGTCAGAGTGGGTTGTGGAGAGTCAGCCACCAACATTTGACAATGACGATCTTTGTTGCATGGACTTGGACCGACTTCCACTGCTAAAGGATCTGATTTATGGATGGGTACCACTATGTTCATGGTCAGGGGAATCATACCGAAACCCATAGTAGAGGATGAAGAGGATGAGATTTCTAATGATTCTACCATATGATCAGATTGTATCATTGTCCAGTCTAGAGTCTAGACTATAGTTATTCATTAGTACTATGCTTATTTTCAGACTCTATAAGCCATTTAGACTCCGTTGATGTTTTTTGGTTTGTAGATGTATTGTACTTGGTGCTATTTTGGTTATATGCACCTTTACTTGCTAAATACACGAGAAACTTTGCATATTTGTGTTAAATGGTTTGGATTCATATATACACATGAATATATATGCTTTTTTTCTAAATTTGAATATTTTATGTATTTTTTGGTCAACTGGATTTTTGGTCCAGTTTTTTTCTGGTTCCGGTCTAGATCACATTTTTGGGGTTGACTGGTTCGATGACTGGTTTGGTTCTTTGCATGTGTGATTAGTCTGAGCCACAATACTGAATAGTTTTTGATTGCTTGGATTCAAACACTTTTTGGAAGGTATAGTTTGATTATGATCTTTCTAGGAATAGTAACAAATTGTTGCTATGGATGCAAGAGTGCATAATGTGTGCAATTTGGACATTCTATTTTTTGGACAGGTTGTGTCAGGAATGCCAGACACTGATTGAAAACCATGACCAGATCAAGCTTCTTAGTAATGCACGCAACAATTTGAACACAACCCTAAAGGTGAGTGTAGCTGAACCTTTAGCTGTTAGTTTTACTCTGCATTGTTATATGTATTGATTGAAAGGATTGTGGTTACAATGGAAGTTAACGAGTAATTAGTACTTAATGTATAATGTTAATATATTTTTACTTTTGTATCATGAGCAAATGTGTTCATTTACACTTTACCATGAGCAAATGTGTTCATTTACACTTCACCCCCTGTAATCACAGGAGTGAAGTAGGTGTCAAATCCCAAGATTTGAGTGCATTTAATAATAATATATACTATATAGTACACTCGAAAAAGGTCATGTTGTTACCTAATAATTCCTTACAGGGAACCTAAGAGGAGTCTGGATAACTATAGGACTATGAGCCAATGTCATCTAACTCAAGTCATTTCTCACTTCAGATTGGTGCTTTGAAAACAATAAGGGGACTTCCCATGGTGATCGATTATCATGAATGTATGGGGTGTAAGCAACCTTAAATCTAAGGTTATTAGCTGTTTAGGATTCATTAACTGCTGTTTCATGCAAGTTTAACTAAGAATTAAAAAAATCAGCAAGTGGAATTTTGTGGACAGCAAGCTGAATACATTAACTAATGATAATATCTGCACTAGACACGTAAACTTTCACTAATCAATGATGTTTTTACCCCCATCTCTGCAATTAAGAGCTGCAGATCAACAAGTTAAATTAACAGAAAAAGCTAAGAAACACTTGCTGGTTGTAAAATATTCATTAAGTTTGCCTTAAACAGTGGAAAAAGAAATTATGTTTTATTTTTAACTGTATCTTTTATTGATAAAACAGATTGATTGGTGCATTGCCCTTTATATGGAGTTAATGAAGTGAATCGAAAGAAAGCAAGTAGGGCAAGCATAATTGTATGAATTCTACTTGAAATTCAAAACTTAAAAAGCAAATAGAAAAGAGAGTGAATAAGAGTCCTAGATGAACGTAAGAAATTATTATGGAGCACTAGAAGCCATCAATTGGTTGTCAAAAGGATGATGATTTGATCTGTATTATGTAGAGTCTGTGGACAATACAAAAGTTCTATGACACAATGCCTGTGGACAATTCAGAATTTAACACCTCAATTTGACAGGGAATATTCAGTAACCTGGAATTTGGAACCAAAAGACTGCACTGGAGTTTCGAACCATCCTCAAGTGTGAATCTCCAAGATGGGGTGATAAGTCAGAGTCAAGTTGTCAACCATGGGAGGAATCATCTAATTAGAGACCACTGATGAAAATTCTTTCTAGACACTAGGTGGATCAATAAAGGAGCTAAGGTTGAACAATAGAGGAATCATTCAGCAAGAACCCAATGATGGGGGTACTGCTGACTGCAAGGTAGATCACCATTGAGGAAAACGGATGCCAGGTACTTGGCCTCTAGATCAAATCTTGGTTGATAGGGGAAGATATGCTCAAAGAAAGGAAATGAAGAAGCCCCTTTAAACAACACAAGGTAGAAAATATTCTGATAAGATAAGATAAGATAATTTCATTAATGTCCAACAAATGATCACAAAAGTAGGTCAATGGGGCTAAAGGATACGTCCAGTATGAGTACAATGTGGGAGCGCAAACTCAACTTCTAGAGATTTCCAAAACTAAGATAAAATAAAATATTGAAAGATACAAGCAGTAGTACAGCCTCCTAAACATGTATATATCCGTATCAAAGGTATGGAATGCAGACAAACATGTGTATGACCATCCACAAGATAAGATATGTGACGACAAACATGTCTATGACCATCCATAAGACAAACTTGGTAGCAATTCAATGACTTAACTCACCCCCAAAGATATGATGAGCCAAAGGGACCTGACTCCAATGATTTTCCCCTGATTCATGACTTTGACCTGACTCAATTCAAACTTGGGAAACAAATTGACAAACTTGGGTATGTAAGAAAATAAATTTGGATTCCCATCATGCGTGGTCACAATTATTCCGGTTAAACATGACTCATTCTAAGGAATTGGAAGAAGCTCAAGAGACATGACCTAGGCAACCAGTGAGAGGAGGACACTTCTTTTGATTCAGGAACTCAAACTGAAAATATTAAAAAACCAACTTTGAAAAGAAACCTAATCACCTAAGACAACTTTCTGCTGAAAATGAACTCAACCTCTAGCTCAAGAAACCCTAAAATTACCCAAGGACTGCTAGAAGTATTTGATTCAAACAATGACCTACCTAAGAGTTCAATCAAAGACTCAAAACTTTAAACTCTAGCTACCTAATCACTCGAGGTACTTTGTAAAGCTTGAAGCCTTTTTTGCTTTCTCTCTTTTTTTTTGTGATTTTCCAAGGGATCGAGGATAGAGAAATTTGGATCTTATATGCTCAAAGGGTTGCTCTGTTATTAGACTCAAACCTTGATTCAACGTGACAAGACTACTCGTGTTAGGATGACAGCTATTCTGACAACTAAAAACTGAATACTGGAAAACAACCACAATAATTTTAAACTATATGTGTCAGAAAATTGCTTTGACACAAGATGGCAATTTGGAGAAACTCATGTTGCAATAAATTTAAAATCAATACCTTTTTTGATTTTTTTTGAGCACAACTAATCACCTAGGAAATTCAAAAGCCACCAACCAAATCAAAAGAAGTGAAATGACTCGGGGAATTCCTCAATCAACTAGGTGAAAATAGGAGTGGAATAATTTGACACAACAACCTGGGCCAACCCTAAAGTTCAAACAAAAGGGGATTGAACATATTCACCTATCCTACCTAGTCACCTAGAACCCCGAGACCTTTTAAAACAATGCATCAGACTAGCCATAGTTGATCAACAGACTCAAATGACCAATACAACCATTCACCTAATCGATTGATCCAACAAAATTGATAACATAATCATATCTCCAGTGAAGCCAATCTTGAAGACTGTTGAGTAATATGTCTTCATATGCTTTATCGTCAAACAACCGAGCAAAACTGCTGGTTCCATTTCAAAACATGACTGATTGCTAGTCAATAAGAAGAAAGTAGACAAGCCAAGACTTTTCTGAACTGCCTCCTGAAATACCTCCACCATTCTCAAGTCAACTGGATCATGATAAAGGCTAATATCCAAGCAATGATTAATCTAAGAATCAAACTGAGGAACAAAGTCTCTGTGTGATCATTTCTTTGTTGCTCGGAGAGATTAATCTTTTCAATACTATCATAAATATCCTCTTTTGGTTGATTCAAAACCTGCCCTTCCTGCTGCAGTAGTATCTCATCAAATTGTTCTTGTTGAATCAGTATTGTCATAGGAAAGGATGATAAATTCCCTTGCTGTTTCAAGTCTTTGCTGCATCTCTCTCTCTCTCTTCTACTTGAGCTACTTGTTCGCTAGGAGATAGGGAATCTGAAGTAGAAAGAACATCTTCATTAGATTTATGGGTTTCATGAATGTCTTCTTGTCTCAGATTAGACATACAACCTGTGGAAAGAGACATATCTTCATTGGGCTTAGGATCTTCAGCAACATTCTTAATTGATTCCTCAATATGCACACAGAAAGGAAGTTTGTAAGAAAGAATACTAGAATCATCATCACATACCATTCTTCAAGGTCAAAAGGTCTCATATCCCAAACTGATATTTTTCTGTTTTTTTGGAATTCTGTTGCTTGCTAGCAGTCTTTAAGGCTTAATACTTGAAGTGATAATGAATGCATGTACCAAACTACGCTTGCATGTTGATGCATGGGTTTGCCGACCCCTAAATACCCAAATAATCAGAAATGCTATAACATAGGGATGGAAATTATGCATGTACGTGCCATCAGTTAAAAGAGTCAATGTACGTCAATATGAGACCAGCATGCAAGGATTGTGCCGGATAATGAGCAAGATACTGAGCAACCTTCCTCCAAGAATGCGCCCTTGGTATTAATGCACCCTCTCCAATCTAGATATGGTTGTGTAGGTGCAATACTGATCAGAAGTAGCTCCAGAAGGTGTGCAATGGGGTTATAATCCCCCTCTGATCACAGTAGAAGTGGCATGCAGACCATGCGGCCCCTAGTTCCCGTGGCCCTCTTTTATCTACTGATGATCTAATAACTATGATTAAGATCTTCTTTTGGTCTGAATGGTATCAATCCTTAGTCAATTCCACTATCTGTTAAAAAGGGAACATTACAGTCCTCCCTCGCCAAGATTGCTTGTCCTCAAGCAATACCAACACAACTCCATAATCAATCAAACTGAACCAACTGAATCCAGGGAAAATCCCAGGGTCCCAAATCATCCTAGGAGATCTGTAGCACCTTCTACTCAAAGTATTGTCCTGCGAAGTAGCATGACATGAGACCTCCTGAAAGCATCCTCTACTAACCACTAAATTGTCCGTCACTGAAATTCCAGGGTCCCAAATCAGTTTGAGAACTGCGAAGTACCTACTGTATCTACCACATCCCTGTGCAGTATCAACACAAGGAGCATCTTGTAGACTCCTAAGCATCCAAGCCAGTAAACACTGTATCCATCCCTCATAAGGTCCCCCACCTAGGAAGCTAATCCACTGCTCCATATGGATAGGCTCCTGAAAGTGATAGTTGACTCTCGTCCTCATGCTAACTGCTGTACTGTCCACTACTGCAATCTCAGGGTCCCCTACTACCTAAAAAAATAGACCATCCTGCAGTCGTTGAGCCACTCTGATCATCATCAACTGTCTCTCAAGTTCTATCAACATTCACCTCTCCTGGAATTCCAAGCAGAAATGTCTGTAAGAGTTGGCCCCCTCACTATGAATGGTGTAGTGCATAGGAAACCAAGTGAAGTCTACAATTCTGTTGTCATACTCGACCTCAAATACCGACAAAGGAAATCTGCTCCGATCACTGGTAACGACTCTGGGTTGCTCATGAACTCTAATCATCTCCTCAAGAGACAACTCTATCACTCGTGCTGCCCTATACTCCGAGGAAATCACCGGAATTTGCAAGAACTCTGATAACTGGTGAGTCTCTGCTCATATATACTCTGCACCTTGCATCCTCAGTATACCTGTGATGCAATCTAACAATAGGCTCCCACATGGCTGCTCAAAATTTGTCGAAGGATGCATCAATGTAGGTCCTGGCTTGCCCTATTGACCCGCCATAATATCCACCCAGTTTCTCCATGCAAACCTACCTCGCATCTGCCTGTAAAATGTGAAGTCATTCGAGTCCCTCACTAGCCTGTGTGATGTGAAGCGCTCTCTACCCCGAGCGCTGGTCTGCCTAGTGCTAACACCAGAATCCATCTGACCGCCCCTGAAGAGCCAAGCAATCATAAGCTGCACAAACTCCTTAGAAGATTGCTCTGTCATGCATCCAAACCTATGTTAATTTTTTAGTGCAGCGGCGAGACCCATTCTCAGAGAGAATGGTACCCTAGTCAGTTAACTAGGTTTCCTGGTCAAGTTAACCAGGCAGAGTAATGAGTAAGACCCTAGAAGGTACCCTAGGGCCCCCAGCTGTCTCCTCGGGTTCTTGGTCGAGGACCAAGCAGATTGATGCCATGGCAAAGTCCCTAGCATGTGGCTAGGGCCCCAATTTGTCTCTAGGGTATTCTGGTCTGGGACCAGACAGTTTCTTGGTCACGAGGACCAAGCAGATCCTTCAAGTTGAGACAAAGACATCCTAGGTCCTGCAGATGGTTGATCAACATTCAGTCTAGGACTGAATGCTCAGCTTGAGGCTGAGGACCATTCTCTGGGAGAATGGAGAACCTGGTCATGGACTAGATGGTTGATCAACATGTCCCAGTTTAGGACTGAGGCTCAGCCTTGGGCGGAGAAGCCATTCCTTGAGAATGGAGGCACTTGGTTAGTTACCAAGATTATGATGTGTGATGTCCTCTTCTCCTAGGTCTTCGAGATGGATGAGTTAGTTGGTCTTCTCAAGGGATTGGCCACCCCTTGTGGAAGCTACTAACATTTGATCTAAGGAGCAGTTGAGAGGACCACATGATCACATCATTTGTGTGAACCCTTCCTTATACAATGATGATGAACTTTCAGGTTATATGGAACATTTGTACATTTGAGAGAGAGATGATTGGTTGCACCTTCTCCACCCTGGTTGATTTACTTTTGGTCCTTACACCTTATTGTTCTTGGTCGTGTGGTACTTTGTGTTGTTTACCCACTTTGAGTTGTTTTGATGTTTTTGGGTATTAGGGTTGTGTGCCCACCTTTGTGGTACACCCCTTGGTACTAGGGTTTTGGGTCATGTACCCATCCTTGTTGTATGGTTTGACTTGTACCATCTCATTGGTCTTTGTACCCTAGTACCCACCTAAGTTACCCACTTTTATATTTTATGGGTTGACAACCACATAAGACACTTTAATTATATTTTATGTTTTTTTCTTTTATATATATTTTATTTTTATCTTTTATTTTATTTTTATTTTTATATTTTTTATATTTTATATTTTTATGTTTTATTCCTTTTTTCTTTTCTTTTGACATCTTTCCTAAATCTATGGAATCCTAATTTAAAGGATTAATTTAATGATCTCTTTAGAAGATCAAAATCCTATTTATAGAGATCTATTGTTTCTCATTTGATTCATACACAATATAACATCTCAACTCTGTTTTATTATCCTGCTTGACGTCAAGGGTTATTGGTTTATTTGCTGCTGCTCGTTCACTTGCTTTGAGGTCATCCACCTGCTGAAACTCATCTTTTATTTCAAATCTGTTTTGTGGACTTTTTATTTAGGGCTGATCTTATTGCTGCTATCTTCGATCTGCCTGTTGTAACCCCTATTGATGTCCGATCTGTTATCCATCTGACTGTTGAGGTGCTGTTGGGTTTTGATCTACCTCATGCATACTTATTGGAGAGGCCGTGACTTTGTGCTGAGTTTTCTAGATCTAGCCGTTAACCTTCTTGAACCCCGATTTGCCTGCTGAGAGTCCTTTGGTGGAGGCCGTAAGTCACTTAAGGTCTGATTTGTCCGCTGGTGCATTTTTTGTGGAGGCCGTGATGCCTAGAAGTCAGATTTAGCCTGCCTTGTGGAGGCCGTGAGGCCTGAGGGTCAGATCTGCTTGCTATTGGTTGATTTAAGGAGACCGTGACCCTTATTCCACTTGCTAGGTCTGCTGTTCTGTGACTGCACCCTTTTTGCCGACTGTGTTATCTTAGATCTATGACTTATGGGGTGCCCTAGATCTTATCTATACTATTGAGACCTGATCTATTGCTGAGACTTGCTGAGACTTGTTTTTATAATGTTGAGATCTGCTGAGACTTGTTGAGACTTACCCTGTACCAGATCTCTATTTGATCTTTATGCTGAGAACTAATTAGGTTCTATCTTTGATTTAAAGGTTATTTGTGTTCAGATTTCCTGTGTTACTTATCTAAAGCTTTAAGTTTTTGCTTGGTGTTCAGACCTATGGTACTGAAGTCTCATAGTATGTTTTGATTGTATTTGACCATCCCTGTTTGATTGTACTACACCTGTCATCTCTCTCTCTGGTTTGTACTACCCTCTTGTAGGGTCAGCTAGTTTCCAGAATTTGACTGGCCTCTCTGAGGCACAGTCTTCTACTGAAAGTAACTCTTCTGAGTATTCTTATAGGAAGGGTTTCACACCTAGGTAAGTATCTTCATCTATATCTCTTACTGTTAACAAGTTTATTATTTTATATTACATGTTACTGAAGATTAACTTAATACAGTGACCTAACTGGTAGTATTAAAGGTGTGAAGTTGAAAGAGATGAAAATTGTGTTAGAAGTTACTGCTGTACTATTTCATATTTAATTTCAGTATTTGTTTATCTACTTTGTGCATTAAAGTATATTGAATTTTATTTTTATTGCACAAAACCTTGATTTTACCAAAATTTAACAACCTAAGCATCCCACAAATAAACACTTGAAAGCGGAAACTGGCCATCTCCTCCGTAGCGGCTCCACTGTCAATGTCAATACTGAATACCAGGAAATAAAGTCGGGTCTGCCATAAAGAAGTCTCAACCTCTCCTCCACTATCATCCCATAAATATAACTGATCGATCACCCTCACAACTCTATCGATCACCTCTACTATCTAAAACAGTCCATTGTGCAGATGAATGCCTGGATCCCACCACCAACTAAGGGGTCCACCAAACCCAACTCCAACGAACTGCAATCGTATCATGCTGATAGTCATCAGGGTCTCCATGTAATCCTCTGGTAGACACCAAGTACTAACTGACTCCGCTCCTGCTAATCTAATTAGCTCCCACCAAACCGCATCTATATCTGCTAACCCACTCATCGTCTATGTGCTCAAATAATCCATGTTGTCTAAGCCTCTTTCTGGAGAATAGCTCTGCCACCCGCGGTGCCTCATATTCATGCAGATACCAAGAATGATCTACCAATTGCAAATCCCACATAGCCCTCATTATCCTCTCCCTAAGTGAGGACTCAGGGTCTGTACAGGGGCATTCTCTATAGGAGATGATGTCATTCCCTACTCTCTCACCTGCAATCCCTGCGAACCAATCTAATCTCCCCTGTGTACTCAGTGTACCAATCCCATGGTATAATTGAAAAATCGCTGTTGCGGCCAAGATGCCATTCACCTCATCTAACTGTCTTAGGTGAACCTCCCAAGTCTTGTTGTGTAATAGCAATAAATAGCTCTGCTCCTGCAGATGCGGCTGGGAAGTAACTAGTGTTGGTCAACCCCACGGGCATGACCACAATCCCAAAATTAGGTCTAGAAGTAGACCTATGAGCATCATGCTCTCTGATCCTCATCAGATGATATCCCCGACAAAGATAGGCCATCGAGGGTCCTACTACCCTATGAAGCATGTCCTTCCCCTCATCGATCTTGGGGAAACCCAGTAAAAGGGTATGCTCGTGATCTCCGTCAGGTGGTCTCCCAAGAGGAAACACTCCAAAACTCCATGGGATCTCATCGTGTGCCCCTATGTACCTTTGCAGACTGCCCCTATGTACCTTTGCAGACTGATGCATACTCCTGTATCCTCGTGAGCCATCGAGTATCATGTATGTGCTATTGTAGCCAATACTCCACTGATATCAACAAAGCCTGTGATCCAGAGTGTCTCTATATCCGCCATATATTTGTCCATCCAACCTCTGTATGCATATACTTCCCTGTTGGCTGATCTATAGGGAACATGCTCAACTATCTCTGCCATGTTTAAACCTCTCTCTAACAGAGATGGCTCATGATCCCCTGCCTGATCCAAACCCTCTGTGTCAGATCTCTCCTCAGTCACTTGCAACTTTGAGTGCTCCTCATGCAAAATCATCACCGGATGCTCTCCCCTCAAACCATGGGTGCCACTCATGCCCTCATGTTTTACAACTGTCTTGTATCCTGTGTGTGTTGTGGTATCCTCCTGTGCACTCACACTACTAGTGTCACCTGAACCTGGATCCCACACATCTGTACTATATACTGGAGTGTGTCTCCTGCCAACACATCTGCAACTGCAACCAGAACCATTAATGGCCCCTCCACAATAAGTTACTCATAGCCTCCATATTGCCCTGTATGTATAGAATCAACCTTGTCCCAATCATGTCTCTCCTCATGGATCTTGCCTATCATGAATGTCTCGACTCTTGCTGTAGATGATGAAGAGTGTACCAACTCCAACTCGTCACACAACCTGTCTACATGCATATCGGATTCTTGAAGAGCCATTTGAGTGTTGTTCAAGGATTCTCTAGTAAGCACAGGCTTATAGGTGGGCTCCTCTTCCTCTTCAATGTTCTTTACGCCCAAATTACTCAATATTGAATCCATGTCACAACTAGGTGCTAACACCCCCTGATCCTCACAAGCATCACTACTAAGATGAGATGGTGAATCCTCCTCATGTACTGTCAACTCTATATCAAGTTCACCATCAACCTGTACATCATGCACCTCTTTCTCTATTCCCCCAACTATGCTTTTAAGGAGATCCTCGTCCAAATCCTTGGGTCGGCTCCCGAACTGGATGGAGTAATAGTCTTGAAAGGACAATGCTGCACATACATGTTTCCCTAAGGCTAGATATTTCTGATATCGAAGCGAGTGTCGAAGTGCTGTTAGCGTCCCCAAATTTCCAGCCAAGATCCTTCTCAGTGTCTTCATGATCTCACTGGATGGCAAGAAACTTGTGCTTTCAGGCATGCACTTAACCAAAATTGACGTGTATTGTTATCCATTGACATTACTCTGTATTCATCTAGCTGTTTATAACTGCATGCTCCCACAACTCGAGAGGAAATAGCTCTGATACCACTGTAATATCCCAAACTGATATTTTTCTGTTTTTTCTGTTGCTTGCTAGCAGTCTTTAAGGCTTAATACTTGAAGTAAATATGAATGCATGTACCAAACTACGCTTGCATGCGTATGCATGCGTTTGCCAACCGCTAAATACCCAAATAATCATAAATGCTATAAAATAGGGATAGAAATTATGCATGTACGTCCCATCAGTTAAAGGAGTCGATGTACGTCAATATGAGACCAGCATGCAAGGATTGTACCGGATAATGAGCAAGATACTGAGCAATCTTCCTCCAAGAATGCGCCCTTGGTATTAATGCGCCCTCTCTAATGTAGATATGGTTGTGTAGGTGCAATATTGATCAGAAGTAGCTCCAGAAGGTGTGCAATGGGGTTATAATCCCCCTCTGATCACAGTAGAAGTGGTATGCAGACCATGCACTGGCTTAGATGTTAGATTATGGTAACTTCAGGATGTCCTCCATGGTTCAGAAGCCTTTCATGGAGGTACATTAGCTGCATAGGCATCAGGATGGAGTAGAGGCACTCTACTCAGTGGCATGAGCCTAGCTGGGGTTGCATGTGGAGCTTTAGGGGAGATTGACCTTTGCATGCATGAGTATTGCATGACCTGTCAGCATTCAGTGACTGCATGCAAAAGTGACCTTTTGCATGCATGCATGCAAAAGTGACTTTTTGCATGCACCAGGAATTAGGGTTTTGGCAAACCTAATTCATCGATGAGATTATTTATAGAGGCAAGGGGTCCCCAGATGAGGTTACTCAGTTGTATCATCAAAGAGAGATACTGCCAGAGTGAGGAGGACGTCGTTGTCCATGTGGGGCGACTTTCTGAGATAGAAAGGAGTTGCTGCAGGAACTAGGAAGGTCAGATCTGAGCTAGATCAGTGACCTTCAGTTCCAGTGAGACCAGACACCCATTACTGTGAGTTGAGAGAGATCCACAGTGTGATTACTGATTAGATTGGAGGAGGTCGATTTCTCTTGGAGGAGGACGTTTTTCCTGAGGGGAGAGAAGCTCATTGTGAGCTGGATTGAGGAGTCTGTGACTTCCAGGATAGCCTTGCCTTAGGATTTGAGGAAGGTTAGGGATGATCGGAGCTCAGATCTGTTGAGATTCGTAGCAATACGAGCATTTGACATCCAGAGGGGAGGGCGCACTTGTGCATGCAGAGGAGGCCGATTTCATCAGTGGGCAGTCGATTTCATCAGTGGGCAGTCTTCAGAGCGAGCAGATCAGAGCAGAGAGATCTAGAGAGGGAAGATCAATCAGAGGCACCGTTAGAGCACTCAGATCCAGTTTGGCAGTTAGGGCTTACTTCTTCAGTGCATGCATTAGCTGGATGCATGCAAATTTGAGGTCTGTTCTGTTTCAGAGGGATTGAGTTACCGACTGAGGTAATCTTGTATTGTATTGTCATTTATACATCTATATGCTCTGGGCTCGAGAGAGAAGATAGCCCCATAGTTAGCTGGTTTTTTTCCCGAAGGTTTCCAGGGTACATTTGTTGTTTATGTGGTTGATTGCATTTATGTTCAGTTGGTAAATGCAGATCTAGTTGTTTGAGTTTATTTCTTTATGAGCATATATTGATTTAGACTCATACCACTTGAGATCTCAGGGCGATCCAGAGGGAGTAGTGATCTCTGGATCTAATATATTTACATTAGAAGCCTAAAACGTGAGCCCCCTCTCTGAGAAAGTCGTCCATGTAAGGGAGGACGTCTTTTGGAAGAGGAATATGCCGATAACTAGCTCGAGAGTCCAGATAAGAAGCCCTTCTTCCAGGGAGAGGGTAATAGTGTTGATCTCGGAAGAATGGAGCCAACATGCAGAAGAACTGAGCCCTGTAGCCTGAGATACAAATGTGTCTCTCCTTGAGCAATTCGCTCATGCAAGGAGGGCGAACTCCTTCGGTCCAATATGTAACTCAAACCTTGCAATAAGCTGAAGAATGGTAC
Source organism: Larix kaempferi (assembly GCA_027924585.1). NCBI lineage: Eukaryota > Viridiplantae > Streptophyta > Pinopsida > Pinales > Pinaceae > Larix > Larix kaempferi. Next base: position 1,609,998 of record BSBM01000870.1, read on the forward strand.
TTGATAATGATAGCAATGCTGAATCTGGAAGATCCAACCTAAGAGTGACTAGGGCAAATAGATTTCGCTGCCGAAATACACTGAATAGTTGAGTGTGTGCACTCAACCCCAAAATAGCTCACTGAGCTCTCCAAATCGACTTCTCAAATCAATAATCATATAAACAGACCTATTCATTCACTTTATCCTTCTTTTATAACTTTGATAGTGCATGACCTAACTTTTGCATGGCTAAGTCGCTTTTCTCTTCTAATTTTTAGTTGACTTGCATGCATTGCTTTTTGTGTGCAAGAAGTCTTAATAAAAGTATTTATGTGCATGCATCATGAAATATGGCCCGCATGTAATGCATGTAGGTGGCCCCTAGTTCCCGTGGCCCTCTTTTATCTACTAATGATCTAATAACCATGATTAAGATCTTTTGGTCTGAATGGCATCAATCCTCAGTCAATTCCACTATATGTTAAAAAGGGAACATTACAAAGGGTGATGTTTTTGCAGAATCATCCTCTTTTTCAAAAAGGTTCTCCTCATCATCAGAATCCTGATCACTTGCTAAGTATTCTATGCATTGGGAATCCCCTATATCTACAAAACATTCCTCACAATTACTATCATCTTGATTAACTCTCTCAATGAGAAAACATTCAAAATTTTCGGCAAGAATATGTGTTGTTTTAAAACTTCATGAAGCATTTTCCTGCACACTTTTCTTAAGATAAAACCAAATTCAGAATCAAACGCATGAAAATACATCTCTAAAGCCAAAGCGTCTGTTGGTTTGTATGGTGGATAAATCCCCATGCATGTCATGGAGAATTTGGTATTGAACTCACCAATTGCCCCATTTTAATTCTTCTTAATGTCATTAAACTCAACATAACAAGACAAAAAATCCATATAATCCCATTTACGACTAAAAGCATCTTCAAGAGCAATGAAAGTAGCTATACCTGCATAGAGCAAAGATTTAAACTATTTCTGCACATCCCTGTGCAGGCTCTGAACAAATAACTTAATTTGAACATCTTCATGTAACATCATAATCATCAAGAAAAACAATCAATTTTTCCATATGCACCTCAATGGTGATTGCATTATTCACTTCGAAGGTGGGGAGATAATTTTGATACTTAAGTGGAAGTGCATGTGGATGCCCCAGAATGGCAATGCAATCAATAGGTGCATATGTCATGGAAAGATTAGGAGCAACATTAACCAAAACTTGAAGGAGAAAACTAAAGAGATAAAACTAGGAATCTTTTTACTAAAACTTTTGTGTTGTGCTTGTTTGAGTAGTTCCTACCAAGTGGAGTTGCCAACTGAGATACAAAAATTACAAAAAAATATTGCTCACCTCAGTATGTGTAGTTGTACTAATTGGGAAGGCTTGGCTTGCACTCCTTGGAAACAAAGCCAAGATGTTATCCTCTAGAAATTCCTAATGAAGAACCTAAGGAGTTTGGAATCTGGATAACTATAGAACTATGAGCCAATGTCACCTTGTTGAAGTCCTTTCTCACTTTAGGTTGGTGCTTTGCCAACCCTAGGGGGCTTCCCTAGTGATCTAAGGTTTGATCGTTAAGTGTATGGGGTGCAGGTAACCTTAACTCTTAGTTTATTAGCTATTGCTTAGGATTTATTAGTTGTTGTTTGGTGCAATTTTAACTAAAACTCAACCAATAGATTTGGCAGAGAGAGTCGATGCATGGGGGTTTGAAAGAACTGGTGCTAGGGTTCGAGTTGTCTGAGGGCTCAGCATATGGCTGTACAATAGTTGGGGGGCCATGGCAGGGCACACCCAGTCCTCTTCGAGGGGAGGGCAAGTTCGATCTCCTTAGGGATTAGTCTCAATAGTTTCTAGAGGTCAATTCCTTGCTTCTGATGTAGATGGACGAGTATACTCCAGGATGAAGTGATCCAGGCAACGATCTCCATTGGAATTCTTACCCTTCAATTGTAGTGATATGGATAGCTTGATTTGTAAGGTGGCTCCCAAAATTGATGGAGCTGCAACTCTTAAGATTAATCAAGAGGAAGAATGGCCACCATTGCCTACCAACATTGTGCTTGGATCAAGTGAGGTAAAATCAAATCTTGTGGTTTGTCTGGATGTTTATTCAGAGACCCAAATTGTGTGGAAAGATAAGGCACAAAGATTGAGGGTTCTTCAAATTCTTTGGCGATGACTTTGTCGGATCTGAAGCTAGGGGAGAGTTCACCAAAGTCTATTATCATTGATGGAAAATGTTTAATCAATCATGAGGAGGTGCCCTCTTCGTTGAAGGAGTCTTCTTCTCAGGCCCTGACAACTATAAAACTTAAAAAAATGGCATCCTTGCACCTTTAGCCAACAATGACTTTGTAGGTGAAGGATATTTCCATTTTCTTATGGCTAGTAATAAGGAATATGTAGAAGGAAGACAAAACTTGGAGCGTTGTGGGGTGATTTTGTATTTTCTCCATTGCATGCTGGATGAGATAGCATTTGATAAATGGTGTATATTTAATTGGGAGGCAATTTTGGTTTTGGGCTATAAATATGTCCATCTTTTTTTCAATACCGAATTAGCAGCATGACAAGTCCTTTAGTATGGTACATGGAATATTTCGGTTTCTTTGGCATATGGGTAATCATGGTGATTTAAATTCAAACCAGAAGATAGAGGGCAAGTCCATTAACCTTTGTGGTCGGAATTTCTTGCTCTTTCTATTGACTTGAGGCCCTTTGTGGATCTGTTTTTTGATTGATTTGGGAAGGTTTTGATTCCAGATCACAGACGCAACTCGTTCTAAGCCAATCCATGGATTTGTGTAGAGGTGGATTTAAAGAAAAAGTTATCCCCATTTGTTTCAGTGATGACGATAGATGGAGTTTGACAAGAAAATGTTCATTATCTGAGCATGCCTAATGCTTTCTTTTCTTACCAGGCACATGATCACCTCATCTGTGACTGTCCTCATTATAAGCCTCTTCCAGGAGCTCTCCAATCTTCTGGTGATGTTGATGCTTCAGCTGCGATGGCCCCGAGTGGCAAGGTAAAGTTGTTAGTCGGTTCTAGCCAAGCGGTTAAGGAGGATGACCCTTAGGCTCCCGTTGAATGGTTGGTTCCTCCTTTAGTGCCTGTTTTCGATGACATGGTAGGTTGGATTGGGGTTTAAGAGGTTCCCAAAGGTATTGGAGGTTCGGTCCAGCAGTCGATCTCGTTTAACCTTGTGGGTTCTAGGGTTAACCCTTATGTTCAGATCATGCAGACAACCATCAACACCGAAACCCCTTACTTTATGTGATAAATTCCTAAGCATAAGTAAGACCTTAGGGACACCACAAAAGGGCTACCACTATTACCATAGTAACTCCTCCAAATTCTTTAGGCCAACTCTCCTTCAACTCTCCTTCGATACAAGATATTCTTATTTGTATCATTTGTATTATTTGTATTGTACTTCCTTTGGGAATTATTATTGATGTAATTGATCATGTAAAAGTCATTGAAAGAGTCAATGTAAACCCTAACTGTTAGGTCAGCCTAGGAAGATCCAGAAAAGATTATTTTATTGTGAACTGGACAAGTCGACCCAGTTAGGAGAGTCAAGTCGACCCTGTTGGGGAAAAAGGTCAAGTGAATGATTAGTATAAATGAGAGGCTTGCCCTCATTTGGTCACCTCACTCACTCATCAAGTTTGCATGAGCAGAGAGATAGAGTCAAAAAGAGTAGCTGCTTTTGGAGTCTTCTTGTTTTGGGTTATTGCACGAGGATTACTATTGTACTTTCTGACGAATCTATATTGAAGAAGTTTGCTGAGTTTTTCTGCCCCACGAGGGTTTTCCCAGGATAAATTATTGTGTACTATTGTCTATGCTGTGCTTGTTTATCTTTCAATGATCCTTATTGTTACTGCGTTTAAAATTCTAACATGGTTTCAGAGCTGGCTTGAAAGAAAACATTGTGCAGCTACTGCTACTGCCAGAAGTGAAAATTGGGGTTTCTCTTTCCAGAGGTTTTTCTCCACATATTGGCTAAAAAAGAGGGTCAAGTCAACTCGCCCTACTAGGGCGCCTCTTTCTGTGGTGGCATAATTTAGATCAAAGAAGTTTCATTTTTGGGCCCACCACTATAGCTCGAAAAACTAGGGCATCAAGTTTTTGGAAGTTTTGTCCACAGTTTTGAAGAAAAAGGACCTTTGTTCAACTCGCCTTGGGGAGGTGCATCTTTTCCTCCAATCAGTTTCTTAAGATCCTGAAGTTGAGAAAGTAGGGTTTCTTTTACAAACCCTAGGTCATTCTGCAGCCAGATCTCAGAAGTCAGCACTTGGTTGGAGTATCTCATTTGGTAAGCTTTACTATTTCTATTTCCATTTGATGTTCTCATTTATCAAGTTTATCAAGGTGACAATCACACCAAGCTTGGGGATAAGCTTGAAGGAGCAGACAACTTCCGTGCCTGGAAGTAGAGTGATGCTCATTCTAGAAGAGAATGAGTTGGACAACTGTATCAAAGAATAAGTTGCGGAGCCAAAGGGAGATGAGGACAAAGTCAAGCATAAGAAGAACTTGATAATGGCTAAGAGGATCATTGCTGATTCCATCAAGGATCACTTGATCCCCCACATCTCATCTCTGCAAACTCCGAAAGAGATGTTTGATGCACTGAAGAGTTTGTTTGAAGGAAAGAACATCAATAAAAAGATGACCTTGAGAACTCAACTCAAGGGTGTGAAGATGCAAAGCAACGAAAACATTCTATCTTACTTCACAAGGGTCTCCCTTATCAGAGATCAACTAGAAGCTATTGGAGACCATGTTAAGAATGCAAAACTTGTAATGACCACCTTGAATGGTCCTCCAAGATCATAGGAGTCATTTATTCAAGGGATATGTTCCAGAAAGAAACTTATTAAATTTAGTGCACTTTGGGAATTTCGCACTCAGGAAGAAACAAGGATTGAAGCCAGAGAAGAGAAGTTAGGTGAAGAAGATAATCAAGCTCTGGCACCTCATGCTAAGAGAAGCAAGAAGGAAGATCATCATCACAAGTCTAGATGATTCCACAAGGGTCAAAGACCTCCCAGAGATTACTCAAACTTCAAACGCTACAATTGTGTTGAAATGGGACACATTGCAAGAAACTGTCCCAAGAAGAAAGACAACAACAAGAAAGGAAATAGGAAGAAGCATTATGCTCATGCTGCGGAGGATGATGAACCAGTAAAGAAGAAAGCAAGGGAAGATTGCTCAAGTGATGAAGAATATGTCTTGAACTTTTGAAGAGCAAGAGGAAGGCTTGCTCAAATCAAGCATTGGTTCATGATACTATGGAACCAAGTGAACTATGGCATAGAAGGTTTGCATATATACAAGGCTTTACCGATCGTAAGCAAAATGGTGACTGGTCTACCCGAGATCCAGACAAAACATGAAGGCATATGCAAAGGATGTGCACGAGGTAAGAACGTGAAGAGCTTGTTTTCAAGAAGTGATGATAAAGCAAAGGAGATCTTGAATCCAATACATGAGGACCAAGGATGAAGACTTCAAAAAGTTCCATACTAAACGAAGAAGAAGATCAAGGTCTTCAAAATCGGATGATGGAGCAGAGTACGTTTCTAGAAACTCCACTAACTTTTGCAAGGAGGCAGAAACCAAGAGGGAGCCTACGAAACACATGAAAGATAAGTATTTACTGTCATTTTGAATTCTTGAGTATTTTGAAAAATATTGCTCATAACAGTTACTTGTGGATTTGTGATACAGTTTTCTTTTATGCACTTATATATGACTAAGATTGACTAGCAGTAGGCTCATGTAGTGCATGTTATGGGTATGTGGCCTATAGTGCCGTACAACATCCCACGAGCCCCTGATGGAACTAGTATAGGATGAAACCTCTTTGCTAACATGTTGAGAGTAGTGCACGCTCTTAATAGTTCTGGTAGAGATGGAAGGCATCTAGATAGTTACCGTGTGTACTCGAGATATGAATGAGTGTTGTGCTGGAGCATTGGCTCAGATGCATTGGTTACATGACTGTGTACATTATGCATAAGAAGTTATCATTACATGAAATGATACTAATGATATGACTAAATTGGACTTGTAGGAAAGATCGTGTGCTATGACCTACAAGAGAAGGATGATAAAACTTGTTCAAAAGAACAAGTGATGAAGGTTCAAGCAAATTTACAAAATCAACATACTACAGAAGTAGAAGGTAAGGTTCATGGTTTCTCTCAGAAAGAGGGAGTCGATTGTGACGAAAAGTTGTTCCCTGTAGCAAGGTACACTTCAATTAGAGCTATATACTTGCGATAGCTGCAGTGGTGAAGTGGAAGGTACACTAGATGGACGTGAAGACAACTTTCCTGAATGGTGTAGTAGAAATGAGACACATGACAAGCAAACTCATGTGTGCAAAATGAAGAAGGCCTTGTACGGTTTGAAACAAGCACCCGGGATGTGGTGTGGCCGAATCCAGAATAGATATGCAAAATAGATCCTGAAGAAATTCGGGATTGCCATGGACACATCTATGGCATCGATTCTGAAGTTGCCGTGTGATACTTCTTCAATGATGGTGGATGCCATGATATATAGGCATATGATTGGTTCATTGATGTACTTAATGAACACAAGGCCGGATCTATGCTTTGCGGTGAACACTTTGAGTCAGTATATGGTAGAACCGAGACGAGTTCACCTAGTTGCGGCAAAGCATATGTTGAGGTACCTGAGGGGTACGGTTGATTATGGTCTCATATATGCATCAGATCAGAAGATTAACCTGCAGGGTTATGTTGATGCAGATTGGGCCGGGAGTGTCACGGGAGTGTCAAAGATATTAAAAGGGAGATAACCCACAATTAAGCTATTCTGAAAAAAGGAACAATGTTACCTGGAATTTAGTCCTTAATACAATTTTTTTTTTGCAAGAAATTTCCAGCATCCACATATAGCAAATTAGATTCAAAACATGTGCCTTGAACTCCAAATAACCTTCAATAAGGCTTCAACAATTAATCTCTAGAGTGTTTTTACTCAAACTTTCAACAACCATTACAATGGGAGGGAACCTCTCTCATTTAGAGTTAGAGCTCAAATCCCTCCAAAATAAAACAATAAAATCCATGTTGTAGATCCAAGATCTTTCCTAGGAAAACATAAAGAAATAATATCTCCTTACTATCTCCTAAAGACAAGTCAACATGTGGATAAATAAAAGAAGGAATAAGTGGTGGCCATGTCACTTGGCTCATCCTCAAAGACGAATGTCTCTTCTAGATAAAGCTGGTTGAACATGTAAAATGATCCAAGGCTCTACATAGACCTTCTTCAAGAAGAGCGGTCCATCAAAGATCATCTATATGTGTGTCAAAGTGCCTCAAACCATGGAGTGCTCTACCAAAGTGAGGGAATGAAACTCCATAAATGCTAACCACATGCTAAAATTAGTCCAATTGTGAGGATGTCTCCTCCAAAAGCTCCACAAACTCGTCCTCCAAGGTACAATAAACATCAATGAATGTGGCAAACCCTAGATCCATGAATGACATGCATTCTAGCATAAAATTTAAATCCATGTGCTTCATCCTCAAAATAGGCTCTAGATCCCTAGAATAAGGGGACGACCCCATCGAATCTGCATGTGAAGTGGTCAAACCTCAATAAGATATGCCATAAAGTAAGTATCAAGGGAGCACTCCCCATAAGTGAGTGGACAACCATGTCAAGAGAACATCCCAATGCCAAATGCCCCCCATAAATATAGGGAACTCACCATCAAGTGAATACCAATGATATGCTAACCAATATAGCCATTGGGAGGCTCCAACATCTAGGAATTTGTGCAAAGGAAGTGCATTCTCTCGGAATGATGAGTCAACATGCTCAAGATGCCATCACGATGCTGAAAATACCCACATATGCTAAGGTGCTACATGACCAAGGCAAATATCATATGAGAGTCAACAAATGTAGTCATTGGAGGGTGATCCATCCATGAAATATATGCAAATGAGGAGCACAACACTAAATGAGCCACAAGACATGCTAATCAATCCATAGATGAGAGAAATATGCCTCATCCAACCAAGGTGCTCAACTAATATCAACTAATGGTGGTACAATTAACAAGCTAACCACTCTAGGAGCAATCATAGAAACTTGACAAATGTGCAAGTGAACAACTCCCATTAGAATGCCTTGTCACGCACAAAGTGGTCAACAACTAAATTGTCACAAGGGAAGCAACTCAATGAAAAGCGTGCACAAGTAACATACCCCTAGTCCATCAAAATGCTCAACCAACATCATTTTGCTAGCCTTTGATAAATGTGATGAAAATGCCAAATGATGATAATCCATAATAAACATGCATCTACATAGGAACAAAAATGTCTTTGCAATCAATATAGTTTTCACACAACTTGCTTGGGTAGGGTCTTCAAATTGGGACATGATTTCTTTCCAAGGAGCTTGAGAGCAGACACCTCAGAGCTAGAGGACAGGCGGGATTCAAATCGGCATACTAGACCACTGATCGCATTCTCACACTTTGGGCCATCATCGAGGAGGCACACCATCACTCTTCGAAAGTTTATTGTTTTTTGTAGACTTTCAGAAAGCATTTGTTTCCGTCCCAGAGTGACATTGTTCCAATGAATCAAAGACATTGGCATTTTTGAAACCCTTCTCATTGTAAATTTCCTTTAAATCCAATCTTGAGTTAAAGTATGCCAGATTATTTTAATTAACCCAATTACTACTTTTAACCACAAATGGATTTCTTCACTATGCAGCAGAAAATAAAACACTAAGAGAAATATAAGATCAATTACATCAATGAGAACAAAAATCTTTTTGGATATAAGCCCTCAGATAAAACCCAAGATGGGAATACCGGTGCAACAATCTGAGAAGATATTTTATTATGAAGATATAGAACAAATACAATCCAGAAAATCGATTTACCCAACTTGGCAAAATTAAACCTCTGCGAATCACTAAGAAACACCCCACAAATCTGTACGGCCCTTTGCGTCAACTGTACGGAATCCATACGGTCTTTGCGTCAGCAGTACGGATGGATCTGTACGACCCTCACACGTGCAGACTGCTGTACGATCGAGCTGGTACGACCTCTGCAAATCAGTGCGACCTCCTTCTCTGCAAATCCGTACGGTCTCTTCCTCTGCCTGATCACTCTGTCGATCCACTGGATGAATGCTCCTCCGTCTTCTCTGAAAACTTCTTCTCCAAACTTCTCTTTCTCACTATCCGGCTGAAAGCTTTGAGTATGAATTCTCTCTTTATCTCTGTGTGTCCTCTCCACCAAATCAATCCTCCTTTTAAATCAATGGCCAAGTGAAAACCCTAACATCTCACTATGGATCAATGGATGAGATCCTCCAGTGAGATTAATGGCCAAGATTAGATTAGTCATCACCTAAATTATTTTCACTTGAACTTTATATAAGTGACTCCATTAAGTCAATTGACAATTGATCACTTAGTGCACTTTTCCTAAGTCTAAACTTTGGAAAATTACATGAATACATTTGGCTTCTTGTTTTATGTCTTCTAGCATGCAAGGACACATGCAATGATAGAAGACCTTCCTTGTTGCCACTTCTAACATGCATCGCCATTATGAGATTATATGACTCGATCCTTAGTCGCCTTCGCACAACCCACGGGATATTAGACTTTATCAGGGGTACCATTGGGGTCAATTAGGGTTGCCCTACCTCCCCTACTTTACTTGGGATATACATCGACGAGCTAGAGTCCTTCCTACATGAGCACATCCATGATGGAGATGGGTTACTTCTCCATTAGGTCTTGATCTTGATCTTGCTCTTTGTCGACGATGTGGTCCTCCTATCCTTCCCACTGGAGGGGTTGCATCAACAGCTAGATGCCTTGTCCCTCTTCTGAGATCTTCGTTAGTTAATGGTCAACCTGGGTAAAACCAAGTTCATGATGTTCAACTGGTCAAAGAAACTCCTCACATAGCTTCATTTCTTTTTTTAGGAGAGGAGATTGAGATCACTGGCAGCTATACCTATTTGGGGTACAGTTCACATGACCTCGTTTTAGCTTACGGCATGCCCTTCAACCTCTAGTCAACAAAGGATACCGATTCTTAGCCCTTCTTAAGAGACAGTGCTTCAACTACCATTATTAGGACATCTTGTCCAAGATGTCTCTCATGGACACTATAATTTGACCCACAGTCCTCTATGGTTCAAATTTTTGGGGGCATTGTCTACTAGACATTGATTGACATTGATTGGGCCTCAATAGAGGGAGTGTAGATCCTCCTCCCTTGCATCATCAAATGCAAGTAGATAGTTCTTTATTCCATCATACTTACAAAGTTTTGTGCCTGCCCCTTTCAGCTTGAGGGTGTGTTCTGTCTTGTCTCACTCCTACACTGACTTTGGAGCTTTGCTGACTCAACGATAGGGCAAGATCGGTACCTATATTGGCCTATCTCTCATCGCAATCCATTTGTAATGTTCTCTTCTGTTTAATCACAGAGGACCATCCCGCTAACCTATCTAATTCCCATAGGTTCGAGCAGGTACTGACATTCAGGGAATTGACTGAGGATTGATATCATTCAGACCAAAAGAAGCTCTTAATCATGGTTATTAGATCATCAGCAGATAAAAGAGGGCCACAGGAACTAGGGGCCACCTGCATGCATTACATGCGGGCCATATTTCATGATGCATGCACATAAACACCTTTATTAAGCCTTCATGCACATAGAAAGCAATGCATGCAAGTCAACTGAGAAATAGAAGAGAAAAGCGACCTAGGCATGCAAAAGTTAGGGCATGCACTGTCAAAGTTATAAAAGAAGGATAAAGTAAATGATTAGGTTTGCTTATTGATTATTGATTTGAGAATTCGACTTGGAGAGCTCACCTTACCACCTTACCATCATAGGTTCTTGAGTTACTGCCTCTTGCTCAATTCCCCGGTGGTGATTGAGAGTCCTTATTGAATTTTTTTGTTGAAACTTGTTGATCTTTTCTGAATTAATAATCTGGAGTCATTAAGGAAATTTTTTATTGGAACTTGTTGATCTCTTCTGAATTTATTTTGCTGAACCTCTCAATTTGACAAATAGTATATATTTATACATATACATATGTGTATGCACATCTAGATTTTTGATATTGCATGGACTGAACAGATTCAGGTTTCATGTAGGATATAGAGAGGATGATGTCTATTTTTGTTTAAGCATTTGTATCAAGGGACTCCTTGCGTCATGATAGAGAAATGGTTTTATACATATACACGTGTGTAAGTACATCTTGTTTCTGATCTTGCATGGATTTAACAGATTTAGATGTCATGTAGGATATAGAGGGCATGATGTCCATTTTTGTTGAAGCATCTGAAGCAAGGGACTCCCTGAATGATGATAGAGAACTGGTTCACACTTTTGAGGTTTGTCAGTTTCCCAGACAATTTTTAGTTTCACATCATGTCAAGCAGGCAACCTCTAAGCAATGGTCTTGAATGAGTTTTGAGTTAGACTTTTCTTTAATTTAGAATTTGCAGCAAGGATGCCTTTGCTGATTAGTTTTCTCATCTTTGTGAATGACAGAGATTGACTGCACTTGATGGAAAAAGGAGGTTTGCATTGGCTGCAGCTTCTTCTCACAAGGAAGAGGCTGGCAAACTGAGGTTAGTAAAAGGAATGTTCAGTATTCATGTAAAGCTTCAGGTCCTTGTCATATAAATTCTTAACTCTTCTCAACTAATTAGACTGTAATTTACAATACTATTCTGCACCATATTCGGTGTTCATTACCCTAAATTTCAAATTTGCAGATATCATGAGACAAACATTGAGGCTCTAAATTTTCTCTGGAGTCTAAAGATCATCATGCTATGATCAAATCTGGTGTTTGCACATCTATGTGGTGGCCCACCAAGTTCTTCTAGCAGAAATCTGAATACTGAAATGCTGAAAAAGCTGTTAAGTATGCTGAAAGTTGAAGAACACCTGAAAGTCTACTTTCTACATGTGAGGTCGAGTGGCTCTGAATCCACCACCAAACATCCTGAAATGGGGGCCCTACTTCAACCTTTAATGTTAAATTTAAGTTATCTACCTTCTTCTACACATTTGTGGATGACATCCCTAGTAAATATGTTGGCGTAAACTAGTGCACCTCACCCAGGGGGATTTGAAGTGGGCACCTGCTGGCACGGACTTAGCCAAATGCCCAGCAACATTGGTGGCAACCAGTTGAGCTAACCCCTTGGGCTAATTTACCTTAACTTATATTATACTTCCATTGATTTTAAACATTAGCATTAAAAATTAATAGTTAAATACAAATCTAACAATTGCCTCTCTCTTTTTGTTTTTCTTTTCTTCATTTAAGGATTGGAAACACCAGCTGAATTGACGGAAATATTTCTCAACAAAGCTGAAAAAGAAGGCATCCAACAGAAAAGAGTCATCCAAAAGGAGAATTGATGTAGTCCACAGCTTGTACATCTTTTATCTCGTGTACATGCCATAGATCAAAATCCAACTGAAGACCAGCTTTCGAAAGACCAACTGCATCTTCATTCCTTTCCCTGTATATATGATGAAATGAAAGAGAGTTAAAGTTTGACTTGAAAAGATGGATCTCATCGAAAATGGGCCTTAAATTGTAGTTTTCTAAATTATTAGTACTTGACATCCAATTTTCACATCCATCAAGTCACCAAAAATTTGAGTATCTGAGGGACTCAGATCCCTTTTTCTGCAGCCAGAAACAATAATAGTTCAAGGGCCAATGACTCAGCAAATTACTTTTGCTGAGGCCCGCTTTGAACTTGAAGATATGGGAGTCATTGAGATAAACTACCCAGCCGGCTTCACAAATTGAAGGGTTCCCTTGATTGGTCCTGTTACCAGCTAAGTTGTACTTAATTGGATTTTCAAACGAGCGTGCCAAAGTTGAACATGTTTCATGTTCTTTACCCGCATTTAGAAGTCCATCAGGCCTTTTTCAAGGCCCTTTTTTTTTTTCTTCACATGTTCATGCCCCGCGGGGTTTGTAATAAAGTGTGCTAGCATGGTATTTTTATGTAAAGGACTTGGCTTCCTAGGACTTATCAATCAAGTCATGTATTCCAAGGGGTTTTTTCACTTATTAATTATGTTTTGCGTTTTAGCAGGGCATAATTTTTGAGTTTTTCTCTTGCTCCTCCAAAGCTGGAATGCCTGGCGTTGTGGTTAGGCCTTAGGAGGTTATTAAAGTCCATGGGTCAATGTATATGAACATGCTAGAGACTAGAATAAAATCATATGGACATGTGCTAGGTCCCCTAGGTGTTTTTTTTGAAGTTTCGGAAAAATAAAATTTTCTTGTAAAATCAAGCTATTTTTAATGGTTTGATTAAATAAATTAAAATGTTATAAAAAAGTGGTTAGGGGGTGGAATTAGCCATGGGGGTGCTCGTTTTCAAACTCAGAGCACTTACTTTACCCCTAAACCCACTTAGAGGGAAAAATTCATGATTATTCATCACTTAAGGTGATTTTCTCTCGAAAAAGCCAAAAAAACTAAATAAATGGCCAAATAAGACATCATAAAGTAAATTTGGGAATTCCATTGATTGAGGAAAGTGGTTGGGGCCTATTTTCTTGTGATTGGAAATCAATTTTGGGAGAATATTGAGCAATATTGGGTAGCTTTGATTGAGGATTTAACTCCCTAAGAAGGGGGGCACATTCCACCAAAGGGGGGCGCATTCCATGGCAGCCATGAAGCTGATTTTGTGGCAGCCTTGAGGCTGATTTTGTGGTAGCTAGAAAGTAGGGTCTAATCCCATAAATTTGGGAATCAATCCCCCCATCAAGGGAATGCGCCCAAGCTGCCATATGGGCCCTCTTGGGGCTGTTTTATCTTATTTAAGCAAGCCTCTCATCCTCCATTGCTCTCTAGTTGGAGTTGGGATTTGAAAGCTTGCTTCATTGTAACTCTTGCATTACTTTTGTTGAGAAATAAATGAGACTTTGGAGGTCACTCTTGTGCATTGCTTTTGATGAGTGGATGTACTATCTTGGTTTAATGGAGGTAATTTGTACTTAGGCTTTGTTTTGCATTGGCATCAAAGTGTAGCTTGTTTGAAGGATTGGTAGCAATTTTATGAGAAAGGTTAATTTAGTTTGATAATTGTTTTAATTCTATGAATGTTTGTGTAGAGATCTTACTTGCATTTTTCATTTGTTTATGAGCATGAAATATTGATTTCTTACAAATATATGTCTACACTTGATCTCTTGTTTGCAAAGTTTGTGATGTGCAGGTTCTCTCAGTTGGATAAGGGTGATTCCATGAAGATGGGTAACTCTTTTTGGCCAAATATGACGGTGAAAAACATAAATTTTACCCATGTATTAAATTGAATCCCTCGAAACTCATACTTGCCACATGAATTTTGACATGCAGTTGAAAAACGAAATGTAGAGAATTATGTTGGCTTTCCAATGATATTTTTTTTGAAATATACCAATGTCATATATCATGTTGAATTTTCATTTAACGAAACGTGTGTACTTAAAAATTTGAAGAGCAATTAACAAGTAGTTTGTGTGCATGCACAATAATTTAATGTTAAAGTAATAATTTAAAAAAATGAAATATGTGAACGTGATCTAGACAGAATGCACTAGGGCTTACATATTTTTCTTTTAATTTTTCACGAAAAAATATATTTATTATTATTTTTCGAAAATGACCAATGAATATTTAAGTCGCATTTTGCACACATGTGTGTGCGTGTACGAAATCTTTTGATTTTTTACATAATTTGCAAAACTAAAAATACCATTTTAAAGAGGACGCATTTATCTAGGGCTTGTGTATTTTTTCAATTTTTTTGGATATGTATTTTGAATTTTGTGGATTTATCTTTGAGCTCAATCGAAGTTGTCGACAGGGTTTTTTAGGGCAAGTTTTAGTAGAAATTTAAAAACAAAAGACATATGAAGATAAAAATTCGTAAATTTTATATATCTGGATAGAGGATTCGTTGACGAATCCAATGGTATAAAGTCCGCTCATTAATGAGCATTTAATGACATGGTTTAACTCTGTGGAAGGCAGACAAAACTTTCATTCTGCAGTGAAAAGGGCTCTCGACCTGTTTTTTAAGCTCTCGATCGAGCTAAATACCTTGATCGAGGGTTTAACAAGACCTCAATCGAGGTATTTTAAAACCCTCGATCAAGTGCCTGAAATGAGCCTTTTTATGTTTTTCAAAAGCTAGATCAAGCTTTTGCGAGCTTTTCAAAAGCTCTATCGAGATTTTGCGAGCTTTTCAAAATCTCGATTGAGGGTTTGCGAGCTTTTGAAAAGCTCGATTGAGGGTTTTAAAAGCTAGATCGAGCTCTTGTTTCAACCCTCGATCTAGGTCTTTTGAAACCCTCGATCGAGGTATTTTAAAACCCTCGATCGAGCTTTTAAAACCTCGATCGAGGGCTTGAAAATACCTCGATTGAGGGTGCGAAAAACAATTTTTTTAGCTTCCATCCGCCAAAAATGGTGAACCACCTTCGTGGAATCACCCATAAGTGAAAATCTTTCTTGTTTCTTCTCTTTTCTAACACCTTTTTTGCAGATATAGTCCCTCGTTAGTCCACAAGCAAAGCTCCGAAGATTCTCATTTCACCTCAAGCTTTCCCCCTTCTTCCCCTCTCTTCAATCCTTTTTCTAGTTACTTGTTATTGTCAAAAGAGTAATAATAGATATGCATGCTATTTTCACATTCATAAGTAGATCTACTTCCTGCTCTTTAGATCTAGTCAATTTTCTATAAAAAAAAAGCTTTATCATTCTTATATTAGATCTCTTTTGTTAAGCGTTTCGTTTCAAGTTATAAAAAATCATCCATTCTAAAACTTGAACTAGAATGCTTAACTTTGAATTTAAATCTAAATCTAGCAATTAGAGTGCTTATCATTTGCTTGCATTCTTTAAGAAGCAGGCAAAGATCACAAGGGAAGAAGCTTTTTAGCTTATTTTCCTTGGTTATTTCTGCCTTTTATTTCTTTCTTTTTACTTGGAATTTTTTCAAGTATTTTTGTAGGCTGTCCCAAAGCACTCTTAAAGTGTTTTTGGGTGTTTTCCACTAACATATGCTTGCTGGTTTTCTGATTTTTATGAACAGGTAGAAAGGCATGTTGGCCAAATTTTCAAGATTTGAAGCTTTTAAAACATTCCAGATACCTTTATCTACAAGCAACCTTTTTCCAAAAACATTGTAAGCCTACTGAATCCTCTGTTATAAAGGATCATAGGCATTCCAAGAGAGAAGGAGATTTGTAATAAGCATAATAAAGAGAGCAAGTGGGCTACTGGCACCCACACCCCATCCCCCCAGGGGAGAACTGTGTCAACTCCATTTTTGTGGTTTGTGATTTTTAGTTTAGATTTCTTTTTTCACAGCTAATAAAATCAACCTTGTTGGATCCGTTTCAACGACGGGGAACAAGCGCACTCAGGACTTAGCTTTTTTTACATTTTTTTAACAATTTCCATCTTTCTGAGTAGTTTTGTCTTTGCTTTCCCGAAGTACGGTGCCACGAAAGAGCTTGCTTGAGTAATGGAATTCGATCCGGAAAGACTCTTGGAAGTAAATTAACCAAGTAGAAAATCCTAATTTTGTTTAAAATAAACCAACGCTTATCTTCCCGTATGCTCTGGATCGCTGCAGCACAGTCCGATCAGTTGGTCAACCAGAAAGGGAGGTAAGCATTAGCTTAATAGGAAAATCCACATAAGCTAACCTTCAAAAATTTGGGAGGTCGCAGAGAGTGACTACCATAGAGTCAGGGGGATACTCATTAATTAGGTTCGTCCTCTCCTTGTTGGACACTTGGTAAAGCTGCTTATGCACTCAGTTCGAGAAGGAAAGTTTTAGTGGGCCAAACCAAGAAAAAACCCACTAATTATCATCACCCTTAATAATAAAATTTTCCAACTGAGACACTCACATTACTTACATGACACAACAAAGCACTCCAAAGCACTTTTTTGTTTTTTGCATCTTTTTATTGGGCACTGGTCTTTGTTATCACATATATAGTAGCCGGGCTACCATACACTATTTTTTAGATTCCAGTACACTTTTCAGCCAATTCCCTTACATAGAGATGCCTAGATGAGCATCCATTATGGATCATTATTATATCATGGGCAACAGTTTTATTCCCCATGCCATGACTAAGTTTCAGGACACTCAGAGAGAGCACTGATGTAGCCATTTAGCCATTTACAGAGCAATTAGTATTGCCAAGAGTTGCAGCAGCAGAGTTTCAGTGGACAGATGTTGGTTCAGATTGTGTGCATTCAGGTATATGACTCAACAGGTATATTCTTGTGTTATGGTTATATTGCTTTTATATTCATTCTTGTAGCATGTCTTAGCATTTAGTATCATGATCTGGCGATCATATAGATATGTGGACCTGGTTGTATCTTTATATATATTATATTGTCTCCACTCAAACATAGAAGTTCATTATCCATACTCATTGGTTTTACCCTCCCTAGGGAGAATAGAGGTGATCACTACCACCATCCTTGGCTTGCTAGTGTTGGTCTCATTATTCACTGTCTTCATCCATCCATTACGTCCCAATTTGTTTATTACTTTGACTTACTACTTGATTAGTGGCATGGAGGACCTTCCCCTGCTTTAGCCTCTGTGTTGGATGAGCTTCCCTGTTTTTTGTGTCTCGGCTCTGAGTTGGTGACAAAACTTGCTTTTGGTAAGTTGGATTGTAGTCCTAAATTATTCTGGTCGGTTGTCCCGATGTTTGGCACTGGCACGAAGTCCCCCTAGTCACTTAAGATGTTGTTGGCTAAAACTGAAATCTCATGTACTACTTATGGAAATCTATGTAAATTCGCCCAGGAAATTATAAACTCTAGAATGTGTTTCTTAACACACATGGGTAAAGGGAAAGAGCAATGAAACGCTATAAATACTCCTTGAAGAGTATAAGAAAGGTCCAAAAGAGCAATGGTTCTTAAACTCTATATCTAAACAACTGCTGACCTTATGTATATGTATAAACATTCCCTGGATGCAAGCTGCAATTAGTTGTGCTTCTTAGCACACTTGAGATCCGAAGGGTTATGTAGGCCAAAAAGGCCATGAAGTGAAATTAATGGATCCTAATGAACTTGGATCAGCTTAAAAGTAGACATGATGCCTAAGTTGAATAAACACTCTTTAAACAACTTACCCATTTGTGAGACACTGCCATCCCCCGTGTTATTGCTTGTCCAACATATGCTAGAGTGTGTATCCCCTTTCCATATCCAAAGTGTCACAATGTCAAGTTAGTAGTCATCCCTAGCCTAGCCTTTTAATTTTTAGCCTTCACCCTTCATTAGCAAATTGATCACAACTATGAAGTGAGTATGGTCTTGAAAGTCTGGTTTGACTCATAATAATAATTAAAAGCCTTATATATTTGTTGGTAGATCGCCAGTGAAATGATTACTTCTTGTTATAATTGTTACTTGAATGAATTGTAGAGCATGCTTTAACCTTTGACACTTGCAGCAGTTTGATGATTGCCTGAGTCATATTATTGGTCATGTTGACTTGGTCAAACCTAGTTTGACCAAAGTCAACCACATGACATGAGGTGGATAGACCTTAGATGATGCAGATACATATTATATGGTTTATTACAGGTCACCAGATGGTTCTATGCAGTGGTTACAGGTTTATGATGATGATTTGTGCTTTTCAATACTTTTATAGATTATTATTATTTGATCTGTTGGGCATATTGGATATTTTATATGATCATGCAGAGATCCATAGGGTGTATGAGTACACGCCTTAGATGGTTTTGGGCTCTCTGAGTCTAATGAGACAGTCTGTTTTCAGTTCCGGGTAGTTACAGTAATGATTGGCCTCAGTTGGTTATCCTAGTGCATTTTTGGCTTGTCAGATGGCCTGTCAGAGCAGAGGTTGGATTTGATTGGTTTTCCTAGGGCGCTGTGCATGGAGGGGGTGGTCCAGCCACTTGTTATTACCATATTACCCCCCTCCTAGAGAGCATGGTGGGCTCACCCTGACAGCACAGGCACTCCAGGAGGCAGTTTGGGCAAGTTCACATTTCCCGAGGCAGATTAAAAATGGTGAAAATGGCTACTGAAGGATTCGATTTGGGCTACTGAGGCAAGGGATTGGCACGGGATGAGTTTCGATGATGAGTGTGATGTCTTCCACACCTTCTCTAGTAGTTTCAGCTTCCAGTGGGACCCACACCCATCTCTCCGGCACTTTTTTATGGTTTTCTGGAGCCTCCTAAGGCTCACGACTTTCCCAGAGAGGCACGATTTGGTGTCTAGTTTGATATTTTGATGTTATTGTGCCATGGGGACACACTAGGGAGGCAAGTCATGACCCCCTAGACCCACCATGAGCTAGTTCTTATGTTTTATCATTGACATTTGGTGGGACCCCCCTCTCCTAGGGCGATTTGGTCCATTGATGTATTATATTTTATTATTGATCCATGTACTTTATGTTTAGCTCATCTCAACCATTGATTAGATCATGTTGATCTTTTAATCTTAGCCATCCATTCAAAAGGTGGTTAAGGTTTTGGTATCTCTCCATCCTATTTAAAGGAGAGAGCTTCTCATTGTAAAGGGTCTTTGGCTCTTGGAATCTTGATAATAGAAAAACTTCTTGTGGAAATTCTTGGGTCTCCTTTGCATCTGGTGTTCTTAAATGGTGATTGGAAAGTCTATTGCATCCTAGCATTTGCGTATTTGTGGTAAGATCTATCTTTTGTGGAAACTTTGTCTTGTTTACAGGAGGGCGACTTCAACTTGGGCGTTTTTGTAGGGCTTCCTCAACTCGCTCACTTGGCATTCGCTTGTATCATGGGGTTATCATTAGTATCATTGTGATCTATGCTATCTTCTTGTTATTTCTCTTGTAGCATTAGTCTTTATCTCTTGATGCATCAGATCTGATATTGTTGACGTTTGTTGTGCAGGAGAGAGGGCGCATTGGCTTGCTTGGGCATATCGTCTTCATAGAAAACTACTCCAAATCTTCTCAAATTGATCAGGTTTGCATAGCTCATCATCATCAAGGCATCTACAAGGTTATCTAGGTAAGATCCACAGGTTTGTTCCCTATTTCTTGGTTCCAATCCATTGGCATATTTATTTTATTGTTAAAACCCTAAGCTAAAATCTACTAAAAATTCTACAGATCAAATCCCTTGATCAATTGGCAAAACATTTCTGGGTATTGTAGATCGGGCAAATCCCAAAGTGGGTTGTCAAGGGCGTCACCCTTGGGGACTCCATTGGCCCATTTTCCTAGGCACTGAGCTTCTCCCAACCCTCACGACTTTCCTGACTTGGCCAATTTTTTAGTGTTTTGATCTTCTTTCTGAGACTTGGGTGCATTGATAATTTGATACTGTCATACCTGTCAAACAAGTCCATCTTTGGTATTGGTTAGCCCCAATCCTGTCCATAACTACCCTGCATTGGACACGGTTCCCAAGGCAGTGGATTTTCTCATCATTGACTAGTACCTTGATTCTGGATCTAGTGTTAAACCTCATAAGTCACTTGCATAACCAAGTTGGATCAATTTTACCTTGCTTAAGCCTCTTGATCCAATCCATTACTCACCTTGTGACTTCATCCATAGATCTAGGGTTAACTTCACCATACACCTTACGTACTTCATCCCTATTTGATTTGATTTGGTGTATTGGTCTGATCTCTCCTGTCGAGAGTAGATATGGGTCTCCCCCATTGTTGTCTTGGGCTAGGATAACATCAAGTGAAGATTTGCCTCGATTCGCGTGACAACCATCCATTGGGAGTCGAGGCTATCTTGGTTTCACTTGTTTGGTTGCCCATCCCCTCTACCATCCTCACGGATCCACCTTTAGGGGCAACTACAAGTTTGGTGATAACATTTTGGCGCCGATGCTGGGGAGGTAGAGGCTTACCTTCGGTGTCTGCGAGTGTCCGTGCGTTAATCCATATCTTATTGCATCCGGTATTTTGCCTTGGTGATTGCATTCCTAATTCCATAATTACTTCAATCACCATTTTAATTCACTCATCTCACCTCTCCTACGACATTCATTTCATTTCGGTGAATTACCTGTGTGGTTCACCTGGAGACTCCACCCCGCAACTCTACTAAGGACCGAACCCAACGTATTAATCTTAAGTTCTTAGAGCGTCCTAATCCTGAAGGAATCCCTGCAACTTATACTCGGAATAGAAGACAAATTAAAGAGAACTCATCCAATTTCTTTTGGAAGATTTCTAATCCTCCCTCTTCATCGAGTCATCTTTTTGGTTCTCCTTCAACCTCGTCTAATCCAATGGCTAGAACAAACTCTGGAAACTAGAATGTTCCTCCTCCACAAAACCCTAGTATTTTTGGAAGGAAGGCTAAGCCATTTCCTCTAGATTTTGCTCAGATCCAGGGGGCCCCTCATGACACGCCTGAAAAGTATTTTGAGAAAGTTCCCAAGTTTGACGGAGTGTCTGCTATCTCCATTGAAGATCATATTGATAAAGTCTGGGAACATATGGAAGCATATGGAGCATCTGATGAAGATGTCTTCATGAAGGGCCTTCTGGCATCATTGGAAGGAGATGTACGGAAGTGGTTTGATAGTTTTCCTGCTGCATCTATCACTGGGTATGACAACTTTGTTGCAAAACTCAATGGTGAGTGGTCCCGAAAGTTAGATGGGAAATTTCTTCTACATCAACTGTTTGACATTAAGAAAAAAGAGAATGAAACAGTCCATGATTTCAACATAAGATTTGATAAGACTGTAGCCAATATCCCTGAAGAGATCAAACCGAAAGATCAAGCAATTGTCATTCATTATTTGAATGCATTTGAAGGATGGCTCGGTTATCACTTAAAGGATAAAAACCCAAATGACCTAAAGACCGCTCAGTTCAATGCTAAGATGGCTGAGCAGAATGCATCATCTTTGGGGAAACATAATTTTTTCGATCACTTTGCCCCATCCACTTCCAGATTTGACCCTAAGCTCCGAAAGCCCAAGGAACCTGTGAATGAGCCAAAGGAATCAAAGGACACGTTAGAGACCATGCAAGAGATGATGAGACAACTAACTGTCCTGACTAAGAGTGTCGCTAGTTTAAATGATCCTGAGAGACATAAAAACCCTTATGGCCCTAAGCCTTACTGGAACAACAATAGAAGGCCTGAGGGAGATAACAATAGACGACGACCCGATTACCCAGAACATTATGAGAGAAAGAATGTAAATTGGTGTGATCAAACAAAAGGTGAACCTTCTGACACCAACTATCCTGATGACCAACTTGATAACATCAACTTTATCAATGATATATCATTTGATGATGATTTTGGAAGAATCCTTCTAGAGGAAGAGCCATGGGAGCAAGAAGAAGAAATTAATGATGAACCTAGCTCATGTTGTGCCATAAATCTCCCAGAACCAAAAGAACAACCAAAGATTCAAATCTATAAATGAAGAAACAACTCCCAACCTTCTTTCCTCGACAAACGTAAAGAAATTAATGAAAATAAAGAGGAAGAAGAAGATTTTTCCATTAATGATTATGATCTTAAAATTGATATGAAGAAAGAGTTAGGCAAAAGGAACTAGAACTGGTCATTAATCTCCTCCTTAACTCATTGATTTTGTTATTTTGCTGAGGAGTTCTTTGATGGCATTGGCCAAGAGAAGGCTCCTGAGGTTGTCTTGGAATCCTGTCACATTCAGAGCCTTAGTGGAACACAACCTAGTAGAGTTGAAAAGGATCCACCAATAAACATCCATTCTGCCATCTATAAAAGAAAGAACGGTGGTCACCCTCCCTTTTACCTTACCTTGCACATTCAGAATATGCTCCTCCACAACTGCATGTTGGATTCCGGAGCAACTATGAATGTCATGCCCTTACATGTCATGAAGGAAAAGGGATTGGAAGTGACTAAACCGTATGGAAATGAATGTGGTATAGATTCTCGACGTGTACAGTCCTATGGTTTGATCAAGAACCTTAGAGCTGATCTTTTTGCATGTTCAGACATTTCTACTATGATGGATGTAGTAGTGATTGATTTGCCCCTAGCATATGGAATGCTTTTATCTAGGAAGTGGGCAGCTGGCTTAGGTGGATACCTCATGATGGATCTTTCATATATTTGTGTTCCCAACTCCGATGGAGCTTTAATTAGGGTTAATAGAGAACCTTGCTATGACAAGCATTTAAAGACCTTTGAGGAAGGGATTAAGAACACATATGGGGATGAATTGTTAAATAATGCCAAAACTAATTTTGTTGAAGATGAGAATGAACTTTGGGAAGATGATCAAATAGAAAATATGTTCATGGTTATGGAAGATTCTGACTCTTCTTTTGAAGAAGAGCAGATAACTGAACTTGCTAGGAGGATTAATTTGGACTTACTTAGAAATGAATTTACTAAAGAGATAGAAGAATTGGGAAGAAATGAAAATCAACCTCAGGGTCAAGAGCCAAATAGTGAAGTGAATCAAGAACAAGCTAATGAAGCATTTCAGGAGCAAGTTAATGAGAACCCTGTGATTGAGGTTGATGAATTTGATGACATTAGGCGTGGTGAAAGAATTCCTTTTATTGTTAGAGAGTGGTTTGCCCTAACTGACCATAATAGAGAAAGGGAAAGCCAAGGGCTTGCACCTATTTATCCATGGGAAAACCGTCCTGAGACAACTGCTGTAGTAGAAGCTAATGAAGAGTCCGTTGTATCCCACTATTCTGATGTGGATGATTCCTTGTCTCAATTGTCCTTAGAAGATGGTAATCTACATCGAATTCATGATAACTCTTTAAGTTGGGAAGAGGATGCCTTAATTAATGATGCACCTGAAGGAGATTTTAAGTTAAACAATCTTGCTATTTTTCAAACTCCTTCAGACTCTCAAAACAATGTTTTATCTGCATATCCTCATGTCCCTGATTTTCTTCTACCACCTGAGTCATCTAGTCATCATAGTCATGATCTTTCTCACATTCCTAGTTCTTCGACATCTCATTTTAAGTTAGTTTCCACAGGGTTGGAACGTATGCGCATTCCAGTTCCTTCAGGGGAAGGCTCTAGTCGTAATACTGTCATATCCCATGAGCCACCTCCCTTGGAACAACACAGAGATTTCTGGACTGTAGGAGTTGTAAAAAATGTAGTGTCTCCTCATGAGGATGAGCCAAATGAAAGGGTCCAAGAGACGAGAAGAGAGATTCGAGAAGTCCTTGTTGGTAGGATAGCCATTTCTATTGATGGTGGTCTACCCAGAGTCAATGCAGTCCCTCCTAGGAGGAACTCAAACATTGTCACCCCGCAACCGCAAAACCTTGCTGAAATCCACCCTATACCTATACGTAACATTGGAGTTGTCCCTGAGTTTGTCAACAGGAATAGATTTCCTACGAGAAGTCAAGTTGTTATTCCGAACCATTTATTGAATATCAGATCTGGATAGGTTGATGATCTTTGGGTTGGACCATTCATGGTAGAGCAGTGCTTTGGCGATATGTGTTTCTTGACTACTGGTAGTGGACGACGTATATTACTTCCTGTCAACCAAAGGGAGTTGAGGGATTACATCCTTGACCTCACCTAGTGGTCTTATGTGGGAAACGCGGCAGGAAACCTTCAAGCCGCTCGGTGTGTCCTTGGGGGCAAGTGAGAGTGAAGTGCTGTCACCTGATTACTTGACTCCTCCGTCTAGGATTACTCCTAGCGAAGCCAAGGGGGGTGGTCCCTATAAAAAGATGCAAGGCTTTTAAACTATGAAAACAAAATAAAAGCTATTCTAGGAGTTAATATGATGAGATGGAAAAATAAATAACAAAGCATCATTTGCAATTTCAAATTAATCATTCAACACTACACATGATTGATATGCATTCACGACATTTTATAATGATAACTTAAAATAAAGAAAATTGAAGACTAGTGCCGAGAATATATGAGTGCGATTGCTGCTGTGTAAGATTGTGAAAGTATTGCAAGAGGCTTGTTGGTTTATTTTAAATTTATTAATGGATATTAAAGGAGTGGGTTAAATTCTTGGTTTGGCCCAAAAGAAACCTAACCTTTCGAACTGAGTGCTATAGCAGCTTCACCAAGTGTCCAACAAGGCGAGGATGAACCTTCTTAAAGTAGCCTTCTGACTCTCTGGTTTCCATTCATGCAACCTCTCGAGTTCTTAAAGCTTGGCTTGAATGGATTTTATTATTAAAACTAAGTGCCTTACACCCTTTTCTGATTGAGCCAAATGTTCACAGTATGCTGCAGCGGTCAAGAGCATACTTCAGGCTTGGAGCATTGGTTTGTTTTATTAAAGGTTGTGAAGTTGATGATTAAACTAAACTAAAACCCCAAGAGTATCTTTTCCATACACCACAGAATGGTGCAGTACTTCGGTAGAGCAAGGGGGTAACTTTTATGTAAGTTTTTAAGAACAATTGTATGATTGATAAAAACACATAAGCATATCATAAAACGATAAATGAGTCCTTGGAAGACGTTGTGTGCTTGGGTGTTTGTTATTTAATTACTAGAACATAAAGGAACTAATCTAAACAAAAAAAACTAAAATATGAAAAAATAAAAAAAAATGAAAATTGACGCAAACCCCCTCGCCCCTAGGGTGATTGGGGGCAGGTGCTGGAATAGCCTGCTGAGCTCTTTTTATTTTTGATTTACAACTTGGAAACTTAGAAGGAATATTGCTTTCCCTTTATCAATAGGGAACAAGTCAGTTTACAATGTTTGAGAGACAAACGAAATAGTGCTTGAAACCGGTTCTCTGGATGGTTCTGGAAGTTCCAAATGCAAAATTTTATTAAGTTTTTTGTTCCAACCTGCTAGGCATACAAAACAGACCAGCAAGCTATGTTGGTTAGAAAATATAATCAAAACACTTTAAGAGTGTTTTGATAATGCTACAAAAATGCCTAAAAAATAAAGGATCAAACTAGGATGCAAAAAACTACTTTTTGGATGATTTTTTATGTCTAACTGAAATTTAATTAACTTTTAAATTCAAAACTGATATGCATGCAATAAAAACCAGCGAGCTAATAATTTATGAAAAGCTTGAAAAAACACTCTAAACTAGTCGTTTTTCTTGATGCAAAAATTGCCAAAAATTGTGGTTTGAATGATAAAAGAGATAAAGAAAAAAAATGAACTAGTAAGACAAGCTAAAAAGCTTGTCTTGCTAGGATCTTTGACAGCCCTCTTTCAAGTTGCAAGCCAAATCATGCAAGCCTAATGAGCTAGATATGTCTTTTAAAATCACTTTTCCTTTGCAAAACTTAGATCTTTTGAAAATTTAGGTGCAAGCATAAGGAAGTTCTTTCACTAATGAACAATAAGATTTAGATTTAATAATCCCAAAAGTTCATTTCCGAGCCCTTGGAGATGAAGATGCAAATTGGGTCGACTTATACAACTGACTTATGATAGCATTAGTAAAAGGAAACTAGATCTACTTCTTAGGATTTTAAATTTTAGATCTAGAACAATATAGAAATCGTAACCAATTTAGATTTCAAAGCATGTTGAGCCAAAGGTAAGAAAAACCGAGTTTCGAGCTTGAAAGAGATGGGCGAATGGAGCCTTCATGAGAGTGGGAACAAGAGGGACTATGCTTCCGTTTGAAATTGCTTGGGAAATGACAAAGCTAACATGCATGCCCTTAAGCTCGGATTTACTTGCAAAAAAGTTCTCACACAAAAATTGCACAAGATGATTAAAAGCACTCATATAAATAAAATGAAAGACTTCTAAATACAAGCATTCAAGTAAGAGATGCAAAATATTTGAAACATTTCATACTATTGTATAATAAGAAACAAGCATCAAATCTTATTCCTTACCCTATTGAAATATAAATTCCCTTACAAGGTCAGATGCAATCCCAACAATATACAAAATATTTATGCAAAAATACAGGTTACCTCCATGTGTTTGAAGCATCAAGCATCCACACACGACATGCAACCACAATGTAGCCTCCAAAGCCTTCTCTTTATTTACTCTTGAACTCAAAAAATATTACAACAAATAGGAGCATAGGTTCCAGATCTATAATAATGGACCAAAGCACCTGCTTAAATAGCATAAAGCATGTAGAGGAGGGCGCACTGATCAAGGAGGGTGACTTCCTTTGATGAGGGCGTTAACTGATAGCTGGATGATGTGATTGGATCTTGATTGGAGTGCCAAAGGAAGAGGATTGCACCACCTCTCCAAGAGGTAGGCGACCTCTCCTTGGGATTATCACCACCCAACCACGAATTGCCATCTCACAAAGTCGCCCATGCAGAGAGAGGGCACACTTCTTGAACTTCTGTCAACTGGATCTTCACTGAAATGACTGGATCAATCAACTTCGGAGCTCAGATAACTACTTGATGACAGTATAATGTCTTTAGTCCAACCTTAGTTCAACTTCGGACATCCTCCATGGATTTAGGAACTTGTCCTTTTATTAATAAATATGTTTTTTTTATATTTATTTTGTCTTTTTTGGAGAATTTGAGTAAATATCAATTTATGAGATAAATACTTACTCAAAACTTAGGAAAAATGGGTTTATGGGTTAAATGGGTGCTCTGGCTTAGAAAATGAGCCTCCATTTATCAAAATCCACCCACAAACCACTTAATTATTACAATTTGAATTTTTTCAATTAAACCATAGGAAAAATGGTTTAATTAATTGAAAAAAATATTTTTTAATAAAAATTAAAAAATTGTCCACGGCCGCGAAAATATTTTTTTTAAAACTTGATTTTGACCACCTAGGGACCTAGGATATGACCATATGACTTTATTATAGTGTCTAACATTTTTATATATGTTATAAAATGGATTCTATTAACCCCCCAAGGCCTAACCACCAACTTTGGAGGTGTAGGAGAAAAACTTATCGATTATACTCGGCTAAAGGCAAAGCATAATTGTCAAGGGAAAAAGGTTCTTGGAATACCTTCTTTGGTTGTCAAGTCCTAGGGAGCAAAGTCACTCAAAGACCACCATGCTAGAACACTTTATTACAAACCCCGTGGGGCATTGTCATACATTACCAAAATGAAAAAAGGGGCCCTGAAAAGGCCACTGTTATCACATCTATGTTAGCTGGAGCTACCATACTGTAGACTGTGCGGCTGAGGACCGCACAGTACTTTTTTTCCAGATCAGAGATCAGCCGCCTTCAGACGAGGCACTTTTGTTCAGATTGCCCCTAGCAGATATATCAGAGGGGACAGATAGTTGTACAGTGTTACAGACATCGTCACTTACCACCTACCGCAGGGTCACCTCTTCCTTGCCAGGCTTTGACATAAGCCCATTTGAGACAGTTGCCTAGTCTTGTTTTGATCGAGACTATCACAGTATATTGCTGGTTTACTATGTTGCCCGGATTCAGCAGAGATCCAGTTCAGAGATAGCTTCAATAGCAGCAGGTATATGGTGCAGCAGGTATTGCATTTGATGATTATTGCTCATGATGTAGATTATACTTCTTTATACTTGTTAGTACACTAACTTTGCATGAGATGATATATTTGGTGATCTAGCTATTGTATGATGTGATTAGACCCTTGATGATGTCAGTCCACCTCTCCTGTTAGACTTTTGTATATGCACGCTGGGTCATGTCTCCTACACTTGGCATAGACTTGGTCACTTAGTCCCTCTCGGTAGCTGACTTTAGCTCCACTCTCACTTTCGCCATCCATCCGACTCATCCATGATACTTGTCCCTAACTTGGATTCTGATTTGTGATCCCGAGGACCCCTTCCCCACTGATCTCCGAGTTTGCCATGACTCCCCGTTTATTGTGCCTCGGCTCTTTAGTGTGTGAGATACACTTTTAGACCTGGTATTTTCTCCTGTCAGTTGCCCCCGATGTTGCAATGCAGTTAGGATTGTGTAGCCTCACCGGGTGTTCCCCATTGGTCATCGAAGCATGTATTGCTCACCCCCATTACCTTTGCAGTATGAGCACCATGTTTATATCTTTTGAGATATGTATGTAGCCCAAGAGGGCCTTGATGTAAATGAAGAAATTGTAAACCAAGCCAAAAAGGCTATTATGTTGTAAATATAAAATCTAGCCAAAAAGGGCTAAGTATGAAATTCATTGTAAAATCCATGCAATGTGTTTATAAACACACATGGATACTGGTCAGCCGTACATGTTAGCATTTGTAGTGGTTATTTCCTCACCTAGTCCTGCGGGGCAAGGAGGTGAGAGGGAGCAAGGGACAAGCTCAAGATTGTCCCCTAGAGTCTCAAGTTACGGTTTCCTGGACACCTAGTTTGGCGGCTCTAGAAAAGAACCTCACAGAGTCTTCGGGCACGGATGTGAGTTGTGAGATACTTGTTAGATGACTAGTGGTGGTTTCCCTGCACTATACCCATTTGTGAGGCACCGCCCTTCCCCGTGTTCTGTCATGGCATACTTATCTCAGTGGATCCCGCTTTCCCGAGTTGTCCAAAGGGTCACATGATCTTTATCCTTGTCTTCCCGTGCCCTTCGCCTTGTTGTCCGCATCACCTAAAGTCAACAAAGTGGTCAATTCTATAAGATGTGCATAGCATTTCAGTCTTTCTGAAGGTGGTGGGCCCACCTCACCAGGGACTTGTATTATCTCGGGATTTAATGTATTTTTGATCACCATGTTATCATCATATTGCTTAGTAATGTACTAACTTGTATAATTGAGCCTTGTCACTCCATGTTTGCACACAGGTATTTAGCTAGCACTATTGTTGACCAGTTTTGACTTGGTCAAACTGAGTTGACTAGGCCAAAAATGGGCTCGAAAAAATGTTGCGACCGGAATTTCGATTTTGGTCAATTATTATCTACAGGGGTCCCATGTGAGCATGCAGGTGTCAGAAATGCAAAAGATTGAAGCATTTGAGAAATTTTTAATTATTATTGGTCAATTTTGACCTGTTTTAATTAAAAATTATGGATTTTGGGCAAATAATGCCTAAGTGATGGTTCGAGGTCGTTCGAGTGGTCATTCCTACTACTTTTGGGGTCCACGATCACATTGCAGCAGACGGTTCGACAATTCGGGCACTAAAAGTGGGTCAAAAGCCCAAATTTCATCTTCAGCCATATAAACCAACAAAAATTACATGGAAAATAAAAAAATTGACAAAGGCAACTATAGCAATTGGCAAAAATCAATGTCTAGCAAATAAAAGGGTGATTCCTAAGGTAAATTGGTAATGTTTGACATTATATTTTGTGTTGTGGGGCCCTCATTTGCCCAACTCACCATGAGGGGCGAATTTGCCCATAGGGGGCGTTTTTCCACTTAGCAAAACTCATAATTTTGATGATATATTGTATTGGGATCTTAGTATAGTGGTATGGGGGGCTAAAACAACCCATAGGCACCCCCCAACCACCATTGTATTAGTTTTATGGGCCCCACGAGTTGGCCCCATCTCCACAAGTGCGCTACACATGGGCAATTTGCACCCCCAGCTAGGAGAGATCTCCTCCATTCGTTTTTGATGGTTGGGGATTGATCTCAGCCCTCCATTTTGGAGGGAATAGGGTTTGAGATTGAGCCATTCTCTATAAGAGAAGGCACTCACTCCATTTGTACTCCTTGGCATTTTCGACTTGCACTTGATAGAGAGAGAGAGAGACATTACATTTGCAGCTTGATACTTGGTGTTGTTTAGTAAATTTTGTGGTGATTGATAGCTAGTGTTGGATGCATTGTGGAGATAGTTTGTTGTGTCTTTCCATACTTGTTTGCTCGTTCATATTTGCAGCGTTGGTGGCCATTTGAAGAAGGGCGCTGTACTTGGAGCGGGAGCACCATTCCAATGATTTTCTCCAAAGTTATCCACAAGGGAGTTGTTATTTGCTTTCTGCTATTCAATTCCTTTATCTTTCAGCCATTTATTTGCTGTTATACTTGATTATTTGCTGCAGTTACTAATTATTATCTTGATTGTGGCAGGTACCCAGGTCGCCATTGGTGTCCAGTCACCTCTCATGCTCAAGGGAACTCACAGGCTGCTTCACACTTGATCTTCCGGGCTAG
Source organism: Larix kaempferi (assembly GCA_027924585.1). Taxonomy (NCBI): domain Eukaryota; kingdom Viridiplantae; phylum Streptophyta; class Pinopsida; order Pinales; family Pinaceae; genus Larix; species Larix kaempferi. The sequence continues at coordinate 1,641,187 of BSBM01000870.1, forward strand.
TCTTCACTCAAAGTTCACCATTTCACCATTTCACCAGGTACTCTTCATCTCCTTGTCTCTCCTTCATCATTTTCACTGTCTTGCTAAGTTGGAAAACATATAATAAACCCTAAAATACAAAAAAATAACTTCCCACCGTTAGAACTCATTTTAATTGAAAACCCGCTTTTTTTTATTTGAGCCTAATAGCCTATATCTTGAGTTTCATCAATTTCTGATTCCATTAACCCATATTTTAGGCACTGGTCCACCTGGCAAAAACGCCCCACCTAGGGCGTTTTTCTCTCTTGCAAGTTTGGGTCACTTTGGGGTTCTGGATATTCTTGATTCTTGTTTAGATCATCATTTTACCTTAGGGAATCAAGTTTCATCTTCTAGAAGTGATTACAAACGTCATTTTCTCGCTGCCCTAGGTCCATTTGATTCACTATTCAACCATTTCCCTAGGCAGCTCATTTCAGCACTTCACTTCTATTTTGTTATAACTCCCTTAATAATTTCAGCCATACAATCACTATTACAACCCTGTTATCCAATTATTTCTGATTGCTGGTCACTTATCACATCATTATCATCTCATTGCTTGTGTCCATTAATTGGCTGAAATCAAACAAAGGAGCTCGTCTACACTCGTCCCTTGCTGTTTTATCTCTCATTCTTTTGGGTCTGGGTGTGTTTTTTGCTTCTCGACCATAACTGGTTGAGTAGGGTCTCCCCCTTGAGTTGGCCAAGTGCCTCGTCTAAAGTGACAGTAGCCTTGTTCGGTGTGACTTCCGTTCATTCGAGCAGAGGACTTGGCTATTGCCGGTTACACCTTCCTAATTGTCTCCTCTACCGTCCCTATTGGGATACCTACCACAAACAGCTAGAGATTGTGTGATAACAACCACATTTGGATCTTTTGAACTCTGAAAAGCACAAGTAATTGTGCAACATTGGCGGCTATCTAAAGTCCAACTGAAGTGCAATTTTAGTTGGTAACAGGTCTCACTCAAGTGAAATATTTAATAATTAATGATTTAATTATTAAAAAGTGAGTGCATGTATTTTAGACCCTAGATTTTGTAATTTAATCTCAACCTTAGATTGGGTAGTTAGAAGTCGGTTACAAAAAATAAAGTACAAAAGAAGAGGAGGGGCATTGAGAATTCAATCACTATCAGAGAAAGAGGAAGAGAAAAATTGAAGAAGAAGAGCACCCAAGCAAGAAGGGCACAATTCCAAGAAAGAAGTGTTAAGATTATATGCTACCATAGACTAGATCGCAAATTCATTAGCATTCAATACATTATTCATAATAGCAGCATAATCGGGATCTCTGAAAGATACACAATCACAAAGCACAAAACAATATACCCTCGGAAACCCTCAAGGGGAAGAAAACCCAGCAAGAACTTCCTCAATATAGATGATCAAGTACAATGCCCTAAAATATGTATCACAAATAAGAGAGACAAAAAGAGCAAATTCTGGACTCAAGCCACTCCTCTTTCGCAAATATCTCTCTCTCCACTAATGCGAATTGCACAAGTTTGTGAATGAATAAATGAGAGTAACTCACTCTCTATTTATACATTACTTTTGACCTAACCTTTAACTCAGCTAGGTCGCCTCAATAATCCTAACTGGGCCAACTTCTCTAGGGAGACTCAATTACCGCTTATATTACATTCTCTTGGGTGCTAACGACCTGACTTACAATGGAGGTTTAACCTCATGACCTTTACATGACCAAATGTAATAATGACATCCCTGATGGAGGTAAAACATCCCCGACGAAGTTACAATAATAAAATACAAGTAGAATATACTTTGAAGTTAAGTTAATTTAACGCTCCCCCTTAATAAGAAGGGTATTCTACTGACAACAACATCTGCATGTGTAACTCTACACAACATCATCGGAGAGAGGAGGGCACCATCATCAACATTGATACATCTATAAATCATTGGAAGTTCTTCAACATCATCATCTTCAGCACTGGAGCATCCTCATCTTCAACACTGGAACATCAACATCTTCAGTACTGGAGCATCCTCATCTTCAACACTGGAACATCACCTGCAGCACTGGAGCATCCTCATCTTCAGTACTAGAACATCATCATCTTCAACACTGGAGCATCCTCATCTTTAGCACTGGAACACCATCATCTGCAACATTGGAGCTTCCTGGCATCTCATCATTTGCAGCACTGGAGCTTCCTGGCATCTCATCATCTACAGCACTGGAGCATCCTCATCTACAGTACTGGAATATCATTAGGAGCATCACCTGCAGTACACATGATCCTTCCTTTCGGAACTAGGGATCGTGGACAATCCTTCCTTTCGAAACCAGGGATTCAGTCCAAACAACTCTGGTGATCCTCCCTTTCGGAATAGGGATCATGGACAATCCTTCCTTTTGGAACCAAGGATTAAGTTCAACACTAGATCAACATTTAAGACTATCCTTCCTTTCAAAACTCGGGATTTCTGTCTAGGGATGATTAATCCCACCACAATTCTTGTAAGATATTTCTGTCTAGGGATGATCGATCCCACCACAATTCTTTTAAGACATCTCTCTCTAGGGATGATCAATCCCACACAATTCTTATAAGACATTTCTGTCTAGGGATGATCGATCCCACCACAATTCTTTTAAGACATCTATGTCTAGGGATGATCGATCCCACCACAATTCTTTTAAGACATCTCTGTCTAGGGATGATCGATCCCACACAATCATTTAAGACATCTTTGTCTAGGGATGATCAGACCCAAGACAATCATTTAAGACATCTCTGTCTAGGGATGATCGGACCCACTGCAACTTAGGATCAACATTTAAGACACTCTTTGTCTAGGGATGATCAATTCCACTGCACCACAGTATCATCAACACTACCCCTTTCGAGGGAAGTCCTTTCGGACTATACCAAGCTTGTCACGGAAGTGCTCAAACTTCACTCGAGACATAGACTTAGTCAACACATCTGCAACCTCCTCATCCGTGCTCACGTACTAGAGCTTTATAGCTCCCCTCTGCACCATATCACAAATGTAGAAATACCGTATTTCTATGTGTTTTGACCTCTCATGGAACATAGGGTTCTCTGTCATTTTATACAACTTTGGTTATAACATAGAATCATAGTGGTATCCAACTCTAGATCAAACAGACTTGATAACAACTTCTGAAGCTATATGGCTTCTCAACTCGTAGAACAAGCTGCAATATACTCTGCCTCTGCAGTGTTGAGAGCCACACTGGACTGCTTCCTGCTTAGCCATGAGATCATGGCTGACCCCAAACTGTAACATCCACTTGAAGTGCTCCTCCTATCTGAGACACTTCCAGTCCAATTGGAATCTGTATAACCATACAGTCTGAACTCATGATCTCTAGAATAATTGAGACCATAATCTATTGTACCTTTTAGGTACCTCATCACATGCTTTGCAGCTACAATGTGCACCCGTCTGGGCTTAACCAGATACTGACTCAAGGTGTTCACAACAAAGCATATATCTGGGCTTGTATTCGTCATATACATCAAGGACCCAATAATATGTCTGTATAGAGTCACATCCACTAATTCTGATGAAGTATCGGATAATAACTTCAAGTTGGTAGCCATGGGTGTGGCCATGGCTTTGCACTCCAACATATCAAATCTTCTCAAGATTTCCACTGCATACTTCCCTTGATTAAGGAAGATTCCCTCTGGGCTCTGCCATACCTTGAGACCTAGAAAATAATGCATTAAGCCAAGGTCTTTCATCTCGAATTCTGCAGCGAGCTTCTCTTTGCACTCTGAGATTCTCTTCTCATTACCTGTCAAGAACAAGTCATCCACATATAGCAATAATATGACCGGTTCATCATCCATAACCTTGAAGTAAAGGTTAGGATCAACTTTACTTTTAGTAAAGCCCAAGCTCGTCAGAAAACTGTCAATCCTTCCATACCAAGCTCTTGGAGCTTGCTTCAACCCATATAGAGCCTTCTTCAGTTTGCAGATATGCGTATCTTTGTTTTCAACCTCAAAACCTTGTGGTTGTTCTATGTACACTTCCTCCTCAATAACACCATTCAGGAAAGCTGTTTTCACATCCATTTGGTGTAACTTCCACTTCATCGTGGCTGCCAGTGCCATGATGGTTCTAATTGAAGTGTACCTTGCTACAGGAGAAAATGTTTCCTCATAATCGATTACTTCCTTTTGAGAGAATCTTCGAGCCACAAACCTAGCTTTGTATTTCTCAATACTTCCATCCGCAACATGTTTTATGTTGTATATCCATTTGGAAGATACCACACTTTTACCTTCTGGTTTGGGAACTATATCCCACACATCATTCTTCATTATTGACTAGTATTCTTCCTTCATAGCTTCTACCCATTCTTTCTTTTGAATGGCCTCGTCAAAGCAAGTAGGTTCTTTGTCTACAAGATCACACATCAAAGCCACATAACTGGAAAATGGCTTTGGCCTCTTGCTTTCTCTTGTGGAGCCTTATGGAGCTCCATACTTCTTAGCATCTTGAATAATTTCACGATCCCAAGCTGGTTTTCTCTTGCGATAAATATAGTCATGGATGGAGGTTCTTGGGGCTCCAACATATCATGATCTTCCGTAGTCTCATCATCGGGAGAGGGTGCAACCTCTGCAACTCTAGGAGGTACATCTTCTTCATATACTTCGATCACACCATGAGTCTGGCTCTCTCGTCATAGTCGACTTCCTCTACTTGATTTCACAAGTCTTGTTTATATTTGAACCATTGTCACTTGTTCTACAGAACAAGTCTCATCATTCCTTATTTGTAGGTGATCGTTGTACGATACTTCCTACAAATCAAATTCAATAGCATGGTTAGAAACATTTCATTGTTTCCGAAAACATATGCATAAAGCATAAGTCACACTATCATAATGCTATCAATAACATAACATTTATTCATACCCCACATTCATATGGTAACTTTCTAGATGCCTTCCATCTCTACCAGGACATTATTAAGAGTGTGCACTACTCCCAATATGTCAGCAAAGAGGTTTCACTCTAGATAAGTAGCAATGGAGTGTCGTATAGCACCATAGGCTACTTACCCATCACATGCATATCAATGCAAACATGTATAACACATATCTTAAATAAATGTGTACACAACTGGACACTATCATTTAAACTTTTAAACAATTTGATAGAAATGACAATTCAAATACTTATCTTTGTTTGTTTGGTAGGATCTCCTTTGATCCTAGTTTGCTTATAGGGATTACTGGAATGTCTGATGGTGAGCTCTTCTTCATCAGAGTTCCTGAACCAATCTTGTATGTTGCTTCTCCTATTTTCCTAGTGAAGCTTTCTGAGGGGAGTCCTTTTCTTCAAGATTGGAGAGAGTGCTTTGAAGCACCACTATTACAAAACATATTCTTTGATTTCTCCCTTTGCTTGGTTCCTGGGAGGTTCTTTTTCTTCGTCTTCAGCAAGGTGAGCATGATGTCTTTTATTGCTCTTCCTCCTGACTTCTTCTTTTCTGTCTGGACAATCTCCGGCAATATGTCCTATCTTATCACAACGAAAACATAGATAAGAAGAGAAGTCTCTTCGCTTGTAGTTTCCCTTCTTATACTTTTGAAACTTCTTAGGAGGATGGAATTCCTTATGATTTTCCTTCTTGAAATAAGGTTTTCCCTTTACTCTCTTTGTATGGGTAGCTAGAGCTTGATCATCATCCCTGAGTAGTGCTTCTCGATTTGCTACTCTAGTTTCCTCCTGGACACATTCTTCCCATACAACTTCGAATAGTAGACTTTCCTTTCTTGCACACATGGTCTGGATAAAGGAGTCCCAAGGTCTAGTAAGGCCATTGAGAGCAGTCATTACCAACTCATCTTCGTCAAGGGTGTCTCCAATAGCTTCTAGTTGTTCCTTGAATTGGGAAACCCTTGTAAAGTATTCTTGAATGGATTCTCCTTGGCTCATCTTTGTGTTCTTGAGTTGAGCTCTCAAATTCATCTTCCGATTTATGTTTCTTCCTTCATACATTCTAGTTAGGGCATCAAACATCTCCTTGGAGTCTTCTTAGAGGACACTTGAGGAATCAAGTGATCTCTAATGGAGTCTGCTATGATCCTCGACACGAGACACGACGACCCCGAAAACAAGACACGGGGGACACGTTTTATATATATATATATTAAAAAAATACATAAAGATCCACATTTAAAAAAAACTAAAAGTCTATACATCAATATGAATCATATTATCATCCAATTGAGATCTGACAATGATGAATCAATAATAAAATTATCAATGAACAATAACATTGAATCATGATCTTTGAGTTTGAACCATAAACTGCATATTTCATATTAAACCATCAAAATCAAAATGTATTGTTCTCAAATGTTTGTTCGTTATTGCTACAAAGGGTCGCGAGTGTAGTTGCTGCGTGTGCATTGTGCTCTATTCACGTGCCTCTTCCCTAGACTGCTCTATTCACGGGGCTTTGCCCTAATGTGCCTCTGCCCCGACTCACGAGCTATTTGTTGCTACAACAACTGCTGTAGCTGCTGCGTGGCTTCAACAAATGGGCAGTTACATGGTACACCCTCACGACCTCACAACCTCACTTCTCCACTCCACCGGCAAGCTCTCAGCAAGGAACCACGAGTCGGAAACAATCACGATCTCTGCAACTACGAGCTCTATTCTCCATGGGCACGACACCTCTCTTAAATCGTCAACAAAGAAGGGGCCCGAAAAGAAGAAAGACCATGTTTTAACCTGCGAGAGTGAACTTTTCACAGGACACGTGTCCATAAATCGTGACATGATCATGGCACGTGTGCGACACGTGCCAGATAATGTCACGATTTCTGGACACGTAAATTTTCGTGTCGGACACGTATTAGGGCACGTGTCGTGTCCGACACGTGGAATACGCGACACGAGCCCTCTTTTGAAGTGTCATGTTACTTAGCTTCCAACTTGTCATCAAGCTTGGTGCTTGGTGCCATCGCAACCCAGGGAGCATAAAACAATAAAGAAATCAAAATTTCTCAAAATGAAAAACTGAACACACCAAAAGATGTGCTTGACTGAGGCGAGTATGTTAGTGTACTTGGATTTTGAAAATTCCAAAATTTCACCCTTCAAAATTGACTTGCAAATTTCGGATCTGCAGTTTTTTGGCTTTTTCTTGTTTTCTGGTCCAAAGTCAAACTAGGGTTTGACTTTTTGGGGGTTTTACCCACTCAAAAATTTTGATCTTGTTACCAAAATTTCGCTTTTGGAGAGGCTCACTTCCCTATGCCTATTGCATTCAAAAATCCCACTTCTGTGAAAAGTCCTAATTTTTCACTTCCAGAGAGAGAGAGAGTTTTACCTTGTGAAAGTTGCTCTTTTCAGGCAAGCTATGATACCATGTTAAAATTATAAGCTACCATAGACTAGATTGCAAATTCATTAGCATTCAATACATTATTCACAATAGCAGCATAATCAGTGTCTCTGAAAGATACACAATCACAAAGCACAAAACAATATACCCTGGGAAACCCTCAAGGGGAAGAAAATCGAGCAAGAACTTCCTCAATATAGATGATCAAGTACAATGCCCCAAAATATGTCTCACAAATAAGAGAGACAAAAAGGCCAAACTCTGGACTCAAGCCACTCCTTCTCTTTCGCAGATATCTCTCTCTCCACTAATGCGAATTACACAAGTGAGTGAATGAATAAATGAGAGGAACTCACTCTCTATTTATACATTACTTTTGACCTAACCTTTTACTCAGCTAGGTCGGCCTCAATAATCCTAACTAGGCCGACTTCTCGAGGGAGACTATTTTACCACTTATATTACATTCTCTTGGGTGCTAACGACCCGACTTACAATGGAGGTTTAACCTCATGACCTTTACATGACCAAATGTAATAATGACATCCCCGACAGAGGTAAAACATCCCCAATGGAGTTACAATAATAAAATACAAGTAGAATATACTTTGAAGATACATTAATTTAACAAGAGGAGCAACACACATCCCAAGGAGCAACACACATCCCAAGGAGCAACACAGAATTCAAGACAAACCGTATAGTAGCCGTACAACAACATTTATTGCAGCCACACGTGTGGGCTTGAATCCCAAGGAAGCTGGCTTGAATCCCAAGGCATTTGGAAGGCATTTAATGCAGACCGTACAACAGTAAAAGAAGGCACGTGTATGCACATAATTTGAGGCAGACCGTACAACAACCGTACGACAAGTACAACAATCCATACAACAATAGTTTGACACGACTTTCGAGGTTGGCACAGTTTTCGAGGTTGGCTGAAAATCATCAATTAGTTTGTTGTTTGTGAAATTTTGCTTGTGAGGGTTGAAAGAGAAATTCTGTGTATTGAATTTTAATACTCTTCTTTAAGAAATTTTTTTCTAGGGTTTTCCCCAAGTGAGGGGTTTTGCCCGGTCAAGTTTGACCAAATCTCATGTGTTCAATGTGCTTGCATATTTTCAGTATTTGAAGTGGTGGTTTTACTTTCAAAATTTTCAAGTTAAAACCCTAGATTTTCAAAGTGTTTGACAAAATGTGTGAATGAGCAATTTCATATTTATGTCAATTTTCTTCATGGTATCAGAGCGATACTGAAGTAGGAAGCAAGCAAGTGTTTCACAGTAGTGCAGAAGAAAGTGTTGTGGTTGTCTTTATTTGTTTTATTGTAAGTGATTTTCCAATGATGAGTATACAGTTTGAGGACAGGTTGGATGGTGTGTCCAACTATGTATCGTGGAAGTTAAGAAAAACCGCAGTACTAAAAGAATGGAATATCTGGAAGTTTGCAAATAGTACCGTGACCAAGCCCACTAATAAGGATGAGCTTGAAGAGCATGAGGCTCTTGAAGCTAGGGCTCAGAGGGTAATCTTGGATGGGGCAGGAGTTGCATCTGATCGGCATGTTATTTACATTTCTTCTGATGAGGAGAGTGAATCTGTCGGAAGCACTGGCAGAAGACTCAACCAGTCTAGTGGTGATGGTGATGAGGTTCAGGTAGAATCTCAAGAGTCGGAGTTTCATTTCAGATGTGGGCACTTGTCTCCGAGAGGCATTCCAGAGTAGGAGGGAGCTGCATCAGGAATCAGAGGTGGAGATTCTGATGGTGCTGAAAGGACCTCCCTCTTTATGAGGGAGTGTTGAAAAGATAACTTTGAAGGTCCTCCCTCATAGTTTGGGTGTGGGTGTGATGAGGGGGACTTAAAGTCTTTGTTCCTTGTACATTTATGTAAAAAGTGACTTTTAAATAAATAAAGTGTGATATTTTGTACTTTATGAGTGTGGGTCTCACTCAAGTGAAATATTTAATAATTAATGATTTAATTATTAAAAAGTGAGTGCATGTATTTTAGATCCTAGATTTTGTAATTTAATCTCAACCCTAGATTGGGTAATTAGAAGTTCGTTACAAAAAATAAAGTATAAAATAAGAGAAGGGGCATTGAGAATTTACTCACCATCAGAGAGAGAGGAAGAGAAAAATTGAAGAAGAAGAAGAGCACCCAAGCAAGAAGGGCACAATTTCCAAGAAAGAGGAGCAACACGCATCCCAAGGAGCAGCACATAATTCAAGACAGACCGTACAATAGCCGTACAACAACATTTATTGCAGCCACATGTGTGGGCTTGAATCCCAAGGAAGCTGGTTCGAATCCCAAAGCATTTGGAAGGCATTTAATGCAGCCTGTGCAACAGTAAAAGGAGGCACATGCAGGCACATAATTCTTGGCAGACCGTACAACAGCTGTACAGCAGGTACAACAGTCCGTACAACAGCAGTTCGGCATGAATTTCGAGGTTGGCACAGTTTTTGAGGTTGGCTGAAAATCATGAATTAGTTTGTTGTTTGTGAAATTTTGCCTGGGAGGGTTGAAAGAGAAATTTTGTGTATTGAATTTCAGTACTCTTCTTTAAGAAATTTTTTTCTAGGGTTTTCCCCAAGTGAGGGGTTTTGCCTGGTCAAGTTTGACAAAATCTCATGTGTTCAATGTGCTTGCATATTTTCAGTATTTCAAGGGGTGGTTTTACTTTCAAAATTTTCAATTTAAAACCCTAGATTTTCAAAGTTTTTGACAGAATGTGTGAATGAGCAATTTCATATTTATGTCAATTTTCTTCACAGCCCACAAAAGACTAGAAGAGATGGTCCTTTTAGCTTAGAATTAACTTCAGCTGCATTTAATATCATCTACGGCAACAGTACGACCCCCCAAAGATGAGTACACAGCCGTTGGAAATGAACATACAGCCTTGAAAACTCCCCAAGTGAGGGGTTTTGCCTGGTCAAGTTTGACCAAAATCTCATGTGTTCAATGTGCTTGCATATTTTCAGTATTTCAAGTGGTGGTTTTACTTTCAAAATTTTCAATTTAAAACCCTAGATTTGCAAAGTGTTTGACAGAATGTGTGAATGAGCAATTTCATATTTATGTCAATTTTCTTCACAGCCCACAAAAGACTAGAAGAGATGGTCCTTTTAGCTCAGAATTAACTTCAGCTGCATTTAATATCATCTACGGCAACAGTACAACCCCCCAAAGATGAGTACACAGCCGTTGGAAATGAACATACAGCCTTGAAAACTCCCCCATGACTTGCTGAAGGTTGAACACGGCCTACACATGGATTACACTTGCTGGAAGTGATTTCTGAAGATGCACAATAGCTTTTGTGAAGTATACACGGCCCCACAGTCCTCTAGAATATAACTCAGCCTACAATGCACTAAATGCTGCCCACAAAGGAGAGTACAGTCCATGCACTAGAGACTTGGCCCAGGCATGAAGAATACCCCCTGAACAAGAGAAAACTTGGCCTAGATTTAATGGCAAGCCCCCCACAAAGAGAAACTCAATCCAAGATTGAAATTTGCGGCTCATTTCAAGCTGATTTGGACTTCTCAAGAGAGAACACAACCCTTCTTGTTTTCTGCGTCGCAAGAGCTCTCCAGAAATAAATTTTGAGAAAATATTCATGAATGAATGAGAGAATAGGTCAATTTTCCCTTTTATTTCCCCTTTAACCTTTTTCTGCCATTTTTACCCTTTTCCCCCCTTTTCCCCCTTTAATTGATTAAAGTTACTTTTCCCACTCTCATTAAATAATATAAAGTGACTTTATGAAGTACTCATGTAATTTTTCCCCAAGGTCACTTTATAACGCCCCTTTTTTAATTTAATTGCTCAATGTCACTTTTTAATGTTGCTTTTTGCCCAACTGACATTGAATAAATAATTAATTCCCCTCTGATCAAGCTGACACAACTCCAAAAGCCATCTCCACTTGCAAAGCAAGAGAGCACAAAAATGGGGACTTTACACAAGACCTTAAGTAGACATCAACAAAATCTCGTATTTTCAAACATCTCTTATGCCAATATTGTCTCCTAAGTCTTTCCAAACGTGAAGGGTATAGGTACTTCAAATTAGAAGATGACCGAGAGAATACTCCCTAGCCTTGCACAAAGGACATCTACTCAGCTGTTGAAAGCCTGATTTCAGAAAATTCTCCCAGGTAATGGCCTTGTTTTTATTGCTAGCCACATAAAAATGTGCACTTTTAAAGGGCATTTAAATTTCCACACCTCTTTCCACTGCCATTGGCTTTCAACCATCCTATCACCTTCACGAAGAAGCAAATAATTTGTTTTTGCAGTATACCTTCCTCCTGCTTGATTTTTGGACCAAATTAGCTCATCCTCAGTGTCCTTGATTCTCACTTGACATCTTTTTAGCTCTGAAATGTAACTGACCCATTGCTCATCTCAGCCCCTGAGACCTAACATCTCAGTAGACTTCCATTCCTGATTCTAGACTGTTGTAAGTCCCTGAGACACAACCTTCTTTAAGAGGAAGATACTCCTCTCATGTAATAAATTTACCAAAATTTTGGACAGCCTAAAAACATCCCCACAACCAACCCAGGGGTCCATGCCAGTGCCCATTCTCCCCCCATCCCCAATTTTCCAAACCAAAAATTGAGCAATAAGAGGGAAAGCAAGCATTATGGATTTCCAGAAATTAGAAACATTATGTAGATTTTTTGAAGGCTTACGAATCCAATCATCCACAGATTTGGGCTCAATACACTTCTGCCATACAACCTAACACCAACACCCCTGCAAAGAAGTCAACCTTCATCCACTTTTAGCAACAAGAGCTTTGCCAACATGAAAGGCCTGGGGTTGTCAGATTTAGGAATAAGGGTAATGAAAGTAGTGTTAAAAGTAATAAGCATCCTTCTAGATGCCCTTGATTCCTCAATTACCTTCAAGATATCATCCTCTAAGAATTCATAAATCCCCAAGAAAAACTTTATAGTCCATCCAGCTATGCCGGGGCTTTTGTCTTTTTCAAAACTGTTCATCACCTCTTGAAGCTCATCTTTTGATACTTATTCGAGCAGACTCTCATTGTCCCTATCCTCTACAAACCTGGGAAAATAAGAAGTCATTTTGATCACCTCGGCAATAGAAACCTTGTTTTCCTCTCTGTATATGCCTTGCCAATATTTAGTTCCAAGTTGAGCCAAATCCTGTAGCCTCCAAGCCACTTTATCTTGGATTTTCCAAATAGTATTTATGTTTTTCCTATGATTAGAAAAATGATGGAAATACTTGGTGTTTTTATCTCCTTTGGTGAGCCACAAAGCTCTACTTTTGAGTCTCCAAGTATTTTCCTTGTCCTCCAATATTTTTCTTCTCTAATCCAAAGGTTTAACAACATCATTAGAAAATCCAGCTACATCCTCATGACTTATGTAATTTCTAATCTCTTTCACCTATTTGGTCTTTAGTGGAAATCAATATACATTTCATTTCATTTCTTCAATTGGTCTTGTTTGTCGTATGTGGGGTTGTTCAGTGAATATATATTGTTCATCATCATATAATGTTTTGCCTCCCAAGGAAAAGCTCGCGTAGAAACATTAGGACACTTCCTCACATTTCGTGGATTGTGCCTAGTGCAAACCTATTAATGCTAATTACGACTCCTGACTCGGCACAAGCATCAAGTGACTCATGTATCGGAGGCAACCAACTTGAGTGATCGACCTCAAGGCCTCCTGCATGAAGCTCAAAGCATTCAACCACTACAGCTAGCTCACCAGGATTTTTATTGATGTGTTATGTAATCAACTGCATATTTAAGATCAAACCTTTGGCATTTTGGCCCACCACATAAACTAGTAGTAGGTGGGGCCTTCCAGATACATTGAAGCCACCAAAATATTTTGTCATTGCCTTGGGGCAGATTCATCTCGAAGTAACTTTCACCTCTGTTTAACTAACTTGTTACTGCTTTCATTGAACTTAAGTAGTTCAAGTTTTAGTTTGTTGGTGGGTTATCAAGACATTGCTAATATATTTTGGTTTCTCTAGTGACCATGGCTTGAGATTGATCACAAACATATGAAGGGGTTAGTGTTTGGCTTGGGCTACTGTTCAGGATGTGGTTTGGGCTGTGGTTGATCTGCTGAGAAATTGTAGTTTCCCACCACCACAACAATTCTTCCAACTAGCACCCTAGTGGTGGAAATCTCAAATTGACAAACTCAGCTTCCCATGCAATGTTTGGTATGGACGATGGCTTTGATACCACTTGTAATACAAGTGAGTATGCATATGAACAAATATTTTCAGAGAATATATATATATATATATATATATATATATATATATATATATTTGAATAATAATTGGTGAACGAATGATTTACATGTTCCAAAATGAGTGTATACATATTCAATAAATAGATGAATCATGTTAAGTCATGAGTATTGGTTGGTAGGTTGACCTTATGTTTAGTTATTATATTTATAGTGTAATATAATAACTATAAGATATATGTTATAATTTGGTGGGCTAGCATGAGTGGTTGAATGCCTTGAGCTTCATGCAAGAAGTTTCGGGGATGATCCCTTGGGATGGTTATGTCTGTTGTGTGTTTTGATATCCCCATCGGGTTTGGGGTTGTAATCAACCTTGATGGGTTTGCATCGGGTACCGTTTACGAAATGTGAGGAAGTTCCTGGGAGTTTCCCTCGCGAGGTTGTCCTTGAAAAACAAATATTATATATGTTGTATTATTATATGATATTTCTTGAATACACTTAATGTATGCTACAGGAATGTTCTCCCATGGCTTCATACCACTCTAGAATCATTGAAATTTAGAAAAGCAGGGCATATGGAAATTCATTGTTCAATATGTTAGCTGTTTTTTCTAAGGTAATTTGGGATCGATGATATGTTGTTACATGCAATTTCCGTAGTTTTACAACCACCTTGAAAATGAATTCATCCTACAAAAGCAATCATCAATCAATTCTTCCAGCAGAGATATGTTTAATAATTAAATACAATTAGATTTAATGACCAGTAAAAACTTCTAGGGATTTAGCTACAAATAATGTCTAGACTCTAAAGTCATGGACAACATATGCCATCCTAGGTGCTCATTCGATAGTGATATAATTCCTCTTGTTTATGTCAATTGCTTACTTGCACAATACAAAGTGCGGTTCAATCTTCTTGCCACTTCTTGAGACAATGAACACTTGATGTCAAATTGTGGTGCATCAACATGAATATGGAGCTCCTTTTCCCAATTGGGAAAATATCTAGATTGGCGTAGGATCTAGTGAATATTCACTTCTTTAAAAGCAATGTTACCGGACTCGGATTCAACAAAAAATTGGTGAGGCAAAAGAGCGAAGCTTTTGAATCGGATTGGGAAAAAATTGGCAAATACAAAAAAAACCTCGTTGTTTTTGATGCGATAGATGTCCAATAGTGTTAGTGGATGGCCTTAGATGGATTACTTTGCCCTCTTGTAGCTCCATTTGTCATTGATGGTTAGTTGGCAGAGGAGAAACTAGCTCAAATAAACCCACGAAAGCAACTTTTTAAAGACAAAATGGGGCTTGATCCGATTTGAAGCACGAGTCGAAGTCACCGAGCCGATTTCAAATAATGATTTTGACTTGGTTGGCTAAGTCAAACACAGTTAATGTGAGTTTGACTTGAGAAGGTTTGACTTAGCTCGTTTGAGGGTTGATCCAAATCAAAATCATGATTTTCTTGTTTGAATCACAATTCCTATTTCTCTATTCAAAAGCATTTTGTTGCTTTGACCTCCATTGAAAGGGTTCTTTTTTATATGATAATCCCTACAACATGTGCACGATCTTGTTATAATTCATAATAAGTCTTATGTATACTCAACATGTCCTAAAATCTATGTAGCATGGGTACCCATACCCGGGGGTAGGGTATGCTTACCCGTACCAGGTACTTGGGTACACGTAAGGTACGTCTCCTACCGTACCCCATATTTGCTCCATGTACTAGAGACCCCGTTATAAAAAAAGGGGTACTTATAGGCTAAATGGTACGGCGTACCTCGTGTTTGGGTACTCCGAGGGTACTTCCGACTAAGCAAAATGCAATTCCATTGGGGAAAATATAATGACCCACAACCAAATTTGAACTAAATTTTTGCTAACTGCGTATGGAGTCTGGTTCAAGACATATGTCAAGCACTTTGCAACACTGTTCAAATTCCACTGAATATTGTCCAAATCTGGTGGACTGATTTTGCATTGATTTACAAGGAATGTTTTTATGGTTTTGCGTTTAGCACTCATGGAACATAATTTGACTACCAAATGTGCACATAAAAAATATAGATATGTATTTAAGACTAAGAAATACACTGACATCAACCCAGTTTTACATTTGCAACTTTTTATCGCCTATAACAACAGTACAAATAGGTGTTTAAAATCAGATTTCAAGTGTACCTTCAGATTACAGTTGGACTATTTGTTACAACTACCTGGTGCAGTGATTTATCAAATTTTATGTAACTTCCAGTCTTCCACTTGATATCCACTATGAGTATGATTTTTCAAATATTCAATGTGAATGTTCATTGTTCAATGAATCATTGAATTTAGAATTATGAATCATTGAATTTAGAATTATGAATCATGATTCAAAATTTATGAAGAAATCTGAAATATGCATGTATAATGTGACTATGACATGTTTTGTATATATATATATATATATATATATATATATATACACACAAAGTACCTCCAACGTACCCAAGTACCATGTTTCAAAAAGTGGCGTACCCGTCCCTGTCCCCGTACCCAAGTTTCTTGGCAACTTAGCCTAAAATTGATTTAGTGCCATTTATGATCAGTGGTACTTCCATTCCCGTGATGACTTTGATCTTATTTGGTTTAATCTTCAATTCTTGATTGCAAACAATGTGTCCCAATGCTCGTCCCTGGGCATCTAGGAATGTGCACTTAGATGGATTAAGAGAGAGATGAGCAACTTGACAATTTTGCATACACTGTAGCAAAGCTCTCATGCGACTATCTTTTTTGCCATAGATAGATGAATCATCCAAACAGATCTTGATATTGTTGTTGTCATCTTCTTTTGCACTTGTTCAATAATTCTTTCATCCCATTTGTGATCATAGAGGAGTTGGTGAAAGAATTATATCGGGAAATATGAGATACTACTCCAAGGATCCTATGCTCATATGTTGTAGGGTGATTGACCATGGGAAGATTGAGGGCCATGGATGCACAATCTGATTTGAGTATGACTGAGGGCAAGTGAGGGAGTTTCATTTAGGGGACTTGCAGGAGGCTTGTGTTCAAATAGAAAATGCTCCGGAAGAACAAGTTGAGGAGTAGAAGAAATTGAAGGTGCCAAAAGATAGCTACAATTGCTAATGCTTTGATAGCCAACAAAGAAGAACTATGGAAGGAACGTGAGTGAGTGAAAGTGATGGAACATGAACAAGATGAACAAGAAGGGAAAATCAAAAGCTTAAAAATGATTGGGCAAAGAAGATATAACTATCGGAGGATGATTTGATGTAGAGAAGAAATGGGTCACCTAGTTGGAGCATGCTTGCAGCCTTGCAAGGTTGTGCATGGCAAGTATAATTTCCAATTCCAGCAATTAACCCAAGGATTAGCAATAAGGGCTTTATCTTTTATGTAGCAGTAGATATATTGTGATGGAAAGGAACTCCAAAAAAATGGGATACTTTAGAATTTCAGTTTGGGACCTCAACTTGAGGTGGGTACTTCATAACTTTTTTTTTTCCATGGAAAACTTCCTCAAGGAAACCCTCGAGGCACTTCCTCACATTATGTGAATGGTTCTTGGGCTAAATGCTGCCGATGGACAACATGTAGGCCTAACATTGAGGGACATCAGAGGATTCAATCTCATGATCCCCTTGGCCAATATGGCTTCAGCAAGGCAAGCCAAACCAGTTAAGCTAACCCTTGAGGCTATAATACTTCATAACTTGTGTATGATGCTCAAGAATAATGAGGGTATAGATGTTAGTCCTAGATTTTGTTTTATGTTCCTCCCTTTCTAATATAGGGTTTTGTCATCTTGTGTGTCTTGTTTTATGTAGGTTGTCATATGGGCATAATAATTACATTCTAAGCATATTTATTGGGATCTCCTAAGTAGTATTAGGATGAGAACATAAGCAATTTGTTGGCTGTTGCTTCTAGTCATTCGAGCAGTTGTGTTACAATGATTATAAAAGGGCCACCTTCAAATCCTTCATGGGCCTGGGCATTATACCTGTCATTCTGTTGGTTGAATTTAGACCGTCAATGTAATTTTGTGTTTCTATCAATAAACAATGCCCTTTTTTATGATCTCCAATTTGTTTCTTTGTGCTCTCTGTTACGATGGTACTAGTACCAGCGCACCTGCAGAGGTGCCCCAAGGAGAGGGGGTCATTTTTCTCGCCAGGAGGGGTGTTTAACCAGCTTTTTCTGAGTTGGGGTTATGGCTAGACCCTATGGTTTCTCCCTTGGAAGTACTATGGCTTATTGACATCGCTGATTGCCTCATGAAAGGGCTTGAATCCCTGAGGTTGGTGTCCGGGGCTTCCATGGATGGATCACTGGGTCACATGACCCCCAACCTTGATTTAGCATTCCAGTGACAGATCTTTCAGCACCGAGGCATCTCTTCCTCCTCCAGGTCACCTCCTGGCCCTCCAATTCACCAGTGTCCTCTCTCTGGGCCCTCCTTCAGATGATGACGTCATACTTGAGGCCTGACTGTGATGCTTGATAAGGGGGGGGGGGGCGTTGAGGGATTTTCACTTCTGTTGGGGTTAGTTGGGGCATGACGACCCCTCCGTCCGCAGTCTGGCCTTTAGAACAGGTTGATTCGCTCATTTTTAGGCATTTTAGTCATATGTGGGTAAAGACTGGGGAAAATACCCCAAATTACTCACAGTTCTGATTATTTTATATTATTATTGTTTTAATTTTAAGTTGATATTTATAATTTCAAATTGACATTTTAAAAAGGCATGCCAGTCTGGATTTTTTATTTTTATTTTTAAAAGTGAGTGTGAAAAGGTATAAATAACTTTTCCTCACTTCATTTTTACATAACAATTCATGGGACAAAACTTTTATTTCTGATTTTTTCCCTCACTAGGGCTCATGGAGTGATGCACACCTCTTGAGGATGGATATGCTTGCTAGTTTGGGGATAAGTTTTTGAAGTCTTTACTCTTGTTTCTTTGCTAAGGTAATGCTAAGAGTTGTTTGATTAACACATGCACAAGGAGGTATCCAAGTCTCTTCTCTTGATATTTCTTTGTTAAATGTTGGATGTGTGCTTGTCTAAGGTTGAATGGTTGCTATTGATGTTACATTTTGCCTTAGCATAAGTCATTTTCAGCCTTTAGTTACCCTAGCATTGTCAACTTGAGTTTTAGGTCTCTAAAGTTTGTCTTAGCTAGGGCATCATCAACCAACTCTTGTAGTTGTTGAGGAAACCCTAGTTTTCCAAACTTGGCAAGTGCCATCTCAAGGGGAGGCTATCCTCCTTGATGCTTAGGGTCAGGGTGAATTTCTCATCAAACCCTAGGTTGTTCTTCTACATTTTTAACCTAATTTCTGAGGTTGTCTATTTTGTAAATATTATTGTTATGTTTGTATCTTGAGCTATTTAGGTCTGATTTAGCATTACATTATTTTTAACCTAAATTTTTATTTTTTATTTTAAATTAAAGCCCTAATTTACAGACCTTAAACTACCCATGTCTCCCTCCTCCTTCCTCTCTTTCCTTCTCCCTCTTCTCCAACCCCCTCGGCCTCCCTCCTTCTTTCCCCTCACTCCCTCGGCCTCCTTCTTAGCCTCCTCGCTGGCCCCCTTCTCCCATATCTGAACCTGCTGCCTCCTCCTCTGCTGCTCCTTCTCCTCGCGACCTCCTCTTCACTCTTCCCCTTATCCTCCCACCTTCTTCCTTTTTTCTCCCTCCTTCTCCACCATCCTTTCGCTGCCCTTCTCTCCCTTCCTCTCTCCCACCGAACCCTCTTCTCCCACTAAAACACAGGTCTGCAATTTATTGCAGACCCTGTGTGTTTGTCCTAGCTCCCTCCCAACACCTGCACACACAGAAACATAAAGTAAAATCAATGTATTAGTATAGTGTTTTCACCTTTGCTTGCAAAACTCATCATTCATTTGGTAAAGTTATAGTATTTCTATTTTATACAGAGGTCTGATATTTTTATTGTGCAAATGTTTGAAGTGGTTATGACTAGTGGAAGATCTTTGTGGTGAACATAAATTATAATTCTGCTGCTATTATAGCTTACTATGTGATTACAAAAGCTAAGTTTATGTCCTATAGAGTTTTGAAGCTTGAGAGTAACTATGTTGGTACTTTACTGGCTTACTGTGTGAAATATACTTACATACAGATCTGAAAATTACATTTGGGTTATGGGAGTTGGAACACATTTGATATTTTAAAAGGTTAATGCTGATTATCGATATATGATGTTTATTGAGTGCTAAAGTGAAATTGAATAATCTTTGACACTGATCTCGTTGGATACATTGCAATAGCATCTTGGCCTAGTACAACTTTTGTTGATGATATATACTTATATGGTAAATCTTATTGAATGATCTCTTGGACATTAATGATATAAGTGGATTGATCATTGGCATTTGGATAGAGGTTCTTTGATGAATTGATGCACAATTGATTACTTCTCTTAAATATTCATACTTGTACCTTATCTTGCATCCACTTGCACCAAGGTTTAAACCTTCACTTTATATTGACTCCATCTAGGCACTGGTCTAACTAATACTTGCATAGAGAATATAGTCTTTTTGGTTGTATCGGTGTTCTACAGGGCCCCAAAGGGTACTTCTTGTTGGAGGTTCCGACACTCCGAAAGAAGTTAGAATCGTGATCGAGGTGACATTGGATCACTTTTCTTATTTTTGCTTAACGGGGACTCGCCCTGCTAGTTTGCCCGGCAACACTCTCCAAATGGTTACTAATTGTCATCATGTGCACACTGTTTCAATGCCCTTCTCACTCAATTCACCACTTGGGAAAGTTATACTCAATACCATTATAAAATGAATTATCCCAAACATGGGCTCAGGCTTTCATACATTTGTCTTACTTCTGCCTTCGACTTCACACATGCATAGTGATGCTCTTATACATATACATTTTCATCTTTCGTATTCTTATGCAATGTTTTAAATTGATTGTAAATTGTGTCAATTTAATTATAGCATACTCGATAATGCACAAATGTACCCACAGTATTTTTAGTTCCATTCAGTGTGAGTGTATAGTCTATACTAGCTATGCTGGAAACATATATTCTAACAACTGCAGTTAATTAAATTGTGTTTTTTCACAGAGAGTACTTTGAGAATGTAGATCGTACATGGGGGAAATTTGAGAAGACACTATGGGGACACATATCCAATTTCTTTAAGCTTGCCAAGGAAAGGTAGTTATGTACATTTTTATTAGTCTGTCAGATATCATTTTGTCGTTGCTCTGTTTAACTGTTTTATGTTAAAAGACAACTCTGATTATACATATTTCCAAGATTAGAATTGTTAGCTGTTGGTATTTTGAAAAAATGGAAAGATCAGCCTTTGCAGTTTCCAGGATTCTTAATATGTTGAGAGTTGGTGGATATTGTAGTGAATCACACTAATGATCTGTGTGACTAAAGAAATTTCCCTTCTACTGAATTATTTCATGTTTGGAGTGTGGAATATGTGGCCAATCATGATCTGTATGACTTCTGAAACTTCCCTTTTAGTGAACAATGTCATTTTGTAGGTTGTTGATTTTTAACTTTGATAGTGGGTACACATGGAGTTTAATTGGTTGTTATCTTTTATCCGGAAATGTTAGTGCAAACATTGAATATTTGAAACTTTTTGTATTAAATTGTCTTTTCTATTGGAAAATGCTACTATAAGTGAAGGGTTAAATGTCTGCAGCTAAAATGTCTTTATGGGAGTTGATTTTTGGAATGTTGAGTTCTGGACATTGTATACAGTGTCGTAAGCATTGGGTAGATATTCTTTGAACAAATGGCTTGAACCTGCATGCCTGGTTTAAACCTTACAACTCATAGCTATTTCAATCTTCAGATGATATAGGATCTGAGTACTATCCATATCAATTGGATGTTGCCTGGGTTGTAGAGGAATTCCTCTCTACTGTTATTTTTTGATTCTTTGTTTTTAATTACTTTATAAATTCCATTGTTAGTATAGAAGTTCCAAGAAGCATGTCAAGGTAAGAGATTGAATTATTTATGATTGGGAATGTCATAGTGGGTGAAGGTTTGGATCGTGTATTAGATTAAGATACTGCATTTCCATCATGGAGCAAATGTGCTTGACCTTTCATGGAAAGCAATGATTTTTGTTAATCCAAAGTGGGCAGCGATGGCCCCTACAGGTGCTGTTTGCATTTTTACATGATATCTAAAGTCTGTTTTACTAGTTTTCTGAATTTGCTCATGCTCATTAGAAAACTATATATTGAAGTTGTGAAAGTTTGAACTGATGGGAGTTCACAACCAATAGATACTTGTACAAAGGCAGAACTGGAAGAGTATTACAAAAAGGAATAATATTTTTGGTGGAGACAACTTGGTTATGTTTGATGTACGATAACTGAAAAGGAAAAATCTTAGAATAATGGTGAGGTACCATTACTGGCTTTTATCTTCAAGTAGGTTCAAGGTTATACTTCTGTATCATGGACATTTATTCATTGGTCAGTATATGAGAGGTTACCACATGGTTACTTTAGTTTAGATGTGAAAATCCATTAGTGGCCAAAAATGGCAAATAGGACTGTAAAAATTTCTACTAGTAATCATTGAGAGTGTTAAGGCAACTCCATAAGAGCTGAAAAAGAAATAGAAGACTGCAAAGAGAATGCAAAAATCAATACTGTTATACCCTAGAGAGCCCAAAAGATCAAATGGGCGAGGGTTCAAGGGACATCAAGGAAGAAGTCCAATACCAACAACGGTGTTTATTGTCAACTCTTCTATATCCAAAGCTGTGCGCAAGGGTGTATTGAGGTTCTTTCTATCCATTGGTTGTGTGACTCGAAGCCTACACTGCCTGACAGACTTGTTATCCACTAGATTGCACTTAGTGGATTCCGAGTGAACCGTCGAAGACTTGAACAATCTAATTGTTCATCATCAGTGTTCCGAGATCCATCAGACCAAGTTTTGGCCCCTTTTTTAATAATTGCATGTTCATACCCCCTTGCGAGAATTGTAATAAAATGTGCTAGAATGGTAGTTGTATGTAAAAGACTCGGCTTCCTAGGACTTGAACATTAATCCGACTAGCCCAAAGTGTTTTTTTCCCTTGTAAATTATTTGTTGTTGAACAAACGACTAATAATTTTTGAATTTTTCACTCAATCCTCCAAAGTTGGGGTGGTCGGCATGGTGTTTAGGCCTTAGAAAGTTATTAGAGCCTAAGTATCAATATATTAAACCATGCTAGGCATTAATTTTGAGTCGTATGGACATGTGTTAGGTTCCCCTAGGTTTTATTTAAAGTTCCGAGAAAAAATATTTTTTTCCGTAAATACTAAAAACAAGCCATTTTTTAATGGTTTGTTTAAAAAAATTAAAAAAGTGATAAAAGCGTGGTTTAGGGGTCTTTTTGGCCATGGGTTGCATGTTTTCTAACCTAGAGCACCTACTTTACTCCTAAACCCACTTTCCTAAGTGTTTGAGCACTTTATTTTTCATTTATTTTACAAAAAGCCAAAAAAGTAAAAAAAGTGAAAAATGTGAAAAATCAAATTCCTAATTTATGGGGATTTGTAAGATTTTTTGGATCAGCTATGTTAGGGGGGATGTAAGAAGAGATTTATGACACTTTTGGGGCAGCTACAATCAAGGAATCTTTTTCCCATGAACTAGGGCGCATTTCCCCATGAAGGGGGATGCATTTCCCAAGAGAGAGTGCCCAGAATTTGTGGTTTGTTGCAGCTATGTTTTAGGATTGGTTTGGGCTGATTTTTGGGTAGCCCAAAAGGAGGCAACCCTAATCAAGCCACACATTATGGCATAACTCCCTCACCCATGCGCCCTCCCCTCTCTCTTGTCTTTTCTATAAATTGAGAGCACCTCTCTCATTCCAAACTAAGTTAGAGTTGGAATGAGTGAAGGTTTGCCATTGTAATTTGTCATATTTTGCATTGAGAATAAAGAAGCTATGGAGGCTGAAATGTGTAGTGCCTTGGTGTGTGGATCAACATTGTGATGATATTCATGAGGTAACTTGTTTCTTTTTTGCAATTTCTTGTTTACTCTTGATATAGATCTTGCCTTAAGGATTTCTCCAAATCAATAGGAATAGGAATTGTAAGTAAGTTTACTTTCATTTCTATTTTTTCATGTATGTTTAGAGATACAAAATTTGCATGTTAAATAAGTTTATTTTCATGCTATTTTATTCTCTGTTTATATGTGTTTACAAGATCTCATGGGTATGCAAGTTTTGTGATTTAGTTTTCAGGTTGCCAAGCTTGGAGGAGGATTGGATCAAGTTTGACTCCACTCCATCTTCAACAACTTTCATGAACATTGTCCCTCAACACTTCACGAAGAAGCCTTCTTTGTTTGATCTTTCTAGGAACAAGCTTTGCTCTCCTTACTCTTTCTCTCATTAAAATTATTTTTTTCTTGGTTACTGGTTTTGTGATACTTTTAGATTTGATTTGTTTAGTAAGTTTATCAATAAAACAGATCTGATTTTTATGAATAGACACAAGGTAGTTTAAAAGTTATCATTTCTTTTGTTGGGTCTTGCTTGGAAAAGTGTCTTTAAGCAAAGAATTTCAAGTCAAATTTAAAGTTTGTTTAAAGATTTCTTTTCTTAAAATTTTTAATGTCTATATCAAGCAAATAAGTGCTTTATTGGTTGCCTTTTCAAGGCTGTCCAAGACCTTAAGAGGGTTGGCTTTTTAGCCAATCCATCTTAGTTCTTTGCTTTAGTTAACTAGTTTTTAACTTACAATTTTTTTTAGTATTTTTTTGATTTTGCCCAAATCACTTTTAAAGTGATTTTGGGCACTTTTGCAACTAATATTGTTTGCTGTTTTTTTGTTTCATGACAACAGAAAGAAGGTTTTGAAGCACTCATTTTGACCATATTGGACGATCCAAAGACCTTCCTGAACCTTACCTTTTCCTTCCAAAATTTGCCTATTATTTGTAACCTCGTTTCTCCAAGAACTATAAGGAGAAAGAGGAGTTCTTTCATTTCAAGTTTGACATTGTAATATTGCAATAAAAGTATTTTGGAAGCAAGCTCACAAAGCTTGCTTCTCATCCTCCTAGGGGGGATTGGTGTCGGTTCAATTTTTGTGGTTGTTGTCATTTTTTCAAACCTAATAATTTTCATATTAGATTAGATTAACTAAAATCAACCAAGATAAATTAAAATCTAATGTCGTGGTCCAATCCAAATATTGGGCCATTGACTCACTCAGGACTTAGGAACTTTTTATTTCGTTTTTTCTTTTCTTTTTTGCAGACCGTGTACTTTTCATTACAAATTGTTTCATCTTTTGCAAAAGTAAATCGGATACTAACCCTAGTAATTAGAAAACATTTCATTTTTTCAGTCTTTTACTTTTTTAAATTAACCCCCCTTGCTTTCTCGAAGTACGGTTTTAGGATAAGGGCTTGCCCGAGTACTGGCCAGAAAAGAGACTCTTGGGGTTCTTGATAAACAAGAAAACCGTGTTCAAAAAACTTTTAAAATTAATAAGGCTTTGTCCTGAGTATGCTCTGGATCACTGCAACTTGTTTGAACATGCTGATCAAACCAGAAAGAGACTTAGTGACTAGTAATTAGTCTAACACTTCCTAATAAACCTCCTACAAACGAAAATCCGGCATATCGATTTTTGTCATTGTGTGGGGAAATTCCTCAAAGGAAGCGGGAACCACTGGGTAGTGACCTCGGGATATCGTTAGACTGCACCCTCGTTTGGTGTAGTGTTGAACAGCTCCCAGAGACTCCAATCCAACCCACATTTCTGAGTGAGGAGCCACCTTTGCCATAGTCAGGACATATTTCCAGTACCTCACGGTATATCGAAAATCCCCCTCCCTAATAATCCACTCATCTTCATATTAATTTAAAATTGACCAAGAGCATTCACACAACATTTCATTTCAAGCATTACAACAACGTTTTATTTGACTTCATTATCAACACTGGTCTTTTTGCTTTATCATTATAATATGTATTTAATTTCTATCATGTGTTGAATGGATTGATGAACATGTTTAATCTTTATACTCTTATGCTTTAATTTTACATTGCAAGTCTCTTGTATCAATTTTATTGTTTAAAAACTCCTAAAAAACTTACTCATCCACCAGAACTAACTAGCTTAATCAGCCTTAGTAACCTTTGGGGCCACCCCCATTGGCTTCGTTAGGGGTTTTCCTAAACGGAGGAGTCAAGAATCAAGTGACAGTACTTGACTTGAGGCTTTCCCCCAAGGACATACTTAGTGGCTTGAAGATATTTGCCACGTTAACCCCAGGTGTGTTTCTGGTGGCAATAAGACCTAGTATTGGAGTTTTATTCATGATGCCTCATGCGATTGAAGCTATCTAGAGGTTGTAAGTAAGACGTGATGAGCTTTGAGTTAGCAATGCAGGGAGTTCTATCTATGAAAGTTTTCTGTTAGAAGTGAAGTATTTTCTGAAGAAGCAAAGGCGATACATCTCTTCTCCTCCTACAATATGGAAATATTTAAGGAGCTATTAGAGTCTCTGAACAAGCAGTGCTATCTAACACTGATTTCATAATAGACAAGATGTCTAAAGATGAAATGTTCTTCTAGTTTAGGTTCCTGCATACAGTGTACAAGTGCAATAATCCCTTTGAAGAGGATGTTCTATCTCTGTGTAATTGATGGGAATGAGCCTGAAGCTAGGTTAAAGGAATGCTAAGGTTGTCCAGAAGCTGATGGTGTTCACAAGAGTTGCCTAAGGCATCCAACAGTTTGCACATCCTTAGGAGAAGAAGCCAGGAGGACCACATAATCAACAAAAGGAAGTGTTACCAACGGAGTTGCACACAATTGGACTTCTAGAGAGCCGCCAAAGTTTGCACAAATACTTTTGCATTTCAGTGTTCAAAAGTTCAAATCAGGCCTTTTTAGGGCCCCTTTTTAATTTTTTAAAGCATGTCCATTCCCCACGGGGTTTGTAATAAAGTGTGCTAGCATGGTGGTCTTTTAAGTAACTTGGCTTCCTAAGACTTGGCAACCAATGAGGGTATTTCAAGGAGTTTTTTCCCTTGTCAATTATGCTTTGCCTTTAGCTGAGTATAATTAACGAGTTTTTCTCCTACACCTCCAAAGCTGGAATGCCCAAGTTGGTGGTTAGGCCTCGGGGGGTTATTAAAGTTCATGTGTCAACATATATAAACATGCTAGACACTTAAATAAAGTCATATGGTCATGTACTAGGTCCCTAGGTGTTTTTTTTAATGTTTTGAAAAAAATATTTTTTTCGTAAATTAGACCATTTTTTAATGGTTTAATTGAAAAAATTCAAATTGTAATAATTAAGTGGTTTGTGGGTGAAATCTGACAATGGGGTGCTCGTTTTCTAAGCCAGGGCACCCATTTAAACCATAAACCCACTTTTCCTAAGTTTCAAACAATTATTTATCTCAAAAAATAATATTTGCTCGAAAAAGCCAAAAACGACAAAAGAAATGTCAAATTAAGACATAATAAAGGAAAAGATAAATTCCTAAAACAGTGGAAAGTGTCCGGAGTTGAATTGAGCTTCAACTAAATTGATGGTACAGTCAACTAAAGGTGATCTGAACTTCGAATTAGACAAGTTCAATCATTTCAGTGAAGATCCAGTTAACAACACTTCAGGGTATACGCCCTCTCTAGACTTGGGTGACTTTCACACTTGGCATCTCTTGATTTGTGGTGATTTCAACGAGGATGGGCTGCCTACCTTCTTAGGAGGTGGCGCAATTGCCTTTATTTGGCATTCAATCAAGTTTCAATCAAGATTTAGTTAAGCTCTATTAGCTCCCTCATCATGTAATGCGCTCCTCTCTTGGGATTTGTGCCCTACCTTGCATGGTTTATCTGAAGGTGGAACCTCTGCTCCTTTATTGTGTAATATTTTTCTGAGTTCTTGAGTAATAAAATAAGGCTTTGGAGGCTAGTCTTGCTGCGTTCTTTGGAGGTTCGATGTACCATGCTCTACATATGAGGTAACCTGTGTCTATTTC
The DNA here is from genome assembly GCA_027924585.1 of Larix kaempferi. Taxonomy (NCBI): domain Eukaryota; kingdom Viridiplantae; phylum Streptophyta; class Pinopsida; order Pinales; family Pinaceae; genus Larix; species Larix kaempferi. The sequence continues at coordinate 1,668,933 of BSBM01000870.1, forward strand.
ATAATTTGTTCATTGTTGGGAATGTATCTGTCTTTCAAGAGGAATTAGTTTAAGAAATAATATCAAGTAATACTTTATAGATTATTTATTGTTGTCAATAGTAGAAGGATGCATAGAGACATATAAATTCTTGCTTGAATTCATGTCTTTTTAGTTATTTCTTTTACTTGTTTACACAGATATCGTTAATCCCCTTTTGCAAGTGTTGTGAAGTTTTGCAGGCAATCTAAGCTGGAAGGAGTAACAAGCAAGTTAGCTTGTCCCATCTTTCAGTAGTTTCAAATAGAGCTTCATCTCTCCGGTCCATCAAGGGAATTACTCCATTGCTCAAAGATTCTTGCTCAACACCCATGGGTTCAAACTTCTAGATCTGCCTTACTCTCTTCTATCTTGGTTACCATTACGTCTAAATCTTAAATCTTGTTTCAAAAGTTTATTTGATTAATAGATCTAAAAAATTAGCAATCTAAAGAACCTAATAGTTTCATTATTTATTTAGATCTAGATTGCTTGCCTCTCCTTTGCAAAAGTTTAAAGTAGATCTAAAAGAAGCAAACATAGAATAGTTTTTCAAAATTTTAAAGTTTTATCAAGCAAGTAGTGCTATTGATTTGCTTGCCATCTCTTACAGAGGCAAGCGAAGATTCTAAGAAGGCAAGCTTTTTAGCTTGTTTGAGTTAGTTGTTTTTTCATCTTTGTTTGCTAGTAAATTCAAATCTTTTTTGCAATTTTTATAGTATGGCCAAAGACACTTTTTAAGTGTTTTTTGGCTCTTTTAAGACTAATTTAGTTCGCTTTTTTTTATATATTTGAGCAAGTTTGAGCATTTAAATGGCCAAAATCTGAGATTTGGAGGCTTTCGTGACCATCCGGGGAGTTGGTTTTACCATCCTTTACTTCTTCTAGCTTCTGTAAATTGTTTTGATGCCTATTCATAAAAGACCAACAATATTTCTTTAAGCTGGGTTGATGTAACACAAAAAATAAAAGAGCAAAGCAGGCTATTCCAACGCGTGCCCCCGTCCCCTTAGGAGGGATCTGGGTTTTTTGAGTTTTTTATTTTTATTTTTTATTTTTTGCTTTAGATTAATTTCTTTATGCTAATAGTAATTAGACAACATCACACACACACAAATCGTCCACAGAGGACTGCTAGATTAAATTTATCGTTTCATGCATTTGGTCATATTTTTACAATTTTTAAAGTTTTGCAATAAAATTTGAGCCCTTGCTTTCTCGAAGTACTACACCTTTTTGGTCTGTGGAAAAGAGACTCTTGGGCTGTAGATTAGTTAATAACTCACATTCAAATCTTAAATAAAATTAAGCAAGACTTGAAATCTGAAGTATGCTCTTGACCGCTGCAGCTTAGTCGGAACCGTTGCGTCAATCAAGAAAGGACGTAGAGTGACTAGTATTAATAGGACATTCCTTCAATGTTTTGATCTTGAGAACTCCAGAGGTTGAGTGAAGCTAACTATAGAGTCTGCAGGCTACCGTAAGAAGGTTCATCCTTGCCTGGTTGGACACTCGGTATAGCTGTTACAATCCCCAGTTCAAGGACCAATTCAGAGTTGAGCCAAACCAACAATCTACCCACTCCTTTAATACTCATTAAAAATTTAAAATGAACAAGGAGACTTTGCAATACTTTCACGACACAACACAACAACAATCGCACTTACAAAAATTGGCATTGGTCATCGTATTTATTTATTGATTAAGTTAAATCCATAAAATGTCGTATATAACTTTCAATATCATGTGTTGAAGTACTTAAAATTAATTGCAATTGTTTCTTGTTTCAGTTTTTCCATTTCATCGTTAAACTCCTAGAATAACTTTTTACTCCTTTTTTATATAGTTTAAAAGCCATAGTTTCTTTAGGGACCACCCCCCTTGGTTTTGCTAGGAGTTAGCCTAGACGGAGGAGTAGAGTAATCAGGTGACAACATTTGACTCTGACTTGCCTCCAAGGACACATCGAGCGACTTGAAGGTTTCCTGCTGCGTTTCCCCCAGGTGTGTATTAGGCGGCAACATGAAGCATTATGATAAAGACATGGTATAGAGTGGGTCGGCAGGGGGCCCTTTTTGGGCTTGACGCTAGAGCTGAGCAATAAAGACATGATATCTATAGTGCTCATTAGAGGCTATTAGTGAAAATTTAGACCTAATATAGTCTCACATGATGAAAGCTACACCCCCAGAGCCACAAACACCACTCGATCTTTGTGTTTCATGTCTGAAGGTCATGATTCAATGATACCCATTAACATAAGGGAAAGCTCTTTTGGTGCTTACATGTGTTTTAGTGAGAAAAAAAAGTTATAATAACATTTTGGAAGGCATCCAAAAATGGCTCGATTACACCGCTACCATTCTAGCAGTGATCAAGATGCTACTTGCACTTGCATAGACATGTGAATGTTGCTGTTTATCTAGCCAAGGGCGTGACTTCCTTGGATGGGGGGAGCCATGAGTCGTTGTCTTGCCATTTGGATTACAATCCATTTGTTGTCTTCCCTGGTGTTGCCACCGAAATGCACACTTGGGGGGAAGTGCAGCAGAAATCTTTTGAAGCTGCTCGGTGTGGCCTTGGGGGCAAGCAAAGAGTCAAGTGCTGTCACTTGATCCCGACTCCTCCATTTAGGTAAACTCCTAACGAAGCCAAGGGGGGTAGACCCTACTAAAAGAAAAGGTTTCTAAGGCTTTTAGTTAATGTTTGAGTGATTGGAATGGATGTTGTTTTTAGGAGTTTATTGAGTTGATGCAAATTTAAACCAAGTTTACGCACACATAAATTGTAACACATCCACAACATGACATAATCATAAAATAAACAAAACTTGCAAAATTAAAAATATGAAAATATGTTTGCAAGTGCTTGAGACCAGTGCTAATGGTGTCATTGACTATTGGAGTGCTGAAAGGGCTATTGTGCGAATGCTCTTGGTTTATTTTATTAAGTATTTTGTTGGGATGAGTTGATTAATTGTGGGATGAGGGGATTTCCGATATACCTTGCAGTACAGGAAATATGTCCGGAATGTGATCTAATTGGCTTTGTACCAGGACATGTGGGCTAGAATGGAGTCTTGGGAGCGGTGTTCAACACTACACCAACAAGGGTGTAGCCTAACTGTGCTCTTAGGTCGCCTCCAGTTGTTCCCGCCCCTTAGTCAAAATTTCCCCACTTTCGATCACTATTGAGGCAATGCCGGATTTTCGTTGGTTAAAGGGGACTTGATTTTATTAATGTGAATGAATTAATTAAATGTGAAGAAATTAATAATTGCAACACTACCGCTTTTGATATCCCAAAGCTCGGACTAGTATAGATTCAAGAGACTTTAAGCTTTAGGGAAAGCTGAAGGAGAGCAAGGGAATGAAGAGAAGGGATTTTCTATAGTTTATGCTTCAAAATTCTTTGTCTTCCTCACTTTCCTGTAAGATAAACATTAAAAAACCAGCAAACACTAAAAGTTTATTAGTATGTTAGTCTAAAACGCATAAAAATTACAATTCAATATTTGCGAATGATAGAAAAAACTTGATACTTCAAATATTGACAATTTACAACTAGATCCAAGCTTGAAATAAAGCTTTAAAGTACTTTTGGATCTATAAATTTTGCATGATCAATCAGATTTTAAAATGAAGCTATGTAGATCTAACTTTGTTAAGCAAAATGAAATAAGAACAAGGTAAAGAGAGAGATTTTAGTTTTAAAATGAATGATGAAAGCAAGCTTGCTCAAGCTTTGAATCTCCCTTGAGACTTGTAGGTGCCAATGGAACAAGCAATGCTATTCGTCCAAGATTTGAAGAAGGGGAAGATGCAACTTAGCTCCGCCCCTTCCTCTAAAAGAGTAACCTGAAAGCTTATTCACACTTGCAAAAAGAAGGATAAAATCTGGTACATTTTGCAAATAAAGATCAAAAGAGCATGAAATATAACTTACTATAGCATGCTACTCTTGAAATTCTAGATGCAAAATAGTAAGTAAATAAATAGAAGACAACAAATGTTTACTCTACGCGTTTTGGAATAACCCTCTAAGCCAGATTGATTACCAATTCAGACAATGCATGAAGAAACTAGAACAAGATTACCTCATCAAGCTCACACCATTCACAAGTTTGACATGCACCAATGGACCTCCAAAGCCTCAAATATTATTCATAAAATGCACAAAGTCATAACATTACAATAGCAACAGAGGTTTCTTGCATCCACATTTATCAATGGAGCAAGCACCTACTTTTATAGGAGAAGAGAGGAAGAAGGCGAGCTCTAGAAGCTTCTTAGGGTTTAGGGAGCGCGCATATCCTTCAAGAGAGAGTGATCCCATTGATTTAGCTTCAAACTAATGCTTGAACTTACGTTTGGTTGGCGTGATTAGATGACGAGGTGGTGCCACCTCATGAAGAGGGGCGCCCCTTTTTACTTTGGAATCCTCTCCACCTTTATGAGTTGCCACATGGGGAATGACGCCCACGTGAGGAAGGAAGGCGCACCTCTTCATTTTTTAAAACCATTCGCTATCCTAACTTTGACTTATAACATGTGCTTTTATCCACTTAATGAGTCGCCTTTCCTAAGAGAACACATTGCCACCTTTTCCCATATTTTTTTAATAATTTTTTTGGATTTTCTAACTTTGTCATTTTGTGCAATTTGTAGCACATTGAGCATTTAAATGCTATTTTGTTGCATCCTTAAGAAAAAATGCCACAAATCACAATTTAATCGCCTGAAGCCTAGGAAAAGTGGGTCCTAGGTTGAAGAGGACGCTTTGAGTGTGAAAACGAGCATCCCCACGCCAAATTCCGCCTCCAGACCATGCTTTTATTACACTTAGAAATTTTCCATTTAAACCATTAAAAAATGGTCTAATTTTATGGAAAAAATTACTTTTATCAAAATCGACTCAAACTCCTTGGGGACCTAGTGCATGTCCATATGACTTGTTACTGATGGCTAGCATGTAAAAATACATAGATACTTAGGATTTAATAACCTCCCTAGGTTCGACCACCATGGTAAATACTCCAACTTTGGAGGTGTGAGTGAAAAACTCAGGAATTATACACCACTGAAGTGTAACGCATAATTCCTAAGGAAAAAACACTCTAGAGTATCCCCTTGATTGCTAAACCTAATGTAGGCCAAGCCTTTTACAAAATGACCATGCTTAGACCAACTTATTACAATTCCCCCAAGGGGGTTTGGGCATGCAAATTTTACGAAGGGCCAAAAATTTGGCTTGATGAACCTCTGAACATTGACGATGAACATTGAACATGTTCATAAAACTGATGGCTCACAAGAAGTCCAACTATGGTACAAAATAGTTGGTAACACCTGGCAATGACCACCTGAGCTCAATCCTTGACTTGGAGGCATGTGAGGTTCCCATTTAAGTAAACCATTTTAAGGAGGGAGATTAAGTTCTTGGATCTTAAGGTGCAAAAGTGATCATTAACTGAGAAAAAGTGAATAATGAGCATGCATGTGAAGTTGATTTGTATTTATCAAGAGTGAGGCCCTTTAGGTCTTTTACGTGGTACCAGTACCAACGCACATTCAGATGTTTTCCCAAGGAGGGGGGTCGTATTTTTCTTCAGGGCCATGATGGGGGGATTACCATTACTCTCTGAGAGGGGGTTATGGCCCGACCCTTTGGTCCTTCCTTTAGGAGTACTATGGATTAATGGCATTGTTGATTGCCTCATTATAGGGCTTGTAGCCCTGAGGTTGGTGTCCGAGGCTCCTAGGGGTGGGTCACTGGGTCACATGACCCCCTGCTTGTTTTTTACACCGGTAATAGTATTCCAGCTTTGAGGATCTTGCCTCCTTTTCCAATCACCCTATGCACCCATCTTGGTCCCTTTCCGGCAGAGCGCCCTCTCTCCTTGTTGCATTTCCAGTGATGACACCATCCTTCGTCACTAGGACCACAGGCTTGTATAGGGGGGGGCGTTGAGTGTTTTTCAGCATTGTTGGGGTTAGATGGGGCATGAAAATCCCCCCTACTCACTCCACCTTTCGGAGCGAAGCCTTTTGTTTAATTTTAGATATTTTTATCAGTTTTTAGGCACCTAGGGGGAAAATGCCCCAGGTAGCGATCTTTTAACCATCTTTTAGATTATTTTAGATTATTTCATGTTATATTTTTACGTTGACATTTATTTGGCCTCTTGGCTTGGTTGTTTTGTAAAAGTGAGTTGAGAACACTATAAATACAACTCCTCACTTCATTTGTAAATCAGAACTCTGGGATAAATTACATAATGTTACTCTTCTACACAAGATAGTGTTTTGGAGAGTGATGCGCACTTCTTGGAGTTTTCTCTTCTTTGCCTTGTGGATGAAATTTGGATGCTTTCTAGGGTTATGCTCATGCTTGGTGGACGCTAGGAATTGTTGTAACAACACAAAGCTCAAGTAAGTATAGTTTTAGCCTTACTTGGTGAAGGTAGGTGAACTCTTACTTCTTGATGATTGAATGGTGGCCGTAGAGCTGCATTCTTTTTTATTAGGGCCTTTTTGTTTGCCTTCTGTCTTCTTTGCATGGTGGAAAACGCTCCCGAGAGGAGATTTTCCCTAGTTTGGCCTTGGATATCTAATTTTGCCCTAGATTAGGCTCCTATAACAAACCCTAGAGGTTGTTGTAGGAATCCCTAGTTTAGTAGGTAAAGAGAAATTACTCCAAGAGGGAGGCTGGTCACCTCTTCTCTAGGCCTAGGGTTTAGGGTTTCATCCATTAAAAGTCTAGTTATCAAAATTTTGCAAATTTACTTGCATTTTTATGTGTAATTTTGCATTTTCATGGTAGAATTAGGTCTGCAATTTTATGTCTGAAACCCTACAAAATATATATATTTTTAATATTTTTTCAAATTTTTGGCCTCTCTAAAATTTAATATTTTTCAAATTAAAATTTAATATTTTTCAAATTTTTGCTCTCGGAAGAATGAAGTCAGCATGCAGATGAAAGGAGCCTTGTGTGTTGAGATATGAAGATATCTCACTGGTATAATGCGCCCCTGCAGAGATAGCGAATTCATTTGGTTTGTATATTGCTTAGAACTTGTAAACTGCTGAAGATTGGTACCGAATGATAGTAGTAATGCTGAACCTGGATGATCCAACCCTAATAGTGACTAAGGTAGATAGATTTCGTTGCCGATATACACTGAATGGTTGAGTGGTGTGCCCTCAACCCTAATTGGCTCACTGAGCTCTCCAAATCGATTTTCCAATTTAATAATCATATAAGTAGGCCTTACTCACTTACTTTACCTTTCTTTTATAACTTTCACCTGGCCTGACCTAACTTTTGCATGATTAGGTGGCTTTATCTTGTAATTTCCAGTTGACTTGCATTCAGTGCTTTCGGTGTGCATAGAAGCTCAATAAAGGAGTTTCAGTGCATGCAACATGAAATATGGCTCGCATGCCATGCATGTAGATGGCCCCTAGTTCTCGTGGCCCTTATTTAACTACTGATGATCTAATAACCATGCTTAAGATCTTCTTATGGTGTAAATGGCATCAATCCTCAGTCAATTTCTTGAATGTCAGTGCCCGCTCGAACCTATGGGAATCAGATAGGTTAGTGGGATGGTCCTCAGTGCTTAAGCAGAAGAGGACATTACAGTTCTCCCCGCTCGAAATTGCTTGTCCTCAAGCAGCTATAATGCTGGGTGCTGTAATACATGTTCTCCTTCCCAAGTGGCCTCTTCTATAGGCAATTCTTCCATTGAACCAAGTATTCTCTAATGATCCTGTTCCTTAGTTTTCTTTCTCGAACCTCTAGGATTCGTTCTGGAACCAAAATCAATTGCCCCTCATCATCAAGGGGGGGCAGTTCAAATGAAGTAACAATCTGCTGGCCTACTGCCTTCTTAAGGTTATACACATGGAACACGTTATGGATCTTGCTTTCTTGTGGTAATTCGAGCTCTAATGCTACCTCTCCAACTTTCCGGATTATCTTGTAAGGACCACAAAAGCGATGCTTAAGTTTCTCTGCTCCTTTCTTCTTAAGGGACGATTGTTTGTAAGGTTATAGACGTAAGTATTCCAGATCCCCTACCTCAAAACTGCGCTCAATCCTGTGTCTATCTGCATATACCTTTTGCTGATTCTGAGCAACCTGTATTTTTTCCTCGAGTATCTTGAGAATATCTTGACTTTCTTGAATCCACTCCTTGGCTTTTGGAGACCTGCTATCACCAAATATCAGATCTGCAAAAGATAAGGCATCATGACTGTACAAGGCTTTGAAGGGAGTCATACCGATGGTCATATGGTGTGTAGTATTGTAGCAGTGTTCCCCTAGGTGTAGCCATTTAATCCATGTCCTTTGCTGACCTACTACATAGTTCCTCAAGTATCCCTCAATCCACTTGTTAACTATCTCTGTCTGTTCATCGCTCTGTGGATGATAACTCATGCTCATAGCCAATTCTGTCCCAACCAACCTGAAAATCTCTTGCCAAAAGGACCTAGTGAACTTGTTGTCTCTATCATTGACAATGGTCTTAGGTAACCCGTGTAATCTGAATACCTCTCTGAAAAACAACTGGCTACCTGTGCAGCTGAATAGTCGGAAGGAATGGCAAAGAAGTGAGCAAACTTGGTCAACCTGTCCACCACTACGTATAAACAGTCTCTACCTTGTACCTTGGGAAACCTTGTAATAAAATCCATTGAAATGCTTTCCCATTTTTGCTCGGGAATGGGTAATGGTTGTAGTAAATCGGCTGGGTGAGTATGCTCAATCTTATCCTGTTGGCACAAACTGCACTCCCTCACATGCTGCATCACATCATTCTTGAGGCCCTTTCATGAGAACCTCTCTCTAATCTGCCTGTAAGTCTTAAGAAACCCCTGGTGTCCTACTCAAGGTGAGTCATGAGAAGCTTGTAGAATATTTTTCTTAAGTGCAGACTCGATGACTAAGTAGATTCGATTCTTATAGTATATAATGTCATCTATCACTCTGTACCTGTCATCTTGAATCTGTCCACCCAATATTTTGCAAGAAAACTTATCTTTGGAGTATTCGACCAAAAGATGAGCTCTCCAATCCGTTGAAATCCTCATAAGAGATAAAGTGGTTGGTCGTCTAGAAAGTGCATCTGCAACTACATTGTTTTTTCGCTTAGTGTATTCAATCTCGAAGTCATATGCTTGAATCTTACTCACCCATTTCTGTTGCCTCTTATTCAATTCTTTCCGTTCCAAGAAGTACTTTAAGCTGTTATGATCTGTCTTAATCTTGAATCGGCCACCTACTAAGTATTGTCTAAACTTGGTCAGCGCATGGAGAATGGGATGTCCTCCATGATTCAGATGCCTTGCATGGAGGTACATCAACAGTATAGGCATCTGGATGGAGTAGAGGGTGAGATGCACTCTACTTAGTGGCATGAATCCAACAGTGGATGCATGCGGACCTTCCGGGGTGTTTTGCCTCATGCATGCATGAGTTTTTCATGTACAACTGTGAATTAAAAATGCATGCAAAAGTGACTTTTTGCATGCACTGATATTAGGTTTTTGGTAAACCTAATTGATCAGTGAGATGATATAAGGAGGCAGAAGATCATCGGTAAATGTTACTCAGTAGACTAGTCAGAGAGAGATCAGTCAGAGTCAGGAGGGTGCATTGTGCATGTAGAGGGCGACCTTTTGAGAGAGAGGATCTTCTGCAGTAGGGAGAGTGAGGGGATCTGAGCTGGATCAGGCCTCATTTGATCAGAGGCACTTGGATGCCAGATATTGTGAGCAGAGAGAGCTCACCAGTGAGGTTTCTTCAGTGATTGGAGGTTGGGCGAATTTCAGAGGAGGAGGGGCGCACTTTCTGAGGAGAGAAGCTCGTTGTGCATCCGATTGACTGATTGAGCAACTGAGACTTTCAGAGTAGGCCTTCCTCAGTGATTGAGGAAGATCTGTGAGGATCAGAGCTCAGATCTGATTCAAGACGAGTTTCCAACAGTTGGAGGAGGGTGCACTTTTCCATGCAGAGGGATGGGCGCATTCTTTAGATCTAGACAATTGGCCTTCTTATTTGGCAGAGCAGATCAGAGTTGTGGAGTGAGAGAGATAGTACAGACAGAGATTGACTTGCAGAGATCCAGATTCGTATTGACAATTAGGGCACATTTCCCAGTGCATGCATCAGTCTTTGCATGCAGATCTAGGGTTTTGATACCCGTAAGGTTCGGTTGTTTCATCTGAAGTATTTGTATGTATTTATCTTCTACTTGCTTTGCTCTGGGCTTGAGATAGAAGATAGCCCCACAGATTGCTGGTTTTCCTTGTTTGGGGTTTCCAGGGTACATCATGAGTTATTGTGTGATTGCTGTGTTTTTCATTGTGGAAGTGTTAAGAGATCTATAGTGTTTGTATCTTAAGTCATTATTGCATTTCTGATTTATAGAGACTCAAACCGCTTGAGATCTTAGGGCATCCAGAGGGAGTAGTGATCTCTAGATAAATTAAAAGATACTTTACAAAGCCAATATAACAAATAAAAGAAAATATCTGAGTGGCAGTAATTATTGATTTTTAGCCTTAAAGTATCACTCCTTGCATGAGACCTTCATGAAATAGAATTTTGGTGATTTCTTGGACTTTAGGTGAGAAGTTATTTTATATGTTGTAATTATGTAACAGCCCTCATCAAAACCCAACTAATAGTTGCCATAACACTATCAAGCAGCTTTTTCTTCTTTTTAATATTCTTAAATTTTCCATTATATAAACCTCACTGTATAGAGCATATTACAAGAATAGGGCAGGGGAGGCCACACTACCAAGAAATTAGGAAATCTCCATATCTTTAATGTAGGCCACATCAATTGCAAGACCAATACCTCGGATTAACAAAGAAAATGAAATTGGCCAAGTGCCACAAAGTCGTAAAGACAATTAAAACTTTCATTCCTATCAATAGGTTATAACATTACCGCTACACCACCAATAGAGTTAAGTAAGTAGCATTGGAATCTTAAATAGGTAAGCACATTAAGCCACCCTATTGACAGGGGAAGGATGGTCATCATCAATTTTACACACAAGTCCCATCAATCCTGCAATGACTCATTAGTATGTGCATTTATGGTCTTGCTTAGCTTCACTTTCGGGGGTGGGTTTATCTATCATCCCTTAAATAGTTGTTAACTTCTAGGCTAAATTACAAGTTTAAAAAATAAAAGGTTAAAGCAACTACAAAAGTTAGTTTATTACTCTGTTTTATTGATTAATTTTATTTCGGATTTGTTCGACTTTATTTTTGAAGAAGCATAAGTAATGTTTATATGTATATATGATTTTCTAAATTGAACTTGTATTTTTCTTTCACCAATTTTTATGAGATGTTATTAGACTAAAGTTGTTGCTAATGGACTTTATTGTTGGTTGGCAGTCCACACACTCTGGTACATGCATTAAGGTATGTTAATCATTCATATGAGCCTGTCATTGCTGTGGTTTAGGTAGTTATCTTTACTGTTTGTTTACGATTAATTGGTTGATGAATCTTTTTAATGGTCAATGAATTTGGCCTATGGATAACTTCAAGGAATGATAGTTTTAATTTTGTTTGAAATTCTGTATTTAAATTGAAAGAGGCATTCTTAGAAAGCTTTGGTGAACTTTTATAGGTGACATATTCTACTTTGGAAAGTTGTTCAAAGTAGAGCCTTTTTATAAGGATTGATATCACACACAACATCAGGTCTTGAGCACTCCTTTATGAAAGCTAGTTGTATAGTAGATAAGATGAGATAAGATAACTTTATTAATCTCGAACGAATAACCACTAAAGTAGGTCAAAGGGACTGTTGGGTATAAATTGATGTCAAAACAAATTGGGAGCACTCCCATGGCTCGAGAGAATCCATGGGCAACTACCTCTGTCTGAGGAATCCATCAAATCTTGCCCTTGTATTCTGCAATGCTCCCATCAATTACAAACCATCATGTTCAATCTTTAACTTTTAGAATAAAAATTAGCGACCATGTGCTAAGTCTTGCTAAAGAACTCACGAATCCTCGATGAAGAATGGAGCCATGAACTGTCATTGTCGAATCATTCTCTAATGCATCCATGAACCTTCCATGCTGAATCAAGCACTAATGTATCCACGAATTGTCGATGCCAAATCAATCACTATTGTATCCACAAATTGGCGATGTGGAATCGGTCAAGTTGAGCTTTTGAGAAGTTCATTTTGTATGATAACAAGTTTACTTGTGACTGAAATTGACTTGATGTGTTTGACTCATGGGTCTCACAAATCAGACTTGGGCCTCTATCTATGAATGTCATTGATAAACATAAAGAAGCACTCATTTTGCTTGTTTTTTTGATCCAATTTCACAGTAGACTTGTTCCCTATCCAGGATCTATGGTGTTTTGTACTACGCAGTATCATCTATACTTTGAAATGAGTTACAATTGAAATTTCACATCATGGAAATGGTAAACTTTAATATTAATGAAAAACGTCGTTTTCACTGAAATTTAATACAGTTTGATATTATTTTAATTTCTTTAGTCAACTCATGAGTTTTTGTTGAGTTCAAGTCAATTTTTACTTTCCGCTTTGCTAAGTCATTCTCCAAGTTGAGTTTGGTAAATTTTTTTCAGAGATAGTATTTTTGTTTTTCCCAGAAAAGGGTTTACAACAGAACTATTATACAAAATGATGAAAGATGGTGAGTACAAGGCTTGAAATACAGAGACTAGATCTATACATAGGCTGTTAAGGATTTGTTAAGGACTGGTTAAGACGAAGCATATTCTCAAAGAATGAACAAGGTAGACAACATGGTCAGATAACCTTTTACTAGGTATGATGATGCCAAAATTCAGATCGAGTTTCATCTTGATGAGTATGAGCAGGTTGACTCAGGATGGAATGATATATCATAGTATGGCTTGTTTGATGCATTTTCAACTTGTCATGGTTATCAAATTCCGGAATGGTTCATTTTGCGAATGTAATATTATTTTTGTAATACTTATCGAAAGTACATTTTGCGAATGTAATATTATTTTTGTAATACTTATTGGGATTTGTTCCTTTGTTTTTGTGCTATTTCTAAGCAGCAACACTTTGCTATTGCCAAAGAGAAATCTGGCAACAAAGGACTGCTAAATGCCATTGAATTCGCTGGATTAAATAAAACAAAAATGAAGATTATTGACCTTTAAAAGGCCTAAAATTGAGAATGAATTCGAATTGCAACTAAACAAACTGACACTCAACTGCAATAAAGAAAAATAAATGATTTAGTTGCAGACACAAAATCTGTGAATATTTTCAAGTGGAAGCTTGAACTATTTTTGCAATTTTTTAACCCTCATTATATCTATAGTTTACATCCTCGTTAGGCCTAAGCCTTCCACAGCATGGAATATATATATTTTATTTATACGTATAGTTTACATCCACATTTGGCTTAAATCTTGCACAGCAGCGAATATTTCAAAAGAAAATTCTGCTTCATTAGTTTTATTTGCAATAAAATAGCATAAGATTCTGTCATTTACTGATTATGTTCAAAATGAATGGTTTCTCTACATGTGCATGACGTGGCTTTTTTTGTTACACTGTTTAGTTGCAAACTATCTGAAGCGTTTCTTTTAGGGTGGTTGAGATGCAGGAGATTCTTGATCAACAACTAGCAGAGGAAGCAGCTGAATCTGAGGGAGGAGGGGCAATGGCTTCAATAACAAATGCTCGAAGAGTCACAAAGTGGGACATTTGATCTGCCTGATGCTGTTTTTGTGTCATAATACATTAAATTGTGAAAGTTAAAATATAGTTCTTGCTTTTCTGAAGTATCCAATTTACTTTCCTTGCTTGTAGTTCATTCTAAATGGAATTTGCTGATTAAGAATTAGTTTTCATCTAATTTTTATTTTGTTTCTGCAATTTAGTTGTAGCGATCCTATATTTTTCTTCTCCATGGGAATTGGCACTAGCATATACAGTCAAATTTACGTGCATTTTAGTTTGGTCATTAAATATGTGGTTTATACTGAAGAATATGAATAATTGTATCATTGAGCATAACATATAGTTTACTTTTGCTGCTAGGAGCATTGAAAATTAAAGGGAGGTAATTTTAGTCTTGTGGACATTCATTTTAGGCTATCTGCAGCTTGTTTGCTATCGTTTTAAGGAAAATGTTGCTTTCTTGGTTAAACTATTCTGGAAATGTTGACCGGTCTTAACATTCTAAAGTTATTTAGTGTGCACTAGACTCACTTTCAGAACCTCTATCACTACCAAAAAAAGTAGGAAAGGATACTCTTAGAGTTAGCATACAACCAAATAAGGATTACTGCTGGCCTTCATGTCGAGGGTTTTAGGAAATGGTTAGCTATGATTAGGTACATAACTTGTTGCTACTTGCTAGCTAGGGACTTCGTTGCAATGGACATGGCGGACTTGTCAACTCTGTCCATTACAAGAGACTGAGTCGGAGGAGCACCATATTTTCAGATGTCCAGTCTACTATCAGATTAGAGGGTGGTTTCACTACCTCTACTGGGATAGAAAGGTTCTCTCTTCACCTTCTTCCACTATTTGGACTAGAGATGCTTGGCTCTTTTCATGAGGGAGTTTTTAGGGCACAGATCGAGGATCCTACATATTTATTCTCGACCAGATCCCATCAGAGGGATCACTTCCCTCTTCTTTGTTGTCATATCTGTTAGTGGCAACAAACGATAGGCCAAGGATAAGGTTACTTCAGATACTAGATTGGTGCGACCTTGGACTTGTTCTTGATTTCCCATCTGGATGGGTTGCCTGATGTCCACGAGAGTTGAGGAGCTTCAATTCTAGATCCCAATACATATTCCACTAGTCCACCGAACATACAAACCCTATGAGGCCGTAGGGACAGATTCAAATTTCATTCTACACATAGTACTGCTTTGTAGGTTTACCCGAGCAACCAATCTTTTGTTCAAAGATTCTTCCCCTCGACCTTGGATGTTAGGAGTGATGGAACTCATTAATCCAGTGCTTCCCTTAGGATTCCACAACCAAGCTCCGTCAACCCTAAATATTCATTGAATGACATCATTAGGCAGTGTGATGGTCTCCTCATTGCAATTGATGACTCATATTGGGAGTCATCTTCTCTCTCTCCCCACTTTGCTTCTCACCCTACATGCCTTGACAACATGTTTGAATGCCTAACATGGTTTTGATTTGGTTTTGTATTTGTACTACTTGTGTTTCTATTGACTAATTAGTCATCTGTTCTCTGCTTTTAGTAGAGTAGTGGTAGGAGTTGCCTTTGCACTCCCATTTGTTGAATTTAGTACCTTAGAGAAGTGTTCCCCTAGTGACTTTGTGCCTAAGTCATAAAAGGGGAAAAGTAACATGACCCTTGGCATTAATTTCATATGTTTTGAAGTTGAGTTCATTTTATGAGATATAAAGTGACTTTTTGAATATTTAATGAGGAAGTGAGAAATTATATTTATGTTGGGAAAGTGATTTTTCCTCAACAATTGATTTGACATCGCAAGATTCAATTTGGGCCCTTGGATCTTGTGATGGTTCATCTATCCTCATTGAATGAACAAAAAGGCCAGGAAAGGGAGAGAGGCTCTTCACCAGTGTTACACGGGTACGCGTCCCCAAGGGTAGGAAACATGTTTCCACAACCCCGCACATCTCGGAAACTTGGAAATTCCATTGGAAACGTCCCCCCCACGTCCCCGTTTGAAGGAAACTCAAGGAAACATGGAAGGGAAACGTTTCCCTCCTAAAAATGGCGTCCCCACGTTTCCTTTGACAACTTTTTACCAAAAAATAGAAAACTAAATGATAGAGGGCCACACTGTCCACTATTTTCCTTCTCATTAGCATCAATTTCATTTCGCTGTTCAATGTGGTTGTATTTTTGAATTTGTTTTATCTATTATAGCTTATGTATCGTTGTATTTCATTTTATTTCACTTGTTGTATGTTGTAAACTTTTATTCATCTTTAGATTATAAAATTAAAGACTTTAATGACTTATGCTCCAACTTTCAATTTTTATGTATTCTAATCTAAATTTTGTAGTATTCCCAGTGGGGTCCCCTATGTTGAAGGCACCGATGTACCCTTCGACGTTTCCTAAAATTTGGGTGGGTACTTCTGCATATGTCGTTTCTGCGTTTCCCCGCTCCTGCATCCCCGTGTCCCGGAACTTGGAGAGGAGGAGGTTGAGTTCAAGAGAGAGAGAGAGAGAGGCACGAACTTCAAGGCAAGTCAAACGATAGGAGAAGGGTACGATTTTAAAAGTGGTTGGCACGTAGTTTGCGGAGAGGAACAAAAACACAATTAGCAAGATGGCTAGCACGAAAATCGAGGTAGAAACAACAATTAATGTGATCGTACAACAATAAATGCACAGTCCGTACAGAGAATTCCTCTAGCAGAGGGGCATGTTTTTCTATGCTGAGAAGAGCAAAAAATTCGAGGGCAATAAATGTTGTACTGAAGAGCACAAAAATCAAGGCAGAGGACTATATAGTGCAGAGAGTTCGAGGAAGAGTCCGCACTGTGAGAGGCAATCCATATTGTATGTAATTTTCGGGGTGAAGTTCGAGGCAGTCTAGGCACTGTCTTTGAGGCTGAACTCTGTCTTCTATGGTTGAGATAAGTTGTGATTAATTGCTGAGTTTTGAATACTGTTGTACAAATTTCCTTGAAGAAAATAAAAGCACTACCTCTTACAGGTTTTCCCCATTGGGGTTTTTCCTTGGGCATTTGCCCAAAAATCATTGTGGTTGAATTTTACTGTGTGACATTTATAACTGTTCTTTAGTTAGTAAAATCTCCATGTGTTTCAAGTTCTAAATTTGTTTATGAGATAAAAATTCATTTAGAGCTGTACAATGATGTTTAGTGTGATTTGAAATCGGGTTGGGGAAGTGAAAAATCTACATGGTATAAGAGTTGTCATAAAAATTAGAGCAGAATACACAGAGCATATTTTCAGACTTGCAGAGAGGGACTGTTGGGTTGTTCACCAGGTAGATTATTGGACTTACATTTTCAGTGTGAAGGTCATGGCTACAGGTTTGAGGGTTGAGGACAAATTGGACAGGGCTGCAAATTTCAGTCTGTGGGAAGAAAGGATTGTTCTGCTTCTGCAGCAACGTGCGTTGTGGTACATAGTAAATAGCGTACAAGCCAATTTCGTAACGGTGCCTACGGATGCAGCAGCAAAGACAACCTTTGCCATGAAGAACACCAAGGCCAAGAGAATTATTCTTGATGCATTTAAGGACCATGTGATCCCTCATGCATAGTTTCAAAAATCGGCCGAACCAGTTTCAGAATTAGTCAATTCACCAGTTTGAGGGTGGACTGAATTGAATCAGACAAAAAATTGGTTCGGTAGATGGTTTGATATCGAATAGGCCGATTCGGTATCGGTTCGATACCAGTTCGGTCTAACCAACTGAGTAACGACAAAAATCAACCGATTTTTTGTGGACCCGCAGAGTTAAGAAAACAATTTTTTTCTAAGTTTTATTTAATTTTTAAAATTTTCTTGAGTTGCTAGCCTAACCTATTAGTGACTACCCCATGGGCCCCCAACCTTCATTTCATTCACAATTGGCATCGTGAAGTGGACTGTGGGAGTCTGTCAGCAGCCGCAAACTCCTGGACTGTGCAACGCACTATTGGAACCCCGCATGGACAGTGGACTGTGCAAGACTCAAGTGCAAGGGATTGTTGAATGATTGGAACCCCAGGTGGGGTGTGGGAGTGGCATATGGAGACTGGAACCTAAACTGCGAAAGTGGAACCTGACCTCGAACTCGTGGAGCAGGGTCAACAAACTACAGTAGCACGTGGAGACTCGTGGAGCTCTGAGTAGCCAGTGAGCAACAACACTTGGAGATTCTTATATGGTATATACATGAGCAAACTTTGGATACTTTGTCTCTAATGCTTTGGAATCATGGATTATAATCTTGAAAATGTTGTTTTTCTTTAAAATTTAAATATTTTATGTATTTTTGAGTAAACCGATTCATTAAATTCAAATCGACCGATTTATGACCGATTCATTACTGATTCTGATACTGATTCGTAGTTGACCCTCGATCGATTCTAAGACCACTTTCGATTTTAAAAACTATGCCCTCATGTGACTAGTAATGATTATGCTTATCATATGTGGGATGCCTTAACCAAACCGTACCAAAATTCCAATGAGAACAGAAAGATGGTTTTAAGAGAGAAACTTAAAAGCATTAAAATGACCAAATATGAAAATGTTGCATCTTACCTTACTAGGATAACTTAGGTGAGGGATGAACTAGGTGCAGTTGGGGAGGTTGTTGCTGGCAGTGAGCTAGTGCGGACTGTTGAAAAATGACAAATTTTGCCCACTGTACACACACACAGTCACTTAGGCATTTTGTCAAACACTTTAGGTACCACTGATATCAGTCATATACAGAGAACCCAAAAAAATGCTGTGCACATACAAGCATTAATAAATAACCCCTGTAGTTGATATACAATTAAAAAAGTGATATTTGCAGCGGGAAATTATAATTTACAGCAGACTGTCATAAAGATTCATACACACAAAAATATACCATAATGCAACATTTAGACACAGATATTTTGGTCAACCATGACCCTGGAAAAACCCCACCCCTTGGGGAAAACCAGTCAAGAGAGAGAGAGTCTTTATTGAGCTCTTAAGGAATATTACAGAGAGTATAGCAGCAACATATTACATCAAGAATTACACAGTGATTTCCAGCATTGACTGTACATAAAAATCTCAGTTGACTGTGACCATACAGACCCCTTTTTAGTGCCCAGAAATGACTGTAAATGACTGAAATCTACAGTAAACAGTACAACAGAAATATACTTTGGAGTTTGTGTAGAAATAAGACAAAAACTCTCAACAGAAGATCACCTTGAAAACCATGCCCACAGGCTGCCTCGTTTTCTGTGCAATCTGGTGATTGTATGGCCTCACTTTTCTGCAGTATGGATCTCCTCTCTTCAGCTGTACGGAACTACCACTTTTCTGATGAAGATCCCTTGGAAAAACGTGCCCCTCAACCTTGGAAAACGTGCCCCACTTGTTGCTGCATATATTTGTGCTGGAAACTCCTAGGGATTCATGCCCCACTCTGGGAATTGTGCCCTCTCTTCTAGCCTTCTCTCTCTTTCCTCTTTCTCAGCTCACCTGCGCCTCTCTCCTCTAGAAACTCGAGCCTCTCCAAAAATGCTCTCTTGGAATGTGTGCCCAAATGAAGTCTCATTCATCTTTTATTTACCCTATTAGGGTAACTGTTATGACTCTTCGAATTCAATGGGTGAAATTAGATCTTGGCCAAGAGATCTATGGCTAGGATCTAATCTCTCGTTCACTTAAAACTCCTAAGTGAACTATATAACAAATTTCCTTTTCAAAAAGTCACATAACCCTAAATAATTAAAAGATACACTTTATGACTTAAAGTCACTTTAAAAACATAATAAAGTGCAACTCACTTTAAAATCATAAAGTCACATAAAAAAGGTACTTTAATAAAAGCTTATTAATAAAGTCACTTTAAGAATATTAATGAGACTCCAAGGTTATGGACCCCTGCACCTAGGCACCTGATGCAGGAGTGCCACCGAGATATGAAATGCTAACACTCCCTCTTAGCGAGGGAGGTACTACTGTCATCAGCTCCACCTGGATCTCTCTCCAGGCCTGTCCCTCCAATAGCTGAAGCTCCCTCTGAATCTGAATGCCTCTCAGATACCTGCACTGGATCAACTGCTGAAGGTCTCCGTCTGACAACTCTGAACTGAGAGCTCTGCTCACTCTCCTGTTCATCCTGAAGAACCATATCATACCAAATCAGTTTCCTCACAGAGTTGGATGAATCCTCCACATTGACAGCCACCGCTGCTGCCACTGAGTCTGATCTCTCACCAGGCTTACCATCCACAGGATGCCCCAATACTCGGTATACCTTGCCATCACAGATGCCAAGCAGACTCGCTGCACGCAAGCCCCCACTCACCGGATATATATAAACACGCCCTCTCACATGAAAAATCGCATATCCGTCATCCTCCAAAGCTGAAATTGAGAACAAGTTCCTCTTCAGCTCTGGAACAAACAACACATCGCCAACCTCCAGATAACCACTAGACTCGAGTTGGAATAGGACTTTTCCAACTCCTTCTACTGCATGGGTGCCGGCATACCCATCCTTAGTCAGTATAACTCTGTCAACTCTCGGAACACTGCTCGTATCCCCGTCATATGGTGTGCTGCTACACTATCTATATACCATACTCCAGTATCCAAACTCTCTGCTACACTACTATCTGAAAGGATTGAGACGAGCGAGAATTCCTTCTCGAATTCCCTCGCAAAATATCCCACTTCAGCTGGAGAGGCCGCCTCAGGCTCTTCTTTCTTCTTGTTGGGACACTGCCCAACATAGTGACCATAACTCTGGCAAGCAAAGCATTTTACTTTGCTCAGGTCTTTGGCTCCACTGCTCGAGCCACCCTTTTTCTTTCTACCCTTAGTTGAAATGTAAAATTAGTCACAGCAGATCTAATGAACAAGTAAATCAATCACAATAGATGAAACTCAGAAAATATGGTGTAAAACTGTGCAAAACATGCATTAGTGCTCTGTAATCCCAATAAGGGTGAAAATACAATACAATAATGTCACAATGAGTGAGCAATTCGAATTAACCAAGGAGGTCATTCGAATTAACTGAATGGCATAGCTTGGCTCCAACTAGGAGTCCTCATCATCAATCAGTGGTGGTCATCAATGCACAAGTCACTGTCAAACAGGTGTCAAACTGAGTCTAACTGAGTGTAATAAGTGTAACTGAGGGTAAGTGGCACTAATCTAGGGATGGAGGCTCAGTGGAGGGCGCATGAGGGCTTAACTGCACTCAGAACTGTCAGTCATGTCTCATCGGAGGTCAATCGGAGTGATAACATCAGTTATGGGTCAATCAGAGGTAAATCGGAGTGATAACTGAAGTGTAACTGGACTGGTAGGTGAGAAAGGCGCCCTTCTTCAGTGGTAGGTGAGAACTGGGCGCATGACAGGCTAGGAGGGCTTAAACTGAGTGGAAAGTAGCTCCCGAGTGCTGGGAGACTAAGGACTAGGTGCTGGAGGTACCAGACTGATGACTGGGCAGCATGCAATGCATGCATGCATGCAAAGTACAAAAGTGAATGATGAGATATCCTAACACCCCCCTTCAAGCTATACTATGATGTAAAAAATAAAATGCAGGGCCCTGGTTACTGAGACCAAAGGTCACCCCAATACAATAATCCAAAAAATGCTGAAATAAGCTAAGTGAGGAAAGAGGGAAAACCCAGTGAAAAGAAAGTCCCCCCTCAAGCTAAACATAAAAATGGATCTAATCTGTCTCCACCATGATGGAACTCACCCCCAACAGTGAACGGAGGTAAGAGAACTTCTTCTCAGTGAAGCTCTTGGTGAAGATGTCTGCAATTTGCTCATCGGTAGGGCAATATTGCAGAATGATGGTGCGATCATGCACCAACTCTCGAATGTAGTGCATATGAATCTCAATGTGTTTGGTCCTCTGTTGCTGAACTGGATTGGTGGAGATCTTAATAGCACTTTGATTGTCACAAAATAGGACAGTTGAAGTAGTGCTACCAAAATCAAACTCGAAAAGAATACCCTGCAACCAAACTGCCCGAATGCAGGCATTGACTGCCCCTCGATACTCTGCCTCTGCTGAAGAAAGTGCAATGGTTGCCTTCTTTTTGCTTGACCAGCAAATAGGCCCATGTCCAATCATGAAAACATATCTGGAAGTGGACTTCCAATCTATCCTATCACCTGCCCAATTTCAATCAGTAAAACCAAGGAAATCTAGCTCAGAATCTGCAACATAATGTATGCCAAAATGTTTTGTACCTTGCACATACTGCAAGATTCGCTTGGCTGCCCGCCAATGAAGCTCATGGGGCTGTTGCATATACCTTGATACAGCACTCACGACATAAGATATATCAGGCCTTGAGTGTGTCAGGTAGAGAAGTGAACCAATCAACTGTCGATACATAGTGCAATCTGCAAGCGGTGTAGTATTTCCCTCTTCAAGACTGATTCCTGAGAGGAATGGGAATGGAGCAGCCTTACATTCTGCCATATTAAACTTTAATAGCAGGTCTTTAGCATACTTTTGCTGAGATAATGTTATCCCATCAAAATTTTGAGCTATCTCCAAGTCCAAAAATTGCTTAAGCAAGCCCCGATCGCTCATATCAAAAGCTAGATTTAAAGCGGTTTTCAGCTTGTTAATTGTAAGGAGAGTGCTACCAGTAATGAGAAGATCATCAACATATAAAACCACAATCAACAAATTACCTTTAACTTGCTGTAGGTACACATTATGATCATATTTGCATCTTTTGAAATTCTGAGAAAGAAGGAAGGAGTCCATCTTTGCGTACCAAGCTCTTGGGGCCTGTTTCAATCCATACAAAGATTTCTTCAATCTACAAACTAATGATGGATCTTATATGTATCCTTCTGGTTGTTTCATATATACCTCCTCATCAACGTCTCCATGTAGAAAAGCACTCTTCACATCCATGTGGTGCACTTCCCAGTGCTTGGATGCGGCAATGGCCAAAACTAGGCGGATGGAATCCATCTTTGCAACCGGTGCAAAAGTCTCAGTGTAGTCCACACCTTGAACTTGGGAGAAACCTTTTGCCACCAACCTAGCTTTGTATTTGCTGATAGAGCCATCAACAGCAACCTTAGTGCAGTAGATCCACTTGCATTGAACTAATTTTCTTCCAGGTGGAGGAGAAACTAGCTCCCATGTATTGTTCTTTTGAAGAGAACTGTACTCTTCATCCATGGCGGTTTGCCATCGTGGATCTCAATGGGCATGATAGTATGATTTGGGATCTGAACCAATAATCAAATAACATTTCTCAGATAATAATGGATCAGAAAAAGAAAGAGCCATACCTGCTCTTTGATAGTCTGCTCTTGTTCTCCTTGGATCAACAGGATTTCCAATGTTTGGAGCAGCAGATTGTAGAGTGTTTTGGGCCCACTTTGGTAACTGAGGAGGATCATTATGGTCTGATTTCGAACCTGATATGTCATGGCCATCAAAGTCTGATATAATATCAGAGATATTAGATCCAATGCTTTCTTCATAATCACTCGAATCTTCTTCTTGTGGAGGGTGCAGATCGGCAGTGTTTTCCTCAACTAGGTTCAGATTTGGCAACGGTTCTTCAAACTTCACACTTTGCTCTATGAATACCTTTTTGGATTTGATATTCATGAGTTTATATGCTTTTGGTTCTTCCCCATATCCTATCAGGATACATTCAATACTTTGTGGATCCAAAGACTTTCTCTTATCAGAAGGAATTCTAGCCCATGCAGTGGAGCCAAAAACTCTCTAATTTGACACATCCGGTTTGCGACCAAAGAATGCTTCGAAATGAGTTTTACCTTTCACGGATGAATGTGGAACTCGGTTCTGAATATATGCAGCAACATTAATGGCTTCAACCCAAAGATTTGCAGCCAAACCTTTTGACTCAAGCATGCAGGTAGCCATCTCTTTCAGTGACCGATTCTTCCTTTCCGCTACACCGTTCTGCTGGGGTGTGTAGGGAACTGTATGTTGGATCTGAATTCCGCTTTCGGCACAAAGTTGCAGCAACTCAGTCTTGATATATTCTCCGCCATTATCAGATCTAAGAGCTTTGATCTTGCTCTCAGTGGCAGTCTCAACAGAAGCCTTAAAATCCTTGAATTTTCCAAGCACTTCTGACTTGTTTTTGAGAAAAAATACCCAAGTAAAGCGGGAAAATTTGTCGATGAATGTCAAAACATACTTTGAATCATTCATGGACATATTTGGCAGCGGACCACTGATATCAGAATGTATGAGGCCCAAAATGGTAGAAGCTCTGCTAGCTTTGTCGCGGTCGAACCTGTGCTCAGGGTGCTTCCCAACAATGCAACCGGGGCAAATTCCCTTCGAGGAACGGAGTTGCGGAAGACCATCAACCATGGAATTCTTTTGTAACAGCAGCAAATACTTGTAGTTAAGGTGTCCAAACCTTTCATGCCAAAGCCTACTAACCTCGTTGCCATGAGTGAGGAGAGCAGTGGGCTTTTCAAGCGGCATAAAGTAAGAAAACTCATAGTATTTTGCAGTGTGGTTTACCTTTCCAACTGTAATAAGTCTTCCACTTTTGATATCAGAAATTTCAACTGTATTAAGGCTGAATGTAACTTGCTTCGGTTCACCAGTGTGTGTCATTTGATACACATAAAGTAGATTTGAAGCCAAGGAAGGCACATAGAGAACATTCTGGAAGCTTCCATGCTCTACATGGATGGTACCTTTACCCTTTGATGAAATTTTTGAGTCATCTCCTGAATGGATGGTGATGGAGCTGTTTGGATCGAATGAAGAGAAGGAGTCAATATTTGCAGCCATATGATTCGAGGCACCGGAATCTATTAGTAGAGTGGTGGGTTTCGAAACAGTTGCCATGAGTGCTTGACCTCTCTCATGATCATCATTCCTATCCTTCTTCCTTGCACCGTCGGGAAGACATATGTTGTTATTTTCCAAAAGGAGGGCCATTTGATCTATTGTTTTCTTCATGCATGAACTTTCAGGATGAAAGCCACGGTTGCAATAAGAACACTTAGATTTTTCTTTGCCCTCTTTACCCTTTTGCTTGTTTCTTGAACTGGATGGTGCATCCGTCTGCTTGCCTTTCTCTCTTTGCTTGTGAGGTTCGAATTTGGGCTTCTCTTTCTTTTGCTTTCCTTTGCCATTCGAATTCTTGGATCCTTGAACAAATAGGGCTGAATCTTTGGAGTTTATGGACCCCATTTGAATCAACTTGTCATGCTCTTTGGTAACGGATTCAATGAAGGCATCTTCCAATTCGGGGTGGTTAGCCGACCGAAATTGAAAGTAGAGACAAATACTGAGTAATCTTTACCAAGCTTTGAGAGAATGGAGAGGATCAATTGCTTATCCTCTTTCACAACACCACTGTTCTTCAACTGCAATGTCAAGTGCTTGAATCTTGTGAAAAACTCATTGATGGTCTCGAAATTCTCAGGACTAAGAGCAATCAATTCATTCTCAAATTGAAAAGCCCTAAGCTCGTCCTGCTTGCCAAAACGTGTGTCAAGTTGCTCCCATATTGCTTTTGGAGTCTTCAATCCACTGAGATGGAAGTGAAGATACTTGGAAATAGAGAGGCAAAGGAGACCATAAGCTTCATCAAGCTTATTGTAGTGTTTGGTTCTTTCCGACAATGTGCTTGGCTCCAATTCGAGGCCAACAATGACTCTATAGAACCCTTTTGAGCGCAATATAATCTCCATATAATCTTTCCATTCAAAATAATTGAAGGGAGTAAGAATGGGCTTGGAAGAAGAGTATTCCATCTCAAATAGCGAGTGCACTTGATGTAGAAGAACTTGTCAAACACAAGGTAGCGAATGCAATTGATGGAGATGATTAACCTACAAATCACAATCAAAACAAGAACAGTAAGGTCGAACAATCCACCCTTTTAGAGTTGCATCACACCTGGGATTGGAGATCAAAGAAGTTGAATGGGTCCAATGTATCAAATCTAGGAATTATGTGGAAAATTCAAGCTTCTGGAGTGGATTGGAAGTGTATTTTTCTGCTTTGCATGCACATGAGCGAATGCACATGAGATCTTTCATGCCAAAACTTCTGTAATTTTGAGCAAATTCACTCAAATCTTCTTGTAGAACACCTGTAAAAAAGATATCTTGTCCCTGCAATGGCTCTGATACCATGTAAAATTAGTCACAACAGATCTAATGAACAAGTAAATCAATCACAATAGATGAAACTCAGAAAATATGGTGTAAAACTGTGCAAAATATGCATCAATGCTCTGTAATCCCAATAAGGGTGAAAATACAATACAATAATGTCACAATGAGTGAGCAATTCGAATTAACCAAGGAGGTCATTTGAATTAACTGAATGGCATAGCTCGACTCCAACTAGGAGTCCTCATCATCAATCAGTGGTGGTCATCAATGCACAAGTCACTGTCAAATAGGTGTCAAACTGAGTCTAACTGAGTGTAATAAGTGTAACTGAGGGTAAGTGGCACTAATCTAGGGATGGAGGCTCAGTGGAGGGCGCATGAGGGCTTAACTGCACTCAGAACTGTCAGTCATGTCTCATCGGAGGTCAATCGGAGTGATAACATCAGTTATGGGTCAATCAGAGGTAAATCGGAGTGATAACTGAAGTGTAACTGGACTGGTAGGTGAGAAAGGCGCCCTTCTTCAGTGGTAGGTGAGAACTGGGCGCATGACAGGCTAAGAGGGCTTAAACTGAGTGGAAAGTAGCTCCCGAGTGCTGGGAGACTAAGGACTAGGTGCTGGAGGTACCAGACTGATGACTGGGCAGCATGCAATGCATGCATGCATGCAAAGTACAAAAGTGAATGATGAGATATCCTAACAGAAGGGCCACATTCTGATCATCAGTAACCTGCTCAGTCTTCCCTTGAGATCCTTCTCGGATCTCCTCCTGAGTAAAATCATCCCGTAGTCTTTCCCAAGAGGAAAAGTTCTCTCTGCCAACTACACACTTCACGAACACATCCCACTCCTTAGTGAAGCCCTTCAGGGCTATCCGTACTAGCTCGGGATCAGGAATCATCTCACCAACTCCACTCAATTCATCTTTTATTTGTCTGAGTCTAGTGAGGTAAGAGGCTACATTCTTACCTCTCGCCATCTTAGTGCCATGAAGCTTATCTTTTAGGGCCATTTTACGATTTTCATTCTTGTTCTCATACAAACTTTATAAAGTATCCCACATCCCCTTCACAGTTAATTTCTCTGCCAAATGTGGGAGGAGGTGATCTCAAACACCATCCAGAAGCAGTCTCTGCGCTCTGGCCTCCTTCACCTCATGTATGTCAAGGGCTATAGGATCAGCTGCGGGAGGAACCACTGTGGTACTGACAAAGGTCCATAACTTGTTTTCCTTGAGAACAACTGTCATCCGCGCTTTCCACTGTAAGTAGTTGGAAATCCCTTCCAACCGATCTTCATACCGGATGCAAGCTATCATTTACTTCTGCTCTTTTTCCAACAAGGCACACTCTGCCTTCTTTGACCAAAAATACTATATCAGTTGTACTGAACCAACACTTCTTTGCTCACTGTGTAAAGAAATTAATACACAGCTGTCACAATCAGCACTTCTTTGCTCACTGTGTAAAAAAAAAATAAACAGACAACTGTCACAATCAACACTTCACATTCAAATCTCTTGCACATCACCTGTAAAATTACCAGCACTTCTCTGCTGCCCAACAATCCACTGAAATCTCAGAGCCCCAGCTCTGATACCATGTTGAAAAATGACAAATTCTGCCCACTGTATACACACACAGTCACTTAGGCATTTTGTCAAACACTTTAGGTACCACTGATATCAGTCATATACAGAGAACCCGAAAAAATGTTGTGCACGTACAAGCATTAATAAATAACCCCTGTAGTTGATATATAGTACAAAAAGTGATATTTGCAGCGGGAAATATTAATTTACAGCAGACTGTCATAAAGATTCATACACAGAAAAATATACCAGAATGCAGCATTTAGACACAGATATTTTGGTCAACCATGACCCTGGAAAAACCCCACCCCCTGGGGAAAACCAATCAAGAGAGAGTCTTTATTGAGCTCTTAAGGAATATTACAGAGAGTATAGCAGTAGCATATTACATCAAGAATTACACAGTGATTTCCAGCATTGACTGTGCATAAAAATCTCTGTTGACTGTGACCATACAGAGCCCTTTTTAGTGCCCAGAAATGACTGTAAATGACTGAAATCTACAGTAAACAGTACAGCAGAAATATACTTTGGAGTTTGTGCATAAATAAGACAAAAACTCTTAGCAAAAGATCACCTCGAAAACTGTGCCCACGGGCTGTTCCATTTTTTGTGCAATCTGGTGACTGTACGGCCTCACTTTTCTGCAGTACGGACCTCCTCTCTTCAGCTGTACGTAACTACCACTTTTTTGATGTAGATCCCTTGGAAAAACGTGCCCCTCAACCTTGGAAAACGTGCCCCACTTGATGCTGCATATATTTGTGCTGGAAACTCCTAGGGAACTGTGCCCTCTCTTCCAGCCTGCTCTCTCTTTCCTCTTTCTCAACTCACCTGCGCCTCTCTCCTCTAGGAACTCGAGCCTCTCCAAAAATGCTCTCTTGGAATGTGTGCCCAAATGAAGTCTCATTCATCTTTTATTTACCCTATTAGGGTAACTGTTATGACTCTTCGAATTCAATGGGTGAGATTAGATCTTGGCCAAGAGATCTATGGCTAGGATCTAAACTCTCATTCACTTAAAACTTCTAAGTGAACTATATAACAAATTTCCTTTTCAAAAAGTCACATAATCCTAAATAATTAAAAGATACACTTTATGACTTAAAGTCACTTTAAAAACATAATAAAGTGCAACTCACTTTAAAATCATAAAGTCACATAAAAAAGGTACTTTAATAAAAGCTTATTAATAAAGTCACTTTAAGAATATTAATGAGACTCCAAGGTTATGGACCCCTGCACCTAGGCACCTGATGCAGGAGTGCCACCGAGCTATCAAATGCTAACACGGACATCCTTGAATGGTGTGACCAAGCCATGGGCTGTTTTTGTAGAGGCTATTGTAGTAAGAGAAAATATGCTTTTCTAGGATCGTCTTTGGGATGACTTCATTCAGGAGGAGACCCGGGGAGGATATGTGTAGGGGAGTTCATCTAATAGTAATAAAGATGAGGAGAATGTGGCTTTCGAAGCTAAAGGGAAGAAGAAAAAGTCTAAGAAGGGTCCCAAGGGTGGGGTTAAGTAGAAGAAATGTTTGAGCAAAGTCAAGTGCTTTGCTTGTAAGAAGTTTGGGCACTATGTTGGACATTGTCCTAATAAGAGGAAGAAGAAGCAGTAGATAACAACTTCGACGAAGGTTGATGAGTATGCAGCGAGGTTTGAAAAGGAGTTGTCCCTGTTTGCTAGTCATTCATTGTGTGCATCGATCACTAGCATAGAGGGAGAGTATGAGAGAGAGTATTCCCTGTTTGTTGGCCATTAATTGAGTGCATCTACCACTAGCACCTGGTACATTGATAGTGGGGCTTCCAACCATATGACAGGTGTTCGTGATCTTTTCACAGAGTTCACTGAGACTGGCTTGAATTTGGAGGTGGTGCTTGGAGATGACACTACTGTTAGGGCAGTTGGACGAGGGTATATCACCTTTTAGAGGGATTCAGGGGAATCCATGACAGTGAGAGATGTCTTATATGTCCCCAGGTTGAAGAAGAACTTGATATCAATTTCCACTATAGAGGATATGAGATTTGGAGTGTATTTTTGAGATGGGTATGTACATGTTCATCCCAAGGAATCTAGAGACTCTACATCTATTGTGATTGATGTTCGATGTGGAAAACTGTACAAGCTCTTGTTTCAGCCCCTTCATGCCTTTGGACACAACAACAACAACAATTGTGATCTATGAATGATTCTATGCGAGTTATGGCATAGGGGGATGGCCCAGTTGCATCATCCAACTCTGAGGATGTAAAGAGATATGGTGACAGGTTTTGCATGAGTTCAACACAAAGCATAGTGATGTGTGTAGGGGGTGTGCTCTTGGAAAGTACACCATGACTATCTTTGTGAGCAGTGATAGTAGATTGAGAGGGATACTTGGTTTGATTCATTTTGATTTATGTGGTCTGATGTCTTCTGTATCGTTGACTGGTTATGAGTATTATGTGACTTTCATTGATGACTTCTCCAGGAAGACTTGGATTTACTTTCTGAAGAGAAAGGAGTTGAAATAAGTCTTGCAGAGGTTCCAAGAGATAAAAGCTCTTGTGGAGAACCAAACAAGAAGGAAGATCCGAGTGTTGTGATAAGATAATGGGGGTGAGTATACCTCCAAGGCATTTAATGAGTTTTGTGCACAGGAGGGGATCAAGAGACAATTGACAGTTCCATATACCCCACAATAGAATGGGGTTGCAGAGAGAAAGAATCGGGCCATAGTTGTAGTAGCAAGAGCGATGCTTCATGATCAGAGTTTGCCTTTCTTTCTTTGGGCTGAGGCTTGCAGTACAATTGTATACATCTAGAATAGGAGTCCCCATAGGGCTTTGGGGTGTAAAACTCATGAGGAGGCTTTTATAGGGAAGAAGCCTGAGGTGGTCATTTTAGGATATTTTGATGCTTGACTTATTCACATGTCCCTTCAGAGAAGAGGACAAAGTTGGATCCCACGACAGAAAAAGGACATTTTTGTTGGGTATGATGAGACTTCGAAGGCCTTTCACATATACATTCTTTCCTGGAGGAGAGTTGTTGTGAGGCAGGAGGCGAGATTTTAGGATGATGGGGCCTTTAGGAATTCTCGCGAGTCAGAGTGTTGAGAACAACAACCTCTCACACCTCAAGTGAGCACTTCACAAAGTCAAGCTTCATCGAGTGTAGATTCACAAGTTTCGGGGTTGACAGGTCCAAAGGTTTCATGTGCTTCAGGTTCAGGGATACAGGTCACAAATTCCCTAGGTACAGGGTTAGGGTCACAAGTTATTGGTTCCCCAGTTTCAGATTCACGAGGTTCAGGTTCACCCACTATTGTGTCACTGACCGTAGGTGCTACTTCTTCAGGAGGACAACCTGTAGATGAGGATGAGTAGGAGCAGTTCCCCCATGTGAGACCACTTCAGAAAAGAGGAAGCCAAAATGGCTTCAAAACACCTTAAGGGAGGCTCAATAGTCCGTGAGCAATCCCAAGAGACAGGTCCGAGAGACTAGAGTTGCTGAGAGATTTTGCAGTTACATGGCTTTGGTGAGCAATGTTTGTGAGTCCGAGCCTGCTTCTTTGAGGAGACAACAGAGCATCCGGTATGGAGAGATGCCATAATGGAAGAGTACCATTCCATCATGAAGAATGATGTGTGGGAGGTGGTACCGAGATCAGAAGGGAAGTCAGTGGTGACTTCTAGGTGGCTCTACAAGATCAAGCATGCTGCAGATGGAAGCATCGAGAAGTACAAAGCTCCATTGGTGGCGTGGGGGTTCTACCAGATAGAGGGAGTTGACTATGATGAGACCTTTGCATCGGTTGCTAGATACTCTTCGATCAGAGCAGTGATCTCCATTGTAGCAGAGATGGGTTGGAAGATCCACCGGATGGATGTCTGCATTTCTAAATGGACTGATACAAGAGGAGGTGTATGTTGAGTAGCCATAGGGATTTGAGATACACGGGAGAGATTCTCATGTCTGTAGGTTGAAGAAAGCATTTTATGGACTGAAGCAAGATCCCAGAGCATGGCACTCTAGGATTGTTTCATACTTACTACATATGAGATTTCAGAAGAGTGAGGCGGATCCTTACCTATTCTTCATTGTAGTGGGTGACAATCCTCTCATTCTTCTGCTCTATATTGATGATTTGTTCATTACAGGTTCAAAGAGATTCTTTGCAGAGTGCAAGAGAGATCTTGCTTCAGAATATGAGATGAAAGATATTGGGTTGATGCATTATTTTCTGGGATTGAACTTTTGGTAGGAGTCTGGTCACATTTTCTTGGGGTGAGGAAAATATGTAGTAGACATCTTGAGGAGATTCAGATGGAGGATTGCAGGCCAATGGCCACACCTATGATCACCATGTGGAAGAAGCTTAATGCTTTTGAGAGTGAGTTGCTGGATCCTACTTTGTATCGTCATCTCATTGGCTTGTTGACGTATCTGGTCAACACTAAGCCAGATTTGTGTTTTGTAGTGAACACTGTTAGTTAGTACATGGTTGAGCTGAGGAGAGTGCACTGGGTAGCTACAAAACACGAGCTCAGGTATCTTTGTTGCACGGTGGATTATGGGCTGGACTATGGGGGAGGGGATGGAGTTAGTTTGGTTGTCTACACAGACTTTGATTGGGCAGGTAGTGTGACAGATTGGAAGAGCACTTCCGGGTGTTGTTTTGTTAGTTTTTGTACCTAGGAAGTGTCCCCTAGGTGACTTTTTTTGCCTAAGTCACTTAAGTGGGGAAAAAGGTGACCCTTGCATTAAATGACTTGTGAAAAACATTTAATTTGACTTTAGAACATAAAGTCACTTTTTGAAAAATTTTAAGTGGGTGAGTGAATTTAGTATTCATGAGAATTAAATGAGAGTATTTAATCTCAACCATAGATCTAATCTAATCTCATCCGTTGGATTTGGAGAACCCTAGGGTTTGGACAAAAAGTCAAGGGAGGCAAGGAAACTTCAACTTTTGAGAAGAGAGGGAAGGAGCACGAATTTCCAGGCAACAAGTTTATTTTCTGCAGCATGAATTTTGAGACAGCTTAGTTTTCGAGGCAAAGAGATTTAGAATAAGCACGCATCCCGAGGAGGCCGTACAATAGTTATTGTGGGATGAGTTTTGAGAAAGTTCCAGGCACATTTTTCGAGGGCCGTACAGTGTGTACAGATTGTACTTACTGCACAGAAAACATGGTTCTGTTCTACACCGAAATCGTGCAGCAGGCACAGGAAACGCAGTTCCGTTTCTGCACAGAAATCGTGCAACAGGCACAGAAAATGCAGTTATGTTTCTGCACAGAAATCGTGCAATAGACACAAAAAACACAATTCTGTTTCTGCACAGAAATCGAGTAGCAGGCATAGAAAACGTAGTTATGTTTCTGCACAGAAATCGAGCAGCAGGCACAGAAAACGTGGGTCTGTAGTTGGCAAAGAAATCGAGAAATAGGCACAGAAATCGAGGAAGCTGCTGGGTGCATTTATTGCGGTGGAGATAAGTTGTATTTTTTACTGTAATGCTGTTCCATATTTTTGTTGAATAAATAAAACTCTCTCTCTGACTGGTTTTCCCCGTGGGGGTTTTTCCAGGGCTATTGGCCAAAAATTCCTGAGTCTGAAATATTTATGGTGTGCATGTTAAATTAGTTTTCAGCCTGTTAGAAGTGTTTTTACAGTGTGTTTAACTGTCTAAAATTTTTATAAGTAATTTCCAGCCAATGCAAAACCGGTTGGGGATGAAAACCATGAAAACTTGACATAAACCAGCAAGCTGAAATAACACAGAAAATTTACATGTTTCAGTTTAGGCTCAGCGGTTGTGTTGTGGTTCAGTCGGAAGCAAAAGTCAGTTGCACTGAGTTCTGCTGAGGTGGAGTATATGTTAGCTAGTTAGGCTAGTTGTGAGGAATTATGGCTTCGCAAGTTATTGGTGTGATTGTTTGGTCAGCAATTGAAGCCTACGGTGATTTACTGTGACAATCAGAGTTGCATCGAGCTCTCTGAGAATCTGGTTTTCAATGACATGTCGAAGCATATAGAGATCATATACCATTTCATCCGCGGCTATGTTCAGAGAGGAGCTATTGGGTTGCAGTACATATAAGAATAGAATAGATAATAGAAAAGTTGAAATATGACATGCAAAATTGCTAGGGGAGTGATCAATTAGACTAAGTCACTAAAAAGAGATAAGAATAAAATAGAGAATACAAAAGTAGAAATATGACATGTTCACACATATTCACTAGACCAAGTCGAATCGATTCTGTGTTGTTGAGAAAATGCTGAGCAGGTCAATGCCATGGATCGAGTGGGAAAAGTGCCTTTGTGGCTCACCATGTAAGTGGTGATTTGATGACACCAAGTGGGTATGGTGCAAACGCCAAGAAAACTATCTTTAGGAAGTGGAGGCTAAAAATCTGGAATTGTGGCCTTTGGATGTGTGATGGGAACATATTCCTCCACATGAGGTGGTTCATACAACAATTTTACTAACCTTCATCGCATCATGTATGCCACATTGAGGTGGGAGGTGCAACTTGAAGGCCTTAGTACCCATTTGTTGTATGATTTTGTAAGTAGTTACGACCATTGAACAAATTGACATCAACAAAAAATTGTCGAGGGTTTAGAATAGAATTGATTGGCAATGTTAGCAAAAGAATCGACAAAAATCAATATTCTGCGTGTTACCACCTGATTTGTACATAATTGGAAAAGATCCCAACCCATTAGCACAACCTAGGTGGCAACAAAGGTTGCTTGTCATTGTCATCTCAACTCACAACCTCTCACTTCAGGCTTTGCCTTTAAACCTAAGCCCTTGGGGGTATCCCAATCAGATTAATTATTTGTTTAAGTTTAGATGGAAGATATAGCAATGTTGAAGTTAATTTAGATTATCACTAAGTACAATATACAATGTAGATTTATTTTATGCACCAAAAAAGAAGCTTAAACAACACATGAGATAATCATTAACAATTGGTGCTCAAGCTTACTAATTGAATTCCCTTCATATATTCAATAACAATGTTAAACTCAATAACAATGAAACCAAACAATATACCAAATCCACAATAATAATACTTTTGCAATACTGGATTAACAATTATGTCTTACTTATTTTACTAAATCAATTAGATATTATCAATTAAGTGCATCAACCATTGACTTAGCAAAATACAACAATAACCACTTAATTTTAACAACTAGGAATATTACAAAAAAATAACACTTTAACTTGTCAAATTTTCCCAACAAACTGCTGCAAATTATGGCTATATGTTGTTGGAAATTGCAGCAAAGTCATTCTGCCTAATTTTGAAATAAAATAGTGAAATTTTCCAAAATTACTAAATTTGGAAATTTTCCTATTTTTTATGAAATATACAGATTGCAGAAATTGCAGTAAATACTTCAATAAAAATTCCAAAATAGTGTATAATCATGAGATAGATACTAAGTTTCTCAATCTAAATGATTTTCCATGAAGCAAAATTTTTATTTATTTTTTATTAATTTTTTATGGATTTTTCTATGGAAAATAAATTTGTAAATTAAGGGTAAATAGTAACAATAAAATCCAGAAATTTTTTTAAGGCTATTTTTTCCAAATAAGATTTATCTAGGGTATTTTTAAAGAAAAATTAACAATTTTCTGAATTTTAATGATTTTTATATGGAAGAAAGGTTCAGAAAATTAAAAGATCTATTCAAGATATTCTAATTTAACCAATAGACTAGGTGATATTCAAAATATTGTTGGGGTTTTTCTTTTAGGGTT
Source organism: Larix kaempferi (assembly GCA_027924585.1). NCBI lineage: Eukaryota > Viridiplantae > Streptophyta > Pinopsida > Pinales > Pinaceae > Larix > Larix kaempferi. The sequence goes on from BSBM01000870.1 coordinate 1,704,211, forward strand.
GGATTCCATCAACTAAAATAAAGAAAATTAAAGAGATTTGTTTTGATTTTACGGATGGTTGCAAACAAAAAAGAGAGACAAGAGCCTTACTTTTATTTTGGGCTAATGGAGTCAAGAAATAATTCCTCCAATGGACTTGTTCCACAAACTTGTATTAGAAGCTATACAACCATCCAAATCACAAAAGGGAGGATGGGATCCTCCTTTACTTCTTACTTGAGTGTAACCCTTCACTAGAAGGGGTTAGATTTGCAAAATCTTAATGAGGATTAGTACAAAGAAAAACCTCCCTGTATGCAAGAAAATTAATTGAATCTAGACAAAAACCTTACCATAGACCCAATCCCTTTGGATAATATTGCCCCTAAAAAAGGTCAAGAAAAATAGAACACAACGCTAGCACAATATTACGTCCAATAGAAGAACCATGAACAAGAAAAATACCATCACCAATGAGAAGCTCCAAGATATGAACTCCAAAGCCAAGAAAATTTTTACTATAGAAAAAATTGCCATGCACAAAGATAGCTCTCTTGTAGCAGCAACAACCAACAAATGAAATGAGAGAGGAGCTTTCCTTTTATAGCTTTTGAAGTTCAACTTTTTTTCATTAAACAATTAGTTTTTTCTTTCTAGAAGACTCAAAACCCTAATTAAATCCTCTTGACATGGTAAGACATTAATAAAAATATTTTTAAGTGGTTGAGACAAATCAAAAGGAGGGCGCTAGCCTAGAGATTTTTTTAATGTCCAACAAGAGAAGGGGGATGAATTACTTGAGGGAGGGTGAATTAGTTAAGAAGGGAAAAAATGACTCATAGAAGGCTCAAAAGAGGGTCATGACTTTTTTTTAAATGGCAGTTCGAGGGTCATGACTTTTTTTTAAATGGCAGTTCTGGGTTTTCCAATTTTCTCAATATCATTTGGATTTTCTATTATAACCACTTTTTGGAAATCCCATGACCATGCTGGATCTAATGGAGTTGAGATGGCACAATACTGGGCACTCAATCAAAACATATGAGGCATCTTAGGTGGACTACATAGGGATATATGAGTCTGCATAAAAATATGTTGAGGGTCTTAGATGAGAAGAGGGGACTTTGAGTTATAAAGTTAATGAACAATTAGAACATCAAACCCAAAGTTGACTTAAGGAAAAGGAAATCCTAACCTTATAACCACTAACACATTTAAATTATTGTAAACCATGTGCAAGAGGGACTCCTAAGACTCTCAGACTCTAACGGGAAATTACATAAGTGTCTATGGTGACCATATGCATAAGATGTTTACATTACATTGACTCATAGGGATCAAGTGCTCAAATATATGGTGAGTTACACCTAGGAAATGCCCCTGGCTTGTAGGATTTCGATTTCGAGTGAAAAATCCTTGGATTATTTATGATCGTGAATATGCAAATAATCCTTAGTAAAAAAAACACTAAAGGGACATTCCCTTTGTGCAAACATCTGTTGATTAGGTTGTCATTGATGCCAACAATGTCTGATCATTGATGCCAACAGTTAAGTCTTGGTGCCCCTTGTGGAGCCCCTGAGGGTTAGTATTTGGTTTGTGGTTATCTGTGTCAACAGGAGACCTTTTGACTTTGTCCAAGCCCAAGCTTGAAGCCCTTGGAGGCCTTGGGACAATGGCAAAAGCCTTGGCTACCCTTGACTTGGTTAAGTGCCCCTAAGCTGTAATCTTGGTCCCATTGAGTCCATTGTTGTATCCTTCTCTTGGTTGTCCTTTAGTTAATGGTGTTTGTGCTACTTGCACTTGTGGTTTGTTGTTTGGTTGCCTAATGAATGATTGTGGTATTCTGGATCTTGAAGCCCCTTGAACCCATAATGAAAGCCCACAAGTTGGTCTTAAGCACAAAAGGGTGTAGATGCTCTTGTTGGGATGCCCCTAATGAACAATGTTAAAGCCACTACTTTAGATGATGTCCTAGGTCAAGTCCTTATCCTTGACAAGTAGAAATGACCCATTCTATGGTCATTTAAAACGATATACTTAATGACCCTATAATGTATGGTGGTTTGACAATATGGCATGCATTTCCTTAAAGCACTAATGATGCCTTTGATATCAAATGATGATACCTTTATTAGTTCTTGAAACCCTCATCTTTTGACTTGTGCCCCTACGTGATGGTGAAGATCTTTTCTCTTGACCCACGAGTCTTGGTGAATTTGTTGCCCTTACTCTTGTCATGATTGTACTTGCTTGATAACCTTAAGCCCATAAAACCCTATGCATGCTACTTGAAACCCTTGAAGAAGCTCCTTTGCAAAAAGTAATGAAGCCCCTTAATTCATGATGAAGATGCCTTGGTTGATGGCTTTAAGCCCACATAATATGGTCATATGACCCACTCACATATGGTAGCTTGGCTAGCTTTTGAAAACCATGATGAAATCCCTTGATCCACAAGACTTGGTGTTGAACTTGATACCCTTATTCTTTGACTCTCAAACCTATTGAAGAAGCCCTAAAAGTGGTTAAAAAAAAAAAGCCATCCAAAAGTTTTCAAGTGAATTTTTGATGTCCTGCACAAATTGAAAAAAATAAGGGTGAAGAACTTTTCCAATGCCAGCAAGACCCTCACAAAGTGGCAGTCCTCGTCAAGCCCTTTCAGTTGATATGTAGAACGCTCCCTAACTCCTCACGGTTGGAGAGATAATGATGTTTAAAGTTAATGAGTTAATTTGCCCATTCACAAGTAGGTCGGCTCAGAATTTTTAAGATCAAAAAGAAATTTTACAACTTTTAATAAATGCAAGGTCGGCTCAGATTTTTTTTTCCATGTGTTATGTGTATAAATAGCAACAATTTCGACCTCATTTGAAGGACGTGGGTGTGAGAAAAGAGCTCTGATTTCAGACCGTCTGAGGCAAATTTCGCGGGTACTGTAGCAGCTACAGTGAACAATTTTTTCTTTTCTTTTTATGCTCTGATTTTGGTTTATCCTGCTGAGGCAGCCACAGTAAAGATAAAAGTTAGCACCTTTAATCTCTGAATTTCGGGCTTTCAACAGTAGTGAGTTTTTTAAGGATATCCTGGCTTGGGTCTGTCCACTAGAGTAGCAGCAACCATTGGAACATGTTGAGGCAGACAAATGTTTATCTTGAATTCGACTAGTGAAGGGCACAATCATTTTCTTGAGAAATTGTGACTTTTTCTTCTCTGAATTCAGGGTTAAAAAGTCCAGGAGGTAGCCATAGATAAGGATGTAACATCAGATCATTGAAGCATAGCTACAGTAGCAAGTCTTTTGAAGTATTTTCTGATTTTTAGGCTACAACAGAGATCCAACACAAGTTTGTCACACACACAATGCAAGCTTCAAATATATTATCCCTGGCTCTAAGTTTGGGTGCCTCAGTAAGCATGTAAACAGATTTAAACATCATCTTTGCACAGTGGATTCAAAACATCGATGAAGCAATCCTATTTTTCAAGCATGAAGGTAGAGCTCTGCAATTTCGTGGTCTGAGGCCAAGTGACTGTTTTTTGGGTGAAGGAGCAATCTACAGCAGCAGTACACAAGTTTTTGAAGTCTCCACAGTTCATGAATGAACAAGGTATGTTAGTATGCACATAAGTATAAATTACAGTATGAATGTTTATGTACAGTTAGGTAAAATATATAGTGACATGAAGAGTATGTACAATTGTGTACAAGTCTGGTGAGTGAGCTGTGAAATGATTTGTACAGTAGCATATGCATGTTTGCAGTAATGTGTGGACTATAGGTGCAAATGATATATGAAGTGGGATGTGTACATGTAAACAAGCAGAGTACAATAATATGTGTACAATCGAGTATGTACAAGAGTGGTCACAGTGTATGAAATTTGCAAATAAACACAGCAGTATGTGAACAGTGTTATGCAATGGTATAGTGATATACATGATTGTGTAAAGTACAGCAGTAATGAACTATGAGGGTATATTGATATGTGATGACATGACAGTGATGTTATAGCAGTATTTATGAATTTACACAGTGGCATATACATATGTAATTAGTAATATTTAAACAGTGGTATGTTCAGTAAAATACACTCAGTGGCATGACAATTAGTACACAATAATATATGTATGATGAAACACAGTGATAAATGCTCAGTGATGTTTACACAGTGATACTCAGTGATGTATGATGAAAACACAATGTGTGATGATATAGAATTATAAATGATGCATTGACAACAATAGTACAATGATGAATGGTGGTAATTAGGAGTGAGTACATTGGTTCAGTTGAGCAGCATTAGCACAGGCTACTACATGAGCATTTGGTTTGACTCATATTGGCTGAGTTGTATGAGCAGTTGGTTTGACTCAGGTGGATTGAGTCTCGTGTACGGTTGGTTAAACTTAGATTGACTAACTCAAATGATGTGAACAACGAATTGATTTATGTAGACAGATTGATTGCTACAGCTAGATCAGATAGATTGATTGGTACAGCTAGATTGCATAGATTGATTGTACAGGATGATGAATAGTGTGGCACAGTTGTGATGAGCAGTGGTCAGTTATTGAGCAGTGAACAGTTGATGAGCAGTGAATGAGCAGTGAACAATTGATGAGCAGTGACAGTGGTTGAGCAGTGTGGTGCAGGTGTTGGTTAATAGGTCCGCAGGATCAGTGCGGTTTTGATTCATATCAGTATCTATCTTCGTATCAGGGTGGCAGGACGGGGCAAGGAAATTGAGGGAGCTAAGGCTTCCTGCAGGTTGTAGCCTGTAAACCAGGGGGTTGTAGCCTCCTTCCAGTTGTAGCTGGAGAATTGAAGTCTTTGTAACAAAGAGGGTTGTTGCCTCCTTCCAGTTGTTGCTGGTAAATTATTATTATAAAGGCTTCCGTGGTTTTTCCCCCAGGACTTGGGTTTCCACGTAAAAATCTTGTGTACTGTGTTTTGCTATGCTTCCTATGTGATGATGATATGATGATAGGTGATGATGAGCTGTAATAGTTAATAATGCTGATGATATAATGATAATGTGGTAATACATTAATGAATGATGTATTGAAGAAGCAGTTGATGATTGTTAAAGTTGAAAAAGTAATAAAAAGCTATACACACTGTTCACCCCCCCCCTCTCAGTGTGCTCGGTGTGTCCAACAACATCATATGGGAACCAAGTATGAGTTATAATTGGCCCTTTTCATATACAAATGCATCTCAGTTACATCATTACATTACATTAGGTCACATCACAACCATGGATCACTTGATACAATGATACAGTTTATATGATTAGATTAGACAAGCTGTGTGACGCATGCGTCACTGCAGTTCTTCTTCTAGCTCTTCCTCCATATAGAGTACTATTTTGAGTTTCCTTCAGTCGGCCTCGAATGGTAGGAGAGATACTTCCAATGCTTCTAGTGTTTCCAGTGCTTCCAGTGGCCCATGATAGTTTCACATCTCCATTTTTGGATCACTGTTCTTGGATCCACTCTCCTTCTTTGGACCAACTCTCTTCATATATCTCCTTGTATATATTTTTCTCCAAGACAGGCTCTTCTCTTATAGAACTAGGGTTAGTTTGAGTTTTACTTTTTATCTTTTTTTTATAGGAGCTACTTTTACGCTCCCACTTTGTATTGTTCCTTGGTACTAAGTCCCATTGACCTACTTTTGTGGTCATTTGTTGGACATTAATAAAATTATCTTATCTTATCTTATTATCTTGCATCTCTGGTACTGGTATAACAACAACAATAAAACTCTCAAATCTGCAACTGTATAATCAATCCATAGTGGAAAACTGAAGTATTTCGCCATTCTTTGTCTGGGCAACAAAGAGGCAGCTTGAAATTTGTTTTGGTGTAGTAGTTAGTTAAAGGCTAATGCTAGGCATCATCTAGGCCACCTCATGCATTTTGGGCATGGATATGAAATTGCCATGAGTTCTGGGCAGTTTTGGTGATAAGGACATCATGTAGTGATAGTTTTTCCAGATGTCACTACTCGATCTGGAAAACTGAGATCTCAACCGGCCTTGAGTCTCTATAAGCCACATGCAATCCCAACTTCTCTATGCCAAAGAAGATCACAACTATGCAAGATACTTATAACAAAAAGCATTATAGATATCTATATAACTTAACAAAAATATGGCCAACACACATATGAAACTCAGATTTACCCTAGAAACCCCAATGGGTAAAACCAACATCTATGGGGCTTTCTTCTTTCTTGAGCCTTGAGCATATAATAGACAGAAAAGTACAATCAGATGTTCAAAAGATACAATAAGAACCTGACGGGTCAAAACCCTAGATCTACATGCAGTAGCAATTGTTGCTCTTGGGGAAATGTGCCCTAACTGTCTGCTCTAACTTTGGATCTCTAATCACTGTCACTGCCAATCTCTGGAAGCAGTACTGACTCTCTAACCACTCTGCCCTGATCTGCTCTGACACAGAAGAAAGATTGCAACCTCTTCTCAGTATGAAGTGCGCCTCCTCTGCATGAGAAATGTGCCCCTCTTCTGCTCTGAAGTCACCCCTCACCAGTTCTTTGTCAAACTCTGATAAGATCAGCTCTGTTGTCCTTCAATCACTGAATAAGACCAACCCCACTTCTTTCAACCCTCCTGGCCTCAAGAAGAATGTCCTCACAAGCAAGTGTGCCCCCTTTGCATGGGAAATGCGCCACTCCCTCTGTGAAGTCGCCCAAGCTCAATCTTTGAGCTATCTCTGCACAGATGCACTCACTGCACACTGTAAAGACTACTCAGTGCCTCAGATCATGCAGGAACAGATCCCTCTAGGATCCCCTCACTCTCTCCCTCTGCAGATGCGCTCCTCTCCTCTGGAAGTTGCCATTTGCATGCACAAGTGCTTCCTCACTTTGTAAATCCCCTTACTCTCTGAAGAAACTGCAAAGCAACCCTGTCCGGTGACCCCTAGCCTCCTTATATCCACTCACTGACTAATTAGGGTTTTCGAAACCCTAATATGAGTGTATGCAAAAATCCTGCTTTTGCATGCTTTTTAATTAAAAAGTTTGCGTGCATGAGGCCAATCACCCTGAAAGGTTTGCATGCATCCACCGCTAGATTCATGACATTTGGTAGAGTGCATCTCACCCTCTACCTCATCCTTATGCCTATACTGAAAATGCACTTCCATGCTAGGTATCTGAACATGAAGGACACCCTTGGTTTGCATGTCCTCTCCAAATATATCTGACACGGTCATATATATTGCAGCACAACTGGCTTCCATGATTTGAAAGGTATCAAACCAACTTCCACAACAGAAAATTTAGCTTCATGATTTGAACTGTTTATTTCTATTGTAAGGAATCATTTAATTTTTCCCTTTTGGATTTTTTAATAGCTATTGATGTTTATGAAATTGCTAGTGTCTATCACACTACTTATTTTCACTTGTTATCTATAGTTATTGAGATCTTTGAAAATTGCTGTCATGTTTGTGCCAATATACATTGTGTTAATATCATGTACTGGCAATTAGCTCTGATGTGTTAATATCATGTATTTGTCTCTAGCACTAAAATTTTAATTAGATATGTTGTAACTTGGCATCGAACTTCAAGTTATAGAATTACTCCTTGTATGTAGAAATATGGTCATTTCTTGGTTTCTAATTTTGTACTTGGCTTTTTTTACAATGTACAATAGAAAGCCATTGATTCCACCGGCTTCTTCAGGAGGTTTAGTCCATGAGCAGATGAACAGCCAGGGAAAGTGCTACAAAGATAAATGTTACGAGCAGATACGGAAATCTGTTGAGTCCCGCTTTGACAATCTGCTCTCAAAGGTGTTTCCATAGCCTTCTACTTTCTTAATAGTAAATTTCACAAGATGGAACTCAAACCAAGAAAGAAAAATATTGTGTGGTGTTATCATTTCCGTAATAACTATAATGTCATGATCATGCAGCTTGTTTTTGAGGATTTGAAAGCTTCACTAGAAGAGGCACGCACGGTATGCATTTTATTTTAAAGAATACTCTTTCATGTTACATTAGAAATGCGTTAGTAGAAGATTGCTAATTTCCCTTTAATTTGTTTCTTTGAATGATTCAAAGAATTGTGCAATACATTGTAATGATTTCATATAGGCGAACTTACTACGAGAGACAGATATTATTCAAACATCACTATATCTTAAAGCTGCAAGTCACAAAGATGAGTGAAGGGATTGGGGTGATCTACTTGCTTCCAAATGCTATCAGTTTGCTATATCATTATTCATTAAGGAGACTCCAGTTGGATGCAAGTTATAACATAATTCTCAAGTGGATGGTCATCTCAACTGGTCTTGCAAAGCTTGCAAATTCTTGGAAAGAGGATTAGCTGAGGTTTTAAAGAAAAAATCTTAAGCTGTATCAAATGAACACAGTCATGTATTGATCTTAATCTGTATCAAATGAAGGCAAGCAAGTAATGATCTAGTTGTGCTCCCTGTTTGCACTCTCCTATGTCCAAGAGGAAATAACAATGAATCATTGACTAAGTTGGTCCACAAATATGTCAAATAGCTTGGCTAGTGATAGGCTAACAACAATATTTTGTACTCCCAAAGAGACAAGCATCGCCTATTTTCCATTGATAACTGCCAAGATTGCCATGGTTTTGCTATTTTTCAGACCATGGTAAGCAGTTTCTGCATTCAGAAAGAATGACCTAAATCTATGTAGCTTAAAACACAAAAATTCAATCAAACAACAACAATTGAGTAAGTTAATCTACAAACACATACTGCTGGAAATACAAACAACAAAAACTTAGATCTGAACTCTCAATTACATCTATCTTCTATTAAAATCTGAAAAGAAGAATTACGTTGCAATAGCTCAGGAGTCAAAAGTCAAATATGCTAACCAACACAAGGTCGCATCCCACATCTCCTTTATAGAATAAGAAGAAGAGGGAAAGTACAATGTATTGAGACACATGCAATGAAGTGTTTCAACTGGCAGAGTCAAACCCTAACCCTAATCACCTCGAGTAGTGCACCCTCCTACATGGATAGATAGTCCATGAATAATATGCCCCAACTAGAGAAGACTAGAACATATGTTAGTGCGTGTGCTTCCTTGAGATTTGCATCCACTTCTTAGAATAGAATATTCCCATGTAGTGTGCCTTGTTAGCCTAGGAATCTGCTCCCTCTTCTTACAATAGAAAATGCATGCTAGAATAAAAACAAAAGTGAAAATAACTTAGTCTCCTAAAGATGCTGACAACATGCATGCACCTCTATCACACCTGTCACAATATCACACAATTCCCAAGGCTAGATGATGTTACTAGTACTATACGAACTTATTGCAAACTACTGGGTCCACCCCATTGTAGGAGAATATAGCGGAGCAATTAGGTAAATTCTAACATCCTCTTTGAGAGAAAAGTGTTCTCCACCAACCTAGGTCTCTCCCTCAACATTTCAAACTTCCCCTTTTTCATGGGCAAAAGTGTTCTCCACCAACCTAGGTCTCTCCCTCAACATTTCAAACTTCCCCTTTTTCATTGGCATAGCCAAAATGTTTGCTACTTGCAATTGTGAGGGAACATACTCAAGAACCAGTACTCCCTTCTGAATTTTGTCTCTGAGGAAATGATACTGAATGCCTATATGCTTGGAATGATCATGAAACATTGGATTCTTAAAGAGCTTGATGCAACTTTGATTGTCATAGCACATAATCGTTGGCTCCAACATATGATTGGTCACTTCTGCTATCAACATCTGAATCCAATAGCCTCAGAACTAGTAGAGGACACTTCCATGTACTCTACTGCTTCTAAGCTCAATGCCAATGCTACCTGCTTCTTGCTGAACCGTGATATCATCCTTGATCAAAACGAAATCTTGAAGTCCACTTCCTAGCACCAACATCACCTCCCTAGTCTAAATCAACAAAGCTATGCAAATCAGATTTATCATATAGAAAGTAAAGGTTAAGATCTACAATAGTTTTCGTGATCCCAGATTCACCGAGTACACATCAATTTATGATTACCAAGCATTTGGTGCTTTCTTTTGCTCATATAGGGCTTATTCAATCTACATACATGGGTTTTTCATCCTTGTACCTAAAATCCTCTAGGCTGATTGATATGTGCTTCCTATCTTATCTTGCCATTCAAGGATGCGGTCTTTACATCCATCTGATATAAAGACCAGCACACATCAGATCCAAGAGACATAATTACCTTGATAGAAGTGTATCTCGCAACAAAAGGAAATGTATTGTCATAGTCAACTCCCTTCCACTGAGTGAACACTCGTGCAACAAATTTGGTCTTGTTCTTTGTTATCACATCTATGTTAGCTGGAGCTACCATACTGCAGACTGTGCGACCGACGACCGCACAGTACTTTTTTTTTTTCCAAATCAGAGATCAGCTGCCTTCAGACAAGGCATTTTTGTTTAGATTGCCCCTAGCAGACATATCAGAGGGGACAGACAATTGGACAGTGTCACAGACATTGTCACTTACCATTTACCACAGGGTCACCTTTTCCTTGCCAGGCTTTGACATAAGCCCATTTGAGACAGTTGCCTAGTCTTGTTCTGATCGAGACTATCACAGTATATTGCTGGTTTACTATGTGTGCCCGGATTCAGCAGAGATCCAACTCACAGAGAGCTTTAGTAGCAACAGGTATATGGTGCAGCATGTATTGCATTTGATGATTAGTGCTCATGTTGTAGATTAGACTTTTTTATACTTGTTAGTACACTAACCTTGCATGAGATGATATATTTGGTGATCTAGCTATTGTATGATGTGATTGGGCCCTTGATTATGTTAGTCCACCCCTCCTGTTAGACTTATGTATATGCACGCTGAGTCATGTCCCCTACACTTGGCATAGACTTGGTCCCTTAGTCCCTCTGGGTAGCTGACTTTAGCTCCACTATCACTTTATCCACCCATCCGACTCATCCATGATACTTGTTCCTGACTTGGATTCTGATTTGTGATCCCGAGGACCCCTTCCCCATTGATCTCTGAGTTTGCCATGACTCCCTGTTTATTGTGCCTCGTCTCTTTAGTGTGTAAGATACACTTTTAGACTTGGGATTTGCTCCTGTTGGTTGCGTCCAATGTTGCAATGCAGTTAGGATTGTGTAGCCTCACCGGGTGTTCCCCATTGGTCATCAAAGCATGTAGTGCTCACCCCCATTACCTATGCAGTATGAGCACCATGTTTATATCTTTTGAGATATGTATGTAGCCCAAGTGGGCCTTGATGTAAATGAAGAAATGAAGAAATGCAAATCAGGCCAAAAAAAAAGGGCCATTATGTTGTAAATGTAAAATCTAGCCAAAAAGGGCTAAGTATGAAACTCATTGTAAAATACATGCAATGTGTTTATAAACACACATGGATACTGGTCAGCCGTACATTTTAGCATTTGTAGTGGTTATTCATCACCTAGTCCTGCGGGGCAAGGAGGTGAGAGGGAGCAAGGGACAAGCTCAAGATTGCCCCCTAGAGTCTCAAGTTACGGTTTGCTGGACACCCAGTTTGGCGGCTCTAGAAAAGAACCTCACGGAGTCTTTGGATACGGATGTGAGTTGTGAGATACTTGTTAGATGACTGGTGGTGGTTTCCCTGCACTATACCCATTTGTGAGGCATCACCCTTCCCCGTGTTCTGTCATGGCCTACTTATCTTAGTGGACCCCGCTTTCCTGAGTTGTCCAAAGGGTCACATGATCTTCATCCTTGTCTTCCCGTGTCCTTTGCCTTGTTGTCCGCATCACCTAAAGTCAGCAGAGTGGTCAATTCTATAAGACGTGCATAACATTTTAGTCTTTTGGAGGTGGTGGGCCACCTCACCGGGGGCCTCGTATTATCTCGGGATTTAATGTATTTTTGATCACCATGTTATCATTGTATTGCTTAGTAATGTACTAACTTGTATAATTGAGCCTTATCACTCCATGTTTGCACACAGGTATGCAGCTAGCACTATTGTTGACTAGATTTGACTTAGTCAAACTGAGTTGACTAGGCCAAAAATGGGCCCGAAAAAATGTTGCAACCGGAATTTCGATTTCGGTCAATTATTATCTTCAGGGATCCCATATGAGCATGCAGGTGTCAGAATTGCAAAAGACCGAAGCATTTGAGAAATTTTTAATTATTATTGGTCAATTTTGACCTGTTTTAATTAAAAATTATGGATTTTGGGCAAATAATGCCTAAGTGATGGATCGGGGTCGTTCGAGTGGTCATCCCTACTACTTTTGGGGTCCATGATCGCATTGCAGCAGACGGTTCAGCAATCCGGGCACTAAAAGTGGGTCAAAAGCCCAAATTTCATCTTCAGCCATATAAACCAGCAAAAATTACATGGAAAATCAAATTTTGACTAAGGCAACTATAGACAAATGGAAAAATCAATGGTTGGAAAGGGTAAAGGTAATTTCTAAGGTAAAGTGGTAAGGTTTGACATTGTATTTGGGCATGGTGGGGCCCTCTCCATGGCAGCTCATTGTTGGTGGTCGAATTGGCCCATTGGGGGTGTTTTTCTCCACCTAGGGGAATTCGATTTTGATGTATGTTGTGTGTGGGCCCTTGTTGTATTAGTTGGGGGGATAAAACATCCCATAGACACCCCCCAACCACATTATATGTAATATAGGGGCCCCACAAGGGGACCCCCTCTCCACTAGTGCGCTCTCCTTGGGTAATTCGCACCCCCACTTAGCATCTCTCTCCACCATTCGATTTGATGGTTGGGGAGTGATCTCCACCCTCCATTTTGGGGGGAAACTTGTTTTGAGAATGACCTTTCTCTATAAGAGAAGGCATTCACTCTATTGTACTTCTTCTTGGCATTTTCGACTTGCACTTGATAGAGAGAGAGAGACATTCCATTTGCAGCTTGATACTTGGTGTTGTGGAGTTAATTTTGTGGTGATTGATAGCTACTGTTGGATGCATTGTGGAGATAGTTTGTTGTGTCTTTCCGTACTTGTTTGCTGGTTCATATTTGCAGCGTTGGTGGCCATTTGAAGAAGGGCGCTGCACTTGGAGCGGGAGCACCATTCCAACGATTTTCTCCAAAGTTATCCACAAGGGAGTTGTTATTTGCTTTCTGCTATTCAATTCCTTTATCTTTCAGCCATTTATTTGCTGTTATACTTGATTATTTGCTGCAGTTACTGATTATTATCTTGATTGTGGCAGGTACCCAGGTTGCAATTGGTGTCCTGTCGCCTCTCATGCTCAAGGGAACTCACAGGCTGCTTCACACTTGATCTTCTGGGCTAGTCTTTACTCAAAGTTCTCCATTTCACCATTTCACCAGGTACTCTTCATCTCCTTGTCTCTCCTTTTATCATTTTCATTGTCATGCTAAGTTGGAAAACATATAATAAACCCTAAAATACAAAAAATTAACTTCCCACCGTTAGAACTCATTTTTATTGAAAACCCGCTTTTTTATTTGAGCCTAATAGCCTATATCTTGAGTTTCATCAATTTCTGACTCCATTAACCCATATTTTAGGCACTGGTCTACCTGGCAAAAACGCCCCACCTAGGGTGTTTTTCTCTCTTGCTGGTTTGGGTCACTTTGGGGTTTTGGGTATTCTTGATTCTTGTTTAGATCATCATTTTACCTTAGGGAATCAAGTTTCATCTTCTAGAAGTGATTATAAACATCATTTTCTCGCTGCCCTAGGTCCATTTGACTCACTATTCAACCATTTCCCTGGGCAGCTCATTTCAGCACTTCACTTCTATTTCGTTATAGCTCCCTTAATCATTTCAGCCATACAATCACTAGTACAACCCTGTTATCCAATTATTTCTGATTGATGGTCACTTATCACATCATTATCATCTCACTGCTTGTGTCCATTAATTGGCTGAAATCAAACAAAGGAGCTCGTCTACACTCGTCCCTTGTTGTTTTATCTCTCATTCTTTTGGGTATGGGTGTGTTTTTTGCTTCTCGACCATAACTGGTTAAGCAGGGTCTCCCCCTTGAGTTGGCCAAGTGCCTCGTCTAAAGTGACAGTAGCCTTGTTCGTTGTGACTTCTGTTCATTCGAGCGGAGGACTTGGCTATTGCCGTTTACACCTTCCTAGTTGTCTCCTCTACAGTCCCTATTGGGATACCTACCACAAACAACTAGAGATTGTGTGATAACATTCTTCTCTACACTCCCATCAATTGCATGCTTCACTTTGCATAGCCACTTGGAATCAATCAGTAACCTTCCTTTTGGTCTTAGCACAATTTCCCAAACATCGTTTTGCAAAAGGGATTCATACTCCTTTGCCATGGCATCTCACCACACTTGCTTTGATTTTTCCTCCTCCAAGTCGGAAGGCTTTGCATCAATGATGAAGGACATCGGTGCAACATAATTGGGAATATTCTTAGGAGGGTGACTCACCTGAAAGGATTTCTTTGGAGATCCAACTTGCTCCTATGCCTCCTGCTATGTCTAAAGTAAAGAGGCATCGATTCCATCATTGTTGATATGAATCTCAAATGTTTGATTTCTGTAGAGGTCTTACCAACATCGATGCCTCTTGCGCTTTCTCTTGCTCTTTCCTTGGATGATGTTTGGTAGCACTGAGTGAGAGGAAGGAGTTATAACACTTTGTCATGGATTCCAAGAAAGATAACTTCAATATGTTACTGCTGTTATGAAGTTGCAGCAGTCAAAACACTTTCGAAAACTTGATAAAAATCAATCAAAACAATGCCAACTTACCATATGATGATGCACCTTGTATAGTAGCGTAAGGGGGATGTGCAATAGGATGGAGAAGTGGCCTTAAATCAGATCTAAAATGTAAAGTCAGACCTGGTATATGCCTTAGAACAGTCCCAAAGTAGATGGTGGTCCTGCCCAAAACCTTGCTTTCTAGGCCCTCAAACTTTGTTGAAATGATAAATATACTTGTTGTACCTGCAATAATAGATCTGCAAAACCAAACCCTAGCAAGCACATGTCACCAAGAATCTTTCAAATCCACCACAGGAACAAAACGCCCTCCAGGATTCACCACAAAATTACCTAGGGCGCACTTTTTTGTCTGAGCTTAAACTCCAAGTTGCAAATAGATATTAATTTTTTATAACATTTTGGATTTTTACAATATTATATTTTTTTTGGTATTTTTGCAATAAATTTACAAGAGAATTTTGGTAAAAATGAGAAGAGAAGGGGTTATGACCTTAGTCCTGAACCCTAGGGCAATTAGAGATCGATGTCAATATCCCTACTCAATTTCGGTATTCAAGATTTACCAACTAAGGCAAAGGCTAGTAACCCAATATTAGGTCGAAGTAGCCAAACTGTAATTAGGGCAAACAACGAATCCTAAGGCCCACAGTGGAAAGCTCCTTCAAGAGGAAGGTCTCCTCTAACAAGACTAATAAGATGCCATTAAAACCCTAATTTACCTTGCTTAAGGTGCAAAAGCAACGTCAAACAAGAAAATGGAGAGATCCTACCAACATCAACCAAGGAAAGAGCAAGAGAAAGAGTTCATAGGTCTTCCTTAGCCACGAGTTATTACAACTATTCTTTGAATCAATATTGCAAGATAGAAAACCCTATAAAATATACCCTTCCACTATTCATCACAAGAGAAATTTTCCAAAAAAAGAGAGGTGCACTTCACTCAAATGCTCCAATATATCAAGAGAAAAAGAAATAAGTACATAATTAGAACCCTTGTCTTGTTTTCAATTGAATGCTAGGAGCCTTTATTTATAAGAGGCTTCCTAGACTTATCTATCTTTAGAGCCTACCTTACTAGGAAGTGAAATAACTAAAAGTTAGGGTTTGTCACCCACAAATCGGGGACTAAACCCCAAAAGACTAAAAGTAATGGTAAAATGATGCAATTGGCTTCATCCGAATGAAGTGATAAGTCAGGGCAAGACGTCATGCCTCAACTAACTTCGACAATGTCGAAGATCCCTCAGCGACATCCCCTTTAGCAAGGCGAAGCTCTCTTGAAGAAGATGACGTCATGATGAAGTGTGCACATGTGAAACAAGACGAGGGGTCATGCAAGGAAAGAAAGGTCCAAGTGGGCATAAATGAGGTGTGCTAAATCAGGTATGACAACCTTTACACATGCAGTCACCTTCTACATAGCATAAACATGAGTGTGGTTAGGAGCCCCTAAGCCATGTGCCCTAATGGGTCCATCCCAAGAAGCATTGGACACCAACCCAAGGCACATATGGCCCAACATGACAGGGGACTTCTGCCCATCAAGGGGCAGTCAACAATACCACTAAGCCAACACTTCCTGGAATGAAAACCAAAAGGACCAACCATGACTAGACCATGGGTTTTGAGCCTAGCTAGACCAACAATTTTACAAAAACAAGCCTACACTTGGCCTTTTACAATGGCAAAAGATCACGTCACTCTGGTACATCCTAGTAAGCACGCTGTAGACAGTCTGGGGCATAACACTTTCCATAGTTGCTAAACTTCTTTTCAACATAACTAAGTTAACATCAATTTGATTAGTTTTTGTTAAAGTAGAAAGTGGTAGGGATTGCTAGGAAACCCCAAAAATAGAGATGATCCTCAGCAGCTTCTCTCTTCTCCACTTGTGCGAACTTGTCCTCCTTCTCACTAATGCGAACTTGTTGAGTGAGTGAATGATCCAAATGAGAGAGGCACCCTCTCTATTTATACTTTAACTTTCACTTGACCTTTACCCCAACTAGGTCGACCCCTAATTGTACCTGACTGGGCCGACTTCTCTAGGAGAGTCTAATAACCCATTTACAACTTAACTCTGGGGTCTAATGCCCCGACTTACAATGGAGGGTTAACCTCAATGACTTTACATGACCCAAATACAATAATGACTTCTCCGACCGGAGGAATAAACATCTCCGTCGGAGATACAAATAAAATACAATAATAATTACAATATAAAATACAAGTGAATATCTTCCGAAGTTATAATTACATTAACATGGAGGACCTATTGTAGAGGTGAGGGTGACTCTGCATATTAGTATGTAACTGTTCCCCACTGCTACTTGTGGATACCCGGTCATTGTTGGGGAATAGAGGACTGTGTGGGGTGGGCCTTGATTTATCCGCCAATTTGTTGATGGTACTTAACATTTCTTTATGTCCCGAAGTTAGTTCTTTTAAAGCGGAAAGGAGGCTAATGAAATCCATTTTATCATCATCTGTCATTGTTTCTTTACCTTTACTTTTTTCAAACCGAGTCTCTGTATCTCCCAGTTCTATATCCTCTAACTCTTCCTCTTCTCTTGTTCCACTGTTCTTAAACCTCTGCACCCTGTAAGTAATATTGTGTGGGTCCTCTATATTCATTTACTGTTCACAACTGCATGCTCCCATAGCTGGCAAGGAACATGCTCTGATACCACTGTAATATTCAAACTGATATTCTTGCCTTGTTTATGGAGTTATGTTGCTTGCTAGTAGTCTTTAGGGCTCAATATTTGAAGTGAATATTAATGCACGTACTGAACTATGCTAGCATGAGCATGCATGCAGATGCTATAAAATAGGGATATAAAAGATGCATGTAGGTACCAATAGCGTGATTAGTAGATGCAGATCAATAAGATATAAGCATGTAGGAAATATGCCAACATTCGGTCAGATTGAGAGATGATCTCTCTCCAAGAATGCGCCCTTGTGGTAAATGCGCCCTCCAGAGATAGATAAGTGGATAGTAACTGATCCATTGATATTGGAATGCTACCGGAAGTTGGTTCTAGGGTTAAATGGCCCCTTTGATCAAGATAGAGCAAGCATGTAGATCATGCATGAAGTTTGAGACCTAATATGAGCTGCCTCCTCCAGGAAAAGTCGTCCATTCAATAGAAGACGTCCTCTGAAAAGGGGTAATGATGATAACTAGCTGCTGGATCCGTAAGGGAAGCCCTTCTTCAGGGATTAGAGTAATAGTGGCGCTCTCGGAAGAATGAGGCCAACATGCAGATGGAAGGACCTTTGTAGAATGAGATACGAAGATATCTCTCTTGTGTAATTCGCCCATCCAAGGAAGGTGTGTTGCTTCACTCCAATCTGTAGCTCGAATCCTGCTAAATGCTGAAGAATGGTACTTGATGATAGTAGTAATGCTGAATTTGGACGATCCAACCCAGATAGTGACTAGGGTAGAAGATTTCGCTTCTGAAATACACTGAATGGTTGAGTGGTGTGCCCTCAACTCTAAACGGCTCACTGAGCTCTCCAAATCGACTTCTCAAATCAATAATCATATAAGTAGGCCTTACTCACTCACTTTACCTTTCTTTTATAACTTTCTCTTGGCCTAACCTAACTTTTGCATGACTAGGTCGCTTTATCTTCTAATTTCCAGTTGACTTGCATGTAGTGCTTCATGTGTACATGGAAGCTCAATAAAGGTGTTTCAGTGCATGCAACATGAAATATGGCCCGCATTGTTAGAGTTTGCACTTTAATTCAATTTAATTAGATCTTTAACTGAAAGAAAGACAAGCACCACAAAACAGAAGAGACAATAATTTTCCTCATGGAAACCATAAAGGATAAAACCATGCAACTTCCTCAGAAATAGATTTGTCACTAGTACAATATCAAGCAAGATAGAAAACCAAAATATAAGATTTTTTCTACAACTCTCTCTCTTTCTCCTCCAACGAACTTGTCTTCTCTCTCTCCTTATGCGAACTTGCTTGAGTGAGTGGTGTGTCCAAATGATAGAGCAAGCCTCTCTATTTATACTTTATGTGTGGGGGACCTTTTTCCTAATGGGGTTGACCTCACTAACTTGATTGGGCCGACCTGTCCTAGGGAGACTCAATAATACAATTTACATTTATCTTTTGGAGAGCTATTGCCCCGACTTACAATGGAGGTTTTACCTCATCAATCTTGCATGACCAAACATAATAATGACATCCCCGAATGGAGGAAAAACATCTCCGATGGAGGTACAATAAAAGTACAATAATAATATAATAATAAAATACAAATGAATATCTTCTGAAGTTACATTTACAACAACACTCCCTCTTAACTAGGAAGGTATTCTCTTGCCACAGTCATCATTACTCTGGACACAAATTCTGGACAACGTAATCATCGTTGGATCATCTTCAATGCTGGAACATCATCATCAACACTGGATCATCATTGTCGCTGTTGCAGTAATCCTTATCTCTTTGATCATTGACTAGTGACTTCTCTCGAATCTATCCGTCATGAGAAGTTCTACAGAGCTAACCCTTTTTCATGTTGGATGTAGGCCTCGCTCTCATTTAGGTCTTCATCATCTCTACGAGCAAGCCATCAAGTTGGTACAACCCAGGAACATGCATTACATTGCCACGACAATCACCTGCGTCTCCTACTATCATCTCATCGCATCCAAATCATCTCATCATCTCACACGGAGAGCATCCCAGGTGCACACCTCATGTCCAACAAACCACCCGTGTCTCCCACCTAGTGGGTACAACCCAGGAGCATCCCAGGTGCATTACGTCTCTCACGGTCAGCCTGCGTCTCCAAAATGTGGATACAACCCAGGAGCAACCTAGGTGCATTATGTCCCAAGGACCACCTGTGTCTTCCACCATGCGAGAACCAGCCTAGGCGCACCCCAGGTGTCTTTGTGACTGGTGGACCTATCAGCATCTCCAACATGTGGATACAACCCAGGAGCATCCCAGGTGTATGTCCCATGGACCACCTGCGTCTTCCACCATGCGAGAACAGCCCTAGTGCACCTGCGTCTTTCGATCTCATCACTCCCTCTTTCGAGGAACCTCGATCTGGATAACACCAAGATTCTCTCTGAAGTACTCGAACTTCATCGCTAAAGGCTTGGTCAATACATCAGCTATCTGCTCGTCTGTCGCCACATACGGGAGCTTCACCGCTCCTCTCTGCACCATATCCCAGATATAGTGATACTTGATCTCAATATGCTTCGACTTGTCATGGAACATCGGGTTCTCAGACAACTTCACGCAACTTTGGTCGTCACAGAAGATACAAGTCGCTTCGAGCTCGAGATCAAACAAATCTGACAGTAGCTTTCGAAGCCATACTGCCTCACAACTAGCCAAACAAGCTGCAACATAGTCTGTACTTAGCGCCACGCATGACTGCTTCCTGCTAAACCAGGAAATCATATCGGATCTCATACTGAAGCAACATCCCGAAGTGCTCTTCCTGTCTGTGGCACTACCTTCCCAATCCGAATCAACATAACCATGCAGGTTAATCCTCTTATTCGCCTCATACTTGAGCCCATACTCAACTATGCCCTTCAGGTACCTCAATATATGTTTTGCAGTCGTCAGGTGAACATGCCTCGGATCTGTCAAGAACTGGCTTAGGGTGTTCACAACAAAACAGTGTTTGGTCTCATGTTCGTCAAGTAGATCAATGAACCAATCATCTGCCGGTACATCTTGGCATCAACTGTCTCTGATGAAGCATCATACAGTATCTTCAAGTTCGATGCCATTGGTGTGGCCATTGCCTTGTAGTCCATCATTCCGAACCTCTTCGGAATCTCCACTGCATACTTTCCTTGACCAAGGAAAATCCCATCCGCACTCTGCAACACCTCCATGCCTAAGAAGTAATGCATCATCCCCAGGTCCTTCATTTTGAACTTTGCGACAAGCCTTCTCTTAGTATCTGCAATGAGCTCATTCTCACCTGTCACAAACAGGTCATCTACATATCGTAGTAGGATCACTGGTCTTCCGCCCTCAACCTTGAAGTAAAGGACGGAATATGCTTTACTATTGGTAAAGCCTAAGCTCATCAAAAAGCTATCCATCCTGCCGTACCATGTCTTGGGTGCCTGCTTCAATCCGTACAAGGATTTCTTCAACTTGCACACATGAGTTTGTTTGTCATGTGTCTCGAATCCCAATGGCTGCTCCACATACACTTCCTCTTCAACTACACCATTCAAGAATGCTGTTTTGAAATCCATCTGGTGTACCTTCCATTTCATTACTGCAACCAATGCGAGTATAGATCTAATGGAAGTGTATCTTGCTACAGGTGCAAATGTCTCCTCGTAGTCTATGCCTTTTGGGAGAAGCCATGTGCCACAAATCTTGCCTTGTATTTTTCTATGCTACCATCTGTAGCATGCTTGATCTTGTAGATCCATTTCGAAGTCACAACAGACTTCCTCTCTAGTCTTGGAACTATCTCCCAGACATCATTCTTCATATTCGAATGACATTCCTCGATCATGGCATCCTTCCATTCCTTCTTTTCTGTTGCTTCTTTGTAGTTGGAAGGTTCTGTTATCACCTAAACTGTAGTTACCCCTATGGATGGATCCAGTCATGGATGGAAATAGGGAAGGGCAACTTGAAAGGTGCAACCACAATCACCTCGACCTCCAATATGTATGGTTGTCACGCCAGTCGAGGCAACCTTCGCTTTATGTTATCTAGCCCAGACAACAAAGGGGGAGACCCGATCTACTCCCGATAGGAGAGATCAAAACCGAGACACCAAATCAGGGTATTTCCAAGTGAAGTTAGGTGTATGGTTTATCCTAGACCTAAGGATGAAGTCACAAGCCAAGTGAGGGTTTCAATAGATATAGCTTTGGTTCATAGTTGAATGTAAGAGTGACTTATAATGTTTATAGTGAGATCTAGGGCTAGTGTACTAGTTCAATGTCAAAAGATCCACTGCCTTGGGAACCGTGTCCAATGCAGGATAGTTAAAGGGTTGTATTGGGGCTAACTAGTACATGAGACAAGCTTGACCATGGTTCATGATGTCTTCAAAGGTATAGTTTACCATGCCTAAGTTAAACCACAAGTCAATCCAACAATCTAGGAAAGTTGAATTACCTTGTAGAGAAACTAGTGCCTTGGGAATTGGGAAGTGGAGTCAAAGTGGGGTTGACTTATGGTTAGGACTCCTACAACATGAGATAAGTGGACAGTATAGGTCTTGATGGTTAAATGTGTCTAGATCTAGGTTTAACCCAAGTGGACCACAATCCCTAAAAACAAGGAATGCAGTCCCCAAGGCAAGATTTGACAAAGTGACAGTCTAGACCTAGGTTTTGAATTATTCCGGTTTTAGATCTGCAATAATCTCAAGTACCCAGTTCCTAGAAGTGAGTGAACTCACTTCTCCAAGGTGGTGCGACTTTACCCAAGGAGGCTTCAAATGGGGTTTAGGTGGGTCAAATCATGTCGGATGGCATCCAAACTTTAGATCCTAGTAGATCGGTCAGGTAGGAGTATGGATCTATAATTTCATGGCAATCCACCGGTTAGATCTTAGTAGATCTGAGTTTAAGTATTTCAAGTGGTCCAAAATGGGGATTAAATCCCTTAAAATGTGGAATGGGGCCCACAAGGTAAATTCCAAGAAAGGGACAACCTGGGTGTATGTTATTTGATGTGTAGATGTCAAATCAAGTGGAATCTCAAACACCCATCAACTAGATCTAGGTCAACTTGCTCAAATGGTGAAGTGCGCCTTCCTTGGGAGAAGCTAAGTTGGCTTGGGAGAGGGGTCAAACGGAAGCCAATCCTCACCAAACTATAGATCCGGGATGCCGTGGATGCTATAGAGGTGGGTTTTCAATATCATGCCCAACAACCCACTAGATCTAAGTAGATCTAAGAAAATGTAAAATGGGGGTTTTGAAATATTTAGGGTTTTAACAATTTATGAGTTATGTCAATGGATTGGATAGAGGAAAGAGAAACAAACCTGTGGATCTTACCTGGGTAACCTTGTAGATGCCTTGATGATGATGATCTATGCAATCCCGATCAATTTGGAAGCTTTGAGGTAGTTTCTATGCAAATCGATTTTGTCCAAGAAGCCAATGCGCCCTCTCTCCTGCACAACAAACGTCAACAATATCAGATTTGATGCATCAAGAGATAAGACTAATGCCACAAAAGAAGTAACAGAAAGATAGCATAGATCACAATGATACTAATGATACCCCCCTGATACAAGCGAATGCCAAGAAAGTCGATTTGAAGAAGCCTTGCAAAATCGCCCTTGTTGAAGTCGCCCTCCTGTAGACAAACAATGATTTCCAAAAAAAGATAGATCTTACCACAATTTCCAAATGCTAGGTTGCAATAGACTTTCCAATCACCATCTAAGAACACCAGATGCAAAGGAGACCACAAGAATTTCCACAAGAATATTTTTCTATACCAATAATCCAAGAGCCAAAGACCCTTTACAATGAGAGGCTCTCTCCTTTAAATAGGAAGGAGAGGCACCAAAACCCTAACCACTTTTTGAATGAGTGGCTAAGATTATAAGATACAAAAGTCTAATCAATGGTTGAGATGAGCTCAACAATATAATACATGGATCACACATAAAATATAACATAAGTGGACAAAGTCGCCCTAGGAGAGGGGAATCCCACCAAATCATGATGACAAAATATCATAAGAGGCTCATGGTGGGTCCAAGGGGTAATTTTATCCCTCCTTGGTCAATCCCCATGGCACAATAACCAATAAATAATCATGAAAGTACCAAATCGTGCCTCCCTAGTGAAGTCGTGGTCCTCAAAAGACCTCAAAAATCCACAGAAAATGCCATAAGTGATGGATGCGGGCCCCGATGAAGCTGAAACTGCTGGAGAAGGTGTGGAGGGTCCCGATCTATCATCACTGATCATCCCATGCCATAACTTTGCCTCAGTAGCCCAAACGATTTCCTCAATAGCCATTTCTACCAATCCTGAAATGCCTCGGGAAGCGTGAAACTGCCCAAACAGCCTCCTGGAGTGATGGCGCTGTCAAGGTGAGGGCACCAATGTGTCCGGGAGGGGGGTAATATGGTAAAAACAAGTGGCTGGATCACCCCCTCCATCATCAGCGCCCTAGGTCAACCGGATAAAAGTCATCTCTGCTCCAACAGGGCCTCCAACAGACCAAAACTGCACTAGGACAGCCTACTGAGGCTCAATCATCACTGTAAGTGCCCGGAACTGAAAACAAACTGTCCCATTGGACTCAGAAGGTCCAAATCTATCCAAGATGTGTACTCATACACCATATGAGTCTCTGCATGATCAAAATAAATATCCAATATACCGGAACAAGGCCAATAATAATGCTCTGTAAATGATCAAACACTGCTGTAACCCCAGAATCATCATCATAACCCTGTAGCTGCTGCATAGAATCATCCTGTATGTGTACATAGACCATATATCATCTATCCATATCATCATAAGGTCTAACATCTCATGTCCCATGGTCTTCCATGGTCAAACTAGGTCTAACCAAGACCAAATACAACTCAGACCATCATCCATAGCTGCTGCAAGGTGTCAAGGTTAATACATGCTTTACAATTTATTCAAATAGCAATTATAACCCAGAGTAATCATGACTGGCGATTTAAATCCAAATATATAGTGTCGTTAATTATTATTATTACTCAGACTAGACTTTCAGGATCATACTCACTTCATAGTTGTGATCAATTTGCTAGTGAAGGGTGAAGGCTTAAATTAATTGGCTAGGCCAAGGGATGACTTAACTGCCTTGACTTTGTGACACTTTGGCAAGGGAAAGGGAATACACCATAGTATATACTGAATGAGCAATAACACGGGGAATGGCGGTGTCTCACAAATGGATGAGTTGTTCAAAGAGGGTTTATTCACCTTCACAGATGCGCACAATCCATAATACAAATAAGGCCAGCAATTGTTTAGATATAACTTTTAAGTTCCATTGCTTTTTGGGCCTGAAGTTTCCATAGCCTTGATCTATGTGTGTTTACAAACACATTGCATAGATTTACATTTATTTTTAGGCTTTCTGCTGTAGGTGTGTTTTTAAGGCACTTGTTTACCTGAGCACTTCTAGGTGTGTCATGGACAACTTGTTTACCTAGGTATTTATTTTTCCAAGAGATATAACATTTTATTTTTCATGGCCATTTTCAATTGGCATTTCTTTCACATACAAGATATAGCATTTCATTTTTCAGATTTTGTATTCATGGCAGCACTAAAAGTTTCAGGTTTAGCCAACACAACTTTAGTGACTAGGGGGAATTCTCAAGGAACTCCAACTCACCATAGGTAAGTTTTGTCACCAACTCAGAGCCGAGACACAATAAACAGGGAGGCTCATCCAATACAGAGGCTACAGTGGGGAAAGGTCCTCCATGTCACTAGTCAAGTAGCAAATCAGGGTAATAATCTAAAAGGTAGGCCACGGATGGATGAAGACAATGAAATGATGGAGCCAACACTAGCAAGCCAGAGTATGGTGTAATGATCACCTCTATTCTCCCTAAGGAGGGTATGTACCAATGAGTATGAATAGCGAACTTCTAAGTCTGAGTAGGGACAGTATAATATATATAATAGGTCAACCAGGTCCACATATCTATATGATCGCCAGATCATGACACTAAGTGCTAAAACATGCTATAAGAATAAGTATAAAAGCAATCTAACCATAACACCATGATATGCCTGCTGAGTCATATACCTGAAAGCTCATAAACCTGTACCATCATCTGTCCTCTGAGACTGCTGCTGTAACTCTGGGCACTACTGTCTGCTCTGTACCAATGATATAATGGCTACATCGGTCATCCCTCTGAGTGTCCTGAAACTCAGTCATGGCATGGGGAATACAACTGCTGTCCATAATCTGATAGTGATCCAATGTAGATGCTCATCTCGGCATCTCAAATGTAAGGGAACTGGCTGAATAGTGTACTGGAATGAGAAAAATAATGTATGGTAGCCCGGCTACTATATATGTGATAACAGGTTCTTTATCAATGATGTCACATAGCAGGGCCACATAGCTGGAGTATGGTCTTGGTCTCTTGCTTTCTCTATGCATCCCATTTGGAGCGCCATACTTCTCTGCATCTTGGTTTGCTTCACGTGCCCATGCTGGTCTTCTTTTATGGGAGTTCTTCTCACAAGGTGGATCTACAAGTTCTTGTGGTTCTGCCATGTCTCGGTCTACATGATCTTCTTGAATTGTCTCCTCCATAAACGTGTCTCTGGTTTTGGGAACTTCAGGTTCTTCAAGTTCTTCAGTGGGTATTTTCTTGATTTGTTGTAGCTGAATTACCGTCACTTGTTCTTCGGAATTATTTTCTTGTAGATGATAGTGTTGATGTTATAGCTATGTGAGGCATCCTCACTAGCCCAAGCCGACCTGAAATGTAAAATAAATAATAAATGTAATTTTATATTGTAAAATGACAAGTTGGCCCAGTAAGGGAATTTTGTGAAAAGTAATGTATAAATAGAAGTGCTACTTCCCTCATTTCATCATTCTCACCAAGCAAGTTCGCACTAGTGAAGAAGTTCACATTTTCCCGGTTGAAGAAGGCTTGTGTAGCAGATTTCTTGAGCATTGACTCAATTTGTATTTTTTATCTTCTTTGTACTAAAATCTCAGAGTAAGAAAGGGTTGCTGGGTTTTTCCCGAGTTTGGGTTTTCCCAGGGTAAAGTGTTGTGTCTATTGTCTCTATTGTTTCTGTGAATAGTTGTTCTTTTAGTGATCCTTTTCATTGCTTATATATATTATGTTGCTATAAGTCATAACACTAACAGATAGTACACGATCTTTCCTACAAGTCAAATTTAGTTGCGTTGTTAGAAACATTTCATAATTTTCCAAGCAAATTCTTATGCATAAAGACATAGGTCACGCAGTCATGAAACTATCTTAGCCAATGCTTCAACATAACATTCCTCCATATCCCGTATTCATACGGTAACTTTTTAGATGCCTTCCATCTCTACCAGAACATTTTTAAGAGCGTGCACTACTCCCAACATGTTAGCAAAGAGGTTTCATTCTAGATAAGCAGCAATGGAATGTTGTACAACACCATAGGCTACTTACCCATCACATGCTTATTAGGAGTGTACTGTTCATTAATGCAAACATTCTAATATGTATAATACACATCCTAAATATAGGAACATAAGTATGTACATCCCTGAACAATATCATTTAAGTAATTAGATATACAAGAAGTGATAATTCAAATATTTATCTTTGTTGGGTTGTTGGGTGGACTCCCTCTTGATCTTTGCTTCCTTGCAGGAACTATTGGAGTCTCTGACAGTGTGTTCTACTTCATCGCCTGATTCTGAGAACCTCTACCTTTCTTGCTTATGATCGGAAATGTTGAGCAAGTATTCTGTATTGTAGATCACTTGTTCTTTGTACTGGAGTAGACTCAGTGTGTCCCTTCTTCTGCATCTTAACCAATGCTGAAATGGATGAGATGTTCTTCCATAGAGCATTCATCTTTATTTGTTTTCCGGAGTCCAACTTTGTAGGAGCTTCTCCTACTTCTTTCATGTAATACTGAAAGTCATCTCAAGCTTTACCTCATGAGATGGAACCTACTTAATGAACCCTTGTAACTAGATACCTTCATTTATTACAATAGATATTCTTCATCACTTGAAGAATCTTCTTTTGTTCTTTTGTTTGCGGGTTCATCATCTTCTGCAGTATGTGCATGATGCCTCTTCTTGTTGATTTTCTTGGAGTATTCTTGGTTCCTGGGACAGTCTCTTGAGTAATGT
Organism: Larix kaempferi; assembly: GCA_027924585.1. Taxonomy (NCBI): domain Eukaryota; kingdom Viridiplantae; phylum Streptophyta; class Pinopsida; order Pinales; family Pinaceae; genus Larix; species Larix kaempferi. The sequence goes on from BSBM01000870.1 coordinate 1,731,821, forward strand.
CCCTTCTCATCACATGTGAAACATCTGATGTTGGAGAGATCCCTTCTAGGTCCATGATTTCTATTGGGCCTTTTGGATCTTTTGTGATGATGGTCCTCCATCTTGTTATGATTTCTCTTTGTGTGAGCAGTCAGAGCTTGGTCATCATTAGCTCCCATCTTCTCTTCTCTTGCTACTAGTCGAGCTTCTTCTTGGGTGCATTCTTCCCATAGTCTGTTGAAGTGGATCAACTTTTTCCTGGCATATATTCCTTGAATGAATGAGTCCCATGATCTTGGGAGACCATTCAATGTGGTCATAACAATCTCTCCTTCTTCTACTTTGTCTTCAATAGCTTCAAGTTGCTCCTTGATTTGAGAGACCCTTGTAAAGTAAGATTGCATGGTCTCTGAATGTTGGTTCTTCACATTCTTGAGTTGGTTCCTTAGTGTCATCTTCCGATTCATGTTCTTCCCTTAGAATATTTTTGTCAAGGCATCGAACATCTCCTTGGGAGTCTTCAGGGATGACACATGAGGGATGGGATGATCTTTGATGGAGTCTGCAATAATCCTTTTGGCCTTGACCAAGTTCTTCTTGTGGATTGCCTTTACCTCTTCTCCCTCTAGTTCTGGAACCTCCGTATTGACATACTTGTCCAAATCGTTTTCTTCTAGGACAAGAGAGATTCTATACTTCTATGCTCTGAAGTTGTCAGCTCCTTCAAGCTTATCCTCAAGCTTGGTGTGATTTGTCATTTTGAAATAAGAACCTCAAATGGAAATAACAAGTATTTAGATATTACCATTTTGAGATGCCTCCTCAAGGCAAGTTGAGAACTGTACTCCTTTTCCCAAATCTGTGGACAGAATTGCAAAATAACTGATGCCCTAGTTTTCCCCCCGGCAGTAGGGACATGGCCAAAAATGAAAATTCTCGGTTTTGAATTCTGCTTTCATAGGAAGATGCACCCTCCTAGGGTGAGTTAGCCTAGCCCTTTTTTTCTGATGATCTGTGGAGAGAAGACCTTGAACTAGGAAGCCCTAGTTTTCCGCTGTTGCACAATGCCTTCTTTTCAGATTGGCTTTGATACCATGTTAGAGTTTGCACTTTAATTCAATTTAATTAGATCTTTAACTGATACCATGTTAGAGTTTGCACAACAAAACACAAGACAATAATTTTCCTCGGGGAAACCATAAAGGAGAAAACCCCACAACTTCCTTAGAAATAGATTTGTCACTAGTACAATATCAAGCAAGATAGAAAACCAAAATATAAGATGTCTTTTGTAGCTCTCTCTCTTTCTCCTCCAACGAACTTGGCTTCTCTCTTTGCTTATGCGAACTTGCTTGAGTGAATGGTGTGTCCAAATGAGAGAGCAAGCCTCTCTATTTATACTTTATGTGTGGGTGACCTTTTTTCCTAATGGGGACGACCACACTAACTTGATTGGGCCGACCTGTCCTAGGGAGACTCAATAATGCAATTTACATTTATCTTTTGGGGAGCTATTGCCCCCACTTTCAATGGAGGTTTTACCTCATCAATCTTGCATGACCAAACATAATAATGACATCCCCAAACGAAGGAAAAACATCTCCGACGGAGGTACAATAAAAGTACAATAATAATATAATAATAAAATACAAATGAATATCTTCAGAAGTTACATTTACAACAACACACATGCCATGCATGCAGGTGGCCCCTAGTTCTTGTGGCCCTTATTTATCTATTGATGATCTAATAACCAAGATTAAGATCTTCTTATGGTGTAAATGGCATCAATCCTCAGTTAATTCCCTGAATGTCAGTGCCCGCTTCAACCTATGGGAATCAGATAGGTTAGCGGGATGGTCCTTAGTGCTTTAAGCATAAGAGGACATTACACAATCCCATTGACCTTTGGATAGGAGAAGCTTGCAAAGGCGATTCTCAATCTTGCATGACTTCATCTTTCATCACTTTAGTCTTCCCTTGACTTTCAAGCAATCCTCTTTCATCACTTTAGTCTTCCCTTGACTTTCAAGCAAGGAACAATGACAATCTCGTTTTTCATCAACTTAATCAATGTGTTCTTGACTTGGTTCTTCATCAAGCACCAAGGAAGAGGGATTGACCAATTCATCAGGTGGTTACATTGGATTTTTGATTGTACCTAGCCTTGTCTTTAACTTGTTAGCTTAGGAGTAGGAAGGATGAATAAGTTAACATTTCTGAATAAAGTTAACATAAGCAACTCAACGTTTGAAAGATTTCTGATAGTCATAAGCTTCCCATTTCCTCAAAATACGAGGCAATATCAATATTAAATTATTATTGCTAGTTTCTAATTATATTTTTAGTTAATTTGAGGTCTGTGACTTTTATTATGAATGGGATTTTTATTTTTTCCCCTAAAATTTAATTTTTGATAAGATCACCAATTTCACAAAATCAACATATCTCAGGTTGCAGAAGAGCTTGCTGATATCTATGACTTTGTGGCACCCTGTTTTCCTCCACGGTAAGTATGGATCTCATTGCATATTCCTTTCCTAGATTAACTTTTCTCTGGTCTGTCTTTTACTTTTTTATTGTGGCTCTTTTCTGTTTCTGTTTTATGCAAAATTGATTAAAAAAAGGTATTTGAGGACCTTTAGTTCATTCCATTTGTAGATTAAAATTCTATTAATGTCTATGTTGTCTTTAGATGAATTGAACTACAATTTGGATCATTTAGATACAAAGTTTCTTTCGACATTTTTTTGCGTTTTAAATTGATTCTTGAGTACCTTAAGATATTTGCATGTTTCATTAATGATATTAATTAGACTTATATTGGTTAGTTTGCATACATTATATAATTTTATATAAATTTACATTTAAGAAGTAATAGTATGTTTGGTCATATTTTTCACTAGTCATTGTTACTGTTTTTCCTTATTCTACTTTGACTTTCCATTATTGAACATGTAAACACACTCGTGATTACTTTTGAAGATAGGCTATTGCAGGAGAAGCATTGACCGGGTTTTGGAAATTTTAAGGAATCAAATGATGGGAAATCCTAAATAGCCTCATACCAGGGATGACTAGTGCTAAAATGATGCCATTCATAGCCCCCTATGGGTATTATATTTCAGAGCTCTTAAGTATTTTTTTCAAAGTCTACGTTGCATTTTCTGACCTGCACTTGGAGTCTTGGGTACTCCCACTGTTTCAACCATGTTGATAAGGTTGACAGAGGTGGAGGACTCACAAAACTCATATAATGAGCAAGATATCCAATTGCTATTGGAAATGCCTAGAATCCCCTATAGCCCTACCACCGCACTGGTTATTCTCAACCCCTTGATGGGCAGAATAAATCAAGACCTTTGTGGTAGCAGTGAAAGAGCTCAAGAAAAACTAAAAAATCAGTGTTGAAGCCTTAAGGCACATGCAAGAAAGACAAGAGCAGGTGGACAGTGAGATAAGTTGGTAAAATCTCCGAGTCATGGGTAGTAATAGCAGGTACACAACAGGGGGGTAGCTTGGACAAGGTCATGACAGCTAAGGATGTGAAAAGCATAATCTGGGAGGAGCATGAGCGGTAGTGTAAGACCAAGAATATCATTGTAAAGGGAGTTAAGGAATGAAATGAGAATGAGGATACCTTAGAGGTAGTGTTATTACACAAATTTGCACCTAATGGTGAACAGATCCAGTGTGACAACTGTAGGCAATTTAGTCCCGTCACTTGCTAAATGCCTTTTCATTTGGGCCGGTGATTTTCCAGCCACAGGGAGGTGTCCCTAAAGTTGTTGTATGCTGTTTTTTCTGAGTAAAAAAGTTTCATATAACTTCAGAAATAGATTAGCACTCAAGGCTGCCCTTAAAGTGCCCAAAGGCACCCAAGAACATATTAAATATTGTAAATATAAGTGCAGAAATTGGGATTAGTTTGTTAATATTAAAAAATGAAGATGGAAATGAATAAGTAGAATATGTGCCTCGAGTAAAAGAGAGATTCAAAACAAAGGGATGAAAGTAGCAACACACACTGCTCACACGATTTGCACATAGAAAACAACGTTAGAAATTCAAAGAGCTGGAGGTAGGAAATCCAGCATAGATACAAAAGATTAGGGGCTGCCCTGTAGAAATGAATCCAATTTTGCACCTAAGGCTGCCCTCAAAGTACCCTAAGGCACCCAAGAACATTTAAAAAATTGGAAATATAAGTGCATAGATTGGGATTAGTTCCTTAGTTAATATTCAACAATGAAGATGGAAATGAGTGAAGTAGAATATGTGCCTTGAGTGAAAGGGAGATTCAAAACAAAGGTATCAAAGTAGCAACAAAAGCACTGCTTGCATGATTTGAACATAGAAAACAACCTTGGAAATTCAAAGAGCTGAATGCATAGAAAAATTTGTCTGATATATTGGCGTCGAGGTAGGAAATCCACGATAGATACATTAGACAAGGGGCTTCCCTGTAAAAATGAATCCATTTTTGTGCCCAAAACCCTCTAACTCATTTTTATAGAAGTCTAGAAGAAGAGGCTCCCAAAGCATGTGCTCTAGGTGTGTGAGGTAATGAAGGGATTGAACTTTAAGTCAATCCCTTGCATGGCATACTAACTCCCTTTTTGAATGATGTGCTCCACTAGTAAACTTAGCAATAAACCATGCGCTTATGCATGCACAACTTGATCTCTGTAATTCTAATTTAGATTAAGGCATGCAAACTGTCATGCATGCAAATCCAAGGCATGTGAACTCCTCATGCATGCAAATCCAAATGATGTTGTAATAAACTGAAACATATAAATAAATAACAATAATACTAAGAAAGCATCATAAATAATAATACAAAAGTTAAATAATAATAATAATAACAACAACAACTAAATAAATATAAAGAGTTTTAAACTAAAAAACATGCCTTTTCATTTCAAAAGGGACAAATAGACCTACCTATTTATGAGTCCTGATTGTAATTTTATTTCGTCATTCTTTCATTCAATGATTATTTATTTAAACATTGATATTTTTATCAAACCAAGTTTATGTGCTTCCACTACACATGTGAACTCCTCATGCATGCAAATATCCATGTTTATGATTTCCAATTTCTAAAGGGATAATACAAGACCGAGTTAAGTGAAAAGTCTTAAGAGCGAACTAAAACTATCCCAAATAGTAGCAACTCATTCATCTACCTGCAAATTTAATCAATTTGAACCATCAAAGAGATCAAGGATATCGGGAAAAGCAATTCGCTCCCCCTAGGTGATGTTATGAATGCCACATCACTAGCCAACCAAACCTCATGGGCACTCTGGTATGTCTAGACTCTATATAGCTACCACATGTCCAAATGTGACGCAACTACCGTTTGCTGATAGCCAATGACAACCAAACCATGCATCCTCTACCCAAATCAACACCCAACAACAAATCCAACACTACACAATAGAACCATGACACTGCGATGCCCACTTGCTAAACATAGACATGCCAAAGATAGTAGTGAGTCCTCCTAAAAATTATGTGTCTCAGATTGCTAAGATAACAAATATGGCAACACTTACTATAAATAGCATGTCTAAAACTAGATGTCGTTAAATATAACACTAGCTCACATGTCTTTGAAAATAGTCTCATTAGACTCATCTACCCCTGAAGAACTTGGATATGTGCTCTGTTTTGACGTGCTGACCCTGTAGCCCTGACTGTTAAAAATAGCAGTTCCACAAAACACCTTGCATGTTGTTGAAAAAAGGCTCATTAGAGTCCTGAGCTTTCAAGGACGAAGAATATGTCGCTCAATCTGTCATATCGGTTCCAGAACAGTGGCTCCTAAAAAGGAGTATTGCTAAAAATAGGAAGTTGTCAGAATCTGATGAAACTCAAAGCAGAGAAGCTGTTGAACCATAGGAAACCATGGATGTACTCATTAATCCACTAGGTTGATGAAATCAAGTTGGAAATTAATCCTCCAATTGCCGATGCAATCTAGGGGTTAACAATGGTGACTCATAGGGACAACATCCTCTTGTGGGATGCCGAGTACCTCTAAATCTATGCATTCTGAAAACCTCTAGTTTCGCAAAATAGTATTGTCTATCCATAGGGCACTGAAGTTTGGCATGTGGTGCCTCTAATGATCTACTAGAAAAAGGGTACAAGGCCACACCTGCCAATATGTTTCTGAAAGCTTGCAACCAACCTGAACTATACAAATCCCCCATGGATAATGAGCTGAAGTCGACATATGGTAGAGAGCATCTAGACATATGCCAATGATGAAAACACCGACTAGATTCGAGCTAAGACACCAATAAGGCTAATGGATTCCATGGTATGAGCACAACCCTATAAATGCAAAAGATGTGCCAGAGTTGAACATTGACAAATTTCATTCAATTAGGACCCAATGATGCGAGATCCTGTTGAATGCAAGATGGTCTTCCATGAGGTTAGCGATGATCAAGGCGCTTTTCTTCTGGACCAGTTCTCAGATAATGTGTTGAAGTCGATGAGGAAAGATTCGGTACAAGAAGGACAATGATTGAATCAAGATGGTGTCTTGTTTGTATAGCTGGATGAGGCATTGACAAACATGACTTGTCTTAGGATTAACTCAGTGAAGATGATAAGATGGGACAATTATATGACTCAAGACTCTCCTACCCTCTTATCAATTCTAAATACCCGTGCCTATACTAGAGGCAAAACTTGAAGAAGGCAATGAACTGAAAGGAAAACAACCTCATCCAGACTTGACCTAGACCAATAAGTCAGACTTCCTTCAACATATAAATATATCAGATTTGGAAACTAGACCTAACACAAATGACTTTTCTGCAAAAACAGAATGAAAAAAGGGAAAATATACAACCTATGACTTCTCATGCACATGCGAAACAACTTATTTTAGCCCAAAAATGGAAGAAGATTGAGTTAGACTGATAACGAGGCAAACTAAGAAAAAACAGCAATTTAAAATTTATCACAGCAAGCTGAAAATGACAGCAACACAGGAAAAAAGAGGCAGACTCTACCCTAACTTGATAAAAGTCATCAAGGATTACGTATAATCAGATATTCAGTGCAACCATTTAATCATCTTGTCAAGGACAGTTCTTCTGTGTGTTTCATAGTGAACCAAAAGAAGGATATCCTCAGCTGCCTCCAACAGTAAGCTGATATCTTCATTATTTTGCTTCTGGAAATCAGATCTGGGCTTTGCTCTATTATTGTGTTTTCAAATAGAAATGTTTCTTTTACATGTTCGGTGTTCCTGCTATTGGTTATTATCACAAGCTGTCTTCATCTAGATTTCTATGGGATCCATAATTCTGCCGAAATTTGAGTCATATATGGGAAAGGTTCCAGGCAGAGCAGCATGATTAAGCAATCTATTCAGACCTGTACACACCATTCATTCCTCTTCAAATCACCTTCAGATTTCTGCTGCTGCTTCTTGGATATCATTGATCATTGGTTGGGGAAACCAGTAACAAGGGTTTGATCTTTTCTCCTACATTAAATTTGTTATCATCATATTCATAAAAACCGGAAGAAGAAAATACATCATTATGTTTTAATTCATTATCAGCAGTGCATACCAGATTGTTAATTGTGTTGCATTCATATTGGGATCTGAGATGTCTTCACCACACACAACATCAACATCTGATCTTTGTGACATGAGAACTTCTCACTTAGACTGTTGTTCAATAGGTATGGTTGCCAACAAACAGTGTTCTTTTGTTGATTCTTGATGAATGATGAGTATGCTTGTTATGATCATGCCCTTAAGAATCCCTGCCAACCTTAGAATTCATGGTGTTGTTGTCACACAATCAAGCAATCTTATGATTGCAAGGATTAGTCGACTACTAAACCGGTGGAACCTTAGGACAATACCCCTAAGTGTCACGTGGGTAAAGTCCTCTCTCTTTAGGTATCCCAAATCCATCTAGGTAGACCTGGACTAACCACAAGAGGTGGCCCTAGTCAAGCTTTTCCGGGTACTTTCCAGTTAAACCCAACTTTCCTTCAGTATTAACAAGACCGATTTGTGGGAGACAGTCCCTTATAGTTTAGCAAAGAGGAGAAAGGAAAACAGTGATCAACAGTGATGGGAAACAAGATAGTCCAGCAGGCTACGGTGGTATTCGGCAATTAAAAATTTGCATTTCATTTCCAGATTTCAAGTTTCAACTCTTTTTTATTATTGCCTTTCTTTTCCATATTTCTCAAAGGAAAAATGTCTTCAGGTAATCCACAATATCCACTGTGGAAACATGTGGAGAGGAGAGCCAAAAAAGGCTTCAAGGGGGACATCCTTAATAAAACAAATTTTGCAAGGCTGAATGGAAAGGGGCCTATTATCTATACTAGAGTGAAAGCCCATTTCATGAAATATTCCAAGGATGGGTGTTGCAGCTTGTATTGGATATCCGGAGGATCCCTCTAGACTCCCTAGTGCACAAAAGGAGTAACATCATCTGTGTATTGGTCCACTTATCATTGTAGTATCTAGATGCCTCATGACAATTCATCTCACGAGGTACATTTTTTTTGATGTGATTTTGTATCATCCTATCAGGATTTGGGACGGATGTCGGAATTCATTATTGGTGTGTGATGTGTCACTTGACATCTCATACATCTTCTATGACAGTTTTATTTACATATTTATGTAGCAATGTGTTTGTTTGACGTTGTTGCTTTAGATGTTTAAAAAATTGAAAAAATGATATTTTTGCATTAAGTTTTCCGATATTTTCACAACATTGCTGATAAGTTATATTTTGGACCCTCGGCAAATATTCACCGACAAGATAAATATAGTATTGGTTAAACAACTTTGACTATATGAGGGTGCTCCAAATAATGTAATAAGAGATGATAGACTTGAGAGAATGGTACGTGTATAGCTCACATGCAACCTATTTTGGTCTAGCCATGTGATCTATTTGTTGTAGCATTACTGTCAGACATTTATGATTCACTTCAGATATGTCCATCATGTTGCGTATGCACCCAAGATCAACATTTTATTTATGTGAGCACTATATTATAAATCTGTTATATTGTCATTCCTGATGACTTTAATTTCTTATGGTACAACAGCTTTCTTAATTATGTTTATGTGCCAGTTCTCTATTCTAAACTCTCTATATAATTCATTGTCTGCATATTTTATAATATGATGAATATTTTCTTTGTTGGATGGCAAGTAAAGTGTTTTTCTATGGGTTACAGATATGAAATATTTCAACTGACGGTGCAGCTTTATACTGAGAGGTTCATTCAAATGCTTAGGTTGCTGAGTGACAGAGCAAGTGAGCTGTCAAATATTGAGATTTTGAAGGTTTGTAATGTTATTAACTTTCTAGTTCTATAACCATAGTGTAATACAAAAGAAATGTAGACTTGATTGATGCTTTGTAGGGCAGTCTGACATTTATTCAGAGCAATTTCAATGACATTTGCTTTTTGTTAATTGGTATAATTTACTGCAGATTATGCATTTCGAATTGGTCAAGAATTTCTACAACCAAAACATTGCCAAAGAGGACAATTCAAAGTTTACTATATTTTCTTATGATTGTTAGAAATATCTACTATAAGGTTTGACTCTATGGTTTTGTAATTCTGAAATTTCTATGCAGGTAACAGGATGGGTTGTTGAGTACCAAGACCTCCTTGTAGGTCTTGGTGTGGACGATTCTTTAGCTCAAGTATGTTCTGAAAGTGGTGCAATGGATCCTCTCATGAATGCATATGTTGAGCGTATGCAAACTACAATGCAGGTTAAATTAAAATGCCTCCTTGATTAGCCCATATGAAGCTAATTAGTATTCCTAGAGAGCATGCAATTCAGTATTGAATGTTATTAAGTCTATATCAATGTTTTTTAGTTGCTTTGATAATGTAGAAATGGTATACAAACATATTGGAAGCAGATAAAGGCCGCCTACCAAAGAAAACAGAAGACGGAAAGCTATACACTCCAGCAGCTGTTGATTTATTTAGAATTCTTGGTGAGCAAGTGCAGATTGTGCAAGAAAATAGCACTGATGTAATGCTATATCGGATAGCTCTTTCTGTTATTCAGGTAAATCATTTGGTTTTATCGTATTATTACTGTATGCTCATTGTTGACAAATGTTTCGATAAAGAGCTCATGATTTGAACAATTATTAGTTTTTTACTTGTGGTTTGGTGTATTGAAAATGAATGATATAATAATAAATATAAAATTACAGTGTAAATTTATTGTGTTTTTAACCTTAATGCGTGGAAAACTCTGTTGCATGGGAACCATTCTCAGTGTTTAGGAAACTCGTTCCTAGCGTTCCGGTGTTCCAGGGAACATGGAAACAGGAGTGAAACGTTCCAAATTCAGTGGGAACGGTTCTGGGAGCTTGGGAACTCGATGGGAACTTTTTCCTACTAAAATTGGGAACTTGGGGATGTTTTTTTGGGCGTTTCCTTCACTGGGAGCTCCCATGTGTTCCTTATCCAGTGGGGAACTGCCACATGTTCCTCGTACAATAGGAAACCTCTATGCATTCCCAAGCTCACAGGCCCAAAATTTTCCACGTTTTTCCTTCAATTTGGGTGCCAAACGCACTAAGCTTTCCCACCCAAACCCTAAGCTAAGCCCAGAACCTAAAATTAATGTATAAATAAACCCCTCCTTCTCAGGTATCATTCACATTTCTGAGTTTGATTCAGTTTTCCTTCTTGCTGTGGTTTGATAAGTTTTTGTGTGAGTGAGAAGCACTATGAGTGGGAGAGGTGGGCAAGAACTGTGAATGTGGCTTGAGTTAAGTGTGAGAGAGGTGCCCTCAGCACTGAGCAGCTGCCAACAACCACAGTTCAGACTTGTATGCAGCAGCCAGTATTGTGAGCAGCAGCCAACATAGTAAGCAGCAACCTGTGAGAGGAGGTATCTTGCAGTGTGAGCAGCAACCTTTGAGTTATTTGATAATACTCTTTATAGATGTAGATTCAAGTTGATTTAAAATTGGAGAATAACATGAATTTAACCATATTTATTTATCACTATTCCGAGTTTGAATTGAAGCATGTTCACGAGGATTTTCTATCACTATTCATCACATTCTCATGGATGCATGCTTTAACCTGCAAGTAACTAGGTGAAAGTTTCCTTAGCATGAAAGATAGTAGAGTTCACAACAAATACAGCTGCAAGTATATTTTAAAAAATTATGGCATGGTGTCAAAGACTGGGATCATCGAACTTCCCTTTGTTTAAAAATTCTTGTTCGTTTGGAGTCAATGCATAGTACTCAACAATCAAGTGTATTGATAGACAATGAAGGCCTTTAGGAAATCTTTTAGCAGCCAGCTAAGTCAAAACTCTACTGTATTTCTTGTGCCTAACTCAGATGTATCAAGACACCATTTCGATCCCTGTTTCTAATAATATTCCTCACACATTCCTTGGAGAAATGTAGAAATGATATTTAAACTTGTTGGCTTATTGTGACCAATTCCAAATGATTATCACTCTACAAAGGCATTGCCTTAATGAATCCCTAACCAAAGATGCCCCCCTATAATTGAACAAACCGTAGGGAGTTCTCTTGTCTTTGCATCAAGAATTCTTTGCAAGAGAATATCTAGTATTCAAGATTCAAATAACCTTTGATCTTACATAATTTTTTTTATAGAAATGTAAAGATTGGTCTTGAAGCCCAATGTTTACACATTCACAATCTACATAAAAGTTCTTGAGACAGCTGGAAAAGTGGATGAAGCATGTGGGATGTTGAAACAAATGAAGATAGTGGACACTGCATTGTGAGGCAGTTGATGTGGCTGTTGTAGATTTTTCTGGGTTTTACTGCATGCTGGTTTATGTTAACTTTTGAAGTGTTTTTCATCTGCAGCCGGTTATGCATACGCTGCAAACTACTATGAAAAATACTGTAACAATTAAACACGCTGTAAACTACCACTAACAGGCAGAAATTAAATATTTAACACATGCACACCATAAAAGTAGACACTCAGATTTTTCGGCAACTGTGCCCTGGAAAAACCCCCATAGGGAAAACCAGTAAGAGAGAGAGAGATATTTTATTTCTTCAGCAAAGCTTAGTACATAAATATTACAGCAGGAATTTACTTATCTCCACCATGACATTTCACCCAGCAGTTTATCTCGAAAACTGTGCCAAACTGCAATCTTGATTTCTGTGCATGGGTGCCTCGATTTCTGTGCTGAAAGTACAGTGACTGTAAGGTACAGTCCTCCTCGATTTCTGTGCAGAATACAGTCTCGAAATTTGTGCCCCAAATCTGCCTCGAACTGTGCAGCAACCTTGAAAACTGTGCCACTCAAACCCCTCGATTTCTGTGCTGAGATTTTCGGGAAGAGTGCCCAGAATACACCTCGGGCTGTGTGCAAACAGTATTGAAATTTGTGCCCAGAACTGACTGCTGTACCTTCAACCTCGGGATGTGTGTCTCGATTTCTGAGCCAAATAAATGCCTCGGGTTTTGTGCTGTACGGCCAGCATTAATGCTGCTGTACTAAACCTCGAACTCTGTGCTTAGATGGCTGCCTCGGGATATGTGCCTGCTGAAGACATTAAAGTGAAGACCGTACTGTGCATTAAATGCCCAACTCGTGCCTCGATTTCTGTGCCAAATGTGGAATGGCTGCCTCAAAGTGCGTGCAGTCTCCAAGCTCTTCTTCTCTCGACTTCTCTCTTTCTCAACTCAAAAAAATCAAATCCAAATGCCTCCCTCATGCTTTTTGTTCTAACCCTAAGTGGGTTCTAATCCAATGGTGGAGAAGGATCCAATCCAATGGACAAAATTTGATGTGAGTGAAAATCACTTTTATTTAATTCTCATAAATAAAATCACTCACCCACTTAAATTAAATCAAAAAGTGACTTTAGTGTTATAAAGTCTCATTAAGTGACTTTTAATGTGAGGGTCACCTTTTTCCCCCTTCTAAGTGACATTAGGCGATTGTCACTTGGGGAACACTTCCCTAGGTACAAAACTAACAGCTGTAAACTACATAATAATAATAAATAACTGATGGTTTTTCCAGATGCCACTACTTGATCTGGAAAACTGAGATCTCAGCAGGCCTTGAGTCTTTGCATCAAGAATTCTTTGCAAGAGAATATCTAGTATTCAAGATTCAAATAACCTTTGATCTTACATAATTTTTTTTATAGAAATGTAAAGATTGGTCTTGAAGCCCAATGTTTACACATTCACAATCTACATAAAAGTTCTTGAGACAGCTGGAAAAGTGGATGAAGCATGTGGGATGTTGAAACAAATGAAGATAGTGGACACTGCATTGTGAGGCAGATGATGTGGCTGTAAAATACATAATAATAATAAATAACTGATGGTTTTTCCAGGTGTCACTACTTGATCTGGAAAACTGAGATCTCAACAGGCCTTGAGTCTCTATAAGCCACAAGCAATCCCAACTTCTCTCTGCCAGAGAAGACCACAGCTATGCAAGATACTTATAACAAAAAACACTAGAAACCTCTTATCAACTTAACATATAACATGGCAATCACACATATTAAACTCATATTTTACCCTGGAAACCCCAATGGGGAAAACCAGCATCTATGGGGCTTTCTTCTTTCTCGATCCTAAGCAAATAATATAGAAAGCGTACAATCAGTTATTCAGAAATACAATAAGAACCTGATGGGTCAAAACCTTAGAACAGCATGCAGTAGCAACTGCTGCTCTTGGGAAATGCGCCCTAGCTATCTACTCTAACTTTGGATCTCTGATCACTGTCTTTGCCAATCTCTGGAAGCTGTACCGACTCTCTAACCTCTCTGCTCTGAGCTGCTCAATCTACTGAAGAACTGCTGCAACCTCTCGGTATGAAGTGCGCCCTCACTGCATGGGAAATGCGCCCCTTCTCCATTGCTCTGAAAGTCGCCCCTCTCTAGATCTCTGTCAATCACTGATGAGATTTGATCTAGTCTTCCTCAATCACTGAAGAAGAACTACTCTGGTTCTCTCGGCCCTCCTGGCCTCAAGAAGGAATTCCTCACAAACAAGTGCGCCCCCTTTGCTTATCATTTTTAAACACTTGCCAATGGTCTATGTTGTCTGGGATGAGGGCCTAAATTTATCTTAAACTTGCCATTTCCTTTAATGAACTCTTCTGTAGGCTGGAGGGTTGAAGCTGCTACCGCTAACTGACCGGCTTCTTTATTTTTAGGAACCACCGTGATGTTCAAGGCAAATCTAGAGAAAATAAAAGCTAGGCAAGCGTGGCAAGTTTGACACTCTATGGTTGGGTCCTTATAGAATTGATGGTATGGTTAGTCTGAATGCTTTCTATCTCAGTCATCTGGACAGAAAAAAGATGCAGCTGCTCGTGAATGGGCAAATCCTTAAATTATTCTTCAATGGTAACATCTGATGCTTGGGGGGCATCTAGTTTATAGGTTGTAGATTCTAGAGTTCTCATATGATTTTGTAGGAAGAGCACACATCCCCACGTGGAGCCACTTTTTACCGCTTAGTTTGCATGAGGAGTAGTTTGAGGATTGAAGATGATGATGCACCAAAAGAGTTGTATTTGCAAGGTTTCCACAAGCAATTTTTAAAAGTATTTGGTCATCATTGTATTAGTTTGTTCATGGCATGTTTTAAAATGTTGTAAGTATTTGTATGTAAAGGGCCAATCTATGATTTATATCTATATCTCGACTACGACAGTTGTGCTAGACAAGTAACTCATGGGTGTCTTTTTTGACTAAGAAAGATTTAGATCCTTGTGGTCTAGATCAAACCTGTTGGGAGTGAGGAGCTGGAGTGGGAAGCAGGAGTGGGAGCAGGAGTAGGAGCAGGAAGTGCAATTTTCAAAAAGCTTCAAAAGTACGCCGTGACTCTTTAAATGGAAGTGCTAGAATCGCTAACTGCCTCATTATTTATTGTGCTTTCTATTATACCGCAGCAACCTACATACCTTGGCTGTGACCTACAGTTATTGTAGTTTGAGAGTGGAAGCCTGAATCTGTTGTACAGAAATTAGACAACAGTTTGCATATTTAGGAACATAGAATAGCAACATTTTGGGATGTAAAAACTTTTTCCAAACTGGAACTGCAGCTTGCAACAATATCAGAATTGGATTACGACTTGCATATTTGGTAGAGACCAGGACCGCGGGCTATATACACAGGGCATCTTTGAGCAATGAGCTGCTGATCTGAAGCGAGGACTTGGATTAGAAAGCTTATTACTGAGTTTTGATTACATTACAACATCTTTCGTACCTTTGTTTGGAATTTATTCTTTTGTTCAAGGACATAATAAATAACTAACATGGTATATTTTTGGTTCATTTGTCCTTGTTTATAGCTATATCTATTAGCAATTTTTTCATCACTGTGAGCAATGTTCAAATTCTGCTCTAGGGTGTTGTATTGAGTCAGAATGCAGATTCTGGCCAGTATTGCTTAGTTGGAAAACATGCCATCCTTTAGTTATTGGGGTTCATAGTTGCAGCGTTATTGGTTTGTAAAGTTCAAATAATGGATTATAACTTGTTCTATATGAGGATTCATATTTAGGCTTATCTTTTTTCTCACACGGTTCCATGAGAAAGTATGTAACTAAATTACTTATTTTCTTCAGGTGATGGTAGATTTTCAGGCAGCTGAGAGGCAAAGTCTTGAGGAGCCAGTTGCAGAAATTGGGTTGGAACCATTATGTGCAATGGTAAGGTTTAGTTAAGATAGAGCAATTCTTATAAGTGAGGGTTAAAACCATATTACAGCTGTAGTATGAGTCAGACCGCTTGTTTTTTAATATGGCATTGCTTTGTTTGTGCAACTCAGGTAAACAACAATCTGCGTTGTTACGATCTGGCAATGGATCTGAGTAGCAGCACAATGGAAGCCTTGACTCCTTACTATGCTGAACAGGTTGCTAAATTTGATACCTCGATTTCTATTTTTTATTTCTTTTATTTTTGGTATTGCCAAATTTGGATATCATGATTTTTCTCAGTAAGTTCAATTTTAGCTTTTTCTTTTAGAAATGTGTCAACACAATTTAAAATTTGTATCATGAGCTGATTGTAGATATTGATTACTTCAACCTCTATTAAATTATTTGAATTTAAAATTTTTGTCAATGCAGCTTTCATACAAATATTCATTGTTTTCACACTCTAATTTTCTTGAGTTTGAGTATCTGAGAAGCATATTCTTCGTTTCTACTATCTGCTTGCTTCAAGAACTGCCTGATGATAAATTAATTCTAACAATTAGCAAAATGGTTTCTAATGCTTTTTGTAGGGATGAACTGACCAGAGTCTAAATATAGTGATTAAAAACTCAATCTGGCCATATAGTCTAAATATAGTCATTAAAAACTCAGTGGACCATGCATAGTGGACATGTTTAAGATTCTGTTAAGAAACTGTGGTCTTGTGTTGCTTTTGGTTTGCTAGCCTCGATAATTGACCAGTGCAAGCAAGAAATATTTGATTCTTTGTGTAAAATTGCCAATGACATGAGTTCCTCTATAGAGCATTTCCTATCAAAATCATGTCCAATTGGAACCACGTTTTCTCTGCCTTTACAAGGATGGTTGGCAATGCAGAGTGTAAGATACAGGCAGTTTTACTGTTCATGGGGTGGCTGAGTTGGATGCAAGGGTTTGATATCTACATATTTTTACTCCAAAAAGTCAAGTTATCTTCCCATATACTCATAAATATATATCATTGAGAAAGATGAGATGAAATGAATTATATTAATGCCAACTAATAAATACTCTTAGACCATGAAAATATAAGATAAGATAAGATAATTGAAGGTTCATAAAAACCCTCATCAAGGAAGAGCGGTCACTACGACACACACCTTCAGCTCATGCCCTAGCTTATGCCACTCAATTTACAGCCCCTACCAAGTAGTCAAACTACAAACCAACAACAAAACTAAACCACAAATGATAAAATCATTCCATTGTGATTGGAACAATCTTACTCTTACAATGATAAAGCTAGCATGTTACCTCAATAAAAAGATCACCAAGTTGTGCCAACCATAGAAGAAGACCAAGAGACGAAACCTTTGGATGCAAAATAGTAGTATTTCTCTCCAATGCTCAACAACAATGAGAATGAGAGGTGAACTCTCTTATATAGGAGAAAAGCTCAACATTCTCTACAATAAAATAATAATAAAGTGTCCAAAACCCTAGATCCAACTTAGGGATCCTCCACAAATGAGCAAAATACATAAAATAATCCTCAAGTCCTCAAGGAGAGAGGGCTTCCCCATCAAATAATAGTCAAAAGTGTGAAAAATACTCCACCCAACAAGGGCAAGGAAGGCCCAAGGCCCACACATGTGACAAAAATTGGCCCTTAAGTAGGACGTCCTCAACAAAATAGGTCTAAGTGTGCAATGATCTCATCAAATAAGGGAGTGCTAGCCTCCAAATAGGTGGAAAATGTGCCAAACACAAGTCACAAGGTGGGACACCCTCCTCAAATTGTTGATGTTTGTAGAATTGGACATGTACTTCCACATCGATTTTGTGTCTAACATGTGGATGTCGTCCTTAATGCCTCTCAAGACTTAGGAGATCTACTTTAATAAAGTGATTATTAAAGTGAATGTACTTTTTTAATTAATGGAGTTTAATTTAATTCAAATGCCTAAGTATTTGGCATTAGCGAGTTAAATTAAATCCTAGTCAGCAGATCATTAAGTGAAGGTGAAATCTAATCTCAACCATTGATCATTTGAAGATCTAGGTTTTTGGATTTAGGGTAAACTCAAGATTATAAAAGGCAGCCAAGGGGAAAGGAGAAGACACACAAGATACACACATAGTGAGATAGTGAGATCTCATTGTATTGGGTGGAGAAGGACCTTCATCCAAGTGTGCAGGGGTAGGGTCTGAAGAAAGGAGCAAGGGGCAGCAAAGGAGTAGCAGCCAGGTGTGATAGGTTAGGCTATTTTGCTGTTTTGTCTTATTTCTCAAGTGGGCCATTATCCAAGGATGGGAGCCCAAATTTATATTAATAAAATCAACACATAACTGATTTTACCTTGGGGGTTTTTCCAGGGGTATTTACCCAGAAATTACGTGTGCAAATGTGTATGGTTTCCTTGTTGTGCTTCTGCTGATTTATTTATTTAGATCGTTAAAACTCAGCCATGCTTTTGTTTAGTAAATTTGCTTAATGAGTTTATTGCAACAAGGGTTTACTAGGTAGTAAATTACCGGGTGTTGGGTTGCTGAAAATTAACACAAATGGCCCAATGACTCACCCAAATGTGTTAGGGAAGGGGACGACTCCATCAAGTAGTCAAAACGGCCCTCTAGAATCATCCAAATCTAATCTCAAATGCCCAAAATGTGAAAGGAAAGTCTCACATGTGTGGGAGGAGGGGTCTAGGAGTCTCCCAAGCCCCTAGAATGTTACATACATAGCCACCAATTTGTCTAGGAGAGTGACGTCCTCTTCATGTGTGCTAGGAGACATAAGATGAACACCATCTCAAGTGTAGCACTCCATCCAAATGTGCCTAATAATCATCAAACACACCAAATCAAGTCATAGCATGTGTTTAAATAAGATCTCTCTTGTGGAATAAGGCTAACCATCATCAAAACTTAGTCAATGTTCATCTAATATGACAATAATAGTCAAGATATAAGCTACAAACACACTTTATCTAATAACTCAATAAAATAATTTTGCCCATCCAAGTCTAGCAGTAGTATAACCCTGAAACAATAAAATTGTTTCTTACCGAAACTTCCAACGCAAATAAGACAAATGCTCCATAAAAGATAATAATAATATTTATTGATAGAAGATATGATCAATATTTTTACAATATTGAGACTTTATATAAGCTCATTGTGTCTTCCTATAAAGACACATCTTTTGACCCTTTTAATTAATTACTTATTTAATTATTATTTATTAATATTACTATTAATTGTTATTATTTATATATATATATTTATAATGTTATATATATATTTTTATATAACATTGCCTTCCTCTTAGAGATGCTTTGTCCTCAAAGCATGATTATGGAAGACTTTTATCCTTTGTTCTTGCTTGTACGGCTTTCTCGTGATCTTCTGTGTTGATAGCTGTGACACTGTAGAATTTTCTGCACTAAATTGACTGCTGGTTTGTGTTAACAGTTTGTGGTTTTCATTCCCAGTCGGTTATGCATAGACTGGAAACTACTTATAAAATTTTACTGTAACAGTCAAACACTCAAAATAATGCTACTAACAGGCAGAAACACATTTTAAACATTTACACATGAAAATAGACTCAGAGATTTTTGGCCAAATCGAGCCCTGGAAAAACCCCCACGGGGAAAACCAGTTGAGAGAGAGAGAGATTTATTATTTCTTCAGCAGCAAAAATAGGATAGTAATACATAAAGAATACAACTTATCTCCACTCAGGAAATACACCCACAGAGCTGCCTCGAAATGTGTGCTGAGACAGACTCAGAAATTGTGCCAATATCAGGCTGATATTAATGCTGTACTCTCCTTGCAAACAGTGCAGAATCCACCTCGATTTCTGTGCCCTGCTGTCCCTCGAATTCTGTGCTAAAATCACCCTCAAAATCCGTACTGGAAGGTAACAGTGGTACGGTCTGTACGGACCTGCTGTACCCTGCTGCTTCTCGAAACCCGTGCAAACTCAGCCCAAACTTTCTGTCAGTTGCCTCGATAACAGAGCCAGAATTTAAAGCCTCGAAATGTGTGCCGAGAACCTTGAAAACTGTGCCCAGGAAACCCTCGAACTGCGTGTTGAAGGATGTGACTGCTGTACGGTTTAACTCCTCGGGATTCGTGCTGAAGATGAATGCTGCTAGCTAGAACTCGGTGCTGATAATAAATGCTGAGTGCATGCCTCGGAATCTGAGCCAATATTAAATGCTGAGCTTGTGCCTGGAAATTCGTGCCAATGGAAATGGCAGTCTCGATTTCTGTGCTGGTGCCCTAGCTCCTCTCACTCGACCTCTCTCTCTTCAAAAATCACAAAAAAAGTGAAGTGAATGAGCCTCCCTCATGCTTTTTACTAACCCTAAGTGGTTATCAAATCCAACGGTGGAAATAGACTCAATCCAATGGCTAGGATGAGATGAGAGCAAAAATCACTTTAATTAATTCACTTAAATAAATTATTTGCTCACCCACTTTAACTTTAGCAAAAAGTGACTTTAAAAATATAAAGTCTCATTAATGTGTTTTTAATGTGAGGGTCACTTTTCCCCCTCCTTAGTGACTTAGGCTAAGAATCACTAGGGGAACACATCCCAAGGTACAAAACTAACAGACACTTGACGAAACGAGTCGATATGAGCTATGAATTCCTAAGAAAAAATGTCGCATTGTATGTGAAGTGGTCCATCCGAGATCTATCTTCCTTGGAGTTGTTTGTTGATCGATTTGATGAATTTAGAACTTCTCGTTTTCTGCTTCCACTTAGTTTGTTTATTTTGTCTCCACTCTATTTTGAAATCACCACTCTTTTGACTTTGTCGTTGGTCACATCGATTCTTATGATTTGGATGATAATAAGGCATATTAATCTTTTGTGATTGTTCCTTTGATCCATCTATTTTTGATGTTTTTGGCGATGTGACAATATGATAGTTCTTCTGAATGTGAGCATTGACGAGCTCTGTATTGCTTCCCTTTTCTGATGTTTGAATTTGAGCCTTTGATGACTTCTCTATTGCGTCAGTCATCGTTTCCTTGTCAACTAATGATCCCTTGCGATCTAAATTTTCTTGTAGCGATTTCTTATCATGCTTTAGTTTTCTAATTTGTATGAGTAAATCTTGATTGTGTCTTCTTAATCGTAAGAGTTCTTCCTTATAATTTGACTTGTCGACTTCATTTTGAGCATCTTGATTCTCTTGCTCTCTTTCTCTTATCGTTTTTATTTGCTCTAGTAATTCCTCATTAACCTTTGTCAAGGAGGAATTTTCTTCGTCTTTCTTTGATAATTTTTGTTGAAGATCTTGAATCTCTTCTTCCAACATTTTATTGCACTGTGATTATCCTTTGTCTTCTTGACTTCAACCAACAATTTTTGATGATGATCTCTTAGACGAGAGATCTCTTCATCTCTTTCCTGTATGTCCTTGCCAGTTTTCTTTTTCGTGGTTTCAAATTCCTTAATTTGTGTGATGGAATCCTGAATACGAGCTTTCAATTTTTAATTTTTTGTCCTTATTAAACTATTAAAATACTTCTCTTTGTCATTTTGAAACTGTAGTTTTTCATTACTTTCCTTGTAGTACTGAACCTCGCCTTCCAATTTCCGTATTTGTGATTGACCTCGATTTTCTTTCATAATAAAATATTTGCTACAAATCGGATAGGGGCGATTGTTATTTTTAAAAACTAACACATACTCGAATTCTAATTCGCAATGAGGTCACTTAGTCCAAAATTTGGACTTGTATATGGAATCCATAATTAACCGCTCACTTCTATGCAAATGGCTTCAATGAATTCTATTTGTTACTTCTTCAGCGATAGATAGTCTTCTTTTGAATTTTTCGGTGATAAATGTTCTTCTTGAGACAAAATTATTCTTTTAACTTGAATTTCTGTCTTCTTCTTTTGACGTTTTTGGTATTTTTTTTTACCAAATAGTAACTACTATAATAATAATTATTATAAAATAATAAATTATTATTATATAGTTTTAATAATTTTTTTTTTGTAAAAATATCGTCTTCTTTTTTCTTTTAATTAATAATTGTAATTACAATTATTAAATATTAACTATAATTATTATTATTAATGTTTAATAACGATAATAATAATATAATAGTAATATATACATATATATATATATATATACCGAAATGAAAGGGTTAAGCCAAGGAGGGTGGGCGCAACGATGGATGGCGGAGATGGAGAAGTGGCAAGGACGTGAGGTATGGCGCAGGTGGGCAATGAACCGAGTGTGGTGTGTAGCAGTGTGAAGATGGAATGGGAGGTCGTGATTGGTGGGGGCGAAGCTTGAATGGGGCGACAAAGTGAAGAGGAGGGAGATCGAGCCGACAGAGGCAGGAGGCAGTGATGGCAGCATGGAGGGTCGTGGGGCAAGCAGGCGGAGTCAGAAGAGGGTTGCGGGAGTGTGCAGCGTGCGGTGAGGGAGGAGCTCGACGAAGGAGGGATGTGGGGTTGGCGCGTGGATTTGGGAAGGAAGGAGGGCGCAATCAGATGTGGGAGCGTGCAAGAGGAGAGATGGTGCGATTGTAGTGGGAGGGTGTTGGGGTGGATGGCAGAGAGGGAGCAGCTAGCAGCACGCCGGGATGCGCAGGGGTTGCAGTGAAGGAGGTCACTGGTGGTAGCCCGTGGCAAGAATGGAGTGCGGTGAAAGGAAAGTGACGCTGGTTGAAGGAAGGGAGGGCGGACGTGGTGTGACGAGGGAGGTTGAGGCGTAGTGCAGTGGGAAAGGGAGAGGCGACAAATATAGGGGATGTGTGGAGGACGCAGCAGGGAGGCCGGTGCATGGGATTGGTGTTAGGAAGGAGGGTTGAAGTTGTGTGAAGGTGAAATGAGGTGTGCGGACAATGGCAAGTGAGATTGTAGAGGAGGTGCAACGATGGAGAGGAAAGTGGACAACTGTTGATGGTATGACCAAAGGCCAAGTTGCGGAGAAACTCCGAGAAGGATTTGTGGCCCAAGACCCGAATCAAACCCAAGAAGGGGCTCTGATACCAATGAAACAATAAAATTGTTTCTTACAGAAACTTCCAACGTAAATAAGACAAGTGCTCCATAAAAGATAGTAATGATATTTTTTGATAAAAGATATGATCAATATTTTTACAAGATTGGGACTTTATATAAGCCCATCGTGTCTTCCTATAAAGACACATCTTTTGACCCTTTTAATAAATTACTTATTTAATTATTATTTATTAATATTACTATTAATTGTTATTATATATATATATATTTATAATGTTATATATATATTTTTTATATAACAAATCCTTAAAACCCTTTTACTTGCGAGAGTCTTAAGCCAACATGCATAGCAAAACTTAAGCATGCATAGCTCAACTTACCAAAGTCAAGTGAGGGTGGATGAGTGAAGTACCTACATAGGGAAGAAAGGGGGTCTTTGTGAAATAACCATCCTAGTAACATAAATATGTTGGTCTATCCTTAACTTTCAAGAGTTATGATTTTTTGATGCTTTTCCACATTATTGCCTAAGGAAGTGTTGTCATGGGTGATCCATCCTCACGCTTTGATATTGTGATCCCTTTTACTTTCATTTTTCCTTTGACATTTCATTTATTTGCATTTCATTTAGCCCTTTCATTGCTTTAGTCCCTTTTTCTTTAGATATGGCTTAGACAACTTGTCACAAGGGAACCTAGCTTTTGTGATGGGGAGTATTTGCCATGATTATTTCCATTTCCATTAATTTATTCAACAAATCCTTTTTTAGGAGAGTACAAGACTCTTTTAGCTTTATTTCAGGCATTCATACATTGGAATAGTAATGAGACCATGTATTATCACTAAGGATAGATTGTTCACAAAGGGGAAATATGAAGGGGATGGGTAAATTGTCTAGTGAGATTAAAACTGGCTAGGAAAAATATGATGAGATGGATGAAAATCACTTGACCTAGTTCACTAAGGTACAAATTAACCTTTTACTAACACAGTAAGCTAGAAGAACCGCACTAAGGTTAGACTAAGAGACAAGCAACAATTTAAGTATATGATTCATCATAAATCATACATGTAACATCTCATGCTAATATATTGTCATATCCGAAAACATTCTAAGGACAAATGAAGGTTAGAAAATATCACATCTCTAGAAAATCAAGCATTGTCCCCAACTGGGCATATCATAGCACATGGTGTTAAAATCAGTGCAGCTGCGAGACCCATTCTCAGAGAGGATGGTACCTTAATCAGTTAACTAGGGTTCCTAGTCAAGTTAACCAGGCAGAGTAGAGAGTAAGACCCTAGAAGGTGCCCTACGCCCCCAGCTGTCTCCTGGGGTTCTTGGTCGGGGACCAAGCAAGTTGATGCTATGGAAAAGTCCCTAGCATGTCGCTAGGGCCCCTATTTGTCTTTAGGGTATTCTAGTCTGGGACCAGAGAGTTTCTTGGTCACGAGGACCAAGCAGATACTGCAGGTTGAGATAGAGACATCCTGGTCTACGACCAGGTAGATTCTTGGTCACGAGGACCAAGTAGGTCCAGCAGGTGGTTTCAGTCTAGGACTGAAAGCTCAGCCTGGGGCTGAGCGCCATTTCTTGAGAATGGAGGTTCTTGGTCAGTTACCAAGATGATGATGTGTGATGTACTCTTCTCCTAGGTCTTTGAGATGGTTGAGTTAGATGGCCTTCTCAAGGGACTGGCCACCCCTTGATGAAGCCACTATTATTTAACCTTAGGAGCAGTGTCTAGAGGACCACATGATCACATCATCCAATGTGGACCCTTCCTCATACAATGATGATGAACTGTCAGGTTATTTGGAACACTTGTACATTTAAGAGAGAGATGATTGGTTGTGCTCCACCTTGATTGATTGAATTTTGGTCCTTACACCTTGTTGATTATTTGTCTTGTGGTACCTTGTCTTTGATAGGGTCATTTACCCACCTTCAGTTATCTTTTGATTTGTACCACCTTTGATGTTTTTGGTCTTGTTATCACACAACTTGTAGTTGTCCCTAAAGGTTATCCTATCCAGGATGGTAGAGGCGTTGGACAACTAAAGAGGTGACCCAAGAGATGCCACGGTTCCCAATGCAATTGGTTGTCACGCTAATTGAGGCACTCTTCAGTTTAGATCTACCCTAAGCAAGACCAAGGGGGAGACCCTAGCTAACCTATGAAGGCTAGCCAACCCACTCAAAACCTCCTAGGGAAATGTGAAGTTGAAATATGAAGAGATCAAGAGTGAAAGATCTAGATCTAGAATGGATAAGTGGTCCCAATGAGTTAGGGCTTGGTTGAAGAGGCTTATGATACGGACAAATGTTCAACCAATGAAAGATAAGGCCACTTATAGGTTTTAAAATAGTAGATCTAATGCCAAGTAAAAATATCCAACTGGGGCCCACCCTTCAAATAAGGAAAATAACCAAAATAGAGTCCACAAGGTGAAGATCAAGATGAAATGGCACTAGAGGTTTACTATTCAATGGATCTAATGTTTTGACGAGGAACAAGCAATACCCAAATTGTGGATCAAGCAAAAGCCCACCTACCCAACAAGTGCGACCTCCCTTGGAGAGGCCCAGTGCCTTAGATTAGGGGGTAAATGGAGTTTGATGCTCACCAAAATTTAGATCCAAGGTTTATTAATTAATATTTATGTGAGTTTTAATTATTAAGCCCAAACAATCGCTAGATCTCCATAGATCTGAAAAAAAATGAGGGTTTTGATTTTAAGGGTTTTTAGATCTAGAGAATAAATGGCTAGGTTAGACGAATAAAATATGTACCTCTCAAGTGTACCTGGATAATGAAAATGGATGCCGATTATGACGAGGATTACTTCCACAAAGATCAAATGAAGGAATTTGTAGTTTCTCTTGCTTATGCGTTTTGCCCAAGTCCACAAGTGCGCCCCTCTCTTCCTGCAAAACCAAGAAGGCAAAGCTCAATTAGCACAACAAAAATGAGGGTAGATGCAAACAAGAAGTAAAATGATAGAGAATGATTGGTACAAAGACAAAACCACTCCTTGTTTAACCCAAGATCCGAGAGAAGATAGCAGGGTGAGCCTCCCCACCAATGCACACTCCTTCCAAATCGTCTTCTTGCCCTACAGATCGATGTAGTGGAGAAAAATACAAGATAGCTACAAAAATCCATCAGTGCAATGGAAAAGCATTTACAATCATCATAGCCAAACACCCATCTTAAGATCCAAGCATGTACTCAAAAGACATTTCTTCTATTCCAATAGCCAAGAGCCAAAAATCTCTAGATGCCTTTACAATAGGGGGGCCTCTTCCTTAAATAGGAGAGAGACCAAAACTCTAACCACTTTTCAAAATAAGTGGTGGAGATCAAAAGATAAAATAATACAATTAACGACTAAGATGAGCCGGTACACTATAACATGGATCGCTCACTAAAGGGGGGTGCGCACTCACTAAAAGAGGGCCCTAGGGGGGTGCGCACCACATAGAAGTGACTAAAACACAAGTGTGCCACATAAGATGACTAGGACAAGTGACTAGGAGCACATGGTGGGGCTAGGAGGTCTTATTTTCCTTCACTAGCATCACCCCATGGCACAATGATATAACATAAGAATCAATAATCATGTCCAAGTGACTAAATGATCAAATTGTGGCCCCCTCAATTAAGAGAAGAATACATCAAAACACATCGCGGAGAGTGTGTGGACCCCACTAAATGCTGCAATCTGATCCTGAAGGAGTGGGACACATCACAGGTGACCTATGAACAGACCTCATGCCAAAACCTTGCCTCAATAACCCAAATCGATTTCCTTAATGACCTTTTTATTCCATTTTTAATCCACCTGAAAAACCATCAAACTACTCGTAGCTCACTGCCTGATGCCTGGACACAAAATATGACTGCACCATCATGTCCAGAGAGGGGGTAATATGGTAATAACAAGTGGCTGGACCACCCCTCTCCTCTGTAGCGCCCTAGGTAAATGTGCTCACTCAGTGCAATTGTTGGACAAGCCATCTCTGAATGGCCAAACTGGTCAATAGGTGAAAAACTGATCAAATCATCACTGAAAGTGACAGAAACTGAAAACTGAGTGTCTCAATGGATCCATAAGACCCAAAGTTACTAAAGATGAGTACCCATACACCTTGTGGCAACTTGTAAGATCATCTATAGCATCTACCATATCCGGACAATAATAATATAATGGTTTGGAAATAACAGTAATCAATAAAAAATGTATCAACCATCATCTAAAACCTGTGTCCAATATATGGAGTCATCAAAAGGTGTATCAAATACCATAAATCATCATCACATAACATCACTTGTCCAACTCATCACAGATCCCAAGGTTGACTTGGTCAAACTAGGTTTGACCAGGTCAAAACTGATCAAAATATGACCCAGGCTAGAATAGCCTGTTGCTGCAAGTGCAAATGGTTAGAACATGCTCTTTTAATCATTCTCATGGCAAGAATTAAAGTATTAAGAATCATTTCACTGGCACTTAATAGATAATTATAGTTAAGCATAAGTTTTAAATAATAATTTACTTACAAAAGAACCTCAAGGATATACTCATTCTGAAGACATCATCAATTTGCTAGCAAAGGGTGAAGGCTAAGGATGCAAAGCTAGGCAAAAGGGGGATGACTTGACTGACTCAACATTGTGATACTTTGGATAAGGGAAAGGGTATTACACACTTAAGCATATGTTGGATAAAGAATACACAGGGAATGGCGGTGTCTCACAAATGGGTAAGTTGTTTAGAGAAGTGCTGATTCAACCTTGGCAAATGTCTATAATTCACATCATTACATTTCAATTCCTTGGCCAACAGTTCTTTAGATTTAGCATTTGTTTAGCCACTGCTTTCTTTAGGCCTATACAACCCTTTTGGGGATTTCACCTGTGCTTAGAAGCACAACAACTAAAGCTTTCATCTAGGGTGTTCTAAGATTTCAATTCATTTAATTTGGCAACCCTTTTGGGGATTTCACCTGTGCTTAGAAGCACAACTACTAAAGCTTTCATCCAGGGTGCTTTGAGTTTTCATTTCATTTCATTTCACAACCCTTTTGGGGATTTTGCATGTGTTTAGCAACACAACTACTCAAGCTCTCATCCAGGGTGTTTTTCATTTAAGTTTCAATATACTTTCACACGATATAACAGTAATAAATGATGGTAGTATTGTTTGCTTTAGGTTTTAGTCAACACAAATAAAGCAACTATGGGAATTTTCCACAATCAAGACCAAACATCGAGGAAACCAACTAGAGTGATCAAGGTATCAAATCCAGCTCACCAAAGGTAAGTTTTGTTGTCAACTCAGAGCCGAGACACAAACTAACAGGGATGCTATCCAACATAGAGGCAAAAATGGGGAAGTCCTCCATATCACGGGCTAAGGTGTAAGTCAGGGTAAAAACCATAAGTGGGAAAGACAACGGATGGATGGAGAAAGTGAAGGTGATGCTTAAGCTAGCAAGCCATAAAGGTGGGATTGATCATGTCCACACTCCTAGGAGGGTAAAACCAACGAGTATAAAACAAGAGCTTCTAAATGTAAGTAATACGACCATTTAGATAATCAATAAACCAATTTCATTTTTTTTATAGATATACTGCCAGATCATAATCACTAGATACTAAGTCAAGCTATCAAAATAACCAAAAGAGCAAGCTAATAAAACCAATGCACATCATATACCTGCTGGGCCATATACCTGTATCTGCTATCTGGATCAACTGTAACCACTGAGAACAATGCCGCTAAAGCTCCAAGCACTGCACTGCATCTGTATGGAATAAAAGGTCATCTCAGTCATCAAATTTGAGGTCAAGAGGCTCAGCCTTGGCATAAAATCTATTGCATGTCTGATATAGGGCTGCTCTAATGTGTGAGTGATCATAAATAATGTTGCTCATCATAGCTGATCTCACTGAAAACAGTGTAAAGACAAAGCTCAAAAATATGCAGATAACTGCTTTGCAATCATGGTAGTCCAGCTACTATGGGTGTGATAACAGGTCTTATGGGTACTATGGTTGTTTGACCACGTTTAAGGTATACCCTTGGTCCTATGGGTTATGGGTCATGTAACCACACTTTTGTTATATTGGGTCATGTATTAGTCCTTGCACTCTCACCTAAATGACCCTAGTACCCTACTTATGTTTTATGTTATTAAATGTGGCTCTTTTATTTTTTATTTTATGATTTTACTTTTTAAGTGGTACCTTCCTAAATTGATGGAACCCTAACTAATTTAAAGTTTTTATTTTTTATTTTTATCCTTCTAGAAGTCTTTAGGATCCTATATATAGAGTTCTATTGTTCCTTATTAAACAACAACATAACATTATTTGTCAGCCTTGTCTTACGCTGCTTGACGTCAAGGATTTATTGGTTATTGCTGTTGTTTGGTCACTTGTCAAGATCAAAAGTTAATGTGGAAGTCTTTATGCTGATCCTAAATGAAGACGTCAACCTTTGGGAGCTCTACTCAACCCCCCATAATCCTGTTGTGGAAGGCCGCACCTGCTGATAATTCTTTTTTTGACTAATTCGTGCCCTAATAGAATCTGATATGCTGGTTTGTGACCTGCTCTGCTGTTTGTAGTCAGTTTGAATTTCGATCTGATTAATGAGGGATCAGATCTGCTTGTTATGACCTGCCTGAGGTCCAATCTACTTGTTGTGATGCCCATTCTGCTTGTTGAGGTCAGATCTGTTCGCTGGTGCAATTTTTGTGGAGGCCGTGAGGCCTGCAAATCTAAATTGGTGGAGGCCGTGAGCCTTGGGATCTAATCTACTTTTTTATAGTTATCAACCATCTTGTTCTAGAATTGATTAGAATTGATCTGAGTATTTCTTTGGAGGCCATAGCTGTTGGGGTCTGCTCTTTGTTTTTATGAAGTGCCCTAAACCTGATCCAGATTGCTGAGACCTGTTTTGGTTTGGTTTTTGTACTGAGACCTTGTTGAGGTCTGTTCCTCTGTGTTAAGACTTATTTCAGATCAGATCTTTTGTGTTGTGATTTTGTTGGTTTACATCTTGTGCTGAGTTTTTGGATCAGACCTCATGTATTAAGTCTTGGTACTGCCATTGTGTTTATGACTGTCTTTGACCTTTTTGGTTTTACCTCAGCCCAGTCATCTCTCTCTCTGGTTTGTACTTACCCTTTAGTAGGGTCAGTCGGTTCCTGGTGGTGGCTGGCCTCTGAGAGGCATAGCTTTGTCTGAAAGTAATTTTTTTGAGTATAAAACAGGAAGGTTCTACATTCTAGGTAAGTACCCGAAACTTGTCTTCTTTACTTATGTTAATGTTGATTAACTACTGTTAGTAATTACATGTTACTAAAGATTACTTTAACACAGTGACCCAACTGGTAGTGTTAAAGTGGAAAAGTTGAAAGAGATGAAAATTATGTTTTGTTACTGTTTTACTGTTTAGTTTCAGTACTTGTTTATTACATGTAATTTTGCATTAAAGTATATTGATTTTTATTCTTCTGCATAAAACCCTAACTCTACCAAAAATTAACACATGGACCATCTAATAAGGCTGTAGGATCTTGGACCAATGATCAATGGTGAGACCACACATCTCACATCAAAATCTGTGATCAAGATCACCCTGAAAGGGGGTAACAGGGTCCACTACCCCTGCATGAACATTGTTGCAACCTAAGTGTCCCCGAGCCAACTCCAAGCCTACATACAAGAATCCAAGCTAGCCAATATTGTGAGGGCTTGGTGCCCTCCTCCGAGATGCACAACGCTCCTCCTCCTAAGTAGGGCATTCATTAAGCAAGTAAACCTCTCTCCATGTGGCCATCATGAAGAACGTCCACCTAGCTATCGAGTGAACTTGAATGCCCTCGGGAAGAATGCCAAGCAAGCACCCAACTGAGGTCAAGCAACCACTAAGCAAGCTATCTCCAATGTGCAAATCCATCACAGACCATCTCCTATGTGCTTATCCATCTCAGACCCTTTGAGAACTAAACATACACCATGTACCCAAAATCTCATGGAACACCCCCAAGCATGGTCTTAACAGTTTCCAGAATGTAAAAACAAATTTCTGTGTGCAACATTAGATGAAATTTCCAGAATTTGAGAAGGAGAAGAGGGCTGGAAAAAAATCTTCCATAAAAATCTGTTATACTATCTCATTTCCAATTGCACAAATTGTCTCAAGGGATGCCCATTCATCACTTGCATCCAAAACTGTAATGCTTCTTGGCTGGAAAATTTCTGCAATAATAGCAGAACCAAAATCCCCAATTCATGAGAAAAATCTGCACAAGAAGGTGAAGAAAGTGGCTGAAACCGATCATCCAAAGGCTGTTCCAAAAGTGATCTAAAATTGGAGGTACAAGGCTGAAAATGATCATGGGAAATCTCTTCATCCAAAGGTTGTCCATGGTCTTCAAAATCATTACTTTCATCATGAGATAAATCATAGATGGGATCACCAAAATGTTTCCAATAATTTTCACTTAAATTATGATCACAATGGTGAATATGCACATCATGAATATGATATATATGGCTGTCATAGATTTCATTATATGTCAAGAGATTCTCAAATCTATCACCTTCAAAAGATTGGTCTTCAAGCATATGAGAAGGAGAAAATCCCACCAAACTCTCATCACCATGAGGAGAACAAATAGAAGCACCAATGTCTTCATCAACTAGGTCTTCAACATGTTTTTCAATGGGCAAGTGAAGTGGGCCTTTAACAAGGTCCTCTTCATGTGCTTCTTGGTATGCCATAGTAGATAAGAATGAAATAGCATAGTCCAAGATTTTTTTGCCTTCCTCATCCTCTTCATCATGCCATTCTTTGATAAACAACTTGAGGAAATATGCAATTGAATATATGGACTTTCTACCAAGACCATACAACCAATTACAAGCATCACCATCTAGGCTTAAAGCAAATATCCTCATCAAATCATCTTCATTAACAACACTGAAATTAGTCAAAACTTTGATGAAGGATGTGATGTGCAAGATAACCGAATCACCACTTCCATGAAAAGAAAAATTATGATCATATACATATCTAGATCAAAATCCATGTGTGGAAATTCTAGGATGCTCAAAGCATCAAATTGTTCCAGGGAATAAAAATATTCAATTTTTTCCATTTCGTTTCCTTCAAAATCTTCAATATGAGGCTATAAATCTGAAAATGAACCACAACCATACCTCATATTGAAACAAGATGAGTGGAGTTGCCAAGATGAGCTTCCAAAGCTTTTGAAGTGTTGCATGTGCTCATCTCTAGACACAACAAAGTCTTCAAAAAAATTGTAAAGAACAAGGACTTCGTCCCTTCATGGAGTCGCCTTGTGAGAAGAAAAATTTGCAATAAGAGTCTCTCACAAAAATAATAAAGTTTAGTCGTCAAATTTTCGGGAAAGTGAACTTTCTCCCCGACGACAACACCAAAAATGTTACCACCCAAACTAGCATTCTTGAAGCCCCTAAGAAGCAAAACTAGTCAAGGGAACCAAGAGGAATATGCCAATGTCGCCACACCCAATCCCCTTTCACACTTTTGGTTGGCTCTTCTCCAACTTGAAGGGTGGATTCCCTAAACTAGGATCACTAGAGAAGAGTAAATGAGGAGCAAGGTAATTGAAGAGGCTTCCCTAGCAAAATGGTTGCAGCATAAGGTAAAGGAATACATGATGGGAGGATAGAGAGAAACCACTAAAGAGACAAGTGTATTGATCAACCAAGGGGCAAAATGGAGTCACGGAGGAACAATCTAAGAGGGCCTTGCTCATATTTCATTAAGGAGGAATGGTCTCATTATCAACCAAGCCCTGCTAAATAAAATGCAAGAACAGGCTAGGCTTTACAGGGGAAGAGATTGATTGAAGCGTCCACTTCCTTTCTAGATTTGAGGGTGCACCATACACATAAAAGATCTAATATTGCACCCTTCAGCTTAAGAAACAATGCAAAAATTACTCCTGTATGAGCATAGATACAAAGGAATAGAATTGAAAATTTACTTAGAGAACCTTCCTTCCAATGAGGTGGTAATACCTTTCTATGGCCTCTAACTCAAATGCACAGAAATTACAATGTAAAGATTAACGCCACACATTTAGAAGAAAGCACCTCCATACATGTCAGAAAGCTCCAACAAGAGGAAACCCTGCAGGTCCAACCATGAATTGCAATGAGAAAAGAGCACTCCTTGTATAGACTAAGGAGCAAAAGGGGCACCCCTCCAAGTGTCAACAATCATTTGAGAGATAATGTGCCACCTCTAGGAGAGAACTAGAGTCTAAGGCGCCACCTCTAGAAGAGAACTGGAGTCCAAGGCACCACCTCTAGAGTCAACTAGGAGACAATATGCCACCTCTAGGAGTGAGCTAGGAGGAAAAATGCCACACGTGTGAGCGAGGAGGCAAGGAGGGGTGCATGATGGAGACAAATATCCATAAACTGAGGCAAAATATCCCCAAGAGGTGCACCCCTTCAAAATTGCATTTTCACCAAGAAAAACCCCTCAAACAGGGATTCAAGGCCCCATAATTAGGGGATTATGTCCCAAGAATCCATAAATTAGGGATTTCTAGACAAAATCCTTTAAATCGGGGAATTTTTCTCCAACATCCACAAAAAAGGGGATAATGCTCCTAGGAGGTGTGTTAGGCATCTTTTGAGGGGTTGAAATGGGTCAAATAAATGTTTTACATCCCCTTTACTCATACATTACAACATTACAATATAATAATCACCCTAAGGTCATCTGCTGGATTTCTCTCATGTGATATGAGGGGTAACAACTGGCTCCCACTGCAGGACATCTATTCTTTGCAGAAGAGTGCATGAGAACCTCATAATCTCATCGTTCCTGCTTGAGAGAAAGAAAGAAAGATAAACAATGTGGTGGGACGGCTTATTCACATCCAAAACCCCACAAGTTTATTACATATTTAGAGATCACACATGGCTTTCAAATGACAAGGCATAAGCCAACAATGCCAACACAATCAATGCTTCTACTCTGATGCTCATGCAAGAGATTATTCATCCTACCTACCTACTCTAAACATGAGAAGTGATCATATTAAGTAAAATCATACATCCAATGTAGCCACCTCAGCATCTCATCAATGCCATGGGTTTTTACCTTTGGTCACAGGCCAAAACAAGACAACATTAATCATCATACGCAAACATGCTGTAATCTTCATCATAAGATCATGAGCATGTACAATATTATCCAACACTTGCCAAGCATGGCAAGTCTTTCCACACGCCTCTTCTATCCAAGATTGGATATAGCTTGTATAAACATAATCAACATGAGGCTGCCTGCTTGCAATATCATCAATAGAGTCCTCAAGAGATGGAGCCTTAGGCTCTTACATCATTACAATATCTTCAGCTTTGCATGAGGAAAAAATTCTGAACATGGAAACAGAATTTTGTCCCAGGTTACATTGCTGGAAATGACTGCAAAATCTATTGATTTGTTTATCTTGATGTACGACAACATTGATATTGTATTCACCTTGGTGATTTTAATGATAAAATTTGCTTTATTTTCCCTCACTATATGTTAGAAAACCTTTGTATGTTGTCAAAGAAGACTTGGGAAGAAAAACATCAAGGGTTAGCAAATGACTGGATTTTCTCTTTCAGTTTGGTGTATGTTTCTTATGCCCCCAGGTTTTTGGGTCAATGTCATGAGTATTGCTTGTTGGGTAGTGGAAAATCCATATTCTACAATCTACTCACGGTTCAGACACCCTGCTAGCAAGTCTAAGATTGACTCACTGATGGCAAGTCAATGCTAGACTGTGTTGACTTGGGTTGGTAACATGAGCAAGTTGGGTTTGACCTGCGAGTCCAGGCCAAACTTGACGAGTCTTGCTACATCGGTGCACACCTTGAAGGAACCATACCATAAAGATTTTTTTTTAATGTATAAAAATAATTATACTTGTAGCTTTGTACACCAATAGCTAGGAAGCATTACTATGAATTTAAGATCAGGTTCCTTCCTACTCTAGTGATTCTTACTTCTGATCTGGGATAATAAGGAATTTTGTGATAAAATGAATACTAGTAATTAGGGAAGATTGTTCCAGATCATTTTTTCTTTTTGTTTATATTTTCATTTAATGTGATCATGTAATCTTCAGAAAGAGTTGATGATCCTTGCTCTGGTGCTTGTGAGATTATACCAATGAATTCAGTTTAGTTTTTATCTGTCTTTAATGACTCTTGGCAATCATCTTTCCAAAATACAATATTCTCAATTCTCTTGTTTCGAATGTTTTTGGTGGCAAACATAGTCCAGCTACTGTGATCAATATCTGTATTTCTAATGTGAATGTGACAACTATTAGGATTGGCACGGCGTGAAAGCAATTGAAATTTCCATATATTCAAACACAATACATCTTGTGAAATGATTATTTTGTTTTTATTTTTCTTTGCAAGTTCTTTTGTCTTTGACAAGTTTTGATTTTGTTTTAAGCTCTTTATCAAGAGAAATAAGAACGTTTCTCTGCATGATTTTAGGACC
The DNA here is from genome assembly GCA_027924585.1 of Larix kaempferi. Classification (NCBI taxonomy): domain Eukaryota; kingdom Viridiplantae; phylum Streptophyta; class Pinopsida; order Pinales; family Pinaceae; genus Larix; species Larix kaempferi. The sequence continues at coordinate 1,767,140 of BSBM01000870.1, forward strand.
TTATTTGTGAAATCTCATGTTGCAGGTTAATTTCGAAGATACATGCAAAGGTTTTCTTGAAGTAGCAAAGGTGAGCAATTAGCAAACAATTCAGTTGCATTCCACTTGTTCATTGTAGTTATTTGTATGGGAAAGAAATCAAATATGTTAGACAAGTGTAAATATTATCGTTGTGAATGTGTAGGATAGGTTGCTATCAAACAAAAGGAAATAAAATGTATAAGGTTTTAAGAAAACTAAAATTGAAATTAAATTAATATTAATGTCTACAAATGAGCAAGATAGGTCATGTTATCACACAACTTGTAGTTGCCCCTAAAGGTGATCCTATCCAGGATAGTAGAGGTGTTTGCCAACTAAAGAGGTGACCCAAGAGGGCCTCGATTCCCAAGAAGGATTGGTTGTCATGCCAATCGAGGCACTCTTCGCTTCTTGCTATCCAAGCCCTGGACAACAAAGCGGGACATTGGCTAGCAAACCAACACAAGGTACTCTAAAGGTAAAGAATGAAGCACAAGAGTAGATCTTGGTGGAGAAATCTAGATCTAGGGAAATGCAGTGGCTTATAAGAGTTAAGAACTGGTTGAGGAGGCCTAGGCAAGATAGAGATTCTCAACCATAGAAGAAATGTACCACAATGAGGTTAGGCTAGTAGATCTAGATAGATCTAGTTCGTATAAGGAATACCCAAATTGGATGTACCTAGGGTTTAAGCGAATGAGACCAAAGTGGACCCAAAATAGTAGATCTGGGTGTTTAAAGACTAGATCTAGGTGCTTGAAGAGTAGATCTGTGAGTATTGGGGGGGTTCAAGCATACCCAACTGATAGATCTGAAAAATTGACCAAAAACCCAAGGAGGGCGTCCCACCTAGGGTGTTTTTATATTTACTCTTAAGTGGGTTTTTGTGGCCGTACTCAAATAAGTACCTGATCTATCAGATCTAAAAAACGAGGGTTTTAACAATGACAGTTTTAATGGTGACAATTGAAATAGATCTCGAAACAACAAAAACAATTTAAAACAGACCTGGAAATGCTTGTGGCTGCCTTGCAAATTGATGATCCTCCCAAATCAAAGCAATCTAAAGTGAGATCCAACCTCTCCAAGTAAAATCACTATGCACCAAGATGACCAATACGCCCCTCCCTGCCAAAACGATCTAAGTTAGAATCAAATTAAACAAGAAGTAAACTATATGACAAGAAAGATGAATCAAATAGCATCAATATGATCACAAGATACAATAAAAATACTCCCTAATGCAAGACGTCTTGAGGAGGAGAGATGGAGTCTCCCCACAATAGCGCCCTCTGCAAAAATGTCCTCCTTCTCTACCACACAACCCATGCAAAAATGGTTATGTAAAGAGCTAGATCCATAATGATGTTGAAGAGAAAAGACTTTACAATCACTTGCAAGAATATTCACCAAAGCTTCCAAGAGTTTTTGCAAAAATATTTTTATTATACCGGAAATCTAAGAGCCAAAAGTCGCCTTTACAATGAGGGGGGTCTCTTCCTTAATTAGGAATGAGAGAGACCAAAACCCTAACCACTTTTTCTAAATGAGTGCTGGAGATCAAAAGATATAACAATAATAATCAACGTCTAAGATGAGCCGGAAATACAATACATGGATCAACTCAAAAATAGAGGGGGGCACACTCACTAAAACGTCCAAGCGGGATGCACCACACGATAAGTGATTAAGACATATGACATAAGCACATGGTGGGGCTAGGAGGTAATCATATCCTTCACTAACATGGCCCCATGGCACAATAACAAATAATATGACAAGATAACATCATGATGTGACCATATGACCAAATCGTGGCCCCTCAAATACACAATAAAATATCCAAAATGATGAATACTGGGATGTGTGGACCCCACTGATGCCGGAACAAGTGCTATAAGGTGTGGTCATCATCATCAAAATATCTCAGACCAATCTCATGCCATTTCCTTGCCCCACTAAGCCAAATCGATTTCCTCAATGAGCCATTCCTCTACTGGAAAACCACCTCTGAAAGTACAAAAATGCCTGTAACTCACTGCCATGTGTCCTGGACACAAATCTAATTGTACCAAAATGTCTGGGGATGGGGTAAAATGGTAATAACAACTGGTTGGACCCCCATCTCCCTCTGTAGCACCGTATGAAACCGTGCTAGCTCAATGAAAGTGTTGGACAGGCCATTTCTGCATGGCACACTAGAGAAAAGTGGTAATCTAACCATATCATGACTTGTAAGTGCCCGAAACTGATAACTGAGTGTTAGTTTTTCTTAATTGTTTAGCATAATAACATTAAACAATAGGATCACTAAAAGAAATACAAGTACAACAAACACAAAGAACACAAAATTTCTCTCGGGGAAACCACAAGGGAGAAAACCCCGACAAAACTTCCTCAATATAGAATTCACCAAGTACAAGATAAAACCCCAAGACAAAACAACTTCTCTCCTTCACTTGTACGAACTCCTCTCTCTTTTATGCGACCTTGAGTGAGTGAGGTGAGTGTTTCAAATGAGCAACTCAATCCCCTATTTATACTTTACAATTGACTTGACCCTTTACTAATTAGGTCGGCTCTAACTCACCTAACTGGGCCGACCTGTACTCTTTACAATAACATATTCTTTCTAGATCTTTCCAGGACGACCTAATCAGTTAGGGTTTTACATTGACTCTTTCAATGACTCTTACATTATTAATTACATCAATGGCATCTCTTGAAGGAGGAATACAATAATACAATAGACAAATACATTTAGAATATCTTCCGCAGTTACATTTCTTTAACACTCCCTCTTAACTAGGAAGGTATTCTGTGGGCAACATCAACAACTGCCCAACTGACTTGTGAATCTCTATATGTTGCCGGAAGTTTTGGATCATCATATGTCTGGGGTATCACATCAGATGCTGGAACATCATTATCAACATCATCATCGTCTGCTGGAACATCACCATCAACATCATCATTGTCTACTGGAACATCACCATCAACAACATCATCGTCTATTAGAATATCACCATCAACATCATCATCGTTTGCTGGAACATCATCGTCAACAACATCCTTTGCTGGAACATCATCAGCAACATCCTTTGCTGGATCATCATCGTCAGCAACATCCTTTGCTGGAACATCATCATCTGCAGCACGAAGCTGGAACATCATCATCATCTTCCGTACATAGCTGGAGTATCATTATCTGCAGCAAGAATTTGCTGGAACATCATCATCATCTTCAGTATAGAGCTGAAGTATCATCATCTACAGCAAGAATTTGCTGGAACATCATCATCATCAGTATATGAATACTGGAACAACACCTTCAATCATCAGTAAGTAAATACTGAAACAACAACATCAATCATTAGTAATTAAATACTAAAACAACATCAACTTTGGCAATAGGTGCATCAACAACCAATATGATCCTTCCTTTTGGAATTACGGGATCAAGTTCAACACAGGTGATCGTTCCTTTCAGAATTACGGGATCATGGACAATCCTTCCTTTCGGAATTACAGGATTCAGTCCAACAACACTGGTGATTCTTCCTTTCAGAATTACGGGATCATGGATAATTGTTCCTTTCGGAATTACGGTATTCTAGTCCAACAACACTGGTGATCCTTCCTTTTGGAGTTACAGGATCATGGACAATCCTCCCTTTCGGAATTACAGGACTCTAGTCCATCAACTCCGGTGATCCTTCCTTTCGGAATTATGGGATCATGGACAGTCCTTCCTTTCGGAATTACGGGACTCTAGTCCATCAACTCTGGTGATCCTTCCTTTCGGAATTACTGGATCATGGACAGTCCTTCCTTTCGGAATTATGGCACTCTAGTCCATCAACTCTGGTGATCCTTCCTTTCGGAATTACGAGATCATGGACAGTCGTTCCTTTCGGAATCACAGTACTCTAGTCCATCAACTCTGGTGATCCTTCCTTTCAGAATTATGGGATCATGGACAATCGTTCCTTTCGGAATTACGGTATTCTAGTCCATCAACTCTGGTGATCCTTCCTTTCGGATTTACGGGATCATGGACAATCCTTCCTTTCGGAATTACGGGACTCTAGTCCATCAACTCTGGTGATCCTTCCTTTCGGAATTACGGGATCATGGATAGTCCTTCCTTTCGGAATTATGGGATCATGGATAGTCCTTCCTTTTGGAATTACGAGATCATGGATAGTCCTTCCTTTCGGAATTACGAGACTCTAGTCCATCAACTTTGGTGATCCTTCCTTTTGGAATTACGAGACTCTAGTCCATCAACTTTGGTGATCCTTCCTTTCGGAATTACGAGACTCTAGTCCATCAACTTTGGTGATCCTTCCTTTCGGAATTACGGGACTCTAGTCCATCAACTCTGGTGATCCTTCCTTTCGGAATTACGGGACTCTAGTCCATCAACTCTGGTGATCCTTCCTTTCGGAATTACGGGATCATGGACAGTCCTTCCTTTCAGAATTACGGGGCTCTAGTCCATCAACTTTGGTGATCCTTCCTTTCAGAATTACAGGATCATGGACATTCCTTCCTTTCGGAATTACGGGACTCTAGTCCATCAACTCTGGTGGTGCTCAGACGATCCGTCCTTTCGGAATTACGGGACACAGTCTTTACGGAGCTACCACTACAACACACTTGGATGATCCTTCCCTTCTGATGATCTTTTGTGTATCCATCTATGTCATCTTTATAGATCAGTGGATACCAAGATCTCGAACTCTCTTGCATGTTCTCTCTAGCACCCATCCATGACTCCTCATCTTCAACCTTGTAGCAAAGGTTGATATCTCATCACTCTAGGTGATCATCCCGTCCCATGGGTGCCTTTTGAGCTTGTACAAAGTCTTCTTCAATCTGCACACATGTGGTTCTCTGTAGAGAGTCCTGAGTCCTGGAGGTTGCTTGATGTCTTCTTCTACTTCGATTACACCTTCCATCTAGTGTAATATTCACCACTGAGGAAGTGTGTCTGGCCACTAGAGCAACATCTCGTCATAGTCGACTCCCTCTTTCTGAGAGAACCCTTGCTTTGTACTTCTGTAGTATGCTTAAATTCACAAATCTTGTTGAATGTTATGGTTGAACCATCGTCACTTGTTCTATGAAACAAGTTTCATTATTCTTCGTTTGTAGGTGATCGTACAAGATATTTCCTATAAGTCAAATTCAGTTGCATGGTTATAAACATTTCATAGTTTCCAAAACATATTAATAATTACAAATTATTATGCATAGTTCACACAGTCATGCAACTATCTTAGCCAATGCTTCAACACAACATTCATCCATATTCCGTATTCATACGGTAACTTTCTAGATGCCTTCCATCTCTACCAGAACATTATTAAGAGCGTGCACTACTCCCAATATGTCAGCAAAGTGGTTTCACTCTAGATAAGTAGCAATGGAATGTTGTATAGTACCATAGGCACTTACCCATCGCATGCATATTATTAGTATCCTGTTCACCAATGCAAACTCTCTAACATTCATAATACACATCCTAAATCTAGGAACATAAATATGTACACAACTGGACAGTACAGAGAATAACAATTCAAATACTTATCTTTGTTTGTTTTGGTAGGATATCTCTTGATCCTAGTCTCCTTGCAAGAATCTCTAACAGTGTGCTCCACTCCAACATCTGATTCTGAGGACCTGTGCCTTTCTTGCTCATGATCAGAAATATTGAGCAAATATTCTACACCATAGATCACTTGTTCTTTGTACTGGGGTAGACTCTGTGTGTCCCTCCTTCAATTTCAATCACGATTGCATCCCTTCTTATCTAATGCTGAGATAGATAAGAGGTTCTTCCATCTTCCTGGTTTGGATTAAAGTACATATTCTTCTTCGTCTTCTCCGGTTTTGACTTCATCATCATATTCACTATCTTCGGCTATATGAGCATGAAATCTTTTCTTCTGCTATTTATGTAGTCCAAATTTGAGTGGACAATATCTCGCAATGTGTCCTGTTTTGTGATAGGATCAACATTCAATTGAAGATAGGTCTCTCTTGAACTTCTTTCTCTTCTGAGGTCTTTGAGATCTTCTTGGAGAGTCCTCACGGGAATGTACATTGTTCTTCCTTTTTCTTCCACCTTTGGCATGGGTTGCCAAAGCTTGTTCTTCATTGTCATTTAGTTTCTCCTCTCTTACCGCTATTCTCTCTTCTTCTTGCACACACTCTTCCCATAGTTGTCTGAACTGGATTAGTTTCTTTCTAGTGCATATGCCACGAACAAATGGTTCCCAATCTTTGGGGAGGCCATTTAGAGTAGTCATCACAACTTCAACATCTTCTACCATGTCTCCAATAGCTTCTAATTGTTCTTTGATCTGGGACACTCTGGAGAAGTATGAGTGCATAGTCTTAGACTTTTGGATCTTCACACCCTTGAGTTGATTTCTCAAGGTCATCTTCGTATTAATGTTCTTCCCTTCAAATAGGTTAGTTAGGGCATTGAACATTTCTATTGGAGTCTTCTTTGAATACACTTGAGAGATCAAGTGATCTTTTATAGAATCAACTATGAACCTTTTTACCTTGACCATATTCTTCTTATGCCTTGCTTTGGCTTCATCTCCTTCTGGTTCTGTAAGTCCCTCTTCTAGGTCATGTTCTTCAAGAATAAGCATGACTATATTTCCATGCCTTGAAGTTCTTTGCTCCTTCAAGCTTCTCATCAAGCTTGATATTGTTTGTCATTTTGATAAAATGAGAACCTCAAATGGAAATAGAATAGATGTAGGACTTACCAACAAAGCTGCCCTTCTGAAAACTGCTTCTTCCTTGATCTAGGGTTTGACAAAGAAACCCTAATTTTCCAACTTCGGAATTTTGGAAAACCAATTGAATGAAAAGATGTGCCTCCTCAAGGCAAGTTGAGCAAAGTACTCCTTTTTCCGATTCTGTGAGCAGATCTTCCAAAAACTTGATGCCCTAGTTTCTTCAATTTCTACTACAGATTTGTCGAGTCTTAATTCTGATGTATCTCCGAAATTTCTGTTCCTCAAGGTCTGGAAATTCATCTTGGGATAGTCTAATCTATCCTCTATCCAACCCCACAGGTTAGAGCAGGATTGGATTCACCAAATGGAACTTATTCTAAGTTTCCCAAGATGACATGTTTATGGACTGTTTCAGTACATCGAACTTGTACGGACTTCCACATGTCACTGTTTCATCTTCAGGTTCTGAAACTCGCACCTGAGAAACTACAGTCCGTGCACTTTCTGGAACATCTTACGAAATTCGATTTGGATATTCGTAGCCCGAGATATTGCATTTCTCCCTTGGTCACCTTTTTAACACTGAATTCTAGAGGAGCCTGAAACCCTAATTTGCATGGATCATATCTCCTAAAGTACAACGAATCTGACGCTGAAACTCGCACACAAGGTACATGAATATTTCCTCTTCGGCCTGTCCAAGTTTCAGATCCTGAACCTTCGCCAAAAGTGATTTATAGCGAAAATTCCAAGATGACTAGTTTCCGAAAATGGAAACCCTAGGCAACAGCTGCACAATGTTATCTTTCAGGTTAACTCTGAAACCAAGTTAGTTTTTCTTACTTGTTTAGGATAATAACATTAAACAATAGGATCACTGAAAGAAATACAATCACAACAAACACAAAGAACACAAAATTTCTCTCAGGGAAACCACAAGGGAGAAAACCTCGACAAAACTTCCTCAATATAGAATTCACCAAGTACAAGATAAAACCCCAGACAAAACAACTTCTCTCCTTCACTTGTGCGAACTCCTCTCTCTACTATGTGACCTTGAGTGAGTGAGGTGAGTGTTTCAAATGAGCAACTCAATCCCCTATTTATACTTTACAATTGACTTGACCTTTTACTAATTAGGTCGGCTCTAACTCACCTAATTGGGATGACCTGTAGTCTTTACAATAAAATATTCTTTCTAGATCTTTCCAGGACGACCTAATCAGTTAGGGTTTTACATTGACTCTTACATTATTAATTACATCAATGACATCTCCCGAAGGAGGAATACAATAATACAATAGACAAATACATTTAGAATATCTTCCGCAGTTACATTTCTTTAACAATGAGTGCACAAATGAGCTCAAAATGCTCAAATCCACTAAGAATGAGTACTCATACACAATGTGACCATCAAAAGATACCTCTGTAAGCTTATCCATGCCCAGAATAATAAAAATAATGGTCCGTAAATAATAATAATCTTAAAAATCCATCAAACCATCATCTGAAACTGCTGTCTGAGGCACGAAACTATCTAATGGACACATATGGGCCATGAATAATGCATCTCGAACACTGTCTTCCCAAACTCATTGTGGACCCTGCGATTGACTTGGTCAAACTGGGTTGACCAGGTCAAGAATGATCAAAATAATGATCCAGACCATGAATAACTGTTGCTATGAGTACAAATGGTTATGATATGCTCCTGCAATTATATCAGTAGCTAGACCAAAGCATAGAATGATGTTTAACTGGCGTAAGCATGTAAATAATAATATAAATAAGATAAGTTTAGGTCAAAGTAATTAGTTACTATAAACAAGATTTTCAAGTGTATACTTGTTTACTGACTTGAACAATTTGCTAACGATGGGTGAAGGTGGAAAAACAAAGGTTCGGCTATGGGAAGGACTCAACAACGTCAACACTGCAATCTCTCAGATGAAGGAACTAGGGAGACTACCTACACATATACTAGATAGAAAATAACACAAGGAATGGAGGTGTCTCACAAATGGGTAGAGTGATGAGAATGATTCCAATAGACTCTAGACAAGCAACCTTTTAGCAATTTATCATTTGTCAGCTGTCACATTTATTTCACTTTATAGATTTTCACTAGCCAACCTCCAAGAGAAGGTGCCCTTAATATCTTGGCGGGCCTCAGATAATGAATCGGTATGACCTCCATTGCCCGCCACCGTCCTTAGGTGCGGTAGAGTGACCACCCTATTTCCCTGTAGGGGCAAACAACCTTACATCATACAAAGGATGAGTGCGCGTCCCTTGGCCAATGACTAGCTAATATAGATATGCTTGGTTGGTGTTTAGCAACACTGTTTTTGCTGACTAAGCATCCCTTAGATATAACATTTAAGAACCGATGCTCTAGTGTTTAGTAACACTGTTTGTAGGAATACTTGGTTTCGAGGACTGGAGGAGAACAACCACTGTGACTAAAATCACAGACTCCATAGCCGAGACACAATGCAAACTGGGAATCTATCCAACACAGAGGTCTAGGTGGGGGGAGTCCTTGAGATCACTAGCTAAGGTGTGAGTCGGGATAAAACCAAAACTGGAAGATAACGGATGGACGAAGAAAATGACTAATGGTGCCATGGATAGAAAAGGCCCTAGAATAAGGGAATGGACAAGTCTATACTTCATGGCGTAAGGGTATGACCAACGAGTATATTCAAAAGCCTCTTACTAGTAGTAACCAACCACTTCTATTCTAAACAACAAGTAAGCATCAAATAAGATAGAGCCAACAACCATCATAATATACCCAATCATAAACTACCTAGATAAGAGGAAGAGCACATCAACAACCCATATGTACCAAAATATGCCTGCTGGATCATATACCTGAGTCCCTAATCTGAACTACCTGAATCACATTGAAGCATTGCATCTGAATATAATATGGGCACTGTCATCAATCTGCTCTGGATGATAGAGGAAAGGCTATCTCAGTCACCGACCTGGTGTCATGGGGCTCAGCCCTGGCATGAGGCTGTAAATGTACAAAGCTCTGGATCCACTGAATGCATAGGGGTGATCATAAAAAAATGTTGCTCATCATCAACTGATCTCATCAAAATGTGTAATGGACTGGCTCAAAAATATACTGGAAACTGATGTAATATCCCAAACTGCTATTTTTCTGTTTTTCTTGTACTGTAGATGGCTAGTAGGCTTATATCTCAACAGAATATGAAAGTAAACCTTGATCCCTGCATGCAGAATTGTGCCCTAGAAAATATAGGAATGCTAGAAAGTAGGAGGAATTAATGCATGCACATACCAGTATGTAGATCTGCTAATGTCGATGAGAATGCTTCCCGCATGTAGATAATCTGATGGATGAATAATGAGATAAAATAAATCGTCTTCCTTGGGATGAGTGCGCCCTCCTCCAAACTCTGAATGCTCCAATATAATAAATACTTCGCTGAAGAAGACCCTGATGAGGTGTACGAGGGTTATAGTGTCCTTCAGAAGATGATAGAGCCTGCATGCAAAGAATCTGATGGCTTCCAAGCCTAAAACGTGAAGATCCTTCCTAAGGAATGCGCCCTCAATGAAGCTCATGTCCTCCAATGATCCTGTTATCACACAACTTGTAGTTGCCCCTAGTGGTATCCCATTCGGGACGGTAGAGGAGATGGGCAACTAAAGAGGTGACCCAAGAGATGCCACGGTTCCCAATGCAAAGTGGGAGTCACGTCAACCGAGGCACTCTTCACTTTAGATCTAGGTGAAACAAGACCTAGGGGGAGACCCTATAACCAATCAAAGATGATTGGACCCAAACAAAGGTTCCTAGGGATGAGTAAATGATGAGTTACGGAAACCAATGCAAGGTTAAGTGGACCTAGAAGTTAAAGTATGGTTGATGATGGTTTGGGAAATGATTAGTGTTTCAACCAATGTATGATTTAGGCCACATGATTAGTTATGATAACAAGATATAGTACCATATGGTACACAAGTGGGTCTTACCTTCTTGGGATATGTGAAATGGCTTAAAGTGGACCCACAAGGTGAAGATAAGGGATGCAATTGGCACTAGAGGATATATAATGAGTAGATCTATGGATCTAAGTTGAAATTAGGAGTACCCATGTACCGGATCTAAGGTTTGACACAATTCCCAAGGAGTGCGACTTGCTTTGAGGAGGACTAGTGCCTTGTTGGATGGGCTAATGGAGTCAAAAGATATGTCAAAGTGTAGATCGAGACACCGTCAAGACAAGTAGGCTAATTGAGATAGTGTGGTTGGATCTTGCTAGATCTAGGTTTTCATGAAATGACCCAAGTAGACCACAATCCCTTAAAACAAGGAATGCTACCCCCAAGGCAGCTCGTCACAAAATGATACTCTAGACCTAGGTTTCGAGGTATGCCCGTTCCAAATCCACAAAAATCTCAACCACCCACGTCCTCAAAGTGGGCAAACTCACTCACCCAAGGGAGTGCGACCTTGCTCAAGGAGGGCTAAAAGGTGGTTAAGGTTTGTCAAATCAAGTCCAATGGCCACCAAATTGTAGATCCAAGTAGCTTAGGCACCGATCTATGTGGATCTAGAAAATCAAGTCAATCCAAGGGTTAGATCTTACCAGATCTAAGTTTTAAGATGCCAAGTAGTTCAAAAGGGGGTTTTAATCCCTTAAAATGTGGAATGATGCCTACAAGGTAGAAATCACTCAAGTAAAAGTCTGGGGGTAGGTTATCAAGTGTGTAGATTACAAATCAAGCGGGATCTCACCTACCCATATGCTAGATCTAACCCAACAAGCCTCTCCAAGGAAGTGCGATTTGGTTCAAGAGGGCTATATTGCCTTGAAAAATGTGTCAATTTTAACCAAATCACCACCAAACTATAGATCCAACTAGGGGTGGATGCTATAGAGGTGGGTTCTTAAGATCTTTTCAAAAGCAAGGCTAGATCTAAGTAGATCTAAGAAAAACCAAAATTGGGGTTTTAATTAATTAGGGTTTATGACTAATGAAGATAGAATGGATGGAAAGAGGCACATACCTTGTGGATCTTACCTCAATTGCTTATGGCCACCTTGCAAAGTGATAGCATTCTCCTATGTGTATATTCAAGAGTGAGATCCAAGAGCTCCAACCAAAACGTCCTCCTTCAAGATAGCCAAATCGTCCTCCTCCTACAAGACAAGATCAAAGAAACAAGTCAAGTAAGATGATTATGAAAATGATAGAAAGATGTAATAGAAAGCATCAACTATGTCACAAAGATACAGTAATGATTCTCCCTGTCACAAGATCAACCCAAGAGAGAATATGTGGATCCCTCCAACAATAACCCTCAAGAAATCGCCCTCCTCTCCATCAATTCGACTTTCCTGCAAGAAAACTAGTAGAAGCACCAAAATCCACAATGATACATAGAAGAGATACTGTATACTCAATATGCAAGAGAATCCACAAGACAAGAGAGATATGCTCCACAAAGAAGTGTTCTATTCCAATATTCCAGAGCTCCAAAGGTGAGCTATACAATAGGGGGTCTCCTCCTTATATAGGATAATAAAGACCAAAACCCTATACAACTTTACAATACTACATCAAATGAGTGGTTGAGATTAAAAGATCTCAATATACAATCAATGGCTAAGATGAACCATAATAACATAACACATGGATCACTCATAAAGTGATGACGTCATAGTCTAAAATAATCATGGAGGGTGACGTCATCCACTAGAGGGGGTAAAAGTACCAAAGCCCACCTCATAATGACTAGGACATGACATTAGAAGCACATGGTGGGGCTAGGAGGCATCAATCCTTACTAGCTCATCCCCAAGGCACAATAAAATAATAAAATATGTCCAATATAATATAAATGATCAAATCTGTCCTCAAAATTTGTGATAGACAAGCAGTAAAAGACCTCCTGTGATCTCTGCGGGCCTACCCACATGGTGAATACTGGCTGGAAGATAGTGGGATCACCCTAGAAGACCTCTGTGAAAACCAAATGCCAAAACCTTGCCTCAATTGCCCAAATCGAATTCCTCAGTGACCACTTTATCCCATTTTTTAACTGCCTTGGTAACTGTGAAAGTGCCAAAACTGCCTCCTAGGGCATCTGCGCTGTCCAACTGAGCCCACAAGGCTCTCCAGAAGGGGGGGTAAATGGTAAAAACAAGTGGCTGGACCACCCCCTCCTCATACAGCGCCTTAGGTGAACTGGCCTCTCCTGGCCCCTGCTGCTCAGGCTGGGAAATCAGCCCCAAATCTGGTCAACAAGTGTAAAACTGCACCAATTACTGTCAGAAGTGCCCGGAACTGAAAGATAAGTGTCTCATTGGATCCAGAAGACCCAAATCCACTAGGAATGTGTACTCATACACCATGGGTTTCCCTAATGGGCTAGCTGTAGGGTCCACCATATATGGACAATGCATAATCTGATGATCTGAAATAATAATAAAACCTGCTGAACTGCATCAATCATCATTTGAACCATATGTCCATCATATGACATCATCATCAAGTATGTGGGACCATCAATCATCATCAATAGGTATATATATATGGGCCACATCATCACGGATCCCAATAATATACAACCAAGGATAAATCACATCAGTAGACTAAGACATGCTTCTCTAATCATTCTCACAGCCAAGCTCAAAGTATAACATCCATTCAGTGGCATTAATCAAGTTAGCATATTCCTTTGTTATATAACATTACTTGCACAATAGTTCAAATGACAAACTCACCCATTGGACATGGTCAAACTGCTAGTGAAGGATGAAGGCTAAGAGCAAGGTTGGGCCAAGGTTGGGCCAAGGGGTTGACTTGTCTTACTCAACTCAAAAATACTTTGGACTGGGAGAAGGGGGAAAGCTACAAACTCTGTGCTGGACAAAATAACACGGGGGATGGCTGTGCCTCACAAATGGATAAGTTGTTCAGAGAGTGCTTATTCAACTTAGGCATCATGTCTACATCAAGTTGATCCAGGTTCATTAGGATCATTCAATTTCATTTCATGGCCTTTTTGGCCTACATAACCCTTCGGATCTCAGGTGTACTGATAAGCACAACTAGTTGCAGCTTGCATCCAGGGCATGTTTTCAAATACATATAAGGTCAGCAATTGTTTAGATATAGCTTTTAAGAACCATTGCTTTTTGGACCTTTCTTATACTCTGCGAGAAGTATTTTTAGCTATTCATCGCTCTTGCCCTTTTTAGTTTCCATGGGCGAATTTATAAGTTTCCATAGGTAGAACATGAGCTTTCAGTTTTAGCCAACAACATCTCAAGTGACTAAGGGGAGTTCGAGCCAATGCCAAACATCGGGACAACCGACTAGAATGATTTAGGCCTACAATCCAACTCATCAAAGGCAAGTTTTGTCACCAACTTAGAGCCGAGACACTGAATATATAGGGATGCGGTCCAAACACAAAGGTAGAAAAATGGGGAAGTCCTTAGTATTAGAAAGTCAAATGAGACAGGTCAAGGTTTAAAGTCAAATAGGAAAGTCATGTATGGATGGAGTCAAGTGAATATGGAGCCTACACTAGTAGACAACTGGTGTCAGGAAAGTCCATATCTATGTAAGGTGGAAAACCAGTGGGTTTTGTTAAATGACCTAAATGTGCAAGCAATTGTCCATTTTATGAATTATAGTTCATTTTAAACAGTTTGCCACATCAGGAATAATATACCAAGCAGATGCTGTGAACATGACTAAATCAACAAGATAATAATCCACAGTCAATGATAAAATATCCATAGATCATACAACATCATCATAGTAATAAACATCATATACCATCCGAAACACTGCTGCAATACATCTCTAAGCACTGAACTGAAACTGTAAGGGATAAAGGGTCACATCGGTCATCAAATTTGAACTCTCAAGGCTCAGCCTTGACACAAGGTCTAACATAAGTCTGAATAACACTGCTCTGATAATGAGTGATCACAAAATATACAATCATCATAGCCATGCTCTGAATAATGGAAGCTCTAGAATGTGCAGATATCTGCTAAACAAGAATAGTAGCCCTGCTACTATGGTGTGATAACAGATCTAGAATGCTGATAACTCTTCCAAGAGTCCGACAAAGAATCCCTTCTTCTAGGGTAAGGGTAATAGGGGTGCTCTGAGAAGAATGGAAGATGCATGCACAAGTTCTGCCCTCTGTATACACTAATGCAAATAGGAGGCCATCTGAAGAATGCGCTAATGCATGGAAGAGCGAGCCCTGAATATGATATAAAATATAACTCTGTTGAATACTGAATGATGATAATACCTGATGAAGAACAATGCTGAACTTGGATGATCCAACCTGAATGATGAACTAGGGCAGATAGCTTTCACTGCCGAAATACACCAGATAGTTGAGTACAAGCCTCAACCCCAACTTAGCTCGCTGAGCTTCTCCAAATCGAGATCACAAATCAATAATCAATAATTGTGCCTTCTCCATTCGCTTTACCTTCTTTTATAACATTCAACTGCTCAAAACCCTAATTTCACCCTAATTAGGTTACTTTATCTTCTAATTTGCAGTAGACTCAATAAGGTGCATGCATCATTAATAATGCTCGGATGTCATGCTTGCAGGTGGCTTTGGGCTGAGATGGCCCCTGTCCATCTAATGATGATATAAAATCTATGCCCTAGATATTCTGATATGGCATAAGTCCTCAACTGATCCCTTGACTGTCAGTGCCCGCTCGAACCTATGGGAATGAAATAGGTTAGCGGGACGGTCCTCAATGCCTAAGCAGAAGAGGACATTACAGTCCTCCCCGCTCGAATTTGCTTGTCCTCAACCAACTGTAAAGTTGGGTGCTGTAATACCTGTTCTCCCTCCCAAGTGGCTTCCTCCAAGGGCAAGTCTCTCCACTGAACCAAGTAGTCTCTGATGACTCGGTTTCTAAGTTTTCGCTCTCGCACCTCTAGGATGCGCTCACAAATCGGAACCAATTGACTCTCATCATCAAGAGGGGTCAGCTCGGAAGATGTCACAATCTGCTGACCAACTGCCTTCTTGAGGTTGGAAACATGAAATACGTTGTGAATCTTGCTCTCTGGGGGTAGTTCGAGCTCATATGCTACCTCTCCAACCTTCCTGACTATCTTATATGGACCGTTGAAGCGAGGTTTGAGTTTTTCCGCTCCTTTCTTTTTCAGAGACGATTAACGGTAAGGTCGGAGGCGCAAATAAACGAAGTCCCCTACCTCAAAACTGCGCTCAACCCTGTGCTTGTCTGCATATATATCTTCTGTTGATTCTGAGCCATCTGTATGTTCTCCCTGAGAATCTTGAGGATATCCTGACCCTCCTGAATCCACTCTTTGGCTTTGGGGGCCCTGCTATCACCGAACATCCTATCTACGAAAGTGGAAGCATCATACCCATATAAGGCTCTGAAGAGTGTCATCCCAGTGGTCATATGGTGGGTGGTGTTGTAACAATGCTCACCCAAGTGCAGCCATTTGACCGATGTCCTCTGCTGGCCTGCCACATAATTTCTCAGGTACCCCTCAATCCACTTGTTGACAATCTTTGTCTGTCCGTCACTCTGTGGATGATAACTGGTGCTCATAGCCAGCTTAGTCCCTACTAGCCGGAAAAGCTCTTGCCAAAAAATTCCTGTGAATTTACTATCCCTGTCACTGACAATAGTCTTGGGTAGCCCATGGAGTCGGAATACCTCTCTAAAGAATAGCTCGGCCACTTGTGCTGCTGAGTAATCTGAGGAGATAGCAAAGAAGTGAGCAAACTTGGTCAGTCTGTCTCCCACTACGTACAAGTAGTCTTTGCCCTGAACCTTGGGAAACCCTGTAATGAAATCCATGGAGATGCTCTCCCATTTATGCTCGGGAATAGGCAATGGTTGTAACAAATCGGCTGGGTGGGTGTGCTCTATTTTGTTTTGCCGGCACAAGCTGCACTCTCTCACATGTTGTATCACATCATTCTTGAGGCCCTTCCATGATAACCTCTCCCTAATCTATCTGTAAGTCTTGAGAAACCCCTGATGCCCTGCCAAAGGTGAATCGTGTGATGCTTGTAAAATCTTTTTTCTTGAGAGAAGATTCTGGAACCAAGAAGATCCTGTTTTTGTAATATATGATATCATCAATCACCCGGTACCTGTCATCGTGCAAGTGTCCATCCAATAGCTCGCAAGCAAACTTGTCTTTGGAGTATTCGACCAAAAGGTGAGATCTCCAATCTGACGAGATGCTCATAAGGGATAATGCAGCTGGTCGTATAGAAAGTGCATCAGCCACTACATTGTTCTTTCCCTTCACATACTCAATCTCGAAATCATAGGCTTGAATTTTGCTTACCCATTTCTGCTGCCTCTCGTTTAGCTCTTTTTGCTCAAGGAAGTATTTCAAACTGTTATGATATGTCTTAACCTTGAACCTGCCACCTACGAAGTACTGTCGGAACTTTGTTAGCGCATGAAGAATGGCTAACATCTCTTTGTCATAAATCGAGTAGTGGCGCTCATAGTCCTTGAGCTTCCTGCTCTCAAATGCAATGGGGTGATTGTTCTGCATCAATACTGCTCCAATCCCCTCTTCGGAGGCATTGCACTCTAACACAAAGGGTAGAGAAAAGTCTTGTAGAGCTAGTACGGGGCATGAACTCATTACCTTTTTCATCTTTTCAAATGTTTGTCATGCTGTCTCTGACCAACTGAAAGCCCCTTTCTTGGTGAGATCGGTGAGGGGTGCTGTCATCTGTGAAAACCCACTGACGTACCTCTTGCAGTAAGTGCAAAGCCCTAAAAAACCCTTCATTTCTGTCACATTCTTGGGTGTGGGCCAATCCAGTATGGCTCGAATCTTCTCTAAGGGAACTTGTACCTCGTTGGCACCTATCACATGCCCTAAGTACAACATCTCTTGCATGCCGAACTCACACTTGGACATCTTGGCATAAAGTGACTGCTCTTGTAAAATTCCAACTACCTCATCCAAATGTTTCAAGTGCTCCTCCCAAGTTTTACTGTATATCAATATGTCATCAAAAAATACCAGAAGATACTTGCGTAACTGACCTTTGAAAATATTATTCATGCAAGACTGGAAGGTAGTTGGTGCATTAGTGAGCCCGAATAGCATTACTAGAAACTTATAGTGTCCGTAGTGACA
The DNA here is from genome assembly GCA_027924585.1 of Larix kaempferi. Taxonomy (NCBI): domain Eukaryota; kingdom Viridiplantae; phylum Streptophyta; class Pinopsida; order Pinales; family Pinaceae; genus Larix; species Larix kaempferi. The sequence goes on from BSBM01000870.1 coordinate 1,785,121, forward strand.
ACGAAAGGCAGTCTTTGGAACATCCTGTTCCCTAACCCGAATCTGATGGTAGCCCGAGCGGAGATCAATCTTTGAGAAGTACTTTGCCCCCTGTAGCTCATCCATCAACTTATCAATCCTGGGGATTGGGTACCTATTCTTGATAGTCTTTTTATTCAGAGCCCTATAGTCAATACACATGCGTAAGGTACCATCTTTTTTCTTAACCAGCACAACTGAAGATGCAAAAGGACTGGAACTGGGCTTGATGTACCCCAGCTTGAGCAGTTCTTTGATAGTGTTCTCTATCTCGTCCTTGTATCTTTTGGGGTGTCTGTATGGAGTGGTGATAATTGATTGAGTCCCCTCCTCTAACTCAATGATGTGCTCAAATCCCCTATTAGGAGGTCGACCTGCTGGGAGGGCTCCGAATACTGCTTTGTGCTTCTGCAATAAGGCCTCTATATCTGCTGGATGTTGTGTGGCCTTATCTGGTGGTTTCCTGAAGGTAACCATGCACTCGGCTGCCCACTCGATATCTCCCTGTCGGAGTACTGCCTCCATCCTGTGTGATGATACTACTGTAGGAGGGTAGGTGTTCATCCCTCTCAGAACTACCTTCTGTCCCTCTGCTCCCATAAACTCCATCTCCATGGTCTGGTAGTTCGTGGAATACTTCCCTATGGAATAAGGCCACTGAACTCCTAATACCACATACATGCCAGGTACATCTACTACATAGAATGTCTCTATCACTGTATAATTCCCAAGTGTTACCTTGAGTTCTAGAATCCGCTGACTACACTCCATGGTGTGACCTGCTGTAGCTACTGAAAATCCATCAAAAGTCTCTGTCTGAATGCCTTTCCTTTTAACCCAAGCGGCGTCAATAAAATTGTGGGATGCCCCACCATCTACTAGTACTCCCACCCTGTGGCCCTGTACTGTACCTCTGATCCGGAGGGTGTGGAATCTCAGAACTCCTGTCATGGTAGCAATGGAACCACCCGATGGCTGTCCCTCCTCAGCTGTCTCATGGGTATCACTCTGTTCCTACTCCTGGTCATCCTCCTCCTCTCCAATGTCGGAATAGGCCTCTATGTAGTAGGCCTTTCCCTTTCTAGAACATCTGTGACCTGGCTCCCATGGGTCTCTACAAGTGAAACATAATTTTTTCCTCCTCAGGTCTTGGCAGACATCATTATCCATCCATTCTTTCTTGGGCCACTCTTTATGGAAAGGTTTCTTTTCTTTATCTTTAATCGGAAAGTTGGTTCTGGGGGGGAACCTACTCTTGGGTATTACGTCTTGTAAGTCTCTAGTTCGTCTGATGGCATCAGCTAGGGTGTTGGGTCTATAAGACTTGACCCATCCCCGTAAGGGCTCTGTGAGAGCCTCAGTAAATAGCATAATCAACCTGCTCTATGAAATATCTGTCACCATGATTGCCACCCTCTAAAACTCTGAAATGAATGCATTTGCACTACCTATCTGTTTGAGCTGTGCCAGCTCTCTGAAATGCACCTCAGGGTCCTTCCTATCAAATCGCTTAATGAGCCTCTGTGTGAAATCTGAGTAGGAAGTAATGGTATTGTGACCCAACGTCACCAATCCGTGGTACCACCACTCGTGGGCCTCCCCGTCCAAATGTAATGTAGCCAATTTAATGGCATCTGTCTCAAGCATGGGGTTGAGCTGGAAATATGTATCCAACTTCTGCACCCAATTCTGAGCTGGGCCACCTCAGGTTCCCTCAAAGGTAGGAATAGTCAATTTCCCTATGGTCCTCTGTAACTCAAAGTTCTGGTTGAAGGGTCTATTGTAAGCCTTGGGTTTGTTCTTACTCTTGAAGTGGCAGAAGTCAGTAAAAGACATGGCTGACTGGAAGTCATCTCCCAAGGCTCTATATTCTCTCAGATAGGTAGGCATAGACTCTTCGGGTTCTACTTGTGCTAGAGGCACTGCAGATGGGCTGTCCAAGAACTAAGGCATTGTAGGTCGAAAGGGTTTGCTATATAGAGGGGGGTGGCTTTGCATATTGGTATGTAAGTGTTCTCCACTGCTACTGGTGGACACCCTATCACTATGGGGAAATAGAGGGCTATGTGGAGGGGGTACGTTTCTCTCAGTCATCTGTCTAATGGCACTTGCCATTTCTTTTTGGCCAGTGGTGAGTGCATTGATCGCCGAAATGAGACTATTGAAAGCTATCTTATCATCATCTGCCATTGTTTCTTTGCCTTTATTACTGTCAAACTAATACCCTTTATCTCCCAAATCTATATCCTCTAATTCTTCTTCTCTTCTACCACTATCTCTAAACCTCTGTCTCCTATAAGTAATATTGTGTGGGTCCTCTGAATTCATTGACTGTTTATATTATGCATGCCCCACAGCTGGCAAGGAACATGCTCTGATACCACTGTAATATCCCAAACTGCTATTTTAATTTTTTTCTTGTACTGTAGATGGCTAGTAGGCTTATATCTCAACAGAATATGAAAGTAAACCTTGATCTCTGCATGCATGCAGAATTGTGCCCTAGAAAATATAGGAATGCTAGAAAGTAGGAGGAATTAATGCATGCACAAACTGCTATTTTTCTTTTTTTCTTGTACTGTAGATGGCTAATAGGCTTATATCTCAACAGAATATGAAAGTAAACCCTGATCCTTGCATGCATGCAGTTGCATGCAGAATTGTGCCCTAGAAAATATAGGAATGCTAGAAAGTAGGAGGAATTAATGCATGCACATACCAGTATGTAGATCTGCTAATGTCGATGAGAATGCTTCCCGCGTGCAGATAATCTGATGGATGAATAATGAGATAAGGTAAATCGTCCTCCTTGGGATGAGTGCGCCCTCCTCCAAACTCTGAATGCTCCAATATAATAAATACTCCGCTGAAGAAGACCCTGATGAGGTGTACGAGGGTTATAGTGCCCTTTGGAAGATGATAGAGCCTGCATGCAAAGAATCTGATGGCTTCCAAGCCTAAAACATGAAGATCCTTCCTAAGGAATGCGCCCTCAATGAAGCTCACGTCCTCCAATGATCTAGAATGTTGATAACTCTTCCAAGAGTCCGACAAAGAATCCCTTCTTCTAGGGGAAGGGTAATAGGGGTGCTCTGAGAAGAATGGAAGATGCATGCACAAGTTCTGCCCTCTGTATACACTAATGCGAATAGGAGGCCATCTGAAGAATTCGCCCATGCATGGAAGAGCGAGCCCTGAATATGATATAAAATATAACTCTGTTGAATACTGAATGATGATAATACCTGATGAAGAACAATGCTGAACCTGGATGATCCAACCTGAATGATGAATTAGGGCAGATAGCTTTCACTGCCGAAATACACCAGATAGTTGAGTACAAGCCTCAACCCCAACTTAGCTCGCTGAGCTTCTCCAAATCGAGATCACAAATCAATAATCAATAACGGTGCCTTCTCCATTCGCTTTACCTTCTTTAATAACATTCAACTGCTCAAAACCCTAATTTCACCCTAATTAGGTTACTTTATCTTCTAATTTGCAGTTGACTTGCATGCATGTGCCTGGAGACTCAATAAGGTGCATGCATCATTAAATAATGCTCGGATGTCATGCATGCAGGTGGCTTTGGGCTCAGATGGCCCCTGTCCATCTAATGATGATATAAAATCTATGCCCTAGATATTCTAATATGGCATAAGTCCTCAACTGATCCCCTGACTGTCAGTGCCCGCTCGAACCTATGGGAATCAAATAGGTTAGCGGGAGGGTCCTCAATGCCTAAGCAGAAGAGGACATTACAACTGATCTATAATCATGGTAGCACGACTAGTATGGATGTGATAATAGGTCAATGGAAACTAGAAAACTTGAATTACATTATAGTCCAAGGGAATGCTTAATGCAACTCTAATACAAATAGATACATAAATAATCATAGATATTTAGGATGTAGAGAAAACTTAGGTCAAGGGCCAAAATGCAATAAAAGATAAAGATTTAATCTCTATTACAAAGTGAGCCAATATGGCTAAGGCCTTGATAATAATGAGATATTCCAATCTTGGATTTGCCTAGATTTAACAATGATGCTGCTGCCCATGTTGTATGAGGACATGGACAATCCTAAATCACACCCAGAACAACTTCACAAGATTGGAAATTGTTGTTACAAAGTGTTACCGCTCAAACTAGCACCCTTTCAAAAGGTCACTAGGCTGCTGCTAAGAGTGGAAACTAATTAAGAGGGTCGCGTTTCCCCTGTTTCGGCGTTTCCCCGTTTCGTCCCCGTTTCCCCGTTTCGTGCAACTTAGGATTCCCCCCTTGCTCTTGATAGTATGATACTCATTAGGAACTAAAGAGAAGGGAAGTGATTGTCAAGGTGACAATAACATTACTTCCATTGTTGCACTTGACTAGAACCCTTTGAGTCCTTGCAATTAGGGTGTTAGCTTTTGTGGCAACAAGGTAGAATGGTAGGAAATCGTAAATGGCTTGTGAATTGGTTTATGAACTAGTCTACTAAAAACTACATAAAATATACAATATTTAATAAAAACTATCTATATTCATGTACATCATTGTAAATCCAAACCATTAGACACCAAATATGTAAATTTTGCTTGTTTTAGGGTTTGGGAGGGAAAAGAGATTTTTCTATTGCTTTTCCCCCTTATTTTTCATTCCTCCCCTAGAATTGCCGCTGGTCCCACCAATTTGAAGCTGTTGTGAACCAGTTTGACTAGGTCTGAACTAGCTGAACTGATCTTAACCAGTTGCAAACGAGTCTGGACTCTGAACTAGCTGATTTAGTGCTCTGGTTTGGTTGAGCCACTAGTTCAGGGACTGAAGGGCCTAGATCGGTTCATAATGGACACTTTCGATCTAGACCGACTAGTTCTGATAACTATGGTATTAATTGATAGAGTAGGCATACCTTTCACATCATATTATTTCTGTTTGTTTTTCCTTGCTCTTCAATTTGTAGGTTTGATGAATGATCTTTAAGAATTACCATGATTGTTGATAGGTGATGTGCTAAGACCATTTGGTATTGATCATTGGAGGATGAATCCAATGAAGGTCTAAGCTAATTCACCAGGTTTGCCGATTTTCTGCCTTGAGAATCGAAAATCGACGAACTTTTGACAGTGCCGAATCCAAACAATAAAAATCACCGATTTTCATTGGTAATTTTCTTGGGCGAATCGAATGCCGAACTGAATTGTTTTGATTCGTTTAAAATTGTTTAAAATCCAATAAAATTCGTTTAAAATTGAATAAAATTCGTTTACCCCCTTTTCAGGGCTCGCAGGTAAACATAAACCCTACCTATTTTCCTACCTCTCTGTGCGACTTGGCATTCTTCTTTTTGTTTCACTGCTCATTCCATAGTCCAGTGGTAGCAGTGCCGTCAATAGTTTGTAACAGACACAGTGTTAGTTCTCCCGTGGGAGTTGTTCCGACTTCCCGTTGTTGGAAAAACTAGATGTATGTATACATTTTAAAATTTTTGCAACATATATCAGTCATTAACATACACCTACATAAGTAAGGATCACTGAAGGAAAGACAATCACAGAGAGAACACAAGATTACCTTGGGAAACCGTCTTGGGGTAGAAAATCCAGCCAAAACTTCTCTTTAGATTCCTCAACAATGTACAATACCAGTACAAGACTTTGAACTAACTAAGTAGTGTTGAAACAATACCTCTGTTTCAGCATTTATAAACTCCACTAACAACTGATAACACACTTACAGGAACAGGCTGATAATGATCCCAAAATTGACTGTGATGACCTCTTGCTGTAGCAGACTTATGGTAGACACTGTAGTAGCCTTATTTCCCTCCTTCTAGCAATTAGTAACAGCAGTAGGAACCTTGGTTAGTGGCAACCTAACAACAAAAGTCTTTTTCCAAAATTGTTTGTCCAAGTGATAGGGGTTAGCCCCTTTTATACTTGGACTTGGCTGCCTTAAGCAACCCCCTAGGACTGAGTTTGACACTTGGTATGAGCCTTTTGACACTTGGCATCAGTTTGACACTTGCATGAGCCTTTTGACACTTGGTACTAAAGTTAACACTTGGCATCAACCTTTTGACACTTGTCCCAAAGTTAACACTTGGCATCAGCCTTTTGATACTTGGTCCTATAGTTAACGCTTGGCATCAGCCTTTTGACACTTTGTCCTAAAGTTAACACTTGGCATCAATGTTTTGACACTTGGCATGAAAATGCTTTTTATGTACATAGTTTAATTACAACAAAAAATAGCTTCCAAAGCTATATATTTCAACGCCAGTGTGGAGTGTTGGTGGCGTCGTTACCATTGTAGCACCGTTCTATAACCCATTCAAAGTCCCTTGTTGCAAGCCTGCAGGTTGCAAAATTGCAACTGCAGACTCCCGACTCCAACTTTGTAGCGGCTGCCAGGCTCTGACAGTCTGTGAGTGCAGACAACAGTCACGCAGTGACCAGTCCCTCATCTAATGAGCTTCCATCCTGTGCCTGTGGATGGTTCTTGCCTGGCAGTGGCATATTAGAGTCTCAGACTCCTGTTCAACTGCACGGATCCCATGCCCGATCTATCATTTGCGATTCTGCCCAGTTCCATTGAGTCTCGACCATCGCTGAGACATCCCAGGTTTGAAATTTTTTAGTCATTATTTATTTTACAGTAATATTGCTTTCCTTTGTTACTGTAAGATACTAAACTGTAATTGTAGACTGTAGTTTGTAATTCTGTATCATGTGTGGACAGTCTGTAATTGAGTCTGTAAGTTGTAAATTTGTTAGTAACTTAGTGTAATGTGTAACCCATTTTGTATCCTCTTCCAGTTCCAGACTCTAGTATCCTCCATCATTTATAAAATTCACTATATCAAACAGTAGATTATCACAGTAGACAGTTAACAATTTCATCCTATAAAATTAAAATTTTCGCATTATAATTTGTATGAAATTTAATGATCCATTAAATACAAATTTGGCCACTCGTTCTACAGACACTTTAATAAAATGGCACCCCATAAATCTTCTGCAGAGGCATGGAAATATGTCAAGAAAGAAGGATTATATGTTACCCGTCAGCTATGCGGGCACAAATTTTTGGCACCTTAGCTCGAGTAATGGACCACGTTCTTATTAACAGTAATGGAAGTAGAGGTGGCCTGGAAGGATGCAAAGGGATATCTGATGAATAGAAAGATGCAGTGCAGAAAGGCTATGAGAAATCAAAAGCAGAAAGGGGAAAACAAGAAGTAAAAAGGCAAAGAATTCCGAGGGAGATTGATGTGTCTTCTTCACCTGAAATTGCTTCTCACACCTCAAAATTTGGTGTCTCAAGTTCCACCCCATCAAATGTAGCCACAGGTGGAACAACTACATTAAACACATTTTGGAAACCTGTAGAGAAACATCAAGTTGATGATGCTGTTGCTGAAATGTTTTATGCATGTGCCATTCCATTTAATGTGGCTAGAAGTCCATATTTTAAAAATGTAGTTAAGAAGATTGCTGGTTTTGGCAAGGAGTATGTTGCTCCTGGATCTGAAGCTTTAAGGACCACACTATTAAAAAAAACAAAGGAAAGAGTGACAAACAGGTTGGCTGAAATTAAAGAGTCTTGGGGTACTACAGCTTGCACCATTTTGAGTGATGGTTGGTCAGATTCATGCCATCGACCACTGATTATTGTTCTTGTTTATTGTCCTCCAGGGGTATGTGTTTTGAAGGCAATTGATGCAATGAATGAGGTGAGAAAACATCAGAATATATTTTCAACATTTTGGATGAAGCAATTCAAGAAGTCGGGGAGAAAAATGTGGTCTAAGTTATCTTCAACAATGCCTCAAATTGTGTCGGTGCAGGAAAGTTGATTATGGAAAATTATAGAACTATTTATTGGACCCCATGTGCAACTCATTTCTTGGATTTATTGCTGCATGATTTAACCAAATTTCCATGGGTCAATGAGAATCTGAAGAGCAAAAACTACTGCAAACTTCATCATTAATCATCGTTTCACTTTGAGCTTATACAAGAAAATGCATCTAGAGAGTCGTTGAGGCCTTGAGATACAAGGTTTGCCACTTTTTACATCACTCTGAAAAGAGTTGTTGAGTAAAAAACAAGCCTAAGAAGTATCTTTTGCACTATTGAGTGGGAGAGATCTCACCTTTCAAAAGAATAAAAGGGAAAGCATGTTGAACAGATAATGCTAAGCAACAATAGCTTTTGGGAAAATGCTCAGAAAGTTCTAAAAATTGTGTGATCCAATTGTTGAGGTGCTCCGCATGGTTGATGGTGATAAGACTTCTATGGGTTTTTTTTATGAGGACATGGATCGTTGCAAGGAAAAATATTTCAAGTGCTTTTGGTAATGTGGAAGCTCATTATAGAGAGATATGGGAGGTGGTTGATCGGAGATGGAAGATGATGCATAGCCCATTACATGCAGCAGCATGTTATTTGGACCCTACATTGTTTGGGATACAAAGACATCAAGATGAAAAGGTCATGAGTGTACTCTATGAGGCTATTGACAGGATGCATCCAGATGAGTCTATTGCAACTTTGGTTAGATCCCAGATTAGAGCATACAGGTTACAAGAAGGCCTATTTGGAACTGTAGCAGCAAAGAGAGATAAGGCTTTGGCTGCTCCAGCAGTGTGGTGGTAGTTTTATGCATCCGGAGCCCCAAAATTGCAAAAATTTGCAATTCGTATCTTGAGCCAGACATCCAGTGCATCATCTTGTGAAAGGAACTGGAGTGCTTTTAGCATATTCATTCCAAGAGAAGAAACAGGTTGTTATGAGGAAAATTAGGAGATCTTGTTTATGCTTGCAGTAACTTGCAATTGGCTTTAAGCAATGTGGCTAAAGATTAGACAAATTCTTCTAGTCCATGGTTGGAGCATGTTCCAAATGCATTAAGAGATCAATATGATCTTGACAATGAGAGTGATGAATCCAATGCTGGTGGTGATTCTAGTGGTTTCACTCCCTCGAGTGCTCTTGATGATTTAGAGCTTTTTGATGTAACAATTAGGCCACGAGAACAACAAGGATAAAACTTGTGTTCTCGTTCTAGTCTCTAGACTTCTGGTTTCTTTTTGGGATGCTATTTTGCTAAATAGTGGCTAGCATAAATATTGATGACATTTTATATTATTATGTTTTATCACTTTATGAACATGTTTTTAAATTTCAATCAAGATGTAGACTCTAATGTTTTCGAAATATATGTTTAATCATTACTATTGCCATATTTTTATTTCTATGATTCAATGACTGTCATTTTCATACTTCATTCAATGTTGATGTATTCATTATTTCTATGATTCTATGACAATCGTGTTCATTGTTGATGTGTTTAGTGTCCATAGTTTAATGAGCACAATGAATTTTATTGAAAATTTTCATATATTTTTTAATTTCCATATTTTATAGTTATTTGAACTTAAGGCCAAATTTTATGCCGATTTTTATTGCCAAAATTTAAAGGGCCAATTTTTGGCCAAATTCTAAGGTCGCCGAATTCGAACACGAACTCGAACCAGGTGACTTAGGGTCTAAGCTGGCTATATATGTTTATAGATAGGCTATGTTGCACAAAGTATAGGTATGACAAATTAGATAAAAATCTTACAAAATATAGAAGAAAATTATAGCCATAAAATATTTCCGAATTTCATCACCTGAACCACATGAAAATTTGTACATAGCTGGGTAGAAAATTGATTTTCTTCCTCGTATATAATGCAATTTAACAAGTTGAGTACATTAGGTCCTTAGCCCGTACATAAAAAAGACAATGCATATCAAAATTTAGGGTTTACCCCATATATATATAAAGTAAAAAGTGACTTTACATGTCAGGATTATCAATCCCTGCATCTTAAGGAAAACTGTTGTTGGTTGATGCCGTGTACAAAAGCCTGTGAAGTTAACATACTTTTTCTCATAAAATAATGTTAACATTAGACTTATTTATCATATTTCCAAATTCTTGTTATTTTAAACTTTCTAAGGTCATGTTGTACAAATTTTTCTGGTTCTGAGAATTTGAGCATGTTAGTTCTTTATTTGAAGAAGTATGTAACAAATTTCATGGTTTGCTTTTGGATTGTTGAGATTAGAAAGAGGCCTTTGCCTATGGTTGATAATCAAAACTTTAAATGTTTTGGCTGTTACCAATTGTGGTTGTTTTGTTAAAATTTTAAAGCAGGGATTGAAAACATTTTCTTTTGGTTTACAGGAAGCAGTGCACCAGATCGTTAACATTATATTTGAGGATGCAGGTGTTAAGGATTTGCTTGCAAATCTCTACCAAAAAGGTTTGTGTTTTGTATCTCAAAGTATATGGCCTACTAATAAACTTATATTTTAATAATCAATGTCTGAAACACAAGTCTAGCTCACCATGGACCATGTAGGTCATCAGTGATAATCATATCAACTAAATCCATTCCTACTACCATTTAGCCTATATGTACTGTGGGTTCAGTAGAGCCATGTATTTAGGGAGTACCATTGATTCATTAAATAGAAGTGATTGCCTAATAGTAAAAAGAAATCATAGATTCAATAATAGCATAAGAAATTGGATCGACATTATTATGACACTAGAGATGTCAAGACTCAAAAGTTCTAATGGTTCAAAGGAAAGATGGGCTACAATGTTGTTTGGAAAGTCTGCTGATGGCATTGTAACTAACAAAGGGTTAGCATAGATGTTAGAATTTTAAATTACTTTGAGAATGTTTACATCATGTTTGGGGATGCTCCATGAGATTTGGGATACGACTAGCCCCTGGATGGTCTAAAGATGGATTGTAGCATGAGAGATGGTCCGTGATGGATATGCAAAATTGAGATAGTTTTCTTAGTGGATGGTGTTGGCTTGGCTTCCTTCCCTTAGGCATTGGAGATCTTCTGGTAGTTTAGTGGACGCCCTTCATCAAAGCCTCATGAATGAGCCACTTACTTGGAGAGTGCTCTTTAGGGGATGTGGATCTTGTTGCATCATTGAAGAGGGATTCAAGCCCTAGTTAGCATGTGGCAATTTGGTTTCTTGTTTGAAGGAGGATATGGATCGGGGATGCTTGGGGCTTCGACAGAGATCTTGCAAGGGCAGCTGACCCAGAGAATTACTTTGCTTTGGAGGATAGATGGAGCCTTTGGAGACTCATGATGGAATGGTGCGGACTTGCCCTGCGAAGCTACATCACCTTGGAGTCATTGTTGTGCATGACATCATCATTGGAGGATGACACTCGTACTCTAGAGTGGACATCTCACTTGTGTGGCCTACATGGCTCATGTAGATTGCTTGTAGGGGCTTCGGCCCACATAATATTGTTGGTCAACCTTACCTCTCATATAAATATAAGGAGAGAGTCCTTCAACACAATGATCACATCATCATTTGTACACTTCTCTTTGTACTTGTCTTCTAGGAGAGATGAAGTGTGATTATCTGAAATGGATAGATGGACATATATCATTAATATCCACTAGTGCTTATTGTGGTAATGTGATTGAGGGAGATACAGAGGATCTACCTACTTATGAAGGGAAAAGGCTGTCTTCCCCTATCTATGCTAATTTAGTAGTTAGAGTTAAAATAAAATAAATAAACAATTAGGCCTAGAAGCCTAGTCTGATGGCAATTAGATAAGATAAAATATTTTTATTAATGCCCAACGAATGACCAAAAATATCATTCAATGAGACTAGGAAGCACAATTAGTGATTCTAAGAATAGGAGTGCACAAGGATGCTACGAAAGTACCATCATTTGAACTGGTTGATTCCCCCCACCATTTCCTTCCCACACAACTTGCAATTCAACTTTTGTCAATTATTCCTCTCTAAGAGCTCACCATATTCCCACATAGGGTCCAAAGGTTTCGACATTTTCAGATGGCAATGATGAAACCTAGGGGAAAGGAATATGGAAATGAAGTTTCAAAATACAAGAATGCTGGAAATTAAAAAACAGATCTAAATAAATGGTAGATCTCTCGTTAAAAATTGGCAAGAAGAGGTAAAATTGATGGCCATTGCAAATGCTATCAAAAATCTCAAAAAACAAACAAAAATCATGTAGAAATTGTTACACATACCTACAAATACTAAAACAACTGATGGGAATCAATCCCCAATCCATAATAAACTGTTGATGGCAAATAAAAACACTTCATTTCCAGTCCTTAGCTCAAAGAAAAATAATGGAGACCTCCTTTGCTCTGTTTTGAAAATGAGATAAAAATTTCAAATTTCTGGTTATAAAGCAGATTGTCCCCGACATTGGTGATATTTTCCGTTTACTTGTGATTTTTCCTGAAAACAATTTGTTGACGATATTATCGCCACCCTAAGATACATCTCGATATATTGCGATGTCCACAATAATATTGTGATATTTGCAACAATGAGTCAAACACTATCTTTAAGGAGGACATTTACTGTCAATACTTTCAAGTCACCTGGGTAGATCCACCTCATGGGCTCAAACCCAAGATGGCCTTCAATGCAAAGCATATCATGGAGATGAGAGTCAACCTCATTTTCAAACCAACCTATACACTTTGTTACTAGATGCATGCCGTTAGGATATCTCTTCGCTAGTTTCAAGTTGCTTCTCATCGGCTTTGAGTGGAATCCAATCACCATATTGCATGAGCAAATAAGGCTTGTCGACTTTGCCACCTATAGCAGATCGAGATGGAGGAGTATTTCATTTATGATACCCCATATATTATGAGATCTGTTACCACCTGAGTTGCACTTAGTTGAACTTCCAGGGAGCCGCCAAACTTTGCACAAATACTTGTGCATTTCAGTGTTCAGAAGTTCAAATCAGGCCTTTTCAGGGCCCCCTTTTAAATTTTTTAATGCTTGTCCATGCCCCACGGGGTTTGTAATAAAGTGTGCTAGCATGGTGGTCTTATAAGTAACTTGGCTTCCTAAGACTTGGCACAAATGAGGGTATTCCAAGGAGTTTTTTCCCGTGTCAATTATGCTTTGCCTTTAGTGCATGTCCATGCCCCACGGGGTTTGTAATAAAGTGTGCTAGCATGGTGGTCTTAGAAGTAACTTGGATTCCTAAGACTTGGCAACCAATGAGGGTATTCCAAGGAGTTTTTTCCCTTGTCAATTATGCTTTGCCTTTAGCCGAGTATAATTAACGAGTTTTTCTCCTACACCTCCAAAGTTGGAATACTCAAGTTGGTGGTTAGGCCTTGGGGGGTTATTAAAGTTCATGTGTCAACATATATAAACATGATAGACACTTAAGTAAAGTCATATGGTCATGTACTAGGTCCCTAGGTGTTTTTTTAATGTTTTGAATTTTTTTTTTTTTTCGTAAATTAGACCATTTTTTAATGGTTTAATTGAAAAAATTCAAATTGTAATAATTAAGTGGTTTATGGGTGAAATATGACAATAGGGTGTTTGTTTTCTAAGCCAGAGCACTCGTTTAACCCGTAAACCCACTTTTCCTAAGTTTCGAGTAATTATTTATCTCAAAAAATAATATTTGCTTGAAAAACCCCCAAAAAACAAAATAAATGTCAAATAAAGACATAATAAAGAAAAAGGCAAATTCCTAAATCCATGGAAAGTGTCCGGAGTTGAACTGAGGATGAACTAAAGTCATTGTACAATCAACTAAAGGTGATCTAAGCTCCGAAAAGGTGATTTCCATCTATTTCCTTGAAGATCCAGTTCACTGAGCATGAGAGAATGCGCCCTCCTCTTGCATGGGCGACTTCTACACTTGGAAACTCATGATTGAAGGTGATAACTTCAAGGTTGGGGTCGCGTACCTCATGGAGAGGTGGTTCAATCCCCTTCCTTTGTCTCTCAATCAACTTCCAATCAGGATCTTTCAACATCCAATTAGATTCCCTCATCATCTCATGCGCCCTCCTTGGGAATTCCCCCCAAGTTTGCATGAGATTTCTTATTTAATGAGAGCTTTTGCTCCATTGTTTGGATCGGAAAGTGAAACCTCTGCTGCCAGAGTATTGTAACATTTTTCATTGAGTTAATAAGAAGGCTTTGGAGGCTTACCCTGTTGTTGTCCTTGGTTGGATGTGGTGTGCTTTGATAACATGAGGTAACCTATATCTCTTCTATTTCATGCTTGCAATTGTTGGGATCGATTTGTCCTTTAAAGGGAAGTTAGCTTTCATAAGGAATAGTGAGTAATGCTTTATAGGTTGTTTACATTTGTCAATGATATTAGAATGCTAGAAGTAGTATGATATCTTGTTTGAATCTATTATTTCTCAAGTTTTCTATTGTTCATTTACACATATGCTTTTAATCCTCTTTGCTAGTTGTGTTGTGATTCTGCAGGTTGCTTACGCTGGAGGATGTGGTGAGCATGTTAGCTCTATATTCCATCCAATAGATCCGATCAAGACACTTGATTCTATCGGTGCATCAGGAAAGAGACTCCACTGGCCATCTTTAGCGCTCAACCCCCATGGGTTCAAACTTCTTGATCTACTTCTATTCTTTCTTGGTTACCATTCCCATGTTTATTTAGATCTTGATTTAAAAGTTATTTTTACTAGTAGATCTGAATAGTAGCAATCTAAAATCATAAAGTTTCATTTGATAATCTAGATCTAGGTTGCTTTTCTTCTTTTGCAAAGTTTAACGAATAGATGTAAAGAGGCAAATAGAAGAAATGATTGATTTTAAAGTTTTATCAAGCAAATCTAGTGCTATTAATTTGATTGCCATCTCTTAAATAGGCAAGAAAAGATCCTAGGAAGGCAAGCTTTCTAGCTTGTCTTACTTAGTTGTTTTTCGTCCTTTTTTTTTACTAGTTTGCTTTAGAAATTTTTGGAAATTTTTGTAATATTGCCAAGAACACTCTTAGAGTGTTTTTGACCATATTTCATTTAAATAAACTTGCTGGGTTTTCTGAGTTTTTAGCAGGTTTGAAGAATTAAATGGTCAAAATCTGAGATTTGGAAGCTTTCGTGACCACCCAGGGAGCTGGTTTTACCATCCTTCACTTCTTCTAGCTTTTGTAAACTGTTTTGTTGCCTATTCATAAAGGACCAACATTATTTCCTTAGTTGGGTTGATGTAACATAAAAAAATAAAAAGAGCAAAGCAGGCTATTCCAGCGCTTGCCCCCATCCCCCCAGGGGGCATCTGCGTTTTTTGAGTTTTCTTTTATAATTTTTTTGCTTTAGATTAATTTCTTTATGCTAATAGTAATTAGACATCGTCACACACGCACAGATCGTCCATGGAGGATTGTTAGATTAAATTTATTGTTTCATGCATTTGGTCATATTTTTACAATTTTTAAAGTTTTGCAATAAAATTTGAGCCCTTGCTTTCCCGAAGTACTGCACCTTTTTGGTGTGTGGAAAAGAGACTCTTGGGTTGTAGATTAGTTAATAACTCACATTTGAATCTTAAATAAAATTAACCAAGACTTGAAATCCGAAGTATGCTCTTGACCGCTGCAGCTTAGTCTGAACAATTGGATCAATCAAAAAAGGATGTAGATTGACTAGTATTAATAGGACAATCCTTCAACGTTTCGATCTTGAGAACTTGGGAGGTTGAGTGACTCTAATTATAGAGTCATCAGGCCGCCGTAAGAAGGTTCATCTTTGCCTGGTTGGACACTTGTTATAGTTGTCACAATGCCCAATTCAAACGAGCGATTTAGAGGTGGGCCAAACCAACAATCTACCCACTCCTTTAATACTCATTAATAATTTAAAACGAACAACGAGACTTTGCAATACCTTCACGACACAACACACCAACAATCGCACTTACAAATATCGGCACTGGTCATCCTAATCTTTTTTTGATTAAGTTAAATCCATAAAATGTTGTATATATCTTTCAATATCATGTGTTGTGGTACTTAAAAATTAATTGCAATTGTTTCTTGTTTCAGTTTTTCCATTTCATCATTAAACTCCTAAAATAGCTTTTGCTCCTTTTTTATATAGTTTAAAAGTCATAGTTTCTTTTATAGGGACCACCCCCCTTGGCTTCGCTAGGAGTATCCTAGACAAAGGAGTCGAGTAATCAGGTGGCAGCACTTGACTCTGACTTGCCCCCAAGGACACACCAAGCGGCTTGAAGGTTTCCTGCTGCGTTCCCCCAAGGTGTGTATTAGGTGGCAACAAAATCCGAGGTTGATACCACTACCTTTACAAGGAGTCCCATAACTCCTCCATCTTCTTTAGATATTTGGATCAACGATGCTAGGCTTTACACATGAGGGAGGATCTTGGGCTCTGATCATCTATGATTAGACCACTCCCTGTTAAATTTTCAATTATAGCATTATAATTTTCATCTCTTTCAACTTAGAAACAAATAGGATCTTTGAAAGATGACTATGCACATAAACAAAATAGAGACATAATAGTTTACCCTAGGAAAACTCAAACTCGGGAAAAAAACCAGCAATCCTTTCTTACTTAGAGATTCAGTACATAATACAAGTACATCAAAGATAAGAGTGATGAAAATCACTGAGAGAAAAGATGACAAAGAAGCCCCATAAATTATCTTCTACAACCAGAAATTGAACTTATCCTTGCTTGAGTGAACTTGCTTGAGATGATGCAAATGAGGAGGGTGACCCCTTTGTTTAGACATGACTTTGAAGTGACTTTTCCAACTGGGGTCGACTTGTCTCTTTTATTGGGCCGACTTCTCTTTTGCAATAATAAAAATACATTTTATTTATTTATTTCTTTTGTTGGTCGACTTTAGCTAGTGAGGATACCTCACGTAGCTACAACAACGACACTCCCTCTTAGCTGGAGAGGTATCATCACGCTGGAACACATTTAAGTATCATATGATCGTCACGGCTTATCTCATACATCTCTTCATTATAAGAAAGTTCAATACAATCCACACAAGGAAACATCCCACATAAAGATATATGCGTATTCTTTACAAGAGTCCTCTCCACACAGGAGAACATTCCATACAGAAATAGTAGTTCACACAGAACTCATCTTGGTCTACCTATGACCGTCCAGCCACACAGGGATAAACTCATCTTGGTCTATAGAGGACCACCTGTCCACACAGGACTAAACTCATCTCAATCTACACAGGACTGTCTGTCCACACAGGACTAAAGCTCATCTCGGTCTACACAGGACCGTCTGTCCACACAGGACTAAAGCTCATCTCAATATACACAGGACTGTTTGTCCACACGACTAAAGCTCATCTCGATCTACACAGGACCGTCTGTCCACATAGGACTAAAGCTCATCTCGGTCTACACAGGACCGTCTGTCCACACAGAACTAAAGCTCATCTCGATCTACACAGGATCGTCTGTCCACATAGGACTAAAGCTCATCTTGGTCTACACAGGACCGTTTGTCCACACAGGACTCATCATCACTCCCTCTCACTAAGGGAAGCATTCTCCAACACTCCAATCCGTTCACGGAAGTATACAAAATTCACTTTGGAAAGAGGCTTGGTGAGAATGTCGACAACCTGATCATCGATCGAAATATACTGGAGCTGAACTACTCCTCTCTGTATTGTCTCTAATATAGTGGTACTTGATCTCCACATGATTCGATCTGTCATGAGATCGGGATTCACTGAAAGCTTCACACAACTTTGATTATCACAGTGAATCACGGTTGACTCAAGTGTCTGACGGGAAATCTTGCACAGAGCTTCTAAAGCCATACTGCTTCCTAAGCTACAACACTCACTGCAATATATTCAACCTCCGCTGTGCTCAGTGCTACTGAGGTCTACTTCCTGCTACACCAAGGAATCACGACAGAACCCAAACTGAAGCAACACCTGGAGGTTCTCTTCCTATCCACATCACTTCATGCCCAATCAGAATATGAGTATCCATGCAATCTCATATCACTACTAGAAGCATATCTCAGTCCATATCCCACAGTGCCACGTAAGTACCTTAGCACATGCTTCACAACAACCTAATGTACCTGTCTCTATTGACAAACTAATTGAGAGCACTTACTGCAAAACAAATGTATGGTCTAGTGTTAACTAGATACACCAATGAACCGATCAACTGTCTGTACATAGTGGGATCTATCAGGTCTGACTCAGAAGCTGAGTCACTCAATTTCTTCAGGTTTTCCTCCATGGGTGTGGTCATGGACTTGCAGTCCATCATACCAAATCACCTCAACATATCGATGGTATACTTTGTTAGAAATAGTAAGTATCTTTAAATGTTATTTTATGTTTCCCCAAGACAAGTTGGCCCTGTCAGTTAGACAGGTCGGCCCAGTGGGTAAACTGCCCCAAAACAGTGGACAGTCTACCCCAAAAAATGGGCAGAACTACTCCAGTTAGGCCGGCCTAGTAAGGGAAAAAGTTACCTTTTGATGTGTATAAATAGAGAGTTCAACCTCTCATTTGGTGATTCACTCAAGACAAGTTCGCACTAGTCAAGAGAGGTTCACTACTGTAGCTAGGAGACTGATTTTTGGGGTTCTCCACTATTGGAGAAGTTTCTCTCTTATTTTCTTGGGTTTGCACTATTACTATTTGGATGTACATCATTCTCTATTGGAAGGTGTGAGCTCAGGGGAGACAAATAGCTTTGTCTATGATTGGGAGATGATTGTTCTTATCATCATGGTTAAATGAGCTCCACACTCATTTTGTTTCTGTGCTTTGCCATTCTTTTAGTGATCCTGGTTATGCTGCTATAAATGCTAGAGCATGGTTTCAGAGTAGTTCTAAAAGAAGCCATTGTCTAAAACTAGGGTTTCACATTTTAGGGCCTTCCCTTCTCAGTTTGCCTTGAAAAGAGCATTAGAAATTTCTCATTAGGGAACGCGCATCTTTTGGTGAAGGAAAATTCCAGTTCCGAGAAGTTTCATTTTTGACCTAATTCTGTAGTCGAGGTAGTTACTGTAGAAATTAGGGTTTCAAGTTTTGTGTTGTTCCCTCCACAAACTTGGCTCGACCCTACCTTCTCTCAACTCGCCTTGCTAGGGTGCATTTTCCTGCGGAGTCAGTTTTGCAAGATTCCAAACTTCGTTTTTGATCTAGCTCCTGCTAGGGTTTTTGATCCAGTCCTACAATCAAGATGATTGGAATGAAGGTTGAAGATCGACTTGATGGGGCTTCCAATTTCATTTCTTGGAAGTTTAGGTTTTTTCCCATATTAGAAGAAAATTATCTCTTGAAGTTCGTCAATGAGAAGGTCCTAGAACCCGAAGCAAAAGATGACAAGTCTCAATGGAGAAAAAATGATGCCAGAGCAAGAAGAATCTTGGTGGATTCAGTAAAGGTCTTCTAGTATGTTGAGGTGATGATATGAAAATCCAGTCTGCAATGATCTCCTAGCAAGAAACCAAAGAACAAAAAACTCTCATGGTTCCCACTAGGAGGCAATGGGAGCCCACCTACAAAAACAATAAAATATAAGTATTTAGATTTATTGCTCTTGTAGATTAGATCTGTTGGTTTTGAATATGTTTCCATAACAATTTGTATGCAGATCTATATTCCTAGGATTAGGAAGGATGTAGAGCAATTTGATCTAGTTCCTTTATTGATGAATAGTAGGCTCATATAGTATTTGTTATGTATATGATTGTTTGAATAACAATAACGCTACACAAGCTTTGTGAACCTATCTTGGATGATATCTCCTTCTAACATGCTTAGAGTAGCACACACTCTTGGTAGCATGTTCTAACGGAGATAGTAGACATCCAGATAGTTCCATATATATGTTGTGCCAAAGCATTAGCTAAGATGCCTACATATTTTTGAACGATTGTTATATGAATTGATTAAATTTGATTATGGTATGTTGCTAACCATCTGACGGGATTGGACTTGTAGGGAAAAGACCATATGATATGGCCTACAAGAAAAGTATGGTGAGACTTGTTCTGATGAATCCCGATGATGTTCAGATTAATCAAAGGAAAGAAGCTTCTAGGAGCATGACTCTCAACCTAGAAGGATGACTCCTAGACAAAGCAGTTAGATGGAAGTCATGCAAAAAGATGAGGACCTAACACATCCATCTATATTTGATACATGAACCACAGGCCCAGAGGATCCGATCTGAAGATCGAGGATGAGGAGTTGATAGATCCTAAGGGGACGAGATCATCTCCCCCTCTAGTAGTTAAGAAGGAGTTATCCCTTGAGATGAGAATCTTGGCCTATTGGTGATGTGTTAAGATCTTCCTAGGAAAAGGAAGATCACAGTTGAGATCCTGAGCAGATCCAACATGATGACTATGAGTACCTGACTAGAATGATAGCGTTGCTGGTAGATTCAGACTAACAGTTGAGAGGATCCTTGATGTACCTGGTCGTCACCAGGATGGATACTTACATTTTAGTAAGCAACTGTGCTCCTCTGCTCCGTGAAAGTTGGTGCTCAGATTGACACCTAAAGTGAGAGGGAGCGGGACACTCTATGGATAGCAAGAGAGAGGGAGCGAGACAATCTAGCACAGAGGGAGTTGATTATGGAAGAGGCACAATGAGATTTTCCTGAGTCAATGAAAATACACCATTGACATACTGAAGAGATTCAGAATGTTGGACTGTATGTGCATGACCACACTGATGGATGCGGATCTGAAGAAGCTAAGAGACTTTGCTTCTGATTCAGATTTGATTGATCCCACTATGTATCGCTAGCCGATTGGATCTTTGATGTACCTGACATATACCAGAGTAGATATATGTTTTGCAGTAAATGCCCTCAACCAATGCATGTGTGAGCCGAGACAAATTCACTGGGTTGCTGCAAAACATGTGCTAAGGTACTTGCATGGCACTGTGGGATATGGCCTGAGATATGCTTCAGAATGTGACTTGAGATTGCAGGGATTTTCAGACTCAGATTGGGCCAGATGTGTTGTAGATAGGAAGAGTACTTTCGGATGTTGCTTAAGCTTGGGTTCTGCAGTGATTTCCTGGTTTAGCAGGAAACATACCTTACTAGCACTCAGTACTGCAGAGGCCGAGTATATGCCTGCTAGTACAACAACTCGAGAAGTTGTATGGATTCAGAAACTCCTTGCGGGATTGTTTGGACAGATTCTAGTGCCAACTGTGATTCACTGTGATAACCATAGCTATGTGCAAATGTCAGTGAATCCCGTATTCCATGACAAGTCAAAGCATACAGAGATTCAATATCACTACATTTGTGATATGGTGCAGAAAGGTGCGGTCGAGTTACAGTATGTTTCGACAGATGACCAGACTGTAGATGTTCTCACCAGGCCTCTTCCCAGGATAAAGTTTGAATACTTTCGTGGAAAACTTGGAAGAGAATGTGTCCCTCCATGAGAGGGTAAGATGAAATGGAAATTTTTACCTTGCTTTCCATTTCATCTTTCCCAGGTACCTCTACTCGTTCAGGTTCTCAACTAGGTATGGGAGGATCCCGTCGGTAGATGAGACAGACAAGTAGTAAATGGTCGAGTAAAGTTTGGTTCCACCCTGGTACCTCTACTCGTCCAGGTTCTCAACCAGGTATGGGAGGATCCCATCGACAGATGAGACAGACAGGTAGTAGATGGTCGGGTGAAGTTTGGTTCCACCCAGGTACCTTTGCTCGTCTAGGTTCTCAGCCAGGTATGGGAGGATCCCATCAGCAGATGAGACAAATAGGTAGTAGATGGTCGTGTGAAGCTGGCACAGGTACCTCTACTCATTCAGGTTCTCAGCCAGGTATGGGAGGATCCCATCGGCAGATCAAACTAACAGGTAGTAGATGGTCGTGCACCTCTGCTTGTCCAGGTTCTCAGCCAGGTATGGGAGGATCCCATCGGCAGATCAAACTAACAGGTAGTAGATGGTCGTGCACCTCTGCTTGTCCAGGTTCTCAGCCAGGTATGGGAGGATCCCATTGGCAGATGAGACAGACAGGTAATAGATGGTCGTGTGAAGTTTGTTTCTACACATGTACCTATGCTCGTCTAGGATCTCAGCCAGGAATGGGTGGATCCCATCGATAATAGAGACAGACAAGTAGCAAATGGTCATGTATGAGAGACCTTTTAGACATCCAGATAGGATGGAGAGGCCACTGCATTCTCTGGACCACTCTAGAATGGAGTGAGGAGATCTCTTGAACATCCAGATAGGAGGGAGAGGTCACTGCATTCTCCAGATCACTGTAGGATAGAGTGAGGAGATCTCTCGGACATCCATATAGGATGGAGAGGCCATTGCATTCTCCGAATCACTCTAGGATAGAGTGAGGAGATCTCTCTGACATCCTGATAGAATGGAGAGGCCAGCGCACACTCCCAGAGACTCAGTGGAGTGGGGAGATCTCTCGACATCATAGGACATGATGGAGAGATTTAGTGCATTCTCCAGATCACTCTGAAAAGAGTGAGGAGATCTCTCAGACATCCTGGGACGGGATGAAGAAGCTGGTGCACACTGACGCACACTGGTACTCTTGACTCACCGAAGGACTAGTTGAGTTGGTGCATATTTCCCCAAGGACTGGGTTGAGCTAAGGCACATTGTCCTTGTGCATGTTCCCTGAAGGACTGGGTTGAGATGAGGCACATTGTATTGAATCTCCGATGGACTCTGTAGAGTCATGGAGCTAGTGCATGTTCTCAGATGGATTGGATTGAGCTAATGCACGAAGATTGACTTGTTGACACTCCTCGACGGACTGAGATTGTGTTGGAAGACCTTCCTTATGATATAGAGAGGTTAGATATAACCGTGATGTACAGATGATATCCAGATGTGTTCTAGTATGATAATACTGATGATGCCTCCCTGGCTAAGAGGGAGTGTTGTAGTAGCTGCATGAGGCATCACCTCATAGGTCGACCCAAGAAAGAATAAAATTAGAATACTTTCCTTGTTGAGAAGGAGTGTTGGAAATAGTGCAACTTTAGAAGCTATTCTTATTATATTATTGTTGGACCTCCTATGGGAGAAGATATTGATGTATTTGATCGTTTAAACCCTTGAAAGAATTAATGTAAACATTGGGGTGAAAAACACACAAAGAAAAGTATCATTAAATGTTATTTTATCTTTTCCCAAGACAAGTTGGCCCTGTTAGTTAGACATATCAACCTAGTGGGTAAACTACCCCAAAAGAGTGGGCAGTCTACCCCAGAAAATGGGCAGAACTTCCCCAGTAAGGGCAAGTCAGGTCGGCCCAGTAAGGGAAAAGTTACCTTTTGATGTGTATAAATAGAGAGTTCGACCTCTCATTTGGTGATTCACTCAAGACAAGTTTGCACTGGTCAAGAGAGGTTTGCTACTGCAGCTAGGAGACTGATTTTTGGGGTTCTCCACTATTGGAGAAGTTTCTCTCTTATTTTTCTTGGGTTTGCGCTACTACTATCTGGATGTACATCATTCTCTATTGGAAGGTGTGAGCTCGGGGGAGACAAATAACTTTGTCTATGTTTGGGAGATGATTGTTCTTATCATCATGGTTAAACGAGCTCCACACTCATTTTGTTTCTGTGCTTTGCCATTCTTTTAGTGATCCTAGTTATGCTGCTATAAATTCTAACATACTTACCTTGACTTAGGAAGATCTAATCGTGTCTCTACCACACCTCTAAACCCAAGTTGTGCATCAGACCAAGGTCCTTCATCTCGAACTCAGAGGCTAGCATCTTCTTGCACCACACGATAAGCTTCTTATCTCTAGTGAGAAACAAGTCATCAACATACAGTACTAGTATCAATGGTCTACCATCGTCAACCATGTAGTAAAGGTTGGAATCCGCCTCACTCTTGGTGAATCCCAAGCTCACCAAGTATCCATCAATTCTGGCATACCATGCATGTGGTGCTTGCTTGAGTCCATACAGGGCCTTCTTCAATCTGCACACATGGAATTCCTTCCCATGAATCACGAAACCCTTTGGCTGCTCAATGTAGACTTCTTCCTCAATCACACCGTTGAGAAAGGCAATTTTCACATCCAAATGATGTAACTTCCATCCCATAGCTGAAGCCAGATCTATGATTGACTTGATGGTTGTGTATCTTGCAACCGGAGCAAACGTCTTGTCATAATCGACTCCCTCTTTTTGAGAGAATCCTCTAGCCACAAATCTTGTTTTGTGCTTCTCAATGCTCCCATATGCTGTATGCTTAATCTTGTAGATCCACTTGGAAGTCACCACTGACTTCCCTTTAGGTCTCGGCACTTACCACTCATCATTCTTCATGATGGATTGATATTCTTCCATCATGGCATCTTTCCATACCTGTTAGTTGGAAACCTTGTCATAGCTGGAAGGCTCAAAATCAATGATGTGGGACATCAGTGCTACTTATCTTGAAAATATATGAGGCCTCTTGCTCTCCTTGAAGGTACCCGGGGGAGCTGCATACTTCTCTGCCCAAACAGGCCTCTTCCTGCCTACAGCGATATCTCTAGGAACATCTGTCGGCTCTATTGAATCAACATGATCAATCGGATCTATAGGATCGATTGGAGCCACGAGCTCCATCTGAACTACTAAAGAGGGAGAGGGAGATGCCACCATCTTGTTTGGAGCTTCTTTCTCCTCACTGTCCATGGATGATCCTCTAGCCCTTCTGTAGGAAACCTACTCTTCGAAGGAGACATCCTTGCTGATCTCAATCTATCTCTGACCTAGGATGTAGATTATGTATGCCTTAGAGGACTCACTGCACCCAACAAATGTACCCTTATTTCCTGAAGTTTCTAGCTTTGTTCTCTTTTCCTTGAGTACATGAATGCATACTGGACATCCAAAGATTCACAAGTGGCCAACTTCTGGCTTCACACCTGTGAAGGCCTGTTTTGGAGTCATGTTCCTCAATATCTTACGAGGACCTTTATTCTAGACGTATACTGTGGTACTTGAGGCTTCTGCCCATAGGAACATAGGTAGGTTTTGATCATGAATCATGGACTTGACTGCCTCAATTATCGACCTATTCTTCCTTTTTTGCAACCACATTTTGTTGAGGGTTGTAAGGGACAATATACTCCCTCTTGGTTCCTGCTTCCCTACAGAAATCACTGAACTATGAGGAGGTGTTCTCTCCTCCATTATCTGACCTTAGAACCTTTATCCTTTTCCCGGATAGGTTCTCAACTCGTGCTTTGAATTCTTTGAACTTGTTCGGATTCCTTGGACTTCAAGAAGTAAATCCATGTCTTTCGGGAGTAGTCATTGATGAAGGTCACATAATACCAAAATCCTCCCAAAGAAGCAACTTACATTTGGACGTAGTGTCACTGTTTGGAAAAGATCCCTTGGCATTCTTGCCAAGTGCACATCCTTTGCAAATGCCATCATGCTCAACTTGGAGTTCGAGAAGACTTGTAACCCTCTTCCTTAGAGGAGGAAGAGATCTATAGTGTAGGTGGGAAAGTCTTCTATGCCATAGCTTACTCAAACTGATAGAGTCATGAACTAGAGCTTGTACTTGCCGTATCGTCAATCTGTATAAGCTATCTTCACGAACACCAATCACATGAGCTGAGTCAATAATGGAGTTATTGTGCCATGCAAGAACCTTTCCATCTGAGAATGAAACTTTGTAACCCTTGTCTTCTAGAGCAAAAATGGAGACAAGGTTCCTTTTCATTCTTTGTACATAGAGTACTTCTCCCAAATGTAGGGAATCACCGGAATCTAACTAGAAGGAAGTGGCCCTAGTTCTTTTCACAGTGTATTTGGAATCTTCTCCAAGTACAACTCTTAGATGTGATTCTTTCTCATCTAGATTTGAGAGAAACTCCTTATAACTTGTCATATGCTTAGGGGCACCACTATCTAATAACCAAGTATGATTACTCGTAGGAACAGTACCTGAGAGAGCTGACATGAAGAAGAATTCTTTTGCATTCCTTGATTTCTTTGGTGGAGTATCTTCATCAACATCAGCTGTAGAGGCATGTTCCTTTCTCGTCTTTGATTTACATTGACTTTTATGGTGGCCAATCTTTCTGCAATTGAAGCATCTTATGTGAGAGAGATCCTTCTTCTTTTGTTTAGGAATTGGACTTGATATTCCACCTTTGTCATTTCTACCAAAGGTCTTCTTTCCTCTTTTCTTGATGTGTGTAGTAAGAGCTTGATTTTCTTCATGAGAGGCACGAGCATTGCCTCTAGACATAGGTATGGTTTCTTCTTGTGTACAATCTTCCCATAATCGTTCAAAATTGGGTAGCTTGGATCTTGCACTTACGCTTTGAATGAATGGTTCCCAAAATTGAGGGAGGCCATTCAGAGTCAACATGACTAGTTTTATATCTTCAATAATCTCTCCAATAGTGCCCAATTGATCCTTGATCTCCGAGATCTTCATGAAATAGGATGCAATAGAATTTGATCTAGTCATCTTGACACTTGAGAGTTGTTGTCTCAAGGCAAGAGCCCTATTGCCATTTGTGGTTTCAAACAACAACTTCAAGGTATCAAACATGGCTTTAGCGATATTCTTTTGAGAAATTTGAGGAATCAAATGATCCATGACTGAATCTATTAGGATTCTTCTTGTCTTGGCATCACTCTTCTTCCATTGAGCCATTCTTGCTTCTTCTTCTAGTTCTGGTACTCCTACAACAAAGTTTAGAAGGTCATTTTCTTCTAGAGCAATGAGCACTCTAGACTTCCATGAATGAAAGTTTGAAGCTCCATCAAGCCTATCTTCAACCTTGATGCTTGTCATCTTGACTGAGAAGGAAGACTGCAAGCTGGTTCAAAAACCCTAGCAAGAGCTAGGTCAAAATTGAACTTTGGATTTTGAGGAAACTACTTCTATAGATGAATGCTCCCTCCCAAGGCAAGTTGAATGAACCACCTTTTCTTTTGGATTTGTGGTTAGAACAATCCAAAATTGCAAACCCTAATTCTTGACACCGACAATAATTAGGTCAAAAATTGAAACTTCTCATAATGAAAATCTGCTTGCACAGGAAGATGTGTCTTCCTAGGGCGAGCTCAATAATGTTGAGGGCGAGTCTAATCCGTGGATGGAAGATGTGGAAACAAGAAACCCTAGTTTCCAGCAGTAGTCTCTATCAGCACCGCTCTGATACCATGTTAAATTTTCAATTATAGCAGTATAATTTTCATCTCTTTCAACTTAAAAACAAATATAGGATTAGTGAAAGATGACTATGCATAAAAACAAAATAGAGACACAATAGTTTACCCTGGGAAAACCCAAACTCAGGAAAAACCCAGTAAACCTTTCTTACTCAGAGATTTAGTACATAATACAAGTACATCAAAGATAAGAGTGATGAAAATCATAGAGAGAAAAGATGACAAAGAAGAAGCCCTGGAAAATTGTCTTCTACAACCAGAAATCGAACTTATCCTTGTTTGAGCAAACTTGCTTGAGATGATGCAAATGAGGAGGGAGACCCCTCTATTTATACATGACTTTGAAGTGACTTTTCCAGCTGGGGCCAACTTGTCTCTTTTACTGGGCTGACTTCTCTTTTGCAATAATAAAAATACATTTTATTTAATTCTTTCTTTTGTAGGTCAGCTTTAGTTAGTGAGGATACATCACGTAGCTACAACAACAACACTCCCACCATCTGACACCACCAAGATGATCACCTCCTCCTTCCCGATGCTTACAGCAAGAGGTATCAAGAGGTATGTAGAGAGCAGTTCCACTTCCACCTTAGCTTGCAGATCTCTGAGATCTTTAACTTCTTTCATTCATAGTAGATACCCTCCTTGCCACTCATCTAGATCTCAAGAAAGAGTGCTCTCTTCTAGGGAACATGTTGTACCCAAATAATCCAGTACTTCCAAATCTTACAGATCATCTAGATATTCCTCCATTAGGGGTTTCTTGACTTCAGCGGCTCAGCCTCAAATGGTAGGAAAGATCCACCTACTACTAGTACAGTTTCAGAGGTTGTTACAACTTCTCCTCATCCTCCTTACCAACAGCTGATGGCTCCTTTAGACGTTGATCACTTTTTCTAAGCACCTCCTGTTGAGACATTTCTCTCGGTTCTTGAGTTCTTGAAAGGGACCCTTTCTTCTCTGGGATTCTTAGCTTTGTAGCTTTTTATTTCTTAGACAATCGTCTTTAGATTATGTCTTTAACGTTCAGAGGTTAAATATGCTTTTATAGGAGCTGCACTAAGACTCCTATAAGCAGCCCTTCTGATGTACCTAGCAACCCCTTTGCCCTATTTATGATCACTAGTTGGACAATAATAAAATTATCTTATCTTGCCCAATTTGTCCAAATCCGTGTTTAAATTCTTGTGCATTATCATCAGCTGTCATTTGCCCAATTAACTGACTTTGTGGAATTTTTTGAGAACTTGTGTCCATTAAACTACCTCCCGTTTTATACTTTGACATAGATCCTAATTTTCTTTTCAGGAGCCATGTGGCTTTCATATATGGTTTTAATATTTATAGCTTATTGCCTATCCTTGTTGAAGTATGAAACTAAAATAGTATTTAACTAAAATGTGAACAAGAACCCTTTTTTAAAGGAAAAATAAAAACTATGTAGTGATGTGTTCCATTGGTAGTCTTCAGTTTTGGTTATCATATGGTTGAGTTCAAATGGAAGGATTCCATCACCTCGAATAAAATGGATAAACAATCTAGTGTAATTTATTTGAAATAAATACAGTACTCTCTTTCCCAAGAGTTCTTTATATTTTTTGTTTGAAGTGTTTACTTCTCATGCTGCTATTATTTTTGGCTTAACAGAGTGGTATGAAGGAACTGTAACTGAATACTTGGTTGCCACATTTGGAGACTACTTTACTGATGTGAAGTTGTAAGTCATTTTTTCTCTTTCAAGTTAATTACTTGGGAAATTGTAGAACTTTTAGTTTTGGATTGTTATTTCTCGACATCTTTTTGGTTGCCAAGTAGATACTGTTTAAAGTTCTATAATGATATGGTATTCTGAATCACTTTAGAACTTCTTTAACTATTAAGAGTGTAGAAAGCATGTTAGTGAATTTGACCGTATACAACCTGTCCAGTTAATTTAGATGCAGTTCTTGGAAACACTATAATAGCTTGGCCTTTAAAAGTTTGATTTTAGATTCCTTTTTTCTATTATTATTTTGATGTTTTAGAATGTTGTGTATAGTGTGTAGTATTATGTTTGATTATAGTAGTAAGCATTTGAATGAATGGTGTCAAATTTAATTTACATTTTGCTCTCAATCCCTAGCTTTTGTTAACTCTTATAGTCTATTCTAATGGCAAGAGATAAAAAAAAATCCAAAGGTAGGTCCACCGTTCAGTTTCAACTTTCATCCAAGTAGTTTCATTCTCATCAAGCTGTCCTTGTAATAGAAATGAAGTCGGAATTACTGAAACTCTCCCCCCTGCCTCTTTATGTGGTGTACTTAGCGTGTCAAGACTCAAGACATATCAACAACCAAAAAATATGAATGCGGTCAAAACATTGACTCTGGGTTTAGAAACAAGAAATAGCTTTTTTTTATAGTTGCTTAAGCACATGGGTTTTATAATCAAGCATTGTACCAAGTATTGGAGTCTTAAGCAATGCACTGTGTTGTTGCTTAGGAACAATGGTGGGATCACTAGGAGTCCACCTTACATGTCTTTTTAGTACATTACATACATTAAGTGGCAATACATCAAGTTACTTTTGCTAATGAGCCCCCCTTGGAGGAGATTGATAGATGGGCCCACATGAGATGCCATGAGAGAAATCTCGGGTATTGTCCGGAATATGATTTTACTAGGGCCCAAGTTGCCACTTTTTCCAAAATGCTGTTATTTCTTCACTTGATTAATTCACTGCTTTCCTTAGGAATTTTTTAAATCAGACATTAGGAAAGTCAATTAATAATTCAAGTTAATTCCAATATCGGTGACTTAATGCTCAAAATGACTCAATTTTTCCTTATATGGATCCTTGATGTCTTGACATGATGTACAAATCAAATACATGTCATAAACCAATATGAAATCTTTAATAAGTAGCTCTTCCAAATAATTAATCTTCAATCTTAGGCTTTTTAATAATTGACTTAGGAAAAATTCCATAATAAATCCTATTAATCAAAATCAGTTGAAAATAACATTTGGAGGGGTCCAATTGGCCTCCAATGGTTGTAGCATGATGAAATATGAATCATGAAGCTCTCATACTAATGGTTGGCAACTTGGTCCTGTTGACCAAGTAAAAAAGTCAACATTGGTCAAACTTTTCTAATGAAGTCCAATGGTGCAAGGACTCATCCAAAGCCTAGCTTGAGGAAGAAAAATCACTTGCAATAGTTATTATTGACAAATAACTAGAGCAACAAATCATACTTTACACAAGTAATACAATTGAATCCTTGCATAGTCTCCTCATAGGAAAAATGCATAACACAACATATAGCATGAAGTAGTTGTTTTATATGCATGCCACCACGTAGTTTACCATCAAGAACATTGCATAGATCACCCTTCTCTTGTGTGAAGTGAATGGTGAAAATCCAAGGCTAGTCAAAGTGAAGGATTGGTCATGGGAGACTTGAGTAGCTCAGGTGAAAGGGGAAAACAGGACTTTGTGACATTCATTAGTCAAGCGAACACTAGGGAAACAGGTGTCTCAGAAATGGATAGGATAATGTGCTAGAAGATGATACACCTTTGACTTTAGCAAGCCCCCCTTTATTTGTTATTTGCATATATATATATTTTTTTTCAATTTTACTTTTTCTTTTAGATTATTTTTCTCTTTTGTATTTTTCTTTCATTTCTTTTGATTTTCTTTCTTTTGCTCTTTTCTCTTTTCTTATCCTTTAGTTGGTTAAGGATTGAAAGGTACTGGCCCTGGATGCGTTTTGGGCACCGGTGATGACATGGCCTTAACTCGGGTGCTAGCAATCGTCCATTGGCCCGATGGAGTTGCCACAATAATGCTTGTCTAGAGAAAACATGCTTAACCTCTTAATTCAAGGAGTACCTACCCCTCCAGCCACCAACCAATTTCAAAGATAGGGGAACTTGTTTCAAGACTAGGTAGCACACTTTTGGAAACTAGCCAACCTTAGCTCACACCCAGTCTGCATGGATTTACAAGTAGAAAGGGATACAAGGTCAGATGGTGGTAATCCCAGGTTCAGACGCAAACATCAAGAGTAACTAACCAGAGAAGCATACGACTTTGGAAGACCAATTCTCCTAGGAAATTAGAGCTAGACCACAAGGATTTACAAGTAGTATGGCATAAGGCTTCGAAGAACTCTGTCACACACATCAAAGCTGAGACACTGAGGATAGCATGGAGGCCATCCTAGTGAAGAGGTCATAGAGGGGAAGGTCCTGAGTCACTTTGTCAAATCGAGACCAATGGGTCTGTAACATAAAAGGTGGCATGGGTGGAGGATGGTGAGGCCAAAAGATGGAACCAAGAGAAAAGGGTGTGATCCATGCATTAATCAAGAGGTCCTGCAAGCTAATGGTATGTGCATAAAACATAAACTACTTCTATATACTATACTATGCACAAATCCTACTCACCATGTTCATCAAACACTTACAAGTGTAAAATAGAATTACAAGCATCTAGTACATCAACCAATAAAAAACTATATAATCTATAAGATATCCTCTAGGCATGCATCTGATACAAAAACTAAAATGGCAAGGATCCATCATAAGGCAATATATGGCAACTGATACCCAATTCTCATAAATCTCATAGGCAACACTACTCTGGTACACTACCCTACTCAATACAAAATTGATCCAGCTCTTCTCTACTCTACAAAAATGAGGGTATAAGGGGTGGCATGGGTGGAGGATGGTAAGGCCAAAAGATGGAACCAAGAGAAAATGGTGTGATCCATGCATTAATTAGGAGGTCCTACAAGCTAATGGTATGTGGATAAAACATAAACTACTTCTATACACTATACTATGCACAAATCCTACTCACCATGTTCATCAAACACTGACAAGTGTAAAATAGAATTTACAAGCATCTAGTACATCAACCAATAAAAACTATATAATCTATAAGATATCCTCTAGGCACGAATCTGATATAAAAACTAAAATGGCAAGGATCCATCATAAGGCAATATATGGCAACTGATACCCTCATAAATCTCATAGGCAACACTACTCTGGTACACTACCCTACTCAATACAAAACTTATCTAGCTCTGCTCTACTCTACAAAAATGAGGGTATAGCACCCCATACATTTGCTAGTATAAGAATTGGAAAGTTGGAGTTTTCTTCTCCTTGGAGTTTATTAGATATATTCTTCTTGGAGCATATGTGAAGTGTAAGGGTATTAACACTCTTTTATGTGAGGCTTTCATGAGTTAATATTGTTGTTCTTGTGAGTTTTAATGCTTGTGGATGAATGATTATGGTTTTCAAGACAAGTTGAAGAGCAAACCTTTGCTACTCCTTGAGTGGATTAGGTGTGTAGATTCTTCTCATTTCTTAGTTCCCTTAATATCATTAAGGATGTAAAATTAGCATGAAATTGTGAAATTCTTGCATAGTTTATCTCCTAATGAAATATTATCTTGAACCATAACCTGAAAGTTGACATCATTTGCTCTTTCCTCCAGAAATTTTATGTGATAATTTTTAGCTATTTATGGTTAATTTGATTGGTTAAATGTTGCCTTAATACATATGATCAACCTTCTTGGATTAACATCTTGACTTCATTTTCCTTTTTGGTATAGGCACTAATCTCTTGATTCTTCCATCATTTTCATATTCTATACTACAATTATTTTGTTAAGGCATACTCTCCAAGTATCACCTTGATCCTCAAATGCCATAGTTTTAGCAATCTTATGTAGGGACACCTTTTGAGAGTTGGAGGAGAGCCAACTTAAATTTGGAGAGGGTGTTATTGACGTGATGGTGGATAGCCCCTCTTAGTTATCCTTGGATTAGCATTTTTCTTTTGGGCTTTAATTTCACATGCTAATTTGGGAGGTTACATTTTGGTCCTCTGTTGTAGGAAACACCACCCAGAGGGACGTACCAATACGCGAAATGTGGAAACTGGTACTAAACGTCACAGAAATGTTGCTGGTCGTACTGTACATGTAATGTCCCCATTCAAATAAATGCATAGTAAGACAATCCCATCAATCCTACTAGTTTCCTAGGTTGGATGGGCACATGTGGGATGGTAATAAGGAAACTAATAAATGATATTTAGACATTAGAAGGGTTCAAGCATTTAATAAATATGATGAATAAATAAATTCAAGAGAAATTCTAGGTGGCAAGTGGTTTTGGAGACATATGGAGGTGGTGGGACCCACACTAGCTTGATTTTTCAATGACACATGGCAGCTCTCTCTTGCCAATTCGAATTCATGGGAAGGTGAACACTCTTGGGTGAGTTGGTAAGTCATAACACATGGCATTGAGCATATTAGGTCGAAATGGGAAGGAATAGTAACCTGCATGGGAGAGGAAGAGTCAAATTGGAGACTAGTGGACACATGGGCTAGATTCCCTAGTTTTATGACAACAATAATGAAGCATCTATGACATTTTATGACAAAATTCAGACCTGACTTCTTACACCTGACCATTATGACATGTCAGCCCCAAAAATAGGCTCAAGAAGGCGCTCATGGAGTTGGAGGAATCTAAAGAGACTCAAATTCGAATTTGGGAGAAGATGGAAGGTTGGAACTAGGAGACAAGTGGCAAATGAGGAATATTTTCTAAATGGAAAATTATTGAATCTATTGAGAGGATTTCGACCCCTTGAAGGCTAATGTTGGTTATAAAATGTAGAAATCAAGTATGAGAATGGCTTTTGATGATTTGAGAAAAATTGCATTTGTGAAGAGAGAGCTAGTGGATGACTAGTTTCTTGCCTTAGCCAATTTCGAGGGTGAAAGATTCCCATCCAAGTTGGTGTTTGGAGAGGCCACTCAGGTCTTTCATGGTGCTTTAATGGAGTTTGTATTTGCAGGTAGCAGCTACAGGAAGTTTCATGGTTTGGTTTAGTGCAGCACTTTCTCTCCACCGTTTCCAGTTTTGAAGGCATATTCGTGCTCCTTGAGGGAGGGCGTTTTTGGTGAGCACTTGTGCTTCTTGAGAGAGCTTCTCATTACATATTTATGATTGTAATAGCTTCATATGCTCTGTTATTCATATTCAGAAAGTCTCAGGTCGAAATACCCACTGGTTGTATGCAAAACTATTGATTAATGAGCAAACAATGTCCATTTCCCCAATGCATTGATGTATGACACTATAATGTTGATTATTTCGAATGGATGGATGATTCTCTGATATATTTGTGATAAATATACTGCCATGGATGTCTTCTACAAGTTTCATGTACTGTACTTGAGCATTTCAAGCATTTTTACTCAGTTTAGTTGTATTGGGAGGTGAAATAGTGCCATTTCCCCAAGGGTCGAATTGGGGGTTTTTGCTGTTGAATGTGAGAGAGTTAGAACAGTATTAAAAATAAATTAATGGTGCATATGAGACCTTAATAACATACTTAACACATTATATACCTCTGTTCATAAATTTGTGGGAGTTTGGAGGCATTTGGAAGGCCATTTGCAGTGTTACCCGAGGGGGATTTGATGCACAAATTATTAGTCAAAATTACATATATTGATCAGAATACAAATCAAGTTTGCAGAAGTATTTGGAGGGCCATAAAACATCCCTGAACCTTATATTCAAGTCTAAATACCATTCATACACTCCTACAGAAGATTTGGGAGCATTTGGGTTGATTTGGAGGTCAAAACAGTAAAACTAGTCAAAGGTCGAAATTGGGAAAAAAAGTGGAAAATTGGGCATTTTAATAAAATTTGAAAAAAGGATATTACAAGTGGTATCAGAGCATGGTCTTGGCACCTGATGGTATTAACAAGAAGCCAAACAAATAAAACACCACCCTTTGAATCAGTAGTTGAAGAAGTTTTGGTTGAAGAAGAGATAGTAGCAGAAAAAGAGTTTTTTTCTAAAACAATGGGTAGAGAGGAGGAGGAAAAATTAAGACATAAGGAGGAATTTATTGAAGCCTTAAAACCATGTTTTGAAGGACTTACCATGGTTATGCTAGATATGAATAAACAAATGATGAAAGGTTTCGAATTGTTGGGTAGCCAACTTTCAGGCAAAGGGATGATAGGAGATAATAGTGGTTCACACTCAGGGGAAAAGATGAAAGGGAATGAGCATATTTTCTCAAGTACAGGACCTCATAATAGACCTGATGAATTTCAAAGCACACAAAGGCATACTGCACCTAGATTTCTCACACCCAAAGAAGAGCCCAATCTTGAATTGGATTACAAGAAACTAGTAAATGATTGGAATGATTTGAATGAAGAGTGTAAAAGAGGTGTACCACTCAGTGACTACATTGATGCTATGCAAAAGATTAAAATGAAGGGAGACAATAGGAGTCCATTCCATAGCAAAGAATTGAATAGTGCTATTGGAAAAATGTCACTTCCTACTTTTGATGGTTCTTCTCAAAATTCTGCTAACACTTGGGTGCAAAAATTGGATGTATATTTTCAGCTGAATCCTATGTTGGAAAATGATGCATTAAAAATGGCCATTTTGCATTTGGAAGGAGATGCCAATGAATGGTGGTTTCATGGGCTGAAAACCTTGGGTCATAATCAAGTTAAAACATATGGAGAATTTGTTGACAGGGTACTAGAAAGATTTGAACAAAAAGATCCAGAATTGCCTTTCAAAGAACTAGCTCAATTGAAGCAAACTGGGTCCCCTACCGAATATATGTTGGACTTTCAAAAATTATCAGTCAAGGTGGCTGATGTATCTATGGGAAGATTAGTATTGTTGTTCACTGAAGGTTTGGCTGAACCCTTAAGAGGTTTGGTCAAATCCCACAAGCCAACTACATTAAAAGATGCAATGAGCTTGACTAGGGATCTCCAAAATGTGCTTCCTAGAACGAGATTTCCTCCTAAGCCTAGCTATAAATTTGAAAAGAAACCTTGGCAAAGGGATGGATATGATAAGAAACCTTGGCAAAGAGAGTCATTTGAGAGGAATAAAAAAGAGGGACTAAACAGGGATGAACTTAGAAAAAAGAAACTATGCTTCACATGCTTCCAACCATGGACACCGGGGCACAAATGTACCAAAGGAAAGGCTCAATACATAGAAGTATTTTCTGATAATGAGGGGTATGATGGGGGCATGGATGAAGATGGACATATTTCAGATCAAGAAGAGGCATATGAGACAGCAGTAGAAGAGGAAAGACAAGAAGAAAATCAGCCTTCACCGGACAAAGCAAGAATGGCAGTGCTTTCAGCAGTACCTCGCTATCATACTATCCGATGCAAAGGTGTGGTACAAGGACAAAGAACTTCAGTTTTGGTAGATGGAGGAGCCACTCATAACTTCATTGATGCAGAGATGGTAGAGAAAAGAAAGATACCTATTGAACCATTTGATGGCTTCACAGTTGTCATTCCCGGTCACAACACAATGCAATGCAAAACATGGGTTCCAAAGCTGCAAGTCACCGTAGGTAACTATACTTTTGTTGATAGTTTTTATGTGGTTGATGTTGCTGATACTAATGTGGTTTTGGGAGTGCAATGGTTGTATTCAATAGGAGAGCATACAGTAAATTATCAAATTCCCGAAATGAAATTCCAAGATTCAAAAGGAGTACAAAGAGTTGTGAGAGGGCAACACACTTATCCAAATCAAGTAGTGACTTGCAATAGCATGAGATCTATATTGAGGCATGGGGATATAGAATGGGCTGCTGAATGTCATATTACATCTCCCAAGCCAACTATAAATATTGTCAAACACCCAAAGGAGATAGAGAAACTTTTGCAAAAATATGAAAAGGTTTTTAGAGACCTTCCACATGGTAGGCCACCAGATAGGGGGGTTGAGCACAGTATTGTTTTGGAGGAGGGTACTTCACCCATTCAGATACCACCTTATAGACATCCTAAAAGGTTTAGAGATGAGATTGAAAAAGCTATCCAAGAACTCCTAGAGTTGGGGCTCATTAGACCAAGCTCTAGCCCTTATGCTTCTTCAGTAGTGCTAGTGAAGAAAAAAGATGGAACATTGAGAATGTGCATAGATTTTAGAGCCTTGAACAAAAAGACTATCAAGAATAGGTATCCTATTCCTAGGATTGATGAGCTCATGGATGAGCTACATGGGGCCAAATACTTCTCAAAAATTGACCTTAGATCAGGGTATCACCAAATTCGAATGAAAGATGAAGATGTGCAAAAGACCGCTTTTCGATGTCATTTTGGCCACTTTGAATTTCTTGTCATGCCTTTTGGGTTAACTAATGCTCCAGCCACCTTTCAAGCATGTATGAATAGAATATTTTGCAAGCAACTAAGAAGGTTTGTTTTGGTTTTCTTTGATGATATTCTCATTTACAGTAAAACATGGGAAGAGCATTTGCAACAGTTAGAGATTGTGTTGAAAATCTTGCAAGAAGAGTCCTTATTTGCTAAATTATCAAAATGTGAGTTTGGGATGAAAGAACTACTGTATCTTGGGCACATTATTGGGCAAGGAGTGAAGGTACACATGGAAAAAATCAGGGCTATCTTGGAATGGCCATCACCAAAAAATATTACCGAATTGAGAGGCTTTATTGGCATATGCACCTACTACAAAAAATTTGTGAAAGGGTTCTCCAAGTTGACTTCTCCACTCACTGATTTGACTAAGAAGGATGCTTTCAAGTGGGATGAAGAGGCTGAAAAAACATTCCAAAAAATGAAAGAGGTAATGAGTAGTTGTCCCATACTTGCACTTCCTGATTTTACTAAACCTTTTGTTGTGGAATGTGATGCTTCAGGTGGAGGAATAGGGGCTGTCCTAAAGCAAGGCCAACACCCCATAGCCTTTGAGAGCAGAAAGTTGCAGCCTCATGAAAAACTTTACTCCATCTATGATAAAGAAATGCTAGCCATTATGCATGCATTGGCCAAATTCAGACAATACTTGGTGGGCAGCAAGTTTGTGGTGAAAACTGACCATAATAGTCTAAGACACTTTCTCACCCAAAAATATCTAAATGAAAGGCAACAAAAGTGGGTAAGCAAGATTCAAGCTTATGATTTTGATATTGATTTTGATTTTGCAAGAAGCACATGATTCCCCACTAGTGGGCCATCCGGGGATCTTCAAAACTTATAGACAGTTGAGGCAAAGATTTTTTTGGAAGGGGCTGAAGGAAGATGTTCAGAAGTATGTGAATGAATGTAAAGCATGTCAACAAAACAAATCAGAACTTACATGTCCAGCCGGCCTATTACAACCATTGCCCATTCCGGAGCAAAAATGGGACAGTATTTCCATGGATTTCATCACCGGATTGCCTAAATCCTTAGGTAAGGATTGCATCTATGTGGTAGTTGATAGGTTGACAAAATTTGCTCATTTCTTTGCTGTTACATCATCTTTTAGTGCTGCACAAGTGGCTGAAATTTTTTTCAAAGAAATCTTCAGATTGCATGGGCTCCCCAAGAGCATTGTCAGTGATAGAGATAGTAGATTCATGGGTGCTTTTTGGCAAGAACTTTTTAGATTGGTAGGCACTCAATTGACTCCAAGTACCAGCTATCATCCACAAACTGATGGACAAACAGAGAGGGTAAACCAATGGTTGGAAGGATACCTAAGAAATTATGTGGGAGGGCAGCAAAAAGCATGGGCAAAATGGCTACACTTGGGTGAGTTTTGCTACAACACCACTTATCATATATCAATAGGAATGTCTCCTTTCAAAGCATTATATGGTTATGATGCACTTACATTTGCTGACATTATATTTGGTGATAGTAGAGCCCCAAAGGCTAAAGATTGGGTGGAAGAGAGCCAAGAAATTTTAAAGCTCTTGAAAGACAATTTGCAGGTTGCTCAAAATCAACAAAAACAATATGCTGATAGACATAGAGAAGAGAGAACCTTTCAAGTCAATGATTTAGTATATTTAAGGTTGCAGCCCTATAAACAAACATCTCTCAAAAAGAATGGAGCAGAAAAATTAAAACCAAGGTACTATGGGCCATACAAGGTAGTGCGGAAGGTTGGAGAAGTAGCATATGAACTAGAACTTCCGGAAGGGAGTAAAATCCACAATGTATTTCATGTTTCTTGTCTTAAGAAAGCTCTTGGTCAGCAAATCATCACTTCAGAAATACTTCCTCCTTTGGATGATGAAGGTCAGCTCACACTTGTTCCGGAAAATATTTTGAAGACACGGGAAAGAAGGTTGAGGAGTAGAATCATCAAAGAATATTTAGTGCAATGGAAGGACTTACCAAATGAAGATGCCACATGGGAAGCGGAGAAGATTTTGCAGCATCCAAATTTGAAATTGCTTGAGGACAAGCAATCTTGGGTGGGGAGGATTGTAATGTCCCCATTCAAATAAATGCATAGTAAGACAATCCCATCAATCCTACTAGTTTCCTAGGTTGGATGGGCACATGTGGGATGGTAATAAGGAAACTAATAAATGATATTTAGACATTAGAAGGGTTCAAGCATTTAATAAATATGATGAATAAATAAATTCAAGAGAAATTCTAGGTGGCAAGTGGTTTTGGAGACATATGGAGGTGGTGGGACCCACACTAGCTTGATTTTTCAATGACACATGGCAGCTCTCTCTTGCCAATTCGAATTCATGGGGAAAGTGAACACTCTTGGGTGAGTTGGTAAGTCATAACACATGGCATTGAGCATATTAGGTCGAAATGGGAAGGAATAGTAACCTGCATGGGAGAGGAAGAGTCAAATTGGAGACTAGTGGACACATGGACTAGATTCCCTAGTTTTATGACAACAATAATGAAGCATCTATGACATTTTATGACAAAATTCAGACCTGACTTCTTACACCTGACCATTATGACATGTCAGCCCCAAAAATAGGCTCAAGAAGGCGCTCATGGAGTTGGAGGAATCTAAAGAGACTCAAATTCGAATTTGGGAGAAGATGGAAGGTTGGAACTAGGAGACAAGTGGCAAATGAGGAATATTTTCTAAATGGAAAATTATTGAATCTATTGAGAGGATTTCGACCCCTTGAAGGCTAATGTTGGTTATAAAATGTAGAAATCAAGTATGAGAATGGCTTTTGATGATTTGAGAAAAATTGCATTTGTGAAGAGAGAGCTAGTGGATGACTAGTTTCTTGCCTTAGCCAATTTCGAGGGTGAAAGATTCCCATCCAAGTTGGTGTTTGGAGAGGCCACTCAGGTCTTTCATGGTGCTTTAATGGAGTTTGTATTTGCAGGTAGCAGCTACAGGAAGTTTCATGGTTTGGTTTAGTGCAGCACTTTCTCTCCACCGTTTCCAGTTTTGAAGGCATATTCGTGCTCCTTGAGGGAGGGCGTTTTTGGTGAGCACTTGTGCTTCTTGAGAGAGCTTCTCATTACATATTTATGATTGTAATAGCTTCATATGCTCTGTTATTCATATTCAGAAAGTCTCAGGTCGAAATACCCACTGGTTGTATGCAAAACTATTGATTAATGAGCAAACAATGTCCATTTCCCCAATGCATTGATGTATGACACTATAATGTTGATTATTTCGAATGGATGGATGATTCTCTGATATATTTGTGATAAATATACTGCCATGGATGTCTTCTACAAGTTTCATGTACTGTACTTGAGCATTTCAAGCATTTTTACTCAGTTTAGTTGTATTGGGAGGTGAAATAGTGCCATTTCCCCAAGGGTCGAATTGGGGGTTTTTGCTGTTGAATGTGAGAGAGTTAGAACAGTATTAAAAATAAATTAATGGTGCATATGAGACCTTAATAACATACTTAACACATTATATACCTCTGTTCATAAATTTGTGGGAGTTTGGAGGCATTTGGAAGGCCATTTGCAGTGTTACCCGAGGGGGATTTGATGCACAAATTACTAGTCAAAATTACATATATTGATCAGAATACAAATCAAGTTTGCATAAGTATTTGGAGGGCCATAAAACATCCCTGAACCTTATATTCAAGTCTAAATACCATTCATACACTCCTACAGAAGATTTGGGAGCATTTGGGTTGATTTGGAGGTCAAAACAGTAAAACTAGTCAAAGGTCGAAATTGGGAAAAAAAGTGGAAAATTGGGTATTTTAATAAAAGTTGAAAAAGGGATATTACAGTACAACATTTACTGAATTGGAAACTCTGTATGGTACAACCGACAGCGTTTTCGTACCATTTCAGGTGAATTTGGCCACGTTTCTAGGGTGGTTTAGTTGACATGTGGGGTTGCAGATTGTAATGCGAGGGCTATGCACCTTGTAATTAATGGTAATGTTAAATTCTTAAAGTAAAAGTGACATTCTCCTTTATCTTACCTTTCCATACTTAAATTTTTAACATTACTATTAATTGTTTCATGATGTTTGAGAGTTGTTCTAACCTCATCGAACTTCATATGTAAAAATTAAAATTTCATTTCCATTCAGAATTCAATAGACTTAACAATTTCAGGATTTCAGGGTTGGTAGGTGTTGGTACTAATATTGATCATGTTCGTTTATTAGCAGTTGAGCCTTGTAGACAAGGCATCTAGCTACCCGCTAAGCTTACAATTATGAGGTCGTTGATTTGGCTGGTCTGATTCACATATTTCATTTGTGAATTGAATATGATATCAAGCAAAAAATAAATTTATTTTTATTTTATATCATTATAATATAATTTTTTTTCAAAGAAATATGGAAAAGGGTAAAGCATGAGCATTCGAGATCTAAGGCTAGCAAGAATTCAGGCTTGTAAAGTTGTGCAAGGGATACTCAAAGGCACATGAGCTTGAACGTTAAAACCGCTAATCTGAAGCGGCGGGCTCTCACCTATTCAAGCTCCCAAAGCTATAAATACAAAACCAACTTTCTTGCGATGCCGAAACCACCAAAAGACAAAGACGTACTGAGACACGTGGAGGGTTTGACCCAAAGCTAGAAATACATGGCGTCTTAAAGCACGATAAGGTCATACCAACTTCATTTCTTCTATACAACTCAACAGTCAATTACCTTAAATTTTCCTTATGGTCCTGGCAACCCACATCCCAAGCAATATAAGCAATCAGATCATGTAGTTTTTAAACGACGTGGACATTGCAGTGAGCGGACTGGTAAAAGAAAGACAAATATAGAAAGCAAATAGGAGTGGGAACGTAAAGAGGAAATGTGCTTAGATATTATAGCCATGCCATGTCATTTCAATACATAAGAGGTATTATTATATTAATGTGGTTGGCTATAACACAAAAGGACAAGCCATGCCCAGGTTCATGTCAAATGACGAGTTTTCAAAAATGTGCCCAAAGGATAAATATACCAAACACTTTTCATTAATGTGATTAAATAAAGGATTTGACCTTTATCATAAAGGGAATCACGTTGGTAAATATTGAAAAAAAGGAACTTCATTATTAAAATGAGAAAAAGGAAGATTGCCTTTACATTATGATAATATTCTTTTAAAGAAAGTGAATATTATGCTTTATGGTAATATTCTCTTAAAGAAACCAATGAGGAACATACATATGATTTCGGTGAAGGATATAAAAGAAGGGGAGCAAGTCTTAAACAAGGGGGCGGAATTTCTCAAGAAGAGAGAGGGTTGAGCCAATCATGGCCATGTTGAAAAGTTACCCAGGGAGTGTTGTTCACCTTGTGTTTCCTTGGGGTGGACAAGAACACTTTAAAAAGGTGACCCCTAGTCATTAATTAATAAAGTGAGAAGTACTTTATGTTTATAAAGTCACTTTATTAAAAGTTAAGTCATGGTTATATCCTAAGTTCATTTTCATGATAAAGTCAAGTGGGTGATTAATTAAAATGGTCATCACTTTATTAAATGACATGAGTGCACTAAATGTTATTTAATAATTATTTATTGAGCATTTATTGAGAGCCCTCAATCTAATCTAATCTAGACCATTGGATGAAAAAGAGGAAGTTGCCATGAACAAAAGGGCTTGGGGAAGGAAAACCTAAATCATTATTCACTTTTCAAGAGAGAGTTTTGGAGAGGAGAAGAGAGAAAAAGAGAGAAGAAACCCTTGAGAATTTTCTGAGAAGGTTGAGTTGCAGATTGAAGAGAAAAAATGAAGGGCACGAATTCCAAGGCATCCGTATAGCAGCAAGTACATCATTAAAGAGGTCCGTATAGGCACAAATTTCGAGGTAGGGTGTTTATGCATTTATTGTAGTCTGTACACTTTATTTTCAGCATAGAAATCGAGGAGGTCATACCGCATTTATTGTTGGCCGTCCAACATAGAAATCGAGGGCTGTCCTTCACAAAATTTGAGGGTCGTACAACATTTTTTGCTATCCGTACAACACAAAAATCAAGGAGTTATTTCTGGGCACGTTTTTCGAGAAATACAAGATCATTTAATTCACACGTGTGGGGGCCGTAGTACTGTTATAAAAGTTCAAATTTTCTGCTATGATTTTGGGCACGCTTTTCGAGATGAAAAGCTGAGATAAGTACTGCTGTTCTGTTTTGTAATTTGTTGAAGAAATAAATCTCTCTTTCTCATTCAGGTTTTCCCTTAGGGGATTTATCCTGGACCAATT
Source organism: Larix kaempferi (assembly GCA_027924585.1). Classification (NCBI taxonomy): domain Eukaryota; kingdom Viridiplantae; phylum Streptophyta; class Pinopsida; order Pinales; family Pinaceae; genus Larix; species Larix kaempferi. Next base: position 1,828,734 of record BSBM01000870.1, read on the forward strand.
TGGTCAAAAATTCTATGTTAAAAATTTATGTGGTTGGCTGATTTAAATTTCTGAGTTTGAGTTTATTGGCTGCAAATTAAAATTTCTGAGTTATTTATTTTGGAAAAAGAATTTCATATGTTTCAAGTCAAGTCATTTTTATGAGAAAAATGTGCATATTGGGGTTTGGGCATTAAACTATATGCAGAGAAGCTTGAACGCTTGGAACCGAGTTGGGGTTCTAAAGCTTTCATGGTATCAGAGCCGTGGTAAAGATCATAAATTTAAACACTCAGAAATATTTCAGATTTGGGAAAAACAAAGGGTTTGTGAAAACCAGGTTCTTGAACATTTTCTTGAGAAGAACAGGTGCAGGTTGCAGTCATGGTGACTGGACTTAGATTAGAGGACAGATTAGATGGGGCTGCAAATTTTAGCCCTTGGAAGGCTAGGATTATGTTGATACTTGAAGAAAATGAACTATGGGAAGTAGTCAATAGTACAACAACAAATCTTGTGACTGTTCTTGCCGATGCTACTGATAGGGCAGCCTTCATGAAAAAGGATATGAAGGCAAGAAGGATCATACTTGATGCCGTGAAGGATCATGTGATCCCACATATTTCAGCGAAGGCACATGCTTTTTAGATATGGGCAGCTTTGACAAATCTTCACCAAAGTTCAAATGAGAACAAGAAGATGGTGTTGCGGGAGAAGTTGAAGGATGTACACATGAGTAAAGGTGAAGGCATCGCTTCCTATCTTACTAGGATTACACAGGTGAGGGATGAGCTTGCAGTTGTTGCGGAGATTGTACAGGGCACTGAGATGGTGCGTACAGCCTTAAATGGCGTGACACAGCCATGGGGTGTACTTGTGCAGACAGTAGTTGCTCGTGAGAACATGCCTTCTTGGGATCATCTTTGGGATGATTTCATACAGGAGGAGACACATAGAAGATACCTATAGGGCAGTTCATCACATCACAGGGATGATGAGAAAAATGTGGCATTGGCAGCTAAAGGTAAGAATAAGAAGTTCAAGAAGAGTCCTAAGAGTGGGGCCAAGCAACATACAGGTGAGCAAAGAAAGACTTGAGTAAAATCAAGTGTTTTGCTTGTCAGAAGTTTGGACACTATGTTGGACAGTGTCTGAACAAGAAGAAGAAAGGATAGTAGACGACAACTACAACAAACATGGATGACTTTGCCTCACGTTTTGAGGGAGATTTTTCTCTCTATGCTGGATGTACAGAGAGGACATCTTTCACCAGTAATGATATGGAGAGTGATATGGAGGATCAGGTATAGTGTTCTTTGTTGGTTGGCCATTCTTTGAGTGCCTCTACCACTACTTCTACTTGGTACATTGATAGTGGGGCTTCGCGCCATATGACAAGTGTTCGAGATGTGTTCATCGAGATGACTGAGACAGGCTTGAGTCTCGAGGTAGTGTTGGGTGACGACACGATTGTGAGAGAAGTTGGGCAAGGGACTGTTACCTTTCAGAGGGAGTCTATGCAGTCCATGAAATTGAGGGATGTCTTGTATGTCCCAGGGATGAAGAAGAACCTTGTTTTAGTTTCTAGTATTGAGGATAGGCGTTTTGGAGTATGTGTCCTAGATGGGAAAGTGCTTATTTTTGCCAAAGCAGCAGGACCATCTACTTCATGTGCCATTGGAGTTAGATGTGGGAAACTGTACAAGCTTCTCTTTCAGCCTTATCATGCATTGGCACATACTAGCAGTAGCATTGAGATGTGTGAGTTGTGGCATAGGACGATGGGCCACCTTCATCATTCAGCTTTGAGATTGCTGAGGGAGATGTCTACAGGTTTGCCTCAATTCAGCACAGAGCAGTGTGGTATGTGTAGAGGGTGTGCTTTGGGAAAGTACACCAAGATTGCTTTTCCGAGCAGTGACACGAGATCAGGTGGGATACTGGACTTGATTCATTCCGACTTATGTGGACCTATGTCTTCTGCTTCGTTGACATGATTTGAGTACTATATTAGTTTCATTGATGACCACTCTAGGAAGACCTGGATCTACTTTCTGAGAAGTAAACAATCTCAGGAAGTATTATCACACACATAGTAGCTGGGTCACCATGTCAGCAGAAGTAAATGAGTCGGAATCCTTTGAGAGCATATTTGAGAATCCCGTATATGACATATATGAGGAAAGAGATTTTAAGTTAGAAGCTCTTTATGCTTTTATTGAAAATCCTATTTATGAGGTATTCAGAGAAGGAAGCATGGACCTTAGGACTTTGGGATATCTTTGGATGGAAAAGGAGCATGAAATATGTTTACATGATTAGTATAAGCCATGCATGAGCATCAACAATGAAGACCTGAAGAAGCAGGACAATGAGGATTCAGATCATTCATCATATACAACTTATTGAAGAGCAGTCTCAGCCATTGTCTCCGTATACAAAGGTTCCTTATGATTTGGAGCAACTTGGGTCTTATGTTTTCACAGAGAATTATCATCAAAGGAGCCCTTTAGATCAACATGATGAAGCAATTTATATGCTTCATCATTCACAGTTTTTTCGCACCCCTATCCAGTCATGGACAGAAGAAGGCTGCGCGAGGACTTACCATTTGAGGAAGCACTCCAAAGTCTAAAGATCTATTGCATGCCTATGATTTCCCATCCAACCCTCCCATCCAGAATATCCATGCAAGTTTGCATGTCATGAATAAGGTATCATTGTTTTGGCTGGTAACCAAACACAAGGTGAAAATTTTTTATATTGATAAAATGTTAAGATGGTTGCATTGGATTTATCATTTTACTTAGCATTTTGATTATGCTTATAATAGGAAAATAAGCTCCTCAAATAGAGCATTTCTTGTCAAATAAGCTCTTTTGGGAAAATAGTCTCTGCCATAATTGCGCTAATCTGTTGTGTGTTAACCCCATCCTTCACTTTCTTTTTGACATTGTTTCACTTCTTGATATGCGCTTCTTGTGCTCATACTTAAGTTTTTCTTGGAAGCTCCTACATCGGCTTCCCCTTGTCGGAAAAACTTTACATGTTCTCGTGTTAACCCTACTTAACTCAAGTTATTGTTCCCTTGCATAGATTCTAATACTTTCCTTGAAATCGACATGTTACCCTCATCTGGCCTATCTTTCCACATCACTAAGCACTACATGTGCTTTGTATTCCAACTCTGAAATGTCTCTTCTTCTAACACTTGTGTAATAAACATAATTAATATAAATAAAACATTAATATATAATAAATAAAACTAAGTTCCCAAAAGTTGTCCATTCATGCCCGTGACCATTCAATGGTATTCACTATTCATAACATCACAAGTAGTTGTATCAATCATATTATCAATTATTTTTTATCATCATGTATATATGGATTTTTCAATTATATCCTATTTATATTGGATATTTTTAGTTATCAAATATAATTATTCACAACATTGTTATTAAAGACACTTTTATAAAGTCAAGAATAGTTATATCGATCATCATTCAGTCAATTCTATCCTATTTATATTGGATATTTTCGTTATTTAACATAATTATTAATAACATCAATATCAGAGCCACTTTCATAAGGTCACCATTAGTTTTCTCAATCATCATTCAATGATATTATCAATTATTATATATCCTGTACAGATTTCTTAGTTATCATATTATCAATTGATTTCTTAGTTATATCCTATTTACATTGGATATTTTAGTTGTCAAACAAAATTATTTGTAACATCGATATCAGAGTCACTTTTATAAGGTCACGAGTAGTTGTCTCAATCTTCGTTCAATCATATGATCAATTCTTATATATTCTATATGGATTTCTTAGTTATATCCTATTTACATTGAATATTTTAGTTTTCAAACAGCATTGTAACATTGGTATCAAAGTCACTTTTATAACGGCATGAGTACTTGTATCAATCATCATTCGATCATATTATCAATTATTATTTGTCATATATGGATTTCTCAATTCTATCCTATTTATAATGGATATTTGTAACACTGGTATCAGACCTGCGCTTGGCCACGCTGCCACTGCTTCCATGCGTGAATTCGAGATTCTATTGGCATGCGGCCACAATTATCTCTTGGTAACAAATGACCCTTTGGCTTGTAGCCAGTTTTTTTTCAAGATTCAATTAAAAGAAAAGTATGATATTGCAGAAGAACATGTTAAGTGTGGGGGAAGTTCCTTCAAAGACATACAATTTACTTTAGCAGATACTTGATTTCAGCTAGTGGAGTGTTGTGATATTTCAGTGGGTTATATAAAACCCAAGCAAATAAAGGAAACAGAAGAAATCACCAAATCAAACACACCTGTGAAAAGGACCCAAGCGTCTCACACACCAAAATAATAATTACCGAATGCCTCATGTCTTCCAGAACTAGTGTGGGGATTTGAGCACAAAAGAGCAGTAATAGATAAAGATCGTTGTGTGCAAGCAAGCCCTGAGAGTTGTTGTGGAGTCGCTCAATAATCCGTCAAAAGGTTCACCCATCTCAAACTGACATTAGTAGACCAAGCATGAAAGACTTGGGACACTGGTTTTCCCCAAATATCATTTTGTAACACGCGGCTAGGAAAAATAATCCTTTGCTTTAGTCACTAATGTGCAAGGTAAACATCTCCTAGTCACAATGCATTCACCATCGGAGGTGACCACATAAGTCAAACTGCAAAACTTTAAAAAAATTCATTTAGAAAGTTGGATTGCCTTAGTTTAGAGATCGATAATATATTTTAGTGTTGAAGTACATCAGTGTAGAGATTGATAATATATTTTTGTGTTAGCTAAATATATGAAAAAAAAGTTAAATTATGTTTTATAGAAATAAATAAATAATAATAATTCAAGTTTACAATTTAGGCAAAGGCTAAATTGATGTATGAGATTTCCTTGTTTGAGGGAGAAGAAATCCATTCCACGTCGTGATTTGTTTGTTAAGTCTACAAAGATGTATATACCCTTTCCCTTCTGGATTCAAACTTATGACCTCCAAGGAGGAAATACATGTTCTTAATTGTTAGGCTATAAAAAATAAATATATTGAAAAAAGGGTTAACTTAAAAAGAGGATTTGAAGTAGTTTTGATATTGAAAATATTTAAGATAAATAAAGGTGGTTTTCCAAAGTTTGCAAAGAGCATCAATTATTGAAAGAAAGCAACTTAGTAGTTATGGTGTCAATGATTGAAATTCCAAAGCTCAACGACATACACATAACACAATAGATGAAGCACAATTTGGATCAACATAATTGGAAAATATCCACTAAGGGATGATGAAAAATGAATTTAAAAGCCTCAAAATATCTAGAAGGTCCCGCATATCAGTAATTTATGTGGTGTTATCAATAAATAGGCCAATGTTTACTACTAAATTGCTTAATAGATTCCCAAATATCAAAGAATATTGCAAAGATAGAAGAGTGAACTTTCTCAAAGATATGAGCGCATCACAGCAAGACATCCAAGAATCCCTGAAGAAAATGAAAATGGCATCAATGATCAGAATCAAGATCATCCCGTTTGCCAAATAGATGAATTCAATGAAGTCATCAATGAAATTAAATTTCAAACCATTATTTTTGAAGATAAGTTGATGTCAGAAATGAAGTTTTAGTCCCTTTTTCTCAACCTAATGATGGTTCCCGAAGGATCAAAGAGACCTGTGAGGAGCATAACAATGATAAAAATCAATGTTCAAATAATTACATTTGAAGATAAATCAACTAACAAGGAGGCATTACCCATCACTCCATCGTATGTCCTTTACAATTTTCAGAAAATTGAGACTGTTTATTGGATCCCTTATCTCACAAGTTAGATTCCAGGATTAAGTTTTGTGTTGCCTTACTGTTGTTTCATCATCTTTCACTCACTATTTCTTAGATTAATGTACTATGTACAGCATCCTTCTGATTGCTCTAGGAATTCAATGGCCTATCTTCAGGATAGATATAGGTTTTCATGTACATGATCAAGAGTATGATCTATTGTTGACTCGTGGTTTGAAATTGATTGTTAACATCTGTCCTTGATTCTGCTTCATGGACAAAGCATCTTGAAGAGGGGCAAAATCTAATGAACATTGTTAATATAAATAAATATATAATAACTAAAATAATAATGAATAAAGCTAAGTCCCCAAAAGTCAAGTTCATTCATACTCATGACCCTTCAAATTTTCAATGACATGTTTAATATCACGAGTAGTTGTATCTATTTATATTGGATATCTTAAGTTATCAAACATAATTGTTTGAACTTTCTTTATCTCTTCAGGCTTCTTTCTCAACATCGGCTTCATCCAAGCTATCTTGGCATTCTCTTATTCTTCATCTGCAATGGGTTCTGCTCCCTTGTTCAGATACATGTCTGCATCATTGAAAATGGGCCAAATGTCAAACTCGTCAATTAAACTTCATATGTACTATCACCAAAACTCTATTGAATTTTGAATGATCTATCTTTCTAAGATTCAACTTGATGCAAGTGCCTTTGGGCCAGTACTATTTTCTCAACTGTACCATTGGTTTTTGACTTCAAATGACTTAATTTTTAAACCTCTAGTGCATATTTTTGTTTTCCTTGTAACCTGCAATATTTTCCAGTAACTTCTCTTAGACTTTTTCATGTCTGTTGCATTTGTTCTGCAAAAGCCCTTTGCATCATTTCTCCTCGTCATATCCATTGACAAATCAGCTGAGTCTGTCATGCTTTCCTTGTAACCTCCAATATTTTCCAGTATTTCTCTTAGACTTGCACATATATCTGTTGCGTTTGCTCTACAAAATCCTCTGCATCATTTCTCCTTGTCATATCCTTTGACAATTCAGCTGAGTCTATCATATCCAGTGGCAAATTGGCTAATTCTGTCATATCCACTGGAAAATTGTCTAAGTCTGTGAAATGCCATGGAAACTCTTGTATTCACTAGTTGTATATAATAAGTTCCCTCTTCTCTGATAAAAGCAACTTATTTATCTGTAATCATGGCAGTAGTGTTTGCTTCCATCTCACATTGGGAAAAAGACTTTCTAGACATATCCACTTTATGAACTTTTCTATATTAACCAAGATCACTTTGAGTTTCTCATTGTAATATGAGTTTTCCTTTATCCTTGCGCATTTCCAATGCCCTCATTTCATTTGAAGGAAACAAATAATTACAAACTCATGTTTTCTAACTTTCATGGATGCTTGCACATGTGACTTATAAAGGCTGATTACCTTTAGAGGTGTCACTGCTGTAAAAGCTCACAATTTATGTTATAAGAGAATATCAGAATAGAAATGTATTGGTTTATGCAGCAGCTATGCTAAATTAGATGGCATTTGATCGAATGTGTCTGGGAAACTCTTTTTACCTCAAAGGCTGTGTTTTATTTTTCAGATATATAGAAGAAAGGTCATTTAGGAGGTTTGTTGAAGCTTGCTTAGAAGAGGCAGTTGTGGTTTACATCGATCATCTCCTTACACAGGTAAGTATAACTGATTCAATATTGCTTTGCATCTTTTGTTACAACTGTATGTGAGCCTCGTTGTGAACTGATTTCTCCATGCTTACTTTCTTTTCTTATTCAGAAAAGCTACATCAAGGAGAAAACACTTGAAAGGATGCGTGTTGATGAGGAAGTATTCTTGGATTTTTTCAGGGAATATATTAATTTATCTGTAAGTACATTCCCTTTGAAAAATAAATTGTATTTTTCCATTCTCATTCTGAAAATAAATAAGGGGATAAGCAATTCACAACTTCTTAGTCTTTTTCTTTCCTCGAAGATGAGAATGTGTACATTCTCCGCTAGAAGGACCCGTTTGGGGGGGTATTTTCTGAAACTATATTATAGAATCTCAACTAATGGAAATGTTGGTCTAACTAAATCATCAAATAATAAAGATGAGAGATGCATGTTTATTTATGAGGAGAAGAAACGGACAAATGGAGGCAGAAGATCCACTTGAGGATCTTGCAACAGATGAAAGTCGACCAGATCAAGAAGCATCAAATCATGCAAAATTGAAGGGATCTTGGTTGTGGAAAGGCCAGGAACCAAAGAATCTAAACCAAAAAGGTCCAAATTGAATGGTGTTTGATTAAAAAATACTCAAAGTTACCAAAGTTGACTCAAAAGAACAATTCACAAAAGGGAAGAGTAAGAGTTGACTTGTGTTGAAGAAAAACTCTGCAAATTAAAAAAGAAAAAAATAAATTAAATTTCGGAAAAAAAAGACGCATTTCTTCCATCAACGAACAAAGGTTAAGCAAGTAAGCTTGCAATAATATTTCGAGCCCCCCTTTGGATGTATTGGTCAAGTTCAATTTTGATGGAGCATCAAGGGCAATTTGTGCCATGCAATAGCAAATGGTCTGTGTACTTAGTGCTAAGGGATGAGCATGGTGATATGTTGGAGGTGTCTTTCAAATTCTGAGATATTAGATCGAACAACCAAGTAGAGCTTGAATGTCTAGTAGTGGGCATAGCAGAAGCATTAGGAAGGGGGTATAAAAACTTCAAAGGGGACCAAAATCTCTTCATCGACCATATTCATGGAGGAATCTATCATCCCTCATGGGAAATGATGAGCAAATCTCATGTATTCACCATGCAAGGGATTGTTTAGAAGAATGCAAGGGATTGGTTAGTAAACCAAGAGGGGTGATGTAAAATGTTATTGACTAGAACATTTAGACAAGGGGCCCCTTCCTCCCCTTACCCGATTACATCATCTCATCATGAAGATTTATATGGTATTGTGTGATCTTAATATCAACATGTCTGTGAAGATATTCTCCCACAGAGGAAATAGGTCCATCAATACATTAACCATTGATGAAGGTGATAGAAGACAATCTACCACCTCTAGTGTAATCACAAGATAGTTAATGGTGGTCATGTCCTTAAGCCAAGAGAAAGAGAGATTGTACCACTTCCTCACTGTTACCCCATAACATCATCCCATCATGAAGATTTATGTGGTGGTGTGTTCTCTTAATATCAACATGCTTTCCAAGACATTATAAAGGTGATATAATACATTTTCCACCTCAAGTGTAATCACGACATAGTTAATGGGGGTCATGTCCTTAAGCTAGGTGCAAGAGAAATCACACTCCTTCCTCTCCCTTATCCCATCCCATCATGAAGAATTATGTGGTGTTGTGTTCTTTTAATATCAACATGCCTACCAAGACATTCACCCACAGAGGAAATAGATCCATCAATACACTAATCATTGATGACATCACTACCTTAGATGCAATCACATCATAATTAATGAAGGTTAGGTCCTTAAGCCAAGTGCAAGAGAGATTAAATCTCATGTCATTATGTGTTCGCAAGTTCTGGCATTCGAGTTCCAGCATTTGATATGTTGAAACATTCCAATGACAAACCAAGATAAGAGGCCCAAAGGTCGCCCCAAGGTATATAGGAAGAGGGAAAAGGAGCAGGCCCTAAACCTATTTGATACTTGGGAACGGTATACAAACTTCCTAGATTAGCAAGGCATAACAATTCTAGCTACAATGTTAGTCCTTTTGGCTCAAAGATGTCAAAGAGAAACATGATGACTAATGAGAAAATTTAGTGTGCTCTTGTTAGGTTCAAGGAGCATTTGAGAATAGAGGGGAGCAATATGCTCATCAATGGGATTAGTTTAAGGTGAAGGCCATCTCTCGCTTGGAGAATTGATGTATTAGAGGGATAGGGTGAGGAGGAGTAATAAAAAGAAAAAGAAAACGGAAATTCAATGTTGTTTGGAGATCATTATGAATGAAGTCATCAAGTTCCAAGTTCTTGTGTTTGTGGAAGAGGAGGCACCTACACCAATGGGAGCCAAGTTGAGTTTGAAACCATGATGTCGACTCTCATCATGCTCATTGATTCTCCTTGTTTAAAGTTATGCTATGTTTCTATCAAGTTTTCTCTTTATTGCGAAGAGAAACAAGATTTCCAATGAGAAAATATATTATTTGCTTATTGGGTTTGGAAAGCATTTGAGGGGTGGAGAGGAGGAGTGAGTATGCTCCTTAGTGGGGCCAAGTCAAGGAGAAGGCTATATCTCTTTTGGAGGATTTATGTGTTGTAATTGCTTGTTAGATGTTTGAGAAGGAAGGGAGCGAGGATGAGGCTTTTAAAAGGAAATTAAATTGTTGTTTGGCGAACATTATGAATGTAAGTCCTCAAGCATCGGCCTTCTATGTTCCTTCTATGTTCATGGAAGAGTAGACACCTCCACCACCAAGAGCCAAGGAAACTCAAAACATATGATTTTCAGTCTCAACCTACTCACCAACACTCGCAATTTAAAGATATGCTATGTTTCTATCTGGTTCTCCTTTTGTTAAGGAAGATATGTGAAATTATGAATGAGAAAATTTATTATGTGCTTGTTGGGTTCTGGGAGCATTGAGGGATAGAGAGGAACAGTATGGTTGTTGATGGGCTCAATTTGAAATTTTGAGGAGTAGACCATCTTTGTTTTAGAGAATTTATGTGTTGTAGTTGCCTATCCAATGTCTAGGAAGGAGTGAGGAGGAGGATTTTATAAAGAAATCCATCACTGTTTGGAGAACATCATGAATGAATTCTTCATGTCCCAGACTTCTCTATTTTGTGAAGCAACAGGCACCACCACTAGTGGGAGCCATGTGAACATAGAAGTGATATCTAGTGTTAGCTTGTTCACTGACACTCCTAGTTTATAAAAATTATATGTTTCTATTTGGTTTTCATTTTGTTAAGAATCCATGGACAATTATGCCATTATATGCAGTTAATACCATGCCTCCTCCCTCTCAAACCTTAAAGAGAACAAACTTTATATATTTGGTGTTAAAGAGAACAAACTTACATATTTGGTGTCTAATTGTTTAAATATATATGATTATATTTTGCATATTTTATATATATTTTTAGTAGCTATATGTTTACATAGTAGCAATTTGTTGATTTAATTATGTATGTTCATTACTATTATGCATGCTTGTTACGTGCCTCTCCTGACATTGGTTACGAGTGCCTTTGTGCCCAACCTATGGTTGCTTCTCATGCTTTCCTCAATGTTGACTGGCCTACACCACCTGCATTTTGTGCTCGTATGTGCAGTTTGCGTCTTCTTGTTATTGCCATGTGCATTGTCATAGATATATCATTTTTGGGTTTGTCTAAGGTCTTTGTTTTTGAATTTCAAGTCTTTGCCTAAAGGGTACTCAATTTTTTGTCAAAAGAGAATTGAGGTTCTATGAAATCCCTTGTCTATCGAGTCTCTCCTCACTTTCTTCGATAGATTTTCTCATCTCCTCATGCCCTTCATGGGATGGACAATTTTTGCTCCCCATTGTCTTTTACCCAATGTGTAAGATTCAAATTTCTTTCTTAACTTTTAATCTCTATACTAAGTTTATAAACTTTAGAAACCTTTTACATTATTAATTCACAAAAAATAATTTAATATAATATCTTTGATGGACTTAATACAATATTAGTTTTTCATACAACTATTATGGAAGATATTACTAATATAGATCCATCTTAACTCCAGATCTACTAAGCACCAAGACGGATCAAATTCCTTGAGGTGCAAACCTTTTTTAAAGTGCAGAATTTGAGAAAAAGTTTGCACCTCAAGGGATTTGATCCCTCTTGGCAATTGTTATGTCTAGAGTTAAGATGGATCTAAATTCTATACTAGTTTAATATGCAAATCTCTTGTATGTGCTCAAATCCTTGGCATGTCTATGTGAATCCTTGTTTAATGATGGGTCAACTTCCAATAGCATAGCAAGAAGTACCAAATTTCATTAATTTTTTTAGTTTTAATTAATTGGAATATATCTATTTGGTTTTGATCTTTAAGTTAGGGTCAACATTGTAAAATTTTTATTTACTTAATATTTTATAATTTTATTAAAGAGCCATATGTCAGCTCCACATTGAGCATGGAATTACACTTCTCCCTCATACTGGGCCACAGAAGCACCTCTTAGCACAACAAAGTAGAGGGAAAAATGAGAATTCGATGATTGACAATTTATTATTGTAGTGCATAATCTCTTATTACAATGTAATATTTATGAGGTTAAAAAAGTACGTTGAGCAAGTTATGTAACTCCCTAATCATGAACACCTAATTAATGACTTGATTACATAACATTAAATTGTAACATCATTAGTTTGCAACTTTATAATAAATTGTATTGATTTAAGTGGAAACTTTCAACATGGGATATTACAATGAAGAAGATACGTCTCATAACTCATAGAAGCTACCTTTTGGCTAATATGTCGTGTTGGTGGGTATCTATTTTGTCAAATTTACTCAAAACTTGCATTTAACTTTAACTACATGAAACACACTACTTACATAGGTAGATGGTTCACGAGAGACCAACATGTCTCTTGTAGGATTTGAATCTTGGTTGAGGAAACAAACAAGGCGATAGATTTACTAACCAACCAAGCCTTTGTTGACAACCATTATAATATTCATCTCACAATTAACATGAATTGTTTATGAAAAAATTATAATTAACTCTTCTAACTACTTTAAGTGAAAAGGCTCTCTTAGTAGACCTACCATAACGTAATATTATAACAATTCTTGTTTGATATTGTTTTGTTTTTCTTGTAATGCTCGTATCCATGGAGTTTCGAACTAGTGACCTTATGCAAGGAGTGCCTTAACAATACACCCATTCATCGTCTATTCTATGGCCCATGGGCTCTTGCTTGATATTGTTACTCTAATTAAATTGAGGGCTTTCTTTTTTCCTAAGATGATTCTTCCCACATTTATAGCATTTAGTAGGTCGTGTCTTCTTGTTACCCTCCCTTGGTATTATTGCAATGTCCATGAACTTTTTATTTGAAATTTCCTTCTATCAAAGTAGACTTTCTTGAGTTTTTAAATACTTTGTTGGAACTATTCTCTTTTCTTACAATGTGTTCAAGACAAACTACCTTTGTGTTTCTTTCATTGCAATAATAACCTACCATTTGCAATAATAACCTACCATTTACAATAATAGATTTTTGAATTTGCTCAAATCTTTATTATAATAATAACTTATCATTTACAATAGTATAAATCATTAATTTAATAATTAAGAAAATATCTAATTTAAATAAAGATAAAATTGAGAAATGTATAAAGATAAAAATATAATTGATAATAATAAATATGATAATTGATACAACTACTTGTGATGTTATAAATACTATTGAATAGTCGCGAGTATGAAAAGACATTACTTTTAAGACTTAATTTATTTACTATCATTTATAGTTATACTAATTACTTTAATTACATTTCACCCGTAGCCCCTTAAATGCAAAATAAGTGGAAGATGATGCAACAAAAGTTACACAACATAAGACTCGATCTCGAAATTCAATGGGTGATATAGGCACTGCAATGAAAATTGTCTTGCTTTCCTAAAATGGCCATAAACATGCGATAAATGATTGGTACTTCCTCCTTGTTTGTTGATTTATCTTCTAATGCAATTTGAACTTTGATTTATCATTGCTTTGGTCATCATAGAAGGCCTCTTTGATCCTTCAGGAATCTTTATCAGTGTGACAAGGGACCAAAATTTCCTTGTTAGATGTAGGGCTTATCAACTTATCTTTGAAGTGATGGTTTGAACCAATGTAGCCTAACATTAGCGAAAAATCGATGATTTTTTCTAGAGGTCAAAAAATCGGCTCAAAAAAATCACGATTTTTTAAAATGCCGTAACATCGGGATTTTTCGAAAAAGCATGATTTTTTAGTAAAAAACATGCCACAATAGAAAATACCGCTCGACTGACCTGTTTGTGGGTTAAAAGGCAATTTGTGGGTTTCTTTTGTCATTTTTCTTGTGCGGATTGTTGGAGAAGGAGGGAGAAGGGCAAGAGGAGACCATCAACCATTGTGGAGACATCCAAACAACATTTCTCATCACCATTAAGAATTTTTGTGGAGCAAGGGTTCAAGAATCAAAACATTTTCCAACTAATTGAATCTTCCTCTCACAGGTATGTATCCCATTGTTTCTTCTATCTTTTCCACAAATTTTTGCATGTTTGCTTGCTTATTTTCTTGCCTATTTGCTTGCCTAGATTTTTCATTGGAATGGAATATCAGGCTTGATTTTTAATTCTTTAGCCACACTCTTCTCATTTTTCATGGCTAACAATCTAAATTTAGAGGTCTGATTTTTTAAACCAAACTACTGCTATTTTTTTCTAATGGGATTTTATGTCATTTTTTTGTGTTTTTTGTGCCCTAGGCTTGAATTTTGAGGTTGTCAATTCCCTTTGCAAAAATGCCAAAGTCTTTGGACCCATTTTGGCAACATGGTAAGCCCAAGGATGGGACAAACTGACATAAGTTGAATTGCAAATTATGTGGGCATCATATGACGGGAGGGATTAGCAGGTTGAAATACCATCTAGCTAAACTACATGGGCATGATGTTGGGCTTTGTATTGCAGTGACCCTCCATGGGCATGATGTTGGGCTTTGTATTGCAATGACCATGGAGATCATGAGATTTTCCCATGAATCAATTAATGAAAAGAATAGAAAGAAGGTGAGATTGCTACAAACAAAGATGAGCTGGCAGCTTTTGGCCTAACAAGAAGTTCAGGGGTATCACTATCTACCAATGCTGTTGAGTGTAGTGGGAGGGGCTCCACGGATTCACATACCAAGAGGGCCTCATCCTTTTTTGCTCCATGAACTGGATTTGGAGTGTTACCAATTGAGTTGCACTTCAGTTGGACTTCAGAGAGCCGCTAGTGTTGCACAATTATTTGTGCTTATCAGAGTTCAGAAGTTTCGAATCAGGCCTTTGACGGCCTCCTTTTTTTAATTTTGTAATGCATGACCATGCCCCACGGGGTTTGTAATAAAGTGTGCTAGCATGGTAGTCTTTGAGTGACTCGGTTCCCTAGGACTTGACAATCAATGAAGGTATTCCAAGGAGTTTTTTCCCTTGTCAATTATGATTTTCCTTTGGCCGAGTATAATTGATGAGTTTTTCTCCTACACCTCCAAAGCTGGAATGCCCAAATTGGCGGTTAGGCCTTGGGGGGTTATTAGAGTCCATTTTATAAACATGCTAGACACTAAAATAATGTCGTTTGGTCATTTACTAAGTCCCCCAGGAGTTTGATTCAGTTCCGAGAAAAATAATTTTTTTTCCGCAAATTTAGGCCATTTTTTAATGGTTTAAATGGAAAAATTCAAATGGTGATAAAAGAGTGATCTAGAGGCGGAATTTGGCACAAGGATGCTCGTTTTTATGCTTAGAGCATCCTCTTTACCTTGGTACCCAGTCTTCCTATGTTTCGGGCGATCAAATCATCCCGGGGAGCAGTTTTGCTTATGAAGGCTACAAAATAGCATTTTAAAGCTAAAGATGCTACAAATTGCACCATTATAAAAAATAAAAAATATAAAGAAATGAATTAATCACATGCCAAATGACATGGCATCACATCACATATGGTAGGCGACTATGTTAAAAGGTTAAGGCATTATATTATAAGTCATGTGATGGGCGAATGCATTATATCCAAAGTTTTCCAAGGGAAATACGCCTTCTACCTTCACGTGGGCTGATTACTCCACACGATAGTTTCGGATTGGTGTAATAAAAGCAAGGTAGGGTTGCACCTACCTCTCTTGAGGTGGCGCAACCCCATTCACTTGGCTCTCAATCAACAACCAAACAACGCCTTGTTTCAATGCTCCTCCTCTGTGCGCCCTCTTCACGTGACCAACTCCTTCCACGCAGAAACCATCTTGTGGGTTGTGATGTGAACGAAGAGGGATGCGCCTACCTCCCTTGAGGTGGTGCATATCCCTTGGGTTGGCTTCCAATCAGCTTCAAAACAAATCCTTCAACTCATGCGCTCCTCTCCATGAGATTAGTGCCCCCCTCACTCTTTATTTTCTATATAAGAACGGCCTTAAGTCCATTGTTCAGGGTGTGAAAGTGGAACCTCTGTTCTTAATCCTTGTAATATTTTTCTTTGAGAATTGGAATAAAGAAGTCAGGCTTTGGAGGCTTATGCATTGTGTTATTGTTCATTTGTGTGGATGTCTGTGACTCTTGATCCATTGAGGTAAACTGTGTCGCTTTACAATTTTGCTTATTGTTGGAGTTTGTTGACCTTTGAAGAGAATATATATTCTAGTAGGGTAAGAAATAGTATTTTACAATCTATTCCTTATTGCATAACCATTTAAGATGCTTTGAATTTTGCAAACTTCTTGTTTGAATAAGCATTTTTCTTGTAAGTATTTTCTGTGGTGAAGCATCAATACTTTGCTCCCTTGGCAAGCTGTTGTGATTTCTTACAGGTTATCCAGTCTGGAGGATCGTACCAAGCGTGCTATCGTTGCTACTTTCTCAAGCATATCTGAAAGAGTTTAGTCCCTCGCAATACCAGTACCAAGAAGACTCCATTCGCCCAACTTCTCTTCCATTCTCTGGGTTCTATCCTTCTACCTCGACTAAATATTCTACTTTGGTTACCTTTTCGTGTTTCATATTCAGATCTATAAAATAGGGCAACTTTTAAAATAGATTTGATTATCGCTCATTAGATCTAGATTTCAATACTTATAAAGTCAATATTTAAGATCTAGTGAAACTAGCTTTTCCTTCACAAGTCTAATTTTCAAGTCAAAACCTTAAAGTCTTGTTAGGAGGTGCTATTTGTGCTTATTGTTTTCATTTTGACTGATTGGAGAGTCTTGCATTGGCTGCCCTAAAAGGGCAATCCAAGATCCCAATAAACTAATTTTCTAGTTTGTTTTCTTGGTTCGTTTTTGTTTAGTTTATTTTAGCTAGTTTAGAGTGTTTTTAGGCATTTTTACAATTTATTAGCTTGCTGGTCTGTTTTGCATGCATATCAGTTTCGCATTTTAAAATTACATAAAATTTGATTTCAAGTCTTTAGAAGTCATTCAAAAAGTCTTTATTACATACTAGTTCAATCTGCAATTTTTGTAGGCATTTTGTAGTATAACCAAAACACTCTTAAAAGTGCTTTTGGTCCTTCTTACTAATAATAAAGCTTGCTGGTCGCTTTTATTTTTTTAGGAGGTCCAAAGATTAAAATCGCAAAACTTTTGGGTTTAAGAGCTTCCAGGACGATCCAAAGAGCACTTTTCGAGCACTTTCTTTTACGCAAACCTTTTTGTAAATTGACTTGTTCCCTATTCAATAAAGGGCAAGCAATCTCTCTTCAAAAGTTAATCATTGTAATCATCAAATAAAAAGAGCTCAGCAGGTAATTCCAGTGCCTGGCCCCAATCCCCCCAGGGGGGGATTCACATTTTTTCACTTTTTTATTTTTTTATTTTTCCCTTTTTTTATCTAGATTAGTTTTCCTTATGTTTTAGTAATTAAATAACATCACGGAGCACACAAAACGTCCTCAAAGGACCCACTACAATTGATCTATCCTTTTATCATTTTAGTGCTACAAATTACAATTGTTCTTAAAATTTAAACTAAAATTTAGCCCCTTGCTCTACTGAAGTACTCCACCATTTTGGTGTGAAGAAAAGATACTCTTGGGGATAGTTTAGCTTAATCATCCACTTTCAATACTTAATAAAACAGACCAACACTCCAAACCCAAAGTATGCTCTTGATCGCTGCAGACTACTCTGAATAGGTGGATCAATCAGAAACGGGTGTAAGGCACTTAGTTTAATAGGAAAATCCAATCGAACCAAATTCTGAGAACTCGGGAGGTTGCATGGGCGAAAACTATAGAGTCAGCAAGCTACTTTAAGAAGGTTCATCCTCGCCTGGTTGGACACTTGGTGAAGCTGCTAAAGCACTCGGTTCGAAGGGTTAGGTCTCTTTTGGGCCAAACCAAGAATTAACCCACTCCTTTAATACTCATTTAATAATTTTAAAATAAGTCAACAATTCTCTTGCAATACTTTCACAACCCTACACAACAACAATCACACGCATATATCTCTCGACACTGGTCTATTCATCTTTTATATTTAATTATATATTGTTGTGAAGTTTCATTTATCATGTGTGGTGTTGATTAAGTAAAATTGCAAATGATGCTATGTTGTGTTATTTTTTCCATCTCATCATAATTAACTCCTAGAATAACTTTTATTTCATTGTTATAGTTTAAAAGCCTTAGTTATTTTTATAGGGACCACCCCCCTTGGCTTCGCTAGGAGTAAGCCTAGACGGAGGAGTCGAGTAATCAGGTGACAGCACTTGACTCTCACTTTCCCCCAAGGACACACTGAGCGGCTTGAAGGTTTCCTGCCGCGTCCCCCCAGGTGTGTATTAGGCAGCAACATGGAACACAACCTTCCATCAAATCAGTCGTAAGGAAAACAAAGAAGGTAGAAGCAGACAAGGTAATGGGAAGGTGTCTTTTCTGGAGTGACATACATCTCACCATTGTGAAAAACAACCCGTTTTGGCAGTCGATGTATGATGCCATTGCAGTAGTTGGGCTAGGGTATAAAAGTGCCACCTTTGAGGAGTTGCGGGGGACAATCCTTCAAGCAGAAAAGGACATCAATACTAGGTTGGGGGATTTGAAGCATTCGTGGGAGAGCAATGGATGCACAGTCATGTTTGATGGTTGGAAAGATGGGAACGGTAGGACCCTTATCAATTTCTTGGTATATTGTCCTAGAGGTACCATGTTCATTAAATTGGTTGATGCATCGACACATGTAAAAATGCAACACTCTTATGCGAGTTGATGGATGGTTCATCCAGGATATCAAGGTGCACAATGTTGTGCAAATTATTACAGATAATGCAGCTAATTACGAGGTTGCTAGTAAGATGCTTATGGAGAAGCACCCCACATTGTTTTGGACTCCATACACTGCTCATTGTATTGATTTGATGCTGGAGGATATGGGGAAAATTTACTTCATCAAGGAGGTGATTGATCAAGCTAGGAGCATCCCTAAGTTCATATAAACCATGCTTTTGTTCTCAGCCTCATGAGGAGGCACACCAAAAAGAGGGAGTTGTGGCGCCCCACAATCATGCGTTTTGCCACTACCTTTATTACTCTTCATTCTTTGCTTCAATGTCAGTTTGAGTTGAAGCAAATGTTTATTTGTGATGAGTTGCATGATTTTGCTTATAGCAGGAGAGGACGGGAGAGCCATTGTTAAGTTGGTGTGCACTAATTCATTTCGGGAAGGAGAAGAGGAAGTGTGCTCAGTGAGTGAACCTTTGCTAAAGGTTCTGAGATTGGTTGATGATGATAAGCCCACAATGGCTATTTGTATGAGGCCATGGATAGGGCCAAAGAAACCATCCGAAATTATTATGTGGGCAAGGGTTCCCCTGGGAAAAACAAGCACATGTTGTTATGGGATTTGATTGATAGTCAATGGACTGGGATGCTTCATCGACCCATTCATGCAGTAGCACTCTTCCTCAACCTTGCATTTTCCTACAAATGCAATTTTGATTTTAATGGTGAGGTGTTAGAAGGGCTCCTCACTTGTCTTCAAAGGATGGTACCTGATTATGAGACTCGTAATGCAATTAATTGCGAGATAGAAGTGTATCGGGATGGTTTTGGAATATTTGGCTTTGCCGATGCTATTCGTGAAAAGGACCACTTTCATGCCAAGTAAGTTATTAGTGTTTTATTTGAAAGTTGAATTATGTTTTCTTTATTTCCTATTTCAATTTTCCAATGAAATGAAATGTAATTTACTTCTCTTTCTTTCTTATTTGTTGTAGCTATTTGGTGGCAAATCTATGATGTAAGGACACCAAATTTATGGAAATTTGCCATTGAATCCTCAGCCAAACTGTAATATCCCAAACTGACAAATTCTGCTATTGTATAGGTTTATTGAGATATTTGGGTTTCTGTTATGTTGTTTGATCTTTAAACTTCACCAAATGTGTATTGCATGAGCAATAGCTATTGAACAAGCCTCGGTATAACTAATAATTAAAACAATAAAACAAACAAGCTCAAATTACTAAGATAACATACCCAATTGAAGCGTTGAGAGTCTTAATAAAGAATAGAGGCAACATGCAAGTCATGCATTGAATATTGATCAAGTTATGAAGCAACTCCTTCAAGACAATTTGCCCATGCAACAACTACGTCCTCCTTGATGATAGATGAATGGTAATTTCTCTAGATAGATGATGTAGGATCCAATAATCAACAGTAAGGTGTATAGTGGCCTTCTCAGTAGAATGGGAGAGACATACAAAACATGTAGCAACTTTAGGTTAAGGTGGGAGATCAGGTCTTGTGCAAAATTCACCCATGCAAATAGCTACGCCCTCCTCTGATGATAAATGAATAGTACTCACTCCAAAATAATGTTTATAGGATCAGAAACTCTCCAGTAGGGTTGATAATGGCCCTCTCCGTATGATAGAAGAAACATGCATACCATGCACTAAGTATAGATCATAATACTGGATTAGATCTAAATGACAAGTCACTCATGCAAGAAAGACGTCCTCCTCTTATGGTAGATTCAGAATAATGGCTCCAGAAGAATGGTACTGAGATCAATATGCAACAGTATGGTAGATGATACTCGCCCAGAAGATGCATGTGATGATGTAGTACCAAAACTCAAATAAAAGCGCCTCCAAATAGATTTGGTGAAGAGTATTGCACCCTCAGTCTTGTGATGGTGAAATACACCCTCAGAATGTTGATATGATTGTGAAAATCTCGAATCTCTGCAAGGATGAAGAATATTGGGTAATCTGTAAAACGTTATGATAGATCTAGATGATCTATCCCCGTAAGTGATTAGAGAAGATATATTTTGCTGCCGAAATGCACCTGTTGGCTAAGGAATGCACCCTCAGCCCCAACTTCTCTCAGACCTCTCAATATGAACCTCAATGATGAATAATAACAACTGCCTCCTATTTTCCATTTATTTGACTTTTATAACCATTTTTGACCTAATTTTTGCATGCCCATCTTTTAATTAATTAATTACTCATGCACATGCAATTTTGCATGCCACTTAATTACGCATCCATGTTAATTTAATCACCCATGCCTATTATTCCGAATGGCGCGTGTCACTGAAGTGAACTCCCTTTTCATTAATGACTCGGTGTCACTGCTAAAAGTATGCAATTTATCAAGAGTGACATCATTTATTAATTAATTCCCTGGCTTGTCAGAAATGGGATATTACAAATCCTCCCTCGCTAAAGATTGCTTGTCCTCAAGCAATGCCAACACAACCGACTAGCAATCAAATTGAGCCAACTGAATCCAAGAATCATCCTAGGGTCCCAAATCAACCTAGGAGATCTGTAGCACCCTCTGCTCAAAATACTACCCTGCAAGGTACCATCACAAGAGACCTCCTGAAAGCCTCCTGTAAGTAGGGTGATCAACGACTGTGTAAACCTAACCAACTCCTCAGAGAATTGCTCTACCAAGATCTGAATCCCCTATGTCTGAAAAATTAGTACTGGTCCTCTCACCTCTAGCATCCGCTGAATTGCCAGCCACTGTAATCCCGGGGTCCCAAATCAATCTGAGATTTGCGGAGTACCTATTGCATACCGTGTTGACTTGCATAGTATCAACCATCTTCCATCCATGCTCGTCTAATAAGCTTGTTGTCAGGTGCACCTGGGTGCCTGCACAAATACCAAGATCCCAAGTGAATTGGAAGAAGGCACCGCTAATCTTCTTCTTCCTTAGTCCCAAATACACCAATGGAAGAACATCGTTGCCATACAATGTTTGACCCTGAGTCATACCCATGCTTTCCTCTCCCCCCATGGTGTGCTCCCACAATTCGTCAAGCTCTTGCAGTACTATACCTCTACCTAGGAATGTTTCTCCATGAATTGCCCACTCAATAGTATACCAACTCTAAACCTCTCTCCAATCCAACCCCTAAAACTGACATGTTGCATAAGCACTATCACAAGGAGTCATCCCAGTAGGATGACACTGTGCCCTTCCAATTCCAACCTGTAAGAACCATCTGGGAGATTTCACTCCTTCCCCCTCATACCAAACTGCCCCTCTACTTTGTAATTGTGGACTCAAGGTACTGCAAGCCTTGTCTATGTACTCATGAAGAGAACTACTCTAAAATGCATGAGTATACTTCTTTTGCTACCCCATCAAGGAATCTATTTGCTCTCTAATACTGGAAAGTTTGGCAGCTGACTTAGCACATACCACTCGAAGAACTATAAGTTCAACATCTTGTTGTAATACAGTATCTCGGAGTAGCTTGGTCCCCTCTTTCATTGCTAGAATGCCTTCTTTAAGATGTTCAATCTGCTTTCGGTGATTATCATCTGGGAACCCTGTGGCTCCGGTGGATGTCTCTATATCTGATTGTACTTTATTGTCGATTGTGTTGTCCTGTTGTGACCATCCATCCTGCAAGCTGACCACATGGTCATTTTCTGTAACATTTGTCCAACCATCCAACTCTAGAGTATGCTTCGTCTCATGCCTATACAAACTCTCTCTAACCTCCATGTGTGGTTGTCCACTGTCAGGGCTGCTTTTCTCACTTCCCTGTACGTCATCCTCATCACTACTTGGTAGTATATCATATGTTGTGGCCTCCCCAAGTATCGTCCTATATCCTGGGTGTGCTTATGTGGCCTCCTGTGCTCTCACTCTACAGGTGCCATCTAAATCAGGATCCCACAAATCTGTAACATACTCATCTGGAAAAACAAGGAATACATCCATGTCTCTATCTGTCAGTCCCTGGAGTATGTGTCCACTCACTACATCTACTACTGCCACTACCCATGGAGCCATTAATGGCCCCTCCACAAGAGGTGACTCATAACCTCCATAGTGCCCGGTAGGTATAGAGTCAATCATCTCTGAGCCATGCCTCTCCTCCTGTGCCTATGAATCTACATGAGGCTCCTTCTTTGTCAATGTATGGAGTGATTCTTCTTTAGGGCTGCCACATGTATAACTAGATGTCCAACTATCTTGACATGTGAAACAACGTTGTTCTCTTCTCATTTGATTTTTGCTCTTCCTAGGTTCATTTGTAGGTTGTGTTATAATTTTATACTTCAAGGATGGTTATGTTAGATCTTCAAACAATTTATATATTATCACAATAACCATATGCAATAGGATCATTGAAAGATAGACAAGCACGTCACAAACAAGAGTACACAAATATTTACCCTAGGAAAACACTCTCACGGGAAAATCCTAGCAAAACTTCTTCAGTATAGATTCATCACAAGTACGATGCCAATCTAGTACATCAAGAGCTAAAATCCCTTACACAAAGATCTCAAGAATAAGATAAGATAGAAAACCCAAGAATAAGATGTCTTCATAATACAGCTTCTTCTTCTTCCCTAGTAAACTTGCTCTTCTTCTCTCTCTAGCGAACTTGCTTGAATGCTTGTTCAGTGTGTGTAAATGAGAAGTGCGCCTCCCCTATTTATACTAATCTGTTGGTGACCTTTTTCCTTATGATGAGGCCGACTTCACTTGTGGGTATATTTTTAATATTGTTCTGGATTCTTCTGAGCCGACTTTGCATGAAGGGTTTACATTTATTCTCTTAGTGCTTTTGCATGATCAAATACAATATGAATATTTCCCGAAAGAAGTACAATAAGAACACAATAATAATATCTTCCGAAGTTGCACAATCTTCAACAGGCTGATCAATGACTGTTGATTTACCACACTCTAAATTAAACTCACAATAGAGACTTCTGGAATCTGGATACTGCCTTTAAAAATACCCCAAGTCCTTGCTTCTTGGTTTTTGATAGAGATTCTTCACACCGCCGCATGCTATGCTCAATACCTTGTTGTGTTTTAGCAAGGTTCTTTATTAACTCATCCCAAGTAGGCTCCTTTTCCTCTATTGGCGAGGCAGGAAGGAAAGTAGGTAATAGTCTGCCATCTTTATTTATTGCCACGGATGTAAATTCTTCACCTTTTTTCCTCAATCTGGATGGCAACTATAACAATGATCGACCTCATGGATTTCCACACTTTAAGCAGCTTGGGTGATCTAGATCTCGATAAGAATATACTTGGAATTCCTCTTTCACTGTATTTTCTCACTTGTTTGCTGTAGCTTCCTTCAACACTGTGTTTCTTTCATCCTGAGTGTATGCCACTGCTAATTTCCCAACTTAAATCTGATCTCAAATTACTACACTGTTGGTTGTGTATCTCAGGCGGTTTGGTTGATGGTTATGTCAAAACTTGGAATCCCACTAGTTTATCCACTGACTGGAAATGCCATATGGTTGATCCGAAACAAAATCAACTCCAAAAGATCTAGTCCTCAGTACACACTTGGACTTTAGCATGACATGTCACTGCATATCAGATTTGATGATAGAATCCTCACACCCAGGTTGCATGTAAATTTCACCAAGTGCAAATTCCCTTACCAATAGATCGCTGCCTTCTCTACTAGAACTTCTTGCTTCACAACTGGAAATTCTATTCTTGCATCAGAGATTGTCCAAGCTGCTGAAAGAAGAGTTGACCTTTGTTTGATCATGATTTACAGCTTCCAAAAGAAAGACCATGACCTTCCAAATGGTGGATTGCTGCTAGAATATATGGGATGCTGCTAGAATTAACAAATCTCAGCCTTTTTAATTGATCTCAGCATGAAAATTTCAGAATTCCCTCAGTCAATCTGACTGCAAAAGTGTGGAAGAATCCTACCTCTGGAATCTGGTTATGTGTTTTGGGAATATTAATCAAATAGTTTCATACACACACTGTGACTTCCTTCACTGCTGATGCAAAGTCTGAGTTTATGGTTTTAGGTGTTGAATAACATTTACTTCATAAAATGCACCATGCTTTCACCACCTGTGGACTGTAGGATAAGCCTAGAGATGACAGCCTGGTAAATAATAAAGGTGACTACTCTTAAGTGCTGTAGTGAACTTCTAGTAGTTATGGGATTGATATTTATAAAGTTTTTTAGAGATCAGCTCAGGCCCCAAACTCAGTCGATTGAAGAATTTCTGCCCTTCCATTTGCACAGTTAAGATCTTAATCCTTCAAACAGCATAGACAGAGAGAATCTCAGTGTGTCCTCCCACTGGGATAGTAAGACTTTTAATGGAGAACGCAGCAGCAGAGAACACATACAATTACTGTAGGAATTCCCTCAGTATATATGGTGAATGGAGATGAGATCTATAACCCAGATTTCGCCCTCCAGCTTACAGCAGATACACAATCACTGTGGAGTGTCCTTTTTCTTCTGAGATGATATTAACAACCCCTATTCACCCTTCTAGAAATTGTATGGGTGGTTCCTTGTGGTGACAGCCTTGGAGAATAGTTGCCCTTCCTGTAGTGACCTCCTCTTATCCTCCACACTGCTTATGATTTCATGTTCATGCCAATTTCCCACAGCTGGCAAAGAACATGCTCTGATACCACTGTAATATCCCAAATTGACAAATTCTGCTATTGTATAGGTTTGTTGAGATATTTGGGTTTCTGTTCTGTTGTTTGATGTTTAAACTTTGCCAAATGTGTATTGCATGAGCAATAGCCAGTGAACAAGCCTGGTATAACCAATAATTAAAACAATAAAACAAACAAGCTCAAATTACTAAGATAACATACCCAATTGAAGCGTTGAGAGTCTTAATAAAGAATAGAGGCAACATGCAAGTTATGCACTGAATATTGATCAAGTTATGAAGCAACTCCTTCAAGACAATTCACCCATGCAACAACTACGTCCTCATTGACAATAGATGAATGGTAACTGCTCCAGATAGATGATGTAGGATCCAATAATCAGCAGTAAGGTGTATAGTGGCCTTCTCAGTAGAATGGGAGAGACATGCAGAACATTCAGCAGCTTTAGGTCAAGGTGGGAGATCAGGTCTTGTGCACAATTGGCCCATGCAAATAGCTATGCCCTCCTCCGATGATAGATGAATAGTACTCACTCCAGAATAATGTTTATAGGATCAGAAACTCTGCAGTAGGGCTTATAATGGCCCTCTCAGTATGATAGAAGAAACTTGCAGACCATCCACTGAGTATAGATCATAATACTGGATCAGATCTGAATGACAAGTTGCTCATGCAAGAAAGACGTCCTTCTCTGATGGTAGATTCAGAATAATGGCTCCGGAAGGATGGTACTGAGATCAATATGCAGCAATATGGTAGATGATACTTGTCCAGAAGATATGTGTGATGATGTAGTACCAAAACTCAGAAAGAAGTGCCTCCAAATAGATTTGATGAAGAGTAGTGTGCCCTCAGTCTTGTGATGGTGGAATATGCCCTCAGACTGTTGATATGATTGTGAAAAGCTTGAATCTCTGCAAGACCGATGAATACCGGGTAATCTGTAAAGCGCTATGATAGATCCAGATGATCTATCCCTGGAAGTGATTAGGGTAGATAGATTTCGCTGTCGAAATGCACATGTTGGCTAAGGCATGTGCCCTCAACCCCAACTCTTCTCTCAGAACTCTCAATACGAACCTCAATGATTAATAATAACAATTGCCTCCTTTTTTCCCTTTATCTGACTTTTATAACCATTTTTTACCTAATTGTTGTATGCCCGTCTTTTAATTAATTAATTTTGCATGCCACTTAATTACACATGCATGTTAATTTAATCACTCATGCCTTCTATTCTGATGGTGCATGTCACTGAAATGACCTCAGTGACATCATTTATTAATTAATTCCCTAGCTTGTCAGAAATGGGATATTACACACCTGTACTGCTTTGGGATGTGAGCAGATTTGGTATTTGAAAAAAATAAAATACACTCAAAGAAACATAGAAGGTTAGAATTTCAAAAAAGCAATTGCATTTAATGTAATTTATGAATTTACGATCCTCTAACATATTATAATTTATGACACTCCAGACTCATAAATTTTTTTATTACCCTCTTACAGGTTGGAGTTCACACCTCTTAATGACTTGGTGTGCGTCTATTACAATCTCCGCATGTGGATGAGATAGAGAAAGCATTGGATGTGGATGCCATCTCCTTGGACAATATTGATATATTGTCTAAGTGGAGGGTGGAGACTGAGACGCCTATCATGGAGGATGTTGGATTTTGTGCAACTTTGGAAGATATTATTTATTGTATTTTTATTGTACTTGAGTGTACCCCCTAAGGGAGATGAACTTGATGTATTTAATTATGTAAACCCATGAAAGAATCAATGTAAACCTTGGGGTGAAAAGAAGCAAAAGAAAAGATTAAAATTAAATTATTAATTGCCCCCCAAGTGAAGTCGGCTCAGTCAAATAGAGAAGTCGGCTCAGCTAGGGTAAAAGCTAGTTTGGCACTTGTATAAATAAGAGGGAAAATTCACATCACTATTCACTCACTCACTTCACACAAGTTCGCATCACCTAGAGAGAGAAGTTCGCACTGCAGCAAGAGAAGACTATTTTGGGTTTTCTATCTTTGGAAAGCATTTCCATCTTTTCTCTTTTATGATTGTACTCTGATCTCAGAATTATCATCTCTATACGAAGGTTGCTAGGTTTTCTCCCGTTTGGGTTTCCCAGGATAAACTCTTGTGTTATTGTTTTGTTCTTTGTCTTTCTTCTAGTGATCATGTTTATGCATTTGAATTGTTATATTGTGAATGTATGAAAAACTAACATGGTATCAGATCAGTTCTAGAAGAAGCCATTGCTAGAACACTGTTGGAACCTTGCCAGAACTAGGGTTTCATCTTTTGAAGTCTTCACTCAACTTTTTGAAGGAAAAAGAGCATTGGGAATTTCGCTCTAAGGAAGGTGCATCTTTTGGTGAAGACAGAACTCAATTCCGAGAATTTTCAATTTTTGACCTAATTCTGCAATTGTAGCAGACATAAGGGTTTCAGGTTTTACCCACTTTTCTCCAGATTTTTGGATCAGCCCTACCTCATCTCAACTTGCCTTGCTAGGGCGCATCTACCTGTGGAATCAGTTTTCCAAAATTCCAACTTTCATTTTTGACCTAGCTCCTACTAGGGTTTCTGAACCATATCTGCAGTCAAGATGATTGGAATGAATGTTGAAGATTGTCTAGAAGGAGCTTCCAATTTTATCTCTTGGAAGTCTAGGGTTCTTCTACTACTAGAAGAAAATGATCTCTTACAATATGTAAATGAGAAGGTCCCAGAACCAAAAGCCGAAGAAGACAAATCCCGCTAGAGGAAGAATGATGCCAGAGCAAGAAGGATTTTGGTGGACTCAGTTAGAGATCACTTAGTTCCACAGATCTTAGGGAAGAAGACTGCTAGAAAAATGTTCAAGACCATAAAGAAGTTGTTTGAACACATTAGTATCAATGTATCCAGAACACATTAGTATCAATGTATCCATTACATTGAGGAACCAACTTTCAAATATGAAGATGTCCAAGTCATAATCCGTTGCCTCATACTTCATGAGGTTCACAGAACTAAGGGACAAGCTTAGTACCAGTGGAGATCCCATTGATGATAAGCTATGTTGCACGGGGACCCGTCCCCCCCAAAAAAAGCCCCGTACCCGCTGTCCCCGCGTTTCGGGGACTTGGGGACCCCTAGGAAACGTCCCTAATCTTTTGGGGACTTCATTAGGGACTTGGGGATTTCTTGGTCGTACCCAAAATGTCCCCAACAGATTTTGGGGACTTCTAGACAGATTTTGGAGACGTTCCAAGTAGATTTTTAGAGATGTCCCAGGCAGATTTTGGAGATGTTTTGGTCATGAATCTTTAGTTTTGACAATGGACATTAATGATTGGACAATATGATCATTTATCCCATCCATATTTTTTGTATTATTTTAAATCTAAATCTAAATCTATACAAGTTGCAGCTCAAAATATGGGTTGTGTATGATGGATTTTGATTTGGGTTTCTAGTGATTTAACTTGTCTTTTTAGCAACATCATTACAAGCAGCAAAGCCTCCATGTCAACAAACTAAGAAATGCAACAACTCAAAGGTTTGATCCTTTTAGGTATTGCTCTTGTTTTTCTCATTTTTAGGGTCATCTTAGCTTTTACATATTGTACACAGGTGTCCAGGAGTTATTCAAGCCCAATTCTTCCCACATCCCAACCTCAATCACTGTGGAAACAATTGGATAGTAAAGACTTAGATTGGGTACTAAACATTTGAATAAATTCATATTCAATATCCTTCTTAATCTAAAATATGAATATAATCTCTGTATCGAATGCAAGCATGTTTATCCCAAAGTGTTTTGTAGTGGTTTTCAACACAACTTTAAAAATATGCAGAATTGTTGTGAAGGGAATGCTTTCTAACCCAATCATTATAAACAATAAATTTAAGGAAGAAGAGTTGTTATAGAGACGAGCATTCTTCTCATAGACCCTTCATGGACCTTAATGCAGATTGAAAATAGTTAAACTTAAGTTTCCTAAAGCTAAACTACATTTTGCTCATATTCAAGTGCCAATAATGGTCACTCAGTCATTTTCTTATTTGCCTGATTTTTTCAAAACTAGCAAGTGTAAGGGACATGCATAATACTATATAGTATAAACTATTGTGCTTACAAGCAACTACAAATGTTTATGGTGAATTCTAACTTTTAAAATGTTTTAATACATACATATATATAATTGTCGTCCCCAACCTGTCGTCCCCTGAAAAATTGGGGGTGCGCTCTAGCTGTCCCGGGGACTCGTCCCCACCGTTCCCCCGTCCCCAAAGCCAGTGCAACATAGATGATGAGGAGCTTGTTATCAACACTCTGAATGGTCTTCCACCATCTTGGGAGTCTTTCATCCAAAGCATAAGTGGTAGATCCAAACTACCCAAGTTTGATAAACTATGGGAAGATTGCACTCAGGAAGAAACAAAAATTGTTGCACGACAAAGAATTCATGGCACTCAACCTGAGGAGAATCAAGCATTTGTATCCCATGCCAAGAAAGGTAAGGGAAAAGGAAGGAAGTTCCACAAACACAAGCACCAAGATAGGAGATCAAGTCCTCGCCCAAATCATAAGAAGGACATATCTTAGATTCAATGCTATAGGTGCAAGAAATATGGCCATTACGCCACTAGCTGTCGAAGCTCAAGTAAAAGAAAGCATGAAGCATCAACTGCTGATGTAGAAGATGATCATCATCACAAGAAGCAAAAGAATGAAGATCGTATAGAATTTCTCTTCATATCAACGTTATCAGGTACTATTCCCACCACTAGTGATACTTGGCTCATAGATAGTGGTGCTTCTAGACACATGACGGGTTATAGAGAAAAAATTTCAGAATTAGTTGAGAAAGATTCTCATCTCCGTGTTGTACTTGGAGATGATGCTAACTACACTGTGAAGGGATTTGGGGCCACCTCCCTTCAACTAGAATCAAGTGATACACTACACTTGAGTGATGTGCTCTATGTACCTGGTATGAAAAGAAATCTTGTCTCCATCTCAGCCTTGGAGGACAAGGGATATATAGTAGCCTTCTCTAAAGGGAACGTACTTGCTTGGCACAAGAACTCAAGTATGATTATAGCCAAGGTTATTGGTGTAAGAGAGGTGAGCTTGTATCGTCTAAACACTCCACCAGTCCAAGCCCTAGTACATGATTCTTCAAGTATGGGCGAATTATGGCATAGAAGACTAGCTCATCTAAACTATCGAGCTCTCCCAGCACTAAAGAACATAGTGACAGGTTTTCCAGTACTTCAGGTAGACCATGATGGAACATGTAGAGGATGTGCACTTGGAAAGAATACCAAGAGATCTTTTCCAGATAGTGAGAGTAGATCCAAAGGAATTTTGGATCTAGTACACTCTGACTTGTGCGGACCCATGACAGTTGCTTCATTGGGTGGATATCATTACTACATAACATTCATTGATGACTACTAACGGAAGACTTGGATATACTTTCTCAAGTCTAAGGAATCCGAGGAAGTACTCAGCAAATTCAAAGAATTCAAAGCACAAGTCGAGAATCTGTTAGGAAAGAGAATCAAGATTTTGAGATCCGATAATGGTGGAGAATACACCTCTACATAATTTAATGACTTCTGCAAGGAAGCAGGAATTAAGAGGGAGCTCACAGTTCCCTACAACCCTCAACAAAATGGGGTTGTAGAAAGAAAGAATAGAACAATTGTGGAGGCAGCCAAAGCCATGATACATGATCAGAATCTTCAAATGTTCTTATGGGAAGAAGCATCCAGAACAGCTGTATATGTACAAAGTAGATGCCCACATAAGATATTGAAGAATATGACTCCGGAAGAAGCTTTCACAGGAGTGAAAACAGAAGTGGGCCACCTTCGGATCTTTGGTTGTCTAGTCTATATACATGTGCCCAAGGAGAAAAGATTGAAGTTAGAACCCTCAAGCAAGAAGGGAACCTTTGTGGGATACAATGAGTCTTCAAAGGCTTATAGAATCTACACCCCAGGGTCCAGACGAATTGAAGTCAGTAGGGATGTGACCTTTGAAGAAGAGATGGTTTTCAGGAAAGGCAGAGGATCAGACATGAAGATCGATGATGGAGAAATGCTAGAATCAAAGGAGATGAGATCATCTCCCCCTCCAGTTCAGAGGGAGTTAGCAGAAAAGGATGAACCCATTGATCCCATTGATCCAGTTGATATCCCCAGAGATGTTGCAGCAAGTCGTAACAGACCTAGATGGGCACAACAGACTTTGCAGGATGCAGAGGGGCATGAAGCTCCACATGGTGCTTTCATAGAAAGCAAAATACCTCAAAGGTTCTCCAGTTATGTAGCACCGATGAGTAACATCATTGATTCAGAACCAACCACTTATGAGGAAGCATCCAAACATCAAGTTTGGAAGGATGCCATGATGGAAGAATATCAATCCATCATGAAGAATGATGTGTGGGAGGTTGTGTCGAGACTTGAGGAGAAGTTAGTAGTGACTTCCAAGTGGCTCTACAAAATCAAGCATGGAGCAGTTGGGAATGTTGAAAAATACAAGGCCAGATTTGTTGCCAGAGGCTCCTCTCAGAAAGAGGGAGTCGATTATGATGAAACATTTTCTCTTGTGCCTCGATATACTTCCATTAGATCGATCATTGCTATTGCTTCAGCTATGGGATGGAAGTTGCATCAGATGGATGTTAAGACAGCCTTTCTCAATGGTGTTATTGAGGAAGAAGTATACATTCAACAGCCATACGGGTTTATCGTCCACGGAAAGGAGTCTCACGTATGCAAATTGAAAAAGGCACTGTATGGACTCAAGCAAGCACCCCGTGCTTCGTATGGATGGATAGACGGATTCCTGGTGAGCTTGGAATTCACCAAGAGTGATGCAGACCCCAACCTTTACTACAAGGTTGTGGATGATGAGCCACTGATTTTGGTACTATATGTTGATGACTTGTTTCTCACTGGAAATGAGAAACTTATCGTATGGTGTAAGAAGAAGCTCGCCTCTGAGTTCGAAATGAAGGATCTTGGATTGATGCATTACTTCTTGGGATTAGATGTATGGCAGAGGCAGAAAGAGATTTTGATTTTCCTAGGCCAAGGAAAGTACACCATAGATATACTGAAGAGATTCGAGATGTTGGACTGCAAGTCCATGGCCACTCCGATGGATGCACATTTGAAGAAGCTGAGAGATTATGCTTCAGATTCAGATTTGATTGATCCTACTATGTATCGCCAGCTGATTGAGTCCTTGATGTATCTGACAAACACCAGACCAGATATACGCTTTGCTGTGAATACTCTCAACCAGTTCATGTGCGAGCCAAGACAGATTCATTGGATTACTGCAAAGCATGTGCTCAGATACTTGCGTGGCACTGTGGGATATGGCCTGAAATATGCTTCAGAATGTGACCTGAGATTGCAGGGTTTTACAAACTCAGATTGGGCTGGATATGTTGCAGATAGGAAGAGTACTTCCGGATGTTGCTTCAGTTTGGGTTCTGCAGTGATTTCCTGGTGCAGTAGGAAGCATAACTCAGTAGCACTTAGTACTGCAGAGGTCGAGTATATGGCTGCTAGTACAGCAGCTCGAGAAGCAGTATGGCTTCGTAAACTCCTGACAAGATTGTTTGGCCAGATTCCAGAGCCAATCGTGATTCACTGTTATAACCACAGCTGTGTGCAGATGTCAATGAATCTTGTATTTCACAACAGGTCGAAGCATATAGAGATTCGGTATCACTTCATACGTGATATGGTGCAGAAAGGTGCGGTCGAGTTACAGTACGTGCCGACAGATGACCAGACTGCAGATGTTCTCACCAAGCCTCTTCCTAGGGTGAAGTTCGAATATTTCCGCGGAAGACTTGGAGTGGAAGAGAATGTGTCCCTCCTTGAGAGGGAGAGATGACATAGAGATGCTTGCCCTGCTTTCACCCAGGTGCCTCCACTCATCCAGGTGCTCAGCCAGGTATGGGAGAAATCCCATCAGCAGATGAGTCGGACAAGCAATGGATGGTCGGGTTCACACAGGTGCCTCTGCTCGTCCAGGTTCTCTACCAGGTATGGGAGAAATCCCATCGGCAGATGAGACGGACAGGTAGTAGATGGTCGTGTAATTGCACAGGTACCTCTACTCGTTCAGGTTCTCAGCCAAGTATGGGAGTACCCCATCGGCATATGAGATGAATAAGTAGTAGATGGTAGTTCTCCTCTGCTCGTTCGGGATCTCAGCCAGGTATGGAAGAAATCCCATCGGTAGATGAGACAGACAGGTAGCAAATGGTATAGCAGAGATGATATAGCTTATATCTCAGATATATGGGTAGGATGGAGAGACTCTCTTGGACTCACTGAAAGACTAGTGAAGTTGATGCTTGATGACACTTCTCGAAGGACTGAGACTGTGTGGACAACCTTCAGTATGTATAGAGATGATGGAGACAATATAGATGTACAGATGAAACCCAGAGGACCGTGATGCTGATGAAGACCAAAGAATACCTTCCTCGTTGAGAGGGAGTGTTGGATTTTGTGTAACTTCGGAAGATATTATTTATTGTACTTGATTGTACCCCCTAAGGGAGATGAACTTGATGTATTTAATTATGTAAACCCTTGAAAGAATCAATGTAAACCTTGGGGTGAAAAGAAGCAAAAGAAAAGATTAAAATTAAATTATTAATTGCCCCCCAAGTGAAGTCGACCCAGTCAAATAGAGAAGTTGGCTCAGCTAGGGTAAAAGCCAGTTTGGCACTTGTATAAATAAGAGGGAAAAGTCACATCATTATTCACTCACTCACTTCACACAAGTTCGCATCACCCAGAGAGAGAAGTTCGCACCGCAGTAGGAGAAGACTATTTTGGGGTTTCTATCTTTGCAAAGCATTTCCATCTTTTCTCTTTTATGATTGTACTATGATCTCGGAATTATCATCTCTATACGAAGGTTGTTGGGTTTTCTCCTTCCCAGGATAAACTCTTGTGTTATTGTTTTGTGCTTTGTCTTTCTTCTAGTGATCCTGTTTATGCATTTGAATTGTTATATTGTGAATGTATGAAAAACTAACAGAGGAGACACCTACATGGTTAGAGCTAGAGAAGGAGCAACATGAGGGGCATGAGGAGGAGAAGGAGGAGAAGGGGGAGGAGGAGGAGCATGTCGAAGACATCATGGAAGGTGATGTGATAGCATTGGCACCATCTTCAACATCGATTGATGTAGTTATTCCTCCACTCATTGGTCACTGTCAAATATTAGATGCAGGGACAGTTCCCTCTGCTACAATTGTTAGGAACAAGCTTGACAAACGTCCCGTGACCTTTTCCCGCAAAAGGGGGAGAGGGCATTGATATTAGATAGCTAGCTGCTAGTTTTGTGACTTTTGTCATTGTACATCTACCTCAGATACATTTATATCTGTGATGTCATTCTGTATTGGTTATCCACTTTTGAGTCCTTGATTGGCAACTATCAGGTTTCAAGATTCAGTATCGACTTTGATGTATCATTTTATATTTGGCATGACTACATGATATATATTGGTGCTTTCTCCATATTTATGTTCCAATGTGTTTATCTGATGTTGTTGTTGCTTTATATGTTTAAAATTTTGAAAAAAATGAATATATTGTGTATTTTTTAATGTCTGTCGTGGTTTGCCGATTTTTGTTAATTTTTTTGCCGATGTTGCCGAAAAGATGTTTTCTGGACCCTCGCCGATTTTTTGCCGATGCCGACGTTATCGACATTGGTTTGACTTTGAACTTCAATTTCATTGACTACTTCATTGAATTCTTCTGTAGTGATTAGAACAATCTTGATTTTAATCATAAAAATCATTTTTTGATTTTCTTAAAGGATTCTTTGATGTCTTCTACAAATGCAAGTACATCTTTGAGAAATTTTATTCTTCTATCTTCGTAATGTCTTTCATATCTTGGAATCTATTGAAAAAATTGGTAATAAACACTCACTAATTTAATCTTTTCACAGAACAACATAAATTATTCATATACACAACATATATCAAATCTATTTTAATTCGTTTTTTTCATTTGTTGCATAGGCCATCAGACTTTGCAATTTTTATCGTCTACACCATAATTACGAAGTCACTTTGCTGCTGGACATTTGAATAATGGCTCCTTTGAATTCAACTTTGTTTGAATTTCTTAAAATAAATATCCTTTCTTATGGATTTTTTTGAATGGTACTTCACTTAGTAATTTGATTTTGGAATGGTACTTCAAAATTGATAACTGTTCTCCACTCCGTGATGTGCTCTTTATATTATGATACTTGGGTTCAAATATTATTTTGAAACCTTCTGATCTTTACCTTTAGATGAAGCTCACTTTTGTTTTATCATGCCTTATGCTTTCTTCGAATCGATAGATTAGGCATTTGAATCAGAGATTGGCTTAGACTTAATATTGATTTGAAACCTTAATATGCTAATATTGTGCAGGAACGTATTAATGCGATTATTGTGTGTGCTCACGATTTTTCTTATATTGTTTTGATTGATGCTTCCTCTGGCCATTATTGCCTTCCCATAGTAGCTGCTAATGGCGATGGAATAATTCTGGAACCTACAGGTGGCGTTCCTGTTTCGCATCCATGATTCTGATAGGTGCTATGTGCCCTAGTAAAAACAACGATTTTGTTTTCTTACAACAGTTCTGTTAGGGATTAGGTGGCTCTCTGAAACGATTTGTATTGAAGTCTTTCTAAAATGGCACCTTCCAACAGTAAATCATGGCTTTCTTTGTTGTTGGGCAGCTTTGCCTTTATCACCAGTTCCTGTTCTGGGTTATGACCATAGATGAATGTTGCTTGACCTTAATTCTTTGTTTGTTATTCTGTACCCTTTGTTGCTCATAGATTTATGCCAGGTTTAAATGACAAATTTATTTCAGTTTTGTTTTCTTCTTTGAATTTTAAGCACAATATTCTCTAGTTTTTTCCTTTTATAATTGTATTGTGTGGTTTGCGCTGGTAGAATGAAAGTGAGTTTTGTAGAGGGTTTTATTTAGAATGATGATGGTTGTTGGGCATTGTGATGATTTTTAATATTATTATTGTGTTAGAACGTGCAAAACAAAACAGAGCTACGGGAAAGTGAAAAGTGGATCGATATATTTGTGCCAAGCCTTTGTATTTTCTTTTTTTCTTTTTTCTTTAATGGAAGTGAAGTGTGTGGAGTATGGAGTCCGTACTATGCAAAATAGAGTTTACCTGAATAGGAGCGGAAGAGGATACGAGAAATTGGAGTGGAAGTAGATCGCTTCCTGACTTAAAGTTTTGTTGCATCTTTGCAGAAATTCTGGCCCTAGCCAATGGGGAAAGTAAGCCACTTTGATATCAATGTTATGACCATTGGCAAGAGATACCCCTTTGATTAACTAAGCTTAAATATCTTTAGTTATGTCCATTATAGAAAACGGTGTTTATCTTACCGGAGATCCAAGAGCAGGAGAAGAATATATGTGAAGCTTACCTAGTAGGAAAACAATATCGACTTGGCATTCAAAGAAGGAAAAGCATGGAGGGAAAAAACAACTGTCGAACTGGTCCACGACTCCAAGTATTTCTTGTTGTGAGTTGATGATTTTCAAGAAAATGTAGGTATAGGTATATTTTGTGAAACAAAAGTTAGATGCTTTGTTGAATATAGGAATTTCAACGCTGGTGTTGAAAAGGAGTTCGGTGAACATATCCAGATCCTTTGAACAGATAATGAAGGAAGTTTTTGTTCGAATGAGTTTGTTCAATTTTGTAAAAGATAGGGAATTCAACAACAGTTCACCACTCCTTACACTCCCATCAAAATGAACTTGTTGAAAGGAGGATATGCATGGTTGTGGTGCTACCCAGATGCATGCTGGACCACAACCTAGTAAATAACAAGTACAAAGCAGAAGCAGTGCACAATATAGTATACCTGCTAAATGGATCTCCCACGAAGGTAGTGCAGAATATCACCCCTGAAGAAGCTTGGTCCAGAAGAATTCCTTAAGTCAGCTATTTTAAAAATTTTGGTTTTGTTGTTTATGCATTAATTCCAGAAGAGAAAAATAACTAAACTGGATGCGAAATGCATGAAGTTAATGTTTACTAGGTATCATGAACAACATAAGATTTACAGGAGGGTAGACATTGCTACTAATAAAGTGAGGGATAATAGAGACGTCATAATTGATGAGAATGCAAGGATTATGTTTTTCAGCTCATTTCAGATCAGAAGTCAGATCTGAAAATTGCTAATGATGGTTTTAGTATCATAGAAAAATCAGCTACTCCGCATGGTAAGAAGATGCAAGAAGAAGGGAAGATCTTTGGAGTTGGGTACAAGGAGAATTCAACTATGAGGTGGCTGAAAATAATCCAAATCAAGGAGAAGGCTATGCTGATTTGGTGGGAAGAATAAAGATAAAGAAAAGTCCAAATGGTACCACAGAACTTTAAACTTTAAAGGATGTGTAGTTGGAAGAGCTTCATCAACCAATAGAAGAATGGCCAGCGAAACATAAAAAGGAGAAGGCAAGCAACATGTTTATTTTCTTCATCCATTGCTTTTGATGAAAAAGATAAAGGGAACGAAACGCTCAGGGAAATCTCATGTTCATCCTACTAACTTCTAACTACCTATTGCCACATGTTAGAGGGGGAAATCACAATAAGTTGCCTATGCATTTAAACACTTGGTTCATGATCAACTTTCGGGATGAGTTTCTTTCCTTGCTTTAGCCTTAGTATTGTATCTACCTTTGCCTCCAAAAGGTCAAGATTTGCCTTGGACCACCTTTATAGGCTGGAACCAGCTAAATGGGGAGTATCAGGAGGTGAACGGCTACTGGTAGCCTACAACCAAGGAGTTAAGGTCAAGATTTTCCTTGGACCACCTTTATAGGCTGAGAGAACCAGCTAAATGGGGAGTATCAGGAGGTGAACGGCTACTGTTAGCCTACAACCAAGGAGTTAATGCCAGGGAATGATTAAATAAAAGAAAAGGAACCGAAACATGCAGACATGCCACAACTTTGCTTCTTCCTACCTTCCATTGATTAGTGTTAACCGTCATAGATGCTGCCGCCATGGACACATCACCTCTTTGGTAAGGATCCAGTTTAAGCTTGTGTATGGATCTCTTCATTATCCTCTTCTAAAGGCCAAACCATATATAGGGTTTCCAAAATCCAATCAACTTCTTCCAATGCATAAGCAGCTTTAATGTTGATCTGATAAATTTTGCCTATATCTTCTGTTTATTCCAGCTTATATTTTCCTCTGTTCAGTACATTGTATCGTAGCTTCTAAGATTTCAGTAGGTTTGCAGGACACATGCTTTGATTCTCACATTGTATCATTCATCAAGAAGTGCCTTATTTTTTGTTTTGGATTTGTTGTTATTCTGTCCCTTGCATGAAATGAAACCTTGCAGCTCAAATATCTATCAATTCTACATATAGCAATCAGCTATGGTACCTGGCATTTTTGGCTTTTTAAAGAGAACTTGTTTTGTATAAGAAACTTTTATGTTCCAAATTATATCTGTGTGCCCTTGGTTAAACCTTTTTTCTTTCAAGCGTGTGAACCATAATGCCTGGAATGGGCTAAAAGGGATGGTCGCATCGCCCTTTATCTCATAATTTTCAGGGACTCTTATTATTTTCTCTGTTGATTTTGAGGGTGGTCCATCCCATTTTCAATTCAGCTGCAAATTAGTACAATTCCTGTTGTAAAAGTAACTTGTTGATTCTGTCTGGGCCCTGAACCTTTTTCCACACCAATAAAGTGCATACTTGTTGATTAACAAAATTTATTTTCCATTAAAACAATGTATATGTTGCTATAATCATTCATGGTCTGCAAGTAGCAATCTAAGTCACATGACACGGGACATGAAGGACACATGAATATGAGTATCCAACATGGAATACATTGACCCTGGAACAGGAAACAGGGACACACACATGCATAGACATAAAGATCCAATTTTTTTAGAAATTAGAACATTTATAAAATATCGATACAACTAGTTACTACATCAAAGATGACCAAACACAAGAAATTAGAATATCCAATACACATGTCATAAAATAGAAGTTTAGATATTAGAACCATAAACTGCAGTTTTCGTATTAGATCATTTGATGTCATCAAAATCAAAATGCATTACATAAATACCGAGTCATTGATACTATAGGTGGGATTCTAGGAATGTCAATGGCAAATACAAAATAGGGTAAAGACTAGAACTGTAGATAGAAGAATCCCATAGCTCATCACTGTCAATAGTTGTCATCCATGTAAAAATCGTGAAAATCGCCCCAATTGCCATTACTCTTCCCTACATCTTCCTCCTCCTGTATAGCCAATCAAAGATCTGCATCTATTGGACTGGAGGATGACCCCTCAAAAATATCAACATCACCAAAAGTGACCAGTTCTAACACTGGCTCATTAAGATTCAAGGTGACTAATGCCAACTCAACACTGCTGCCCAAACACATATCATCAGAACACACATCTTTTCTCACCTTGGTGTCTGCCACATGTCCTAGTGTGTCACGTGTCCGACATGCAGGATATGGTCACAGGGCCCTGAGGGACATGTCTTGTTATTTAGGTGGCATCGAATATCATACTTTATAAATACAACATAGATCACTGTAACCATAACTCCTGTGTATACTATATTGTATGTTATGGTATTGCTGCACGGTGCATACACACACATGTTGTAGTTAAAGATAATGAACTAATTAATCAATTATGGATGGTGTGCAGAAAGTAGAGAAAGGAGTGCAACCTTTGGCAGATTTGCGAGAACTTGCTTCTGCTGAGAGTCTGGAATTCTTTACTCTTGTTTACTCAAACATTCTCCAAAACCACCCTGATTGTCCGGTATGTATAATCAATTGCATTTTCTATTGAGATGTAAGAAGATATAGGCAATCTTTTGGCCTTCAGTGTCTTTTATTTTATGTTTGTTGGATTGCCAAGCTGAATTATTAGTACTAAATAAGAGGAGTATTTCACTTTTAAACAGGAGAGGAGAAGATCGTCTGTGTTCCATTTTGATATTGATAAACTTAAAAAAAAGTCGTGGTTCAAGTATCTGCATGAATAACTTTATGCATTAGAGAAAAACTTTGGTCCAATTTTCTTGTGGAATTTTATAGAAGGAATGTTTACACCCTGCCTCTTTTGTTTTGTCCATGTGCAGCCCGAAGTTGTAGAGAAGGTCATTGCCTTACGAGAAGGAATACCGAGGAAGGATGCCCGTGAGGTATCCTCCAACTTACAAGTTACTGCTTATATATGCTTCTTACTCATGCATGCCTTTTCATGTCCTCCAAGTTATTGCTTATTTATGCTTCTTACTCGTTCATACCTTCACATGTTCTCCAAGTTATTGCTTATTTATGCTTCATGCTCATGTCAATTCCGTTCTGTGTAATTGCTTTAGTGCAACAATACTCTGTTCATTTATTTATTTTTGGCACAAACTGGACACCTGTTTGTTTCTCTCTCTCTGCAGATACTACAAGAATGCAAGGAAATATATAACGCCTCTCTTGATAATGAAGATTTACCCAAGCCTGGCTTTATCTTTGCCCGATTAACTTGTCTTCCAAAGGCAACTCTTCGAAAGAAGCTTTAATTCATTCATTAGTTATTGCAGATAGAGACAGATTCTATGAGGTGAAAATAGTTAACCAATCATTTCATTTTGGCGATGCCTTTGTAGCATAATTTGCTGTCTATAATTAACGTCCACATAAGAAGTGGAAAAGCAGGAAAATGGCATATTTTTGTTGATTTATAATCTGAATGATAGATGATAATAGAAGACGTTCAATGAAATGGGAATGTTGTCCCTAGGGATTTGGAAGACAAACTTCAACTTTTTCTACCTATTTTTTCAGGCCTACTTAGTACAAGAACTATTACAAATATGTTTTTAATTTTATTTTCAGATTCAAAAATGTTTATTCAACCGATTATTTTCCCAAAAGGAAATATTTTGACGACGTCTGCTTTTATGTGAATCATAAAAGAAATCAAGACGGCTTGGAACTGTATATTTTTCTGACGATTTTAAGAATCTTTACCATTTACATCACTTTTAAATTCTGTTCTTTTTATGGTAAGCTAATCACAGAGCTCCCAAGATTGAATGTAAACTCGTAACATGAACACTTTCCAATAACAAACATACAATGTGGGATGTAGCAGTCAAATTTGAAGGCTTCATAGTCCTTTATCGGGCATTTTGCATGTCACAGAATAGCAATGGAAAAATTGTCCTCCAAAATAATTTTAAAATGGCCATGGGAGTGCTACTTTTCTATTGATTTGTGATATGAAAGGTGGGTTTTATATTGAGTTGGCTAAGCATTCTATGTTTTGGACTTTTTTGGTCAATGACAGAGTTCAGAGATAAAATCTTTGGTGAAATCATGATTTTTCATTATTCAAATTGTATTTTTGATTGAGAAAGTGTCTTAGAATACCCTTGGGCACCCGAATTATGCAATTCCAACAATTTCAGTCGGATTTCAACCAGAAAAATCATCGGAAACACACATGGGGGACGTGTGGAGACCACCCCCAAATTTTAGAAAAATTCATGGGGATAAGGAGACACCATGGTCCCTAGCATGGGGGGCCATCTCCAAAATTATTAGAAATATATAAATCTCAACATATTAACATAACGTTGCCTCATCCCACCACCATTTAAATACTAAATTCATCATTGTGCAATGTAAACACGATCATCATATGATTTATCATATTTCAGTAATTGAATCACGTATTGGGATCCTATTCATCAATAGCACACTATGCACCCCTCCTCTAGGCTCTAGCCCTTGCCTTTACCTTGAATCTTGAAGTTGATCCTCCAAGGACATTAGGAAACACCCTACAATTTTGATGAAACCTCCCAATCAAAGCTTTAAAATAAGGTAGAAAATTCAAAAAGCTTCCCATGCCTAATAAATTATTTTGCTTGAGTGAAGGGTACATTTTTATTAAGGTTGTGATAGAGGAGTTCAACAACAATTAGCACCACCAACATCAAGGTACATAGAGGGGTTGATGTGCTTGATTAAATGTCAATCTCCTACCTTCATACATGATAGAATCTAGTGGAAACATTGCAATCCTAAAAACATAAATACTATTAAGCCTGTTGAATTTTGAATGGGATCTAAATTTCTACTTTTTGCATAATATGAAGTTTGATGAGGTTGGAACCACTCTCAAACATCTAGAAACAATTGGTTGTTAAAAATTTATGTAAAAGGATAAAAAATGAACGATAAGGAGAATGCCACTTTTACATTAACAATTTAATATTACTAGTTAATGTTAGATAACTCAACAAGTACTAGAGTCTAAAATTAGACATACTAAATCAGAAATCAAGTTCTATATATAAGTAGGTTTTTTTGTTTTTTACAAAAAAAAAAAAAAAACCGGGAGGGGGCATCTAGGTATCCTACTTTTCGGGAGGGGGTGCCTAGACGTCCCCTTTTTTGTAAAATGTCTCTCCATGTGTTTCCTCACGTTCCCCCAAATTGGGGTGCGGGGAGCAAGGGGTGCGCACCCTCGACCCTGGGGACTCATCCCCATGTAACTCTAATAATCAACAGGTGCGCACCCTAAACCCTGGGGACTCATCCCCATGTAACTCTAATAATCAACAGTTTGACCAATCTACCAATTTTTGAAATATTGAAATCCGACAAGTTTGGATGACAAACTTTAAAACATAGTTTAAAGTAAGAAAGAAGGAACAATGAATGATATCTTATAAATGGTTAAAGCTTGTGAAACACTCGCTCAATAAGATATAAGAGGAATGAGTAAATGGAATGGGATTTCAAGATACACAAATTTACATTATTATTACATAAGATAAATTGTTTAAAGCAATACACATTATATTACCATTCTAATAAAATTAATCTTTTGGTTACATAATTTTTAGCTCTCTTTATTTGCATGATTTAATCAATCATAGTTTAAAAAAAAAAAAAAAATTCAAATTATATATATATATATATATATATTCTCAAAATCATTAAGAATATATAAGGTATGTTAATGATAAAGATAAAAATTTATAATACAAAAATACAAAATTTAATTAATGTTACATAGCTATTAAATAATTTTATAATAAATTATAAAATTACATATTATAAACTATATTAAATCATTTTATAATAATAAATTACAATACAACAATAAACTAAATTATAAGTATTATAATATTCATGAATATATTTTGTGATAATAAAGTGTATTGCATTAATAAGTAAGTATTAAGAAATAATAAGTGAAGTTATAAATATTATTAATATCTGTAAATGTTATTTTATATATATAAGTGTATTGCATTAATAAGTAAATATTAATAAGTGAAGTTATATATATATATATATATAGCAAACACTATTGGTTACCTATCCTATTGACTAATAATTTTAATCCCATGGACTAAGCAATACTATTGAATAATACTATTGAATACCTATTCTTGTTGACCAATAATTTCAATCCCACGAACTAAGCATGGCCAAAGATG
This sequence comes from Larix kaempferi, assembly GCA_027924585.1. Classification (NCBI taxonomy): domain Eukaryota; kingdom Viridiplantae; phylum Streptophyta; class Pinopsida; order Pinales; family Pinaceae; genus Larix; species Larix kaempferi. The sequence goes on from BSBM01000870.1 coordinate 1,872,809, forward strand.
ATCATTGGAATCATTGGAGGCTTGAAGGAGTATTGGACACATCTTGTGGAGCACCCTTGCATTGAAGTCTTGCTTCGAGATGACATCACCTTGGAGCTTGACATGTGTACCCTTGGAGTATAGCACTCCACGTGTCAACCTAAATGTGGATTTGCAGGTTGCTTGTAAGGGCTTAGGTTCACATATGTATTGTTAACCCCCTTACCTTTGATATATATAAAGGAGAGATTCATATCATTATTTTCATGTGTTCATTATTTTGTGTTAGAGATGTGACTAAGAGGAGGGCAATAGCCTTCCTCTCTCTTGGGCATCTTCATTTGTTCCTTATCTCTAAGTTTTGGAGTTGCTTGGGTTTCTTCAAGCTTATTGTCTTAAATTTAGGGTTAGATTAGGGCTTGAAGTAGGAAATTAAAAATCTGTATACTTTAATGCAAAAATAAAATTCTAAACTAATACTGGAAGTAAAATAGTACAATTGTAACAAAGCAGGATAAAATTAAAACATAATTTTTATCTCTTTCAACTTTAACACTCCCAAAGAGATCCCTGTGTTAAAGTTGAAACATACAGTAACATGTAATCAACAGTAGTAGTATAACTAATTAAATAAAGTTATAACAACAGTAATGCATCTAACTCATAATAAAAGGAACAAGTCTGATTACTTACCTAGAGAGTTGAGATCTTCCTTAAACTCATAAATTTAACTTTCAAAATAGGCTGTGCCTCTCAGAGGCAAGTCAATCAATTGGAACAATCTGACCCTTACCTGAGGGTTAGAACAAACCTGAGAGAGAGAGAGAGAGAGAGAGAGATGATGTGTTGTAGGTGAGGAAGGGCTTAAGAAAGTCAATAGGTACCCGGTAGTTAAGTGGAAGCTTTGCGGCAGTAGCAAACTCAAAAACAGTCACCAACAGGTCATAACAGACCTCAAATCATAGTGGATCAAAACCAAAGAAAATATGAACAGGTAGTGACCTTTAGAAGTTACATGTGGCAGCCCTAAAGACAATGGATCTTCAAGTGGTATCCCTAAACAAATAGATCTGACCCAAAGCAAGCATCAGCAGCCAGTCGCCTCCATAAAATTATCATTCATCCTACAGATAGTTCACAGGGGTTGGCGGCCTCCACACAAGACAACAGATTGTCCAAAAAATAGTCCACAAGGGATGTGCCCTCCACAAAAGACAACAAGCTGATCACAAAACATATCACAGGGGTTGCGGCCTGCGCAATTAGCCCTCACACAGGTTGTTGCTCACATCAATAGTCCACGACCCATTCAAACAAACCACCAGCAGGTTGTGACCTCCACAAACAATCCTTAACAGGACTGACGTCACCTTTAGCAAGTCACAGCTAGCTCTATTATCCCACAGATATGGTGTGGTTCAGACCTCAAGGGCAGGAGGCCTATCAAAACAGGCCATGGAGCAGCAAAACAGTCACTAGGGCATGTAGCCTACCCTCAAACAGTCCACAAACAGCTAGATCAAAGCATAAAGGTCACATATCAGTCATATATATCAGCAGTAAGCTTCAACAAAGCCTAGCAGCAGCAAAATACCTTGGCGTCACCCTAGAACGGTCCCAAACAAATCAAATCTGAGATATATCTTCATGGTTATATCAAATGAGGAAAAAAGACTTGAATTTATAGTTTCTTAGAGGCTTCTAGAAAGGTCTCCCTTTTCATTCTTCATTGACTTAGGGTTTCATCAAATAGGTTAAGACACCATACATTAATAAGGGTCACCACTTATAAAATATAAAATAAAGTTAAGGTGTCTTTAAGTGGTGGGTACTAGGGTCGAGACATCATAGCAAAAGGGTTTAAGAACCATATTAAAAGGGGGGCACTAGCATAAGGATCAACAAGTGGTCAACACAAGACCACACCAACACATGTCAAACCAAAAAATGAAGGAATGGTACATGACCCTTCTAACCATAGGAGCAAAGGTGTAACAACAAGGTGGGTAAACAACCCTTTTACCCATAAGACCAAAAACAACAAAGTGATAAGAGTCAAGACAACTCAAGGTGGGTAGACTGCCCTTCTAACCACTAGACAAGGTGGTAAACCTTCTAACCACAAGACCAAGAACAATAAAGGTGGAAGACCAAGGGTATACAAGTAAGGTGGGGATACAACCCATTCATCTCTCTCTCAAATGTACAAGTGTTCCATACACTAACCAAAACTTCATCATACTATATAAGGAAAGTCCACACTAGATGGTGTGATCTTGTGATCCTCCTAACTGCTCCTGAGGTCAAGTGCTAGTGACTCCATCAAGGGGTGGCCAGTCCCTTGAGAGAACAACCTAGTTCAACCATCTTGAAGACCTAGGAGAGGAGGGAATCACACATCATCATCTTGGTTAACTAACCAAGATCCACCTGGTTAACTGAACAGGTATGTACCTGCAAGAACTACTTGGTCCTAGACCAAGAATCTGCCTGGTCCTAGACCAGGATGTCTTTGTCTCAACCTGCACGATCTGCTTGGTCCTCATGACCAAGAAAATTTATGGTCCCATACCAGAATACCCTAGAGACAGATAGGGGCCCTAGCCACATGCTAGGGACTTTTCCATGGCATCAACCTACTTGGTCCCAGACCAAGAACCCGAGGAGACTGTTGGGGGCCCTAGGGTACCTTCTAGGGACTTATTATGCTCGATTAACTGACCAAGAACCCTATTTAACTAACTAGGGTACCATCCTCCCTAAGAATGGGTCTCGCGGCTGCATTAACTTTAACACTCCCTCTCAGCAAGAGAGGCATTCTCAGCAACACTAAGCTTGTCCCGAAAGTTCCCAGACTTCGTCGTGGACAGAGGCTTAGTCAACACATTGGTAATCTGTTCATCTGACAGAACATACTGAGGTCTCTGCACCATGTCCTTGACATAGTGATACCTCCTCTCGATGTGTCTCAACCTGTCATAATACATGATTTTCTGAGAGCTTCAAACAACTTTGAATGTCAGCAAGAAACTTGATCTTATAGATCCTCTTGGAGGTTACAATTGACTTCTCTTGTTGTCTGAGAATCACTTTACACCCATCATTATCTATTATTAACTGGATGTCTTTTATCATAGCATCTTTCCAAACCTAATGTTTTGTTGCCTCCACATAAGTGGATGATCCTGAATCAGTGACATGGCTCACACTGGAGCACCCTTGAAGCCTCTCAATAGGATCCACAATGAGATCAATTGAAGGCTTCTTGGCCTTCTCCCTCTGCTTCTCTGAATGAGATGTCTCGTAGACTTCCATATCTGAGTCATTGGAAGAATTCCTGGAGTCATGGAAGATCACATCTCTACTTTCCTTTTATGCAAACCCACTCTACTAGGGATTGAAGAGCACAGTTGGATCCATCTTGATCTTTGAATTCTGACAGGGGTCATGAACTAGAGCTTTAACAACATGTCCTGAAACCTTATAAATCTCACCTTCACAGACTCCAATCACACTGGAGGTTTTGAAGATATAAGGTGATATCTCCATATCATGGGTCAGACGTGCTGATGAGAAACAACGACTCATATGGGAGAGAATCGTTGGGCTCGGATCCTGAATCAACACGGATAAGATCACAAATGAGTTTCGCAAACACCAAAGATTTCTTTGACTTGGATTTCTTGAAGAGGAGATCGAATTCCTGAAGTATCACGATCCAGCGTGAATACTTTCCCCCGAGTACTTGACGTGTCAGAACATGGTACATGGGGTTCGAGTCGGCAATTATGGTAGTGGTGCAAAGTAAGATATAATGAAAAACTTTTGGACAGAAATGACTGCCGCGAGAGCGAGTTTCTCGACATGTGAGTAACGAGTTTCGAATTCAATAAGACCCTTACTGAGGTAATAGATCACATGTTCCTGGGCGTTGTTGGACAAGACCATGGCGATCGTGGTGGCAGAAGCGGAAAGATAAAGGATGTAATCCTTGTAGTAATTGGGCGGTTGGAGCACAGGGGCGTAGGTAATGGCATGTTTCAAACTATCGAAGGATTGTTGTGCTTGGTTGTCCCATATGAAAGGGACGTCCTTTTTCAGTAATCCCATATAGACCTGTGTCTTTTGAGCGAAATTACAGACCAAACTCCGTAGGTAAGTTGCCTTCCCTTGCAAACTTTGTAGTTCCGTAATGTTGGTAGGAGGTAGGAGAGCGATGATGGCTTCCACCTTCAAGGGATCAATGTGGATCTCATCTTTTGAAACGATAAAACCCAGGAGGCGTCCACACTCGACGTAGAAAATGCACTTGTGAGGATTCAGACGGATGTTATACCGTCTGCATTTGAGGAATACTGCCGTCAGATGATCAATGTGGAACTCGCGATGCTGGGAATGAGCAGGTAGATCGTCAAGATAAGGCTCCACAAAGTCCTTCACATCATGAAAATCATACGACATGGCCCGTCGGAATGTGGCACCAACATTTTTAAGACCAAAAGGGAGTTTACGATAAGAAAACGTACCCCAAGGGCAGATGAGAATGGTCTTATGTTGGTCAGTCGGGTGGATCTCAATCTGGTTGTAACCCGAAAAGCCATCCATAAAGGAAAAGATGACAATTCCGGACAATTGTCAATGATATGATCAATGAAGGGAGTAGGGTAGTTGTCCTTGCGACAAGCCTTGTTCAGATCCCTATAATCGACACAAACCCGGATGGTGCCTTGTTTCTTAGCCAGAGGGACGACATTGGAGACCCATTATGTTAAGGGAACAGGGTAGGTAAAGCCAGCCTTCAAGAGCTTTTCAATCTCAGCTTTAATTACCACAGTTTTGTGAGGGTGCACTGGTCATAAATTTTGGCGGACTGGTTTAGCGTTGGGATAGGTTTTAATCTCATGTGAAACAATGGAAGGATCTATCCCGGGAATTTCCTCGTAGGTCCAAGCAAATACGTCGCAGAATTGTTTGAATAAGGCCGTGTACATGGTGATCTCTTAAGGAGAACAGTTCTAGCCTAAACGAATATGTTCCACGACACCAGGGGTAACCGAGATGTCAACCAGAATGGTGGGTTCGAAGTTTTCCAATTTTCCCTCAGTGACAGTATGGCAAGTGAGGATTGGTGACTGGGGGCAAGGATAGACATCCGGTGTGAAAATGGTGGTGATGTTGTTCTCCACATAATCCAATGGGGGTAGGAAAGACGGTCGATGGTGGAGGTCTTCCCATGGGGGGTCGTCTGCACTCATAATCTCCATAATGGATTCATCGGAATGAAAAATCCAGAATAAAGGATCTGGTAAGGAGGACGTCCGCTATAGAGAACAAGATGTAGAGGCCACAGCCAAGTGGTCCTCGAGTGTTGACTGGATAGCCTCATGAGTAGATTCAGCGGGTGAAAGAGTCATGGTGTCTCCAATCAAATGCATGGTGGCTTCGTCGGGTATGAGCCATTGATCGGTAGAGTTGGGAAAAGATGGAATCATGGAGATCATGTTCACCATGGAAACATGGTTAGGGGGATCCAGGGTTGGAAAAACACCCATAAGAGATGAATCTTTTATGAGGCCGAACCCACGCTCTCATATAGCTGTGAAGATTGTCCTAGCAAGGGGACATTATTGCCAGGATGAGTAGCATCGTCCGGTGTACATAATTCCAATTGGTCGACAGTGACAATTCGGCCTTGATGGGGGAATTGCACAATGTGGAAGATAGATGACGCGACCGCAGCCATGGCGTAAAACCAGTTACGACCAAGTAAGAGATTATAATCCAAAGTAGATGCGACAAATTCCAAGTTAATGGTTGCAGTCTTACCCCCCAACTCTACTGCTAAGGCTTGTAATAGCCCATGGGGTTGAAAGCCACAACCGTCGAATGCTTTCAGGGTAGTAGGAGAACATTTTAACTCGGGAGAACTAATGGCTCTCCAACAAGATAGTGACATGGCCGAGGTAGAAGCACCTTCGTCTAGTACAGTACGATGGATTGTTTTCCCAGCAACCATTGCAGCAACTTGAAATGCCAGCTGATGGGAAAGCCTCGGTTTAAAGTACTCTAGTCGAAACATGATTGTATTCGAGGAATCCATATCTACTGCACCAATGGCAGCGAGAAGAGTCTTTCTTTGATTGGGACAATTATGCAAGGCCTCTAGGTCGACATGGCACAAGGGGCTTTCGCCAAGTCCTCTACGATTTTATAATTCCGAGTTGCCCGAGCATTAGGATTGAAAACTTCCTTTCGAATCGTTCTCTTAGGCGAATGCAACACTGACTCTAATGAAGGCTTCTGAATTGTGAGAGAATCTTGTGGTACGGTAATATCGGGAACAGAGGTGGAAACTTTTTCAGTATTAATTCCAACGGGTTCCTTCGGAGGGACTGAGTCGTATGAACGCAGTCATGTGTTCAGGTTAACCGTCTCACTATGCATCATGAGAACATGCACAGTGGATGATGCTTCTCCTTAAGAAGGAGAGGATTGAGCAATCATTTGTTGATTCTGGGTGGGGAAGGGATCATTGAGAACTGTGAGTGTGGAGTTTCCCTTAAGAAACTTATGTACTTCATCTTGGTGGGGACATTCCTTTGAGAAATGGTCACCACCACACAGTAAACAAGGATATTTTAGCTTCCGTTTATGTTTCGTGTCTTTAGGGGGGTTCTTGTGCTCCTGTGGGTTGGAATATTTATTGGGTTTACCTTTGATTTTCTTCTTGCCATCGGATTTTTGAGGTGAAGCTGATTGAATAGAATTCACCTCCTCAGTGGGAGCAGGAGTGAGCGACTTGGTGGTGTTGCTTCCATCCTGGGGTGGGAGTGGAAAAGAACCATGGTGGTTCGACGATCCACCGGTTGGAACAGAAGGCTGGGAGTTAAGGGAACCGATAATGTCGTTGGCTTGAGGTCCCTTGGGTGGTTTTGTAGGATCGTATGTAGGGCGGGGTGCGTCAGGAACAATGTCATACAACGTGTTGGATTGAGTGTAGACAAGGTCTAAATAATGGGCATGAGCGATAACCTGTTCCTCAGTGATGGCCCCTCACATTGCCACGTCTTGACCTACGGTGGGAAAAAGAGAATTCGTGAACCAGTCATCTAAGAGTTGATCTGGAATGGGAGCCTTAATGAGACGTCGTCTCCTCCGCCACTCATGGATATGGTCAGATATATGAGTCGCGGTGTTTTGGCAAAGGGAAGTCAGTAGGTCCGTACCAATTTCATAGCGTATGGGTAACTGGAAATGAGTCAGGAAGGACATAGCAAGAGAGCGGAAATCGGGAAAGGAGTGCGGTGGTAATTCAATATACCACTTGGCAGCTGGGCCGGTGAGGGTCCTTTGAAACAACCTTAGACGGATCGAGTCGTCCATCAAGGAATTGATTGAACACCATAGGCGGTATGTCATCACATGGTTTTTTGGGTCTTCAGTGGGTTTTCCATCAAATTTGGGGATATCAGAGGGTAGCTTGACCGAAATGGGTGGCCAATTATAACCTTGTAGGATGGGATCGTTGGTTAGACGAGATAGGTCGAGTAGGTCCAAAGTAGCCAAAAATGGTAGTTGTTGGTTCGAATGCGGATACTTGTAGTATTGATATGGCATATATGGACCAGTAGGACCTTGAATCGACTGATTGTAAGGTGTTCCCATCGGGAATTGGCTGTAAGAGGGTGGGCCTCCTGGGTTGGGTGGCGGAACGTATGTAGGTCCGCCGTCATAAGGCCATACTTATGATTTTCTTAAACTTGCAATGTGTTAATGGATAACGTAATGGAAGCAATGCTCCTATCACTTCCACATTTCCTAAAAAATATTATTTCCTAAAAGTTTCCACTCAAATTAGCCACTATGACTCATACATGTGTCATATAGGGACCACTACAAAATTTTGTGCACCAAGGATGGTTCTCTACAAGAGAGTGTATCAATTCTATACAAATATAGAAGTGTTGGTTTTACATATTTGAAAAATAGATTCCATATTACAAGTTGTGTTGTAATGGGAATGTAATTGATATGTTGGAGTGCGTTCCTTTTCCACTAGATTCTATTTCTCCTCTAGAAAAATCAAAATTTTTGTGGTGATCTCTAACTAGTAGGAAAAAAGAGGGCGACTTCACCAATTGGGGGACTCGCTCTCTAGCAGAATTTTTCTCTGTGAATGCAAATCACATTTTCTTTGGCCATCGACTTGTCAACTAGATCTCTCTTGTCTCTATTCTCGATATTTTTATTTTGAAAATCTCAAGTTAAATTCTTAGTTATTGTGAACACCTTCTAATTATTTGCTTGTTTAATTTGCAGAAAAAAATCACCGGGGTTTTGAAGTGTGATTTGGCTTGAGGAGAGATCAAACTCCATTTGGAACTATAGAAAAGGGTACAAAATTATCCACCTATTCGGGATCCAGGTATGTGCATGAAAATTATTTGAAAATATCTTGCATCCAATTGTCACTGAAATAAATAAACTAAAAAATCAAAATTTTCTTTTATACAAATCACATTTCATGTGAAGAGGTCGATTTCATCTAGGGGGGGCAGGTCATTGTGTTTGGTGGGAGTCATGTTTACCCTAGGTGTCAATCTTGAAGTTATCATGATTTTTTTTAGCATCGTTTTCACTATAAAAATGATTTTGTTCTCCTAAATCGACTCGCTACAGGGCTGATTTCTCATTAAAATTTGACATCTTGCATCTGGGGTGTCTATATTTCCCTATTTGTCACTTCTTAAATCCCGGTGATTTTTTTCAAGCTCGTTTCATAATTAAAACAAAATAATTTCTCAAAAATTAAAATTGCACTAAGGTTTTTGAGGTTGTTCTGGCTTTAGAATGTTCACGATTTGCCTTCAAGGGTCTTCATTCTATTAATTTTGGGCATGAACAATTTTATCTTCTCCATAGAAATTTCACACAAGGGTTCTAGCAGTTTTATTGGCTCTAAGGGTTCAGAATTTATCCTCAAAGGTCTTTGTTTATTAGTTCCAAACTCGAACAAATTTACTTCAAGATTATTTTCCCACTGAAAGGCATGATTTTTTCTCATAGTCAATTTGTTGCAGAGTTTAAGAGGGTCGATTTACTCATTGCCCATTCGAAATTGTTTTGTCTCTAGGGGTTCACGATTTATCCTTGAAGGTATTTTTTTATCAATTTAAAACTCAAACGATTTTACTTCAAGATTATTTTCCCATTGAAAGGCATGTTTTCTCTCACAGTCAATTTGTTGTAGAGTTTAAGAGGGCATATTTACCCATAAAGAGTGTGAGGGTGAGGAGATCGAGGATAAATGCACAAATTCTTAATAGATGATGCATTCCAATGATTTGATTGAATGAAGAAATATTTTCTTGAATGAGGAACGATTTAGGGCTCGATACTTAGGTTTTGGAGGCATTGTCTCCTCTCAGTGTTTCTCTGCTCAGCCACAGTCTCCCCTAGGCCGCTGCAATCCAACTACTCTTTCTCGTGGGTTTCTTTTCTCAGTGTCCCCTAGTTGGTCGTAATACAACTTCTCTAGTGTTCCACTAGTTTCTCTTCTAAGTATCCCACTAGTCTCCCGCTAGTTTCTCACTAGTTGCTATGCTCGGGCACGCGAAAGCTCAAAGGTTATATGTTTTCTTTGGCACATTTGTTTTTTATTTGTTTATTTTTCATATACACACACACATACATATAATGAAAAATAAATTTAAAATTAACATTAAAAATAAGATTTAATTTAGAAAATATTTTGATAAAAAAAATTAAAAATGTAATGATGATGTCAGTGATGATGATGATGATGACGATGTCAATGGTGATGACATCATTGTCATCATAGATATTATCATCATTATCAACGTCATTTTCATCATCAGAAATAATAACATCACCGTCATCATCAGTAGCATTAGTATCATCATCATCATCATCATCATCACCATCCCCACAATAATCATCACCACCATCATCATCAGCATCATCACTATTCATCATCACAATCATCATAAACAAAAACATCATCATCATCATCACTATCCATCCTCATAATCATCTTAAACAACATCATTGTCACGTCCTAAAACTGTTTCCAGTTTGATAGTCCCATAATTATTGAAATAGTGTTGTATTTAACTTTAATGCTCAAATATAAGTTGTTATAATGGGAAAATTTTGAATATGTGAAGGATGTTTTTTTTCTTCGTTTTAAGTCATTTTCATTTTTGTAGTTTGTACAAATTTAATAGCAAGGTGAGATTAGTAAGATGTACAAGCAACTAGCCAATGTGGCCACTGATTCCATTAGATCACATATGTGGTCATATAATATTTGGCTAGTGTATAATTATTCAAATAGTAGTTGCATCTCATAGAAACTGACGTAATAAATTTGACAAAGTACCTCGTAGGTCATTTTGAGACATATATATCCATTAATATTCTAGTTCATCAAAATCTAAATCTGAATCATCAATATCTGAATCGATGAATTTTTTCTCAAAACAACAGATTCTTCTTCAACCTCTTTGTCTAACACATCTAACTATTCATAATCTACCTCATCTTCAAATTCTTCATCTATGACATCTAGTACCTGCTCCTAATCTACATCACCTTCAATGTCTTCTTCAAGTACTTCTTGTTTTGACACAACTACCTGATCCTCTACATCATCTTCGTGATCTTCTTCATTATCAACTTGTTCTGGTAGAATATATTTTATAGGCCTTCCTCTTGGCTCATACCTAACTAGATATGACCAACCCGCTTTGTTTGGAACCTATGAATAAAACACTTATTCACACTGACTTGGAAGGACATAAGGATTTGTACCTGGCTCAAATAGACTTATATTAATCATGGAAAATCCATTAGCATGCTAAATAATAGTTCTAGAAGGATCACGTTCATTCATTCGTAACTTGTACCAACAAACCTCAAAGAGAACTACTTTGAAGGATTCAAAGTCTAACTCCAATATATATTTCAAGTAGCCATAGTATCTATTTTCAGATATATTCGGGCACCTATAAGCACTAGATGAAACATTAGTAACCTGAAATACAACAATTATTCCACAATCAAAAGTTTTCTTCTTATCATCCAACTACTTGATGCGAAATTTTCTGCCAATGCACAAAATAGCCTTGTAGTGTTTCACTTGCAACAATATATATATATATATATATATATATATATATATATATATATATATCGAAATGTTCAGAATGCGATATTGACAACTAATAAACATATTTAGATTCGTATTTTCTTATGAGAAACAAATAATACTAGCACATCGAATATACAAAATAAAAAAATGCGGCTAATTATGATCACCTGTCTATTCTTTGTACCATTCTCTAAATAAATTTCCCTTTGCATAAGATTGTCATCTGATCTATATTGATTAGATCGTTTAATCAAATCCACCACTCCATCCCATGATAAATCTCCATATACTTTGTTACAGCGTTCTATCCATGCCTTCATCCAGTCAAGATTATTCATAATGTATAAATGTAGTGCATCCCACTCTCGAGCAACTGTGTGACAAAAAAAACAATTGAATAATTAGGTACTCATAGTAAAGCTTAATTAACGATGGATGAATAAAATTTATAAGGTTAAAGAAGTAGGACATTGAAAGAATATAATATACACTATTATATAATTTGGTATGATATATTGTATCATTACCTTTGACTTTCCTAATTCTACCATTTCCTAACAAAAACTCCCCTTCATATTTTTTCTTGGAATCAATGTCCCGAATGCAAGGCATAGTAATACGTGGTGATGTTACTTCAGGAATATACTCACTAATATAGGTCATGTATTAATATACCATATAGCCCTAAACCATAGAAGCGTTAGGATGTGATCTTTGTCTAACAAAAGCTTTCAATGCCTTCAAGTTCCTCTCCACCATCCACATTGACCTTGTGTGTACAGGTCCACATATTTCAATCTCCTCAACTAGGTGCATGAGGTAGTGTTCTTGTGCATTGAAAAATATAGGAGGAACATACTTTTTTAGTTCACACATTAGCCTAGGAATTTCTCTTTACCATTACCTTATATCTTCTTTATGGATTTATTTGGACAACAACCACCAAAACAAGTTGATGCAACTTAAATATCTAGGAATATTGAATACAATAATACATATATGCATAGTGGTAAAGATGTGAAGTTGAAATTGGTTTTAAATGGAAGGTCACATGTTCGGATCCTCCCAATATTACCCATGCGCCATGGTTCGGGCCCTGTGGATGTACCTAGGGGTATAGTGGTAGCGATATTGGATCCCTGGACCCCGTGTCAAGCAAGTACCATCCCAACTCTAGTTGTTGATTCCCCTAGTACCCAAAAAAACACACATATATGCATGTTATGCATGTAAATCAGATTATGGACGGTTGTCATTTAGTTAACATTTCTATTATAAATTAGGAGACCTTACCTCACATACTTGTCGAGATTATATATAATTTGTTTTGTGTTGCTGTCAAAACTATCTAGGAGAGAAAGAGGTAGAACAAACGGAAATATAGAAGGACACATAATGATTATTATACTCATAAATTCAATACAACAACCAAATTCTAGAAAAAACTTGGAAGATTATTACAGTACTAGTTTAACTTAATAAATATATGCTAATCATGAGTTTTTACCCCACCAAATTCTCCTTTCTTCATTAATATATTATATATGTTCAAAGAAAAACCAATGGGAAATTTAATTTTTGTGTTGATGTCTTTTGCAGCATTGCTTTCCTTCTATGTAAATATCCATGGAATATTGTCTAGTCATCCATCATTGGAATAATGAATCAAATTTCTCATTACATTATTAGATTCCTTAATGTCACTACAAACTTTGTTGATTGTATCTTTGTTACTCCTTCCATCTAAGATTCTCCATAATGTTTATGTAACATTCTTCATGCTATGCAATGTATCAAACAAATGGGAAACTTGTAAGTGCTCATAGTAGGGAAACCTATTGAATAGAATGGAGTATCATTTCATTCCTCATACAGGAGGCTCATTAATGCATCGATGACCTCTACGGAATGGAAATGAAAAAAACTAAATATTATATTATACATATGAAAAAATTGAATATTATATACATTACAAGATGTATAACATTATTACACGTGATTTCGAATCAAATTGCTTACCTCGACAATGATTCCTATTATACTCCAATTTCCAAATTTGAGGTGTCATTCTTTAAGATTTTTTCCTAGCCTCCTTCCCATTAAAAAGATATTTATCGGTAGTTCAATAGCGATGGTTGTTAGGGAGGAAGTGCCTATACTCATCAAACATATCATTTCCTAATATTTTAGAGCATCGAGATATCAATCTAGGACCACATGCTGGACATGAAAATTTACCCTTTGTTTGAAGACCTACAAGATGTGGAATTATGTTAATACAAGTATCATACAAAGAAATTATTCAAAAAATGATTCAATCATTGACAAAATTAAAAATTGTTACACTAGTGCAAGATTACTTTAATACTAATTACCACAAAAATGTGTTAGCCCCAAGGCATCATGAATTATTCATGTAAGTATTCCATGGAGTTGAAATTGTCTTTAACCTATTGGTTTGGATATGTCATACATAGTGATTCCAGCCCATAGCTATAGAATTTCATGAATAAGAGGCTTAATAAATACGTCCATATCTTTAACTTGGTACTTACCTAATTATTTGAAAATACACACATTCATTACATTGAACAAATAATAAATTATTATATCTAACAAACAACTAATTAAGTATAATGGAAAAGATACGTATTTCAAAACAATATAAGTAATTTGAACAATTACATGCAACAATCATTTCCAACATTTTGTGCTCCCTCTTTAATGACATCCAAGGGGGAAGGTTATTGTTTATAACAAAAATAGGCCACATTGAGTAAATAGAGGGCCACACTGAGTAAACAAATATCATATCCCTAAACGGATTAACACTGTCAGCTGCCAATGAAATCCTAACATTATAAGGTTCTTCTTTAAATTTGGTCATATTTCTTGGATGCCCCTAAATGCGGTACCATTTGTAGGCATTCACATAACACCATATTCACTTCTATTTTGTGCATGGTAATCCATAAATTGTGCTATGTTTTTACACCTAAACAGTCATTGGAAACATGGAATTATGAGAATATGACAAAGAATCTTGCAAAGCACCTTATATGTTACTTGATTGGTTCAATATCTACTAATTCCACATTGAGTGTATTCCAAAAGTTTGTTGCATGTTTTCCATAATATATAGTGTGTTCATTAGGACATGCATCAATGGCTTCATACTCCATTCCTCAATCTTTCATAATGAGAGACAAGTCTTGGTATGTGTTAGGTAAATTATTTGGTGATGGTAGAAGAATATCACCTAACAATCTAAAACATTAAAACAAAAATTTAAAGTAACGAATATTGCTCATCAATTTTGCATAATCCTTTTTAAAATATAATCAACACTTATAAAAATAGAAAGAACAAAAAATGGTATTCGATATGTATGGATAATTATATTGCATACCTTAGGATCTATGTGAGGAAAGTGTTAGATCAACCATTCAACATTTTCAAGTTTACCAACAATAAAATTGTGGAGAGAAGATTTGTCTTTGAGACTCCATATAAGGGTTTTCTTACTTCTCAATGAGAGGTACATCTTCAACATATCCATAAACGTTATCATCCATTGATAAAGCATGAAATGGGTTGTTGATAAATTTATGTATCCCATCATTATGAATTATGTCAATATCATCATTTTTATCGGTCATAGGATTAACTTCATCATCTCCATTCTTATCTCCATCATGATCTCCATCAACTTGTATACCAACATTTCTACTACAATTTGGCACATCCTGCTCGTTGTTCGATCCAATCTTAGGATTATTTATTTTTCTCGTTACAAATCACAATATATCAAATATTTTTAGTGTGTGTGTGTGTGTGTGTGTATCTATCTATCTATCTATCTATCTATCTATATATATATATAAATCAAATATTAAAACAATAAATTAAAAATTCTAAATTAAATTAATAAGAATAAAAATTAAACATGTAACAAACAAATTCGTCTAGTACTTCTTACCCTTGGATGAAATTCACACCCCCCTTCGAAGTGCCCATATTCCCAACAATGTTTTATAGTTGTAGACCTTAAAATTATTCTTTTCATTCCCTTGCAATTTTTGCAAGGGCACCAACATTTACCATCACCAAGTTGCTCCCGTAACTTAGCAACAGTCCTCAAACTTTCCTCTTTTGATATTGGAAATATTAACTATATAATTTAATCAATGAAACTATATAGCTCGATATGAAATTGTTGTAATATTGATGGTATATTTGTCAAAACTACGAAAAAATTCCATCGTTTTTTGAAACATTCTAATATGATAGACGTCGAGAGCATCACATAATTTTCGTCTTGGTATGAAGAGTTCTTATATAATTTTCCGTTATGCTCATTGTTGTCGGAATATCAAAGTACGTTGACTAGGTCAACAAGAGGGTGCATTGACCATTTCAAAGACCAAAAGGGACATGTAATGGATATGTTGTACCGATGTGGAATCGTCAAAATTACGACGGCATAGAACGGACGTCGAAATTAATATGTAAGTCGGGACTAAATTCTTTCTGCCATCATTGTTGAAAAATACATTGGAATTCACATCCAAATGTAGTAGTGAGCGTCACTCGACACAACCCTCCCATGACCTCAAGTTTCAGAGGATAAAAAATGGGCAATACCTCCACCCCCCATATTAGAACTAGGGTCAACACCCTATCTGAAACCACATTGTACTACTATTTAGGTTCTCAAATTTATGTGATCGAGTGACCAGTTTGGGAAACTAGGTCTCCTACATAAACATGCACTAGCCCACACATCATAACATGTATTTTCTTATCGCTTATCCCATATAACCTATGGGTTAGTCTCATTCAAATATAAGATCATGAATAGTATTTCATTTTTCCAATTCAATTACCAATTTATCAACCGTAAGTGAACATAAACAAGTTAATCTATATATCATGTGCATGGAATCCATTCATTCAGTTAATCATAACGTACATTGGTATCCACATACCTTAACATTTATTAAAATTTTCATACCAAAAGCAAATCAAACAATTGTCATCACTAATAAGATAAACGATAACTTCAAACATAAATGACGCATATAAGTAGGTTCACAAATCCACACACATAGTTTACTCGAGCAAGCTAAGTCCAATAGACACTAAGCAAAGAAATACGATGTAGGTCTAAATTTTGTTTAGTGGTCTCATCAAAAAGTGGGTTGTTACCTATATCATTATGAGATCATCTACAAAATGGAAAAGAAAATGTGGTGTCAAATGCATTGTCAAGGAAACATGAGGAAGAAGGATCACTCTTTTCCTTATCCTCTCCAGTATCCAAATGGCTACAGGAAGGTGCCATGAATGGATAACCAATGTTTTTATATCTCATCTCATCAAGAGACTTCAGAAGGATACCAACCCTCCCTAGGGTTACACTCAGCAGCAAGATACATTGCAATATAAAGGTCATATTTTTTTAGTACCTAATTCTTATTTAAAACAAGCAATACTAAGAGAGTTGCATTCATCTCCTCTCGCGGGTCACTCAGGATTTCATAAAAATCATACATGTGCTAGGTGCTTCTTTTGGGAAGGAATGAAAAAGGATATCCTTACTTTTGTAGTATTTAATACCCCCAATTCGACCCTTAGGATATATTAGCCTTTAATGTAAATAATGTGTACATGTGATGTATGTTTTCCTAGCGTGGAGCTCAAGGCCAAGGCCCCGCTAGTGAAAGCCCGAATTTTATTTAAAGGGAAAGTATTTGATATTTTGATACCATGTGCTCTTAAGCCATGAAAATTGTAATAGGATGTAAATAAACATCATGCAATATAAGATACCAAAACTGGCTACGGAGGCAACGAATGAGAAGGGGCCATGTGTATCCACTAGGGAGTGGTGAGGGAGCTATGGGACTAAACCCTAGGCTGCCATATGTCATTATGAGAACCCATTGACTTCCTTAGGTGACATTTATGACTGTTGTAAGGAAGTGGTTGAGATTTTAGCCCATGGCTTCAATAGAGCATGGGCAGCCCTGAAATTCGTATGGGTAGGTATGGGCTTTGTTTTCTTGTACAAGAAGTCACTCTACCTCTTGGGATTTGCTTCATTATCCTCCCCATTCCATGGTAGAGGACCTTAGCATTATTCCCCATCCAAAAACGAGTGCCAGCAGTGAGGAAACCAGAAAAATCGCGACTGTGGGAGAACCCACGTTTTGGGAAGCCAAAAACGCCCAAAATGGGTATTGGACAGTGAAATCCAATGGGGGATCCGTTGGTATGAGCCTTGGGGCGAATTTGGGAGCAATAGCTACCCCAAAATCCATGGGAAAACCCAGTTTTAACTGCCCAGAAAATCAGTGACGGATTTGGGTTATTTGCTGAACAAAGCTGTGAGAAATCCAAGTGTGGATGTTCGAATGGAGGTTGGGATCGTTTGAGTCTAGCTTGATGTGTACCTAGCTCCGGGATTGAGCTCAGTGGACTAGCATCCCTCTCCATTTCCCATTGCATGCTTGAAAAACCCAACCGTGTGTTGGCTTAGCATGGTTGTCTAAGTGAAATCCTGACTGTGAGTGAGCCATCTAGTTCCTCCTTAGTGGATACACAGCCCAGCTCGAGGGTGATCTCTCAGCTGAAAGAATACAGGCTGGACAGAGATCTATGGTTGGGTGGAACGTTGCTCTCACGTAGCCAATCGTTGAACATCGCGTTACAAGATAAGTACTCTTTGTGAATTTAATTTTTATATATATCTGTGTTCTGCAATGTGTTAAATCTGAATGTTATTTATTCATGAGATTGATATTGTAATGAAGTAATGAAGTCTGTGCATAGCATAAGAATGGGATTGAATCCCTGCATATGGAATCATCTTATGTTTATGCTTATGTATGTTGATATGTTTAAATTCTGCTGTGTTTTATTGAAGTTCGAATCTGCACATAGAAGTTTTAATTCTTATGTATTTTATGAGCAAAAATATTGGGGCTAAGTCTGCCAAAAGCCCGGTGTGTTTGGTAATATTGGGTAATGTTTCCTTCCCTGCATGTTCTAAGGAGAAGGGGACATTACATAGTAGAATGTGACACTTACAAAAGGAACCAAGGTGAGACAGTGAAGGCTCTTGGGGTACACCAACCACTATTTGGACCAACATTTCCATGGATTTTATCGTTAGTATTTTGAAAGAAGGTAACAAATCAGTCATCATGGTGGTAGTTGATTGACTTTCCAAATATGCTCATTTTTATGCTCTTAAAAACCCCTTTACCCAAACATTGGTTGCCCAATTTTTTATAGAATTTTTTTTTCAAACTCCATGGTATGCCATCCTCCATTTTTTCATATCGTGATCCCACATTCACTAGTAAAATTTGGAAATAACTATTTAAACTATAGGGAACTCATTTGAAAATGAGCACATATTATCATCCCCAGAAAGATGACCAAACAAAAGCATCCAACAAGTGTCATGAAACCTATTTACAATAGTTTGCATACAAAAAGAAGCACCAATGGGCATAGTGGTTAGCTTTGGAAAAATCATTGTATGACGCAGGGGCAGTATCTTGCAACAAAAATAACAGCTACAGAGCTATGCTCTGCCTTCATAGTACACATTGGAATCTATACATTTATGAATTAACATAATTTCAATGCCTTTTTATTCAATGCTGGAATAAAATAATTTTATTACAATCAATGAAATACTAGAAACAACAAACCCTTGCTATTATATCCAATTCAAATTCTTAGCAGCTACCCATGGTCAACATTTTTGGCTTGTCCTTGATTTTGAAATTGATTTCTTGTCATTTTGTAGTAGTCGCAGCTTCCCTTCTCAACTAGTGACCAGACCTGAGCCTCCTCAACTCTGCTTTGATCACAAAATATTCGTCTATTTCCCACTCACGGCTAACTTGTGACCAAATTACGACCAACCTCTTATCCATCGTCCTCCCTATCTTTTAAGCTTTCCTTTCTCATATATTTTCAACTCCCCTTTAAGAAATGAACCGTCATGAAGGTTCAACTACCTAACTTTTATTTTTTTCCAATTTTATTTCCTTTCCCTCCAACAGTTATTCGCCACTTGGAGTGGAAAATTTATGAGATGTGTGGACTGATTCTAAATTCATGAGTCGGAATCCCAAGTAGTAGCATAGAATTTTCAATCATAATTTGTAGCGTGGATTTGTGGCAACATAGTTGTACCAATGCACATTTCTTGTAGTGTGGAGTTGTAGCAGCATTGTTTTAGTAGTATAGTAGTAGTAGCATAGTTGTAGCAGAACATGATGGAAAATAGAGGTGCATCAAGGTTCTAATGAAATGAACCCACAACCAAGGAGGTGCAATCGTCCTTCTTCCTTCTAAAATATACTTGCACAGAAATTAAATATTTTATGGGTGATGCGGATTGTTCAAGACCAAGGATGCTCATGCATCAAACACCCTTGGTAGGAAAAACATGAGCTTCTAGCTCATATGATAATTAGTTCATAGGTTGAATAATTTCACAGGTGTGATATCTCCTACTCCGAAAACCACGATGCATCTTCTAATCCCCTATTCTTCCATTTTATTAAGTATTCCAGATATTTCTTTTGGAAGTTTTCTTTACCAACCTTTGTGGACAAAATTTCTTCCATTTCTTCCATGGGTTTGACTAGTAGTTATTGCTTCCAGTCACTTGCATCATCACTCTTCCTTTATTCCAAATCCGAAAAATTTATCAAGTCCACAATTCCCTTTGGTGACTTGCCATAAACAATATGGAAAGGACTCTTCCTGGTTGATCTATTCATCGAATCATTCTAGGCAAATTAAACCTGTGCCAAGACCATATCCCACTAGATGGGATTTTCACCACTCAAATGTCTCAGGAAATTTCCAAGACTTTTGTTTACCGCTTCAGTTTTCCCATATGTCTGCGGATGATAGGATGGACTATACAACAATTTGGATCCCATTTTCTTCCAAAGTTTCCTCCAAAAGTGATCGATAAATATTGGGTCTCGGTCTAAAGTAATAGTCTGTGGAAAACCATGAAGTCTCACAACTTCTTTGAAGAATAAGGAAGCCACTTCAATAGTATCACTTGTCTTATATCATGTGTTGAAATGTGCCATTTTTTAAAACCAATCAACCACAACCATCATGGAATCATGTTTCCTTTGTGTCCTAGGCATCCCCAAGAAAAAATCCACGCTCACATCTTCCCAAGGCCTTTATGGTACCAACAATGGAGTATATAGTCTTGTATTTTGACTTCTACCTTTTGTTAATTCGAAATTTCTATAGCACACAACAAAATTTCTGACATCCTTGTTGACTAAGTTTTACTGAACCTTGAGGAATGCACAACTGCTGATTTTTAAATAGGAATCGCTCTTGGATGTAATAATCAAGGAACATGGTTCTATCCACACTCCATGGTTCTTTACAAGCTTTCCACGCTTCTCCAAAATCTACATCTTCTGCATACAATTCCTTCATGCTTTCCAAACTCACCACTTCCATCGATAAAGCGTTAAGTAATAGCACTCTTCTACTCAAAGCATCTACCACTTTGTTTGAATTTCCAGATCTATGCTTCAAAACCAAGGTAAAACTTTGTAAGAATTCAACACATTTAGAGTGGCATTGGTTAAATTTACCTTGACTATCGATGTATTGCAACGCCTTGTGATTAGTAAACAAGATGAATTCCTTGGGTAGAAGATAGTGTCTCCACTTCTTCAAAGCATGCACAATAGCATAAAATTCTTGATCATACACATAATACTTGCTTCTAGCATCATTTAATTTATCACTGAAGAATGATATTGGTCTCCCTTCTTGAATTAAAACCACCCCAGTTGTTGTCCCGCTTGCATCACAGTCAACTTGGAATACTTTTTCATAGTTTGGAAGTGCCAAAACAGGTTTCTTTGTCACCTTCCTTTTCATACCTACAAATGCCTTCATTGTTGTTTCCATCCATTCAAAAATTCCCTTCTTCATGCACTCAATAAGAGGTGCACAAACCGACTAAATTTTCTAATTAACTTCCAGTAGAAACTTGCTAACCCAGGGAAGCTTCTCACCTCAAAAGTGGATTGGAGTGTTTTCCAATCCAAAATAGCCTTCACCTTTCATAATTCATCAACAATCCTTCCTTGGAAATCACATATCTCTAGTACACTAATTATGTCTACAGAAATGTACATTTCTTCAAGTTGATCAACAACTTTTCATCTTTCAACTGTTGCAACACATGTCTCAAGTGTTCTTCCTTGTTACTACTAATGATTAAAATATCATCCAAGTACACTACAACAAACTTTCCCAATAATGGTTTCAATTCTTCATTCATAAGCCTCATAAATGTATTGGGAGCATTAGTTAGCGCAAATGACATAACCAACCATTCAAACAAACCATCTTTTGTCTTAAAAGCATTTTTTCACTCATCATCTTCCCTTATCTGGATTTGATGATAACCACTCTTCAAATCAATCTTTGTGAAGTATGCAGCCCCACTAAAATAGTCTATAAGATCCTCCAACCTTGGAAAAGAGAACCGGTGCTTGATGGTGATCCTATTAATGGCTCGTGAATCCATGCACATCTACCACTCTCCTATTTTCATTGGAGTCAAAATTGTTGGCATTGCACCTAGACTTAAACTCTCTCTAATAAGACCTATGTCAAACAACTCTTATACTTTCCTATTCACTTCTTCACTTTCTGCGGGAGTTGTCCTATAAGGTGCCTTGTTGGGTAAGAAATATCTAGGGATTAAATTGATTTGGTGACAAATACTTCTCACTAGGGGCAGTCCATTTGGTAAAGCATCAACAACAACCTCCTTGAATTCAACCAACAAAGGTTTTATTCCGCAGGTACGAAATTTGATTTTCATTCATCTTTCACTTCTTTTGGGATCACTTCTAAATAGAATGTTTCCCATCTCTCTTTCTGCGAAAAAACCTTGTTTGAACATAACATGATCTTGGTGTTACTTATACATGTACCAACACAATTTCCTACTGCTTCCACTACATATTCCATCATTGGTGTTAATTTATATCGATGTCCATGTTTCTTGAACTCATATGTGTTTTCCCTACCATCATGGTAAACTTGTCAACCAAACAGTCATGGTCCTCCAAGAATTATGTGGCATGCATCCATCTCCACCACATCACACAATACTTGCTCTTGCAGACTCCCAATCTAAAAACTTAATAGACATAGTTCGGTCACATTCACCTATTGTCCTCATTTTAACCATGAAAAATGGTAAGGAGTTGGATGGACCAACCTCTTAAATCTCAGTTTTCCTATAACTTCATTGGACGCCAATTTTTATTTACTCCCACCATCTATAACAAAATTGCAACACTTTCCTTGGACCTTACATTTAGTTTTAAAAAATTTCATTTTTTGTCTTGGTTCTTTTGTTTCCTTTTTCTCTATCTTAAGCAACACTCGCCGAAACATCAAGTTATCACCACGTTCTTTCTAAAGTATAGTCACATTCTCTCCAATAACAGAAGCTTCATCAGCTTGTGCGACTTTTGTTCGTGCTTGATCTCTTCTCCCTGGATTTTTCCTTTCCGGACATTCATATTCCGTGTGCCCTTCTACTCCACAATGATAACAATTAATCGCATACTTTCCCTTTCCTCTTCTGATTCCTCCTCTTACCCTTCCAACATTATTTCCTCCTCTGCCACCCTAACCACTGGTAGATTCTTCTTCCTTTTCATCGCTTCTAAAAAACCATGTCTTACCTCTCCTCTAGGACCTCTTCCCCTATTTCTTCCACTTTCACCTTACAACTCCTTGAAATTCTAGTTCTTTAATTCATGATCGGACTGATAGCCTAAAGAAATCTTCAATATATTCTCAAATAGATGTTTCCCTTTTCTGAGGGTTTTGGGATTGTCTATACAAATTATGTTGGTAATCAACAAGAAAAAAATTATACTTAATATATGTGACCATATTCTTCCAAGTTTTAATCTTTTCCAGTTGATTATTCACTCTATCCTTTTGTAGAATATCCCACCATAGTGAAACATGTCCTTTCAGCTTCGTAATGGAAAATCTCACCCAATTTGGATCCTGAACATTTTCATACTCAAAGTATATTCAAGTTCCCCAATCCAATCAATGAGCACATCAACTCTCATATTTCCATCATAACAAGAAACCTCAACTCGGGCACTTCCTCTATTACTCAAATACAAAATCAGCCTAATCGCTAGGTCTCTTTCTTCACCATCATGTTATTCTACAATTTCTTCTTCTGGATATGAATCTACTTCAACATCCCCATTCCTTCGATTCTCCAATTCCTCTATTCCTCATCTCAAATCCTCAAATTCTTGATTTCATACGCCCTCTCATCCTTCTCCTCTTCTACACGATGGAATCCTTCCAAGTTGTAAATGTCTCACCAACATCAATATACCTCACTCCGGGTTTCATATCTCAACTTGACCCTTCATCACTTTTGTTGAGCCACCACCAAATAGGCTTGTGTTATCTTGCCTCACAAAAGCAAACCTACAGCCTAAATCTCATAGTGAAACATGCTCTTATACCACTTAACATAGGGGAATAGCCTGCAAAAAAACTAACAGCTACAAAGCTATTCTCTACCTTCAAAGTAAACGGTGGAATCCATGCATTTATTAATTAACATAAGTTCAATGCCTTTTTATTCAATGCTACAATACAAGAATTTTATTACAATCAATGAAATGCTAGAAACAACAAACCCTTGTTGTTACATCCAATTCATATTCTTGACATCTACTCGTAGTCAACATTTATGTCCTGAATTTAATGCTAAATCTAATTTCCTGTCGTTTTATAGTAGTCAGAGCTTCCCTTCTCAAACTGGTGACCAGACCTGAGCCTCCTCAACTATGCTTCAATCCCAGAATATTCGTCTATTTCCCATTCACGACCAAATTGTGACCAACCCCTTCTCCATCGTCCTCCCTATATTTTATGCTTTCCTTTCTCCTATATTTATGATTCCCTTTTGAGAAATGAGCCATCATGATGGCTCAACTACCCATCTTTTATTTTTTCCAATTTTTTGTCCTTTCCCTCCAACATTTATTCACCACTTGGCATGGAAAATTTATGAGATGAGTGGACTAATTCATACTTCATGAATTGGAATCCTAAGTAGTAGCATAGAAGTTCCAATTATAATTTGTAGCGTGCATTTGTAGCAACATAGTTGTAGTAGCGCACATTTCCTGTAGTGTGGAGTTATAGCAGCATTGTTGTAGTTGTATAGTAGTAGCAGCATAGTTGTAGTAGCACATGCTAGAAAATAGAGTTGCATCAAGGTTCTAAGGAAATGGAACCACAACTAAGGACTTGCAATCGTCTGTATTGCTTCTAAAATCTACTTGCATAGAAATGAAATATTTTATGGGTGATACAGATTGCCCAAGACCATGGATGCTCCTGCATCATGGTATGATACCACTTATCATGACGCTACATAAATGGAATCATATAAAGTAGTCTATGGACAACAACCACTTACATGGCTTTTCATCTACCAAGAACTTCCAAAGTACACGCAATTGACAGTCTATTTCATAATCGTGATGTCACTCTTTGCACACGTAAGGAAAATTTGACAATGCCTCAAAATCACATGAAGCACCAGGATGACCAAAAACTCTTAGAGCATTTATTTGCAAAAGGTGTCCAAGTGTTATGTTTCCTCCAACCTTATAAGAAGACCTCTCTCAAAGTTAAAGGCCATCATAAGCTCACACCAAAGTTTTACATCCCATATCATATTGTTCAGCACAATGGTTAGGTGGCCTACAAATTAGTGCTTCTAGCACACTCCAATATCCAACCAATATTTCATGTGTCCTATCTGGAGAATATCGTGGGTTAGAATTTTTTATTTCAAACTAAATTACAAGAACTAGATAAAGAAGGCTCCATTTGGCTCTAACCAGAAGCAATTTTGGCCACTATGGAGTATCAACTACATCGACACATTATCCATGAATTTTTTATTCAGTGGAAGTATACATCACGAAAAGATTCCAATGAGGAACCATCATCCATTTTTCATCTATTTTCCCATCTCCGACCTTGAGAATAATGTTGTTTTTGAAGGCGGGGGGCATGTTAGGGTCCTACCCTAACCTCCCTAATTTATCAATGTAGAAGGCTTTCAAGACCATTATATATTTAGTGGGTAGTGGCTTAATTAAAGGGACCTCCTTATTGAATTAAAGGCCCCTACGTGGTTGATCCTCATTAATAGCAGGATAACAAGTAGTTAAGCCTTTGGCTATTGAAACACTATATATAAAGTATTGATTATGTAATGTGTAATTAAGTATTGTAATTCTATTTGTAGATTTGATCTTAGAGGTTTCCCCCTTGAAGAGGCAAGTAAACATAGCTCTATTTTCCTAATATATTTTATAAAAGGGACCTTCTTCAGGTTTTATCTATTCTCGCTTGTGTTTTTTTGTCTTTTCTCTAAAGTTCTGGGTTTAAGTATATTACAATTTATTGGACGAAGTTCAATGGAAATTATACGATTAGTATTTTACCCTAAGAAGAAAAATAATATAGGGCTTATGATAAACCCTAGAGCATAAAATATAGCATTGTGTCTTGTAGATATTGAGAGAGTAGAATAGGCTTTTTTGGCATTTAGAAACCCTAATTATACTTACTATGCATTGTGTGGAGAAGAAGAGAAGGAGATTTATTGAATGTGAAGAGAAGGACATGTCACTGTTGATGCTAGCTTGATAAGTATATTTGGTGGAGTGACCAACTTTGTTATGAGTGATTCCTAGCTTGGAGGAGTTCGTGGATAGGGTTATATATGGTTTCCCTAGCTAAGATTTGGAGATCTTTACTTGTACAAGCTTTCTGATAAAGCTATGGCATGTACTTGTACTTAATATTTTATAAATATGTGAAGTTTCCAGCCATCCAAATATTGTTTACTTTCATATTTGATTTTGAAGTTATGTTACCTTCTTGGTTGGGTAGATTTCATGTTTATTTCACATACCATATAGTTGAATAAGACATTTATAGAAATTTTATGGATATTGTAGTTCTTGAGATTACATTTGTGTTATATAATTCCTTTTAAGTGAGAATCTGATAAAATAAATTGGTGTTGGGAAGGAAAAGGTTTCCTAACCTAATCCTGTAATCAGGAATACACCTGTAATTCTTTTTATGGGGGTGCAATCATAACTTTTTTTTAAAAGTATGATCTTGCTTTTGTACATTGATATGGCTTATCTTGAAGATGATCTTGCTTTTGTACATTGATATGGCTTATCTTGAAGATTTAGATATGGGGAGCTTCTTTCAAATTAGAGCTCCAAGAATCTGACAACCCTTGAGGAATATTAGGAAAGGATATCCATAAAATCCAACCATGTACACCCTGCATGATCCCAAAATAACAAGTTTGCACTATAGAAATTCCCTATTAGCAATACCAAGACAAATTCTGGAAGCTTCCATTCCTAGTAGGGTTTGAAGTGGAGGTTTTTCCATAATACTATTATTCCATGTAGGCATTGAGTTTTTTAATGATCTCCATATAGGATATCCATTATTTGAAAGATGAAGGGAATCCTACGTCATTTCCTTTGATGTATTCTTAGAAGAGAATATCATTCCAACAATATTTATCTTCAAATATCAACCTTCAAACAACTTTATCCACAAGGGAATTATTCACATTTTTGTGGGATCTATGACCCCACACCTCCCTTTTCCAATGACGTTATGTATTTTCTCTAGTTTACCAAGTTGAATTTTGCTTTTCCATTAGATTTTCCTCCTTGTCATAGGAAAGTCCTTATAAACATTTATAATGTATTTTATAACACTCGCTAAAGATATTATTAGGTAGAAAATAAATATATGGAGTGAAAATAAGAAGAGTCTGATCAAGATAATCCTTCCATGCCAATTTAATCATTGAAATATCCAAGTAAGAATTGACTTCTTTCATTTGTGGATGTCTAGTAACCTATCAAAGGTCTCATATTTTCTCAATGTGATTGGGAATCCAACATATAAAAAGGGATGGCATGTTAGTTCCAAATAAATACTCAAATAATATGTTATCTTTATTACAATATGGTATCAAGTATTCCAACCATATTAGTGTCTGTGCTTCCCCTTATTGGCTGACATCCCTAAGATATCTAGATAAGAGGACAAGATAGACTTGAACCTAATATTTATTCACGATGAAGATCCTCTCAACAATATTGTGGCATACATCAACTCAGTGTGATTTATCTTCTTCACTTATATTTTTCCAATGATTCATCCATTAAGATGTAGAGAGAAGGAAATAGAAAATAACCTTATATGATACCTTAAGTAATAGAAGGTGGTTATTGGCCTTACATTTACTTATGAACATATCAATGGTAAACTAATACATGATTTCACCCATTCAATGGAATTTTTTGAGAACCCGATTCTTTTCATAACTAGAAAGAGGAAAATATGTCTTACCTTGTCAAAAGTGTTATTGATGTCTAGCTTATTATCCATTCATCTCTCCCATAATACTTGGATGTTATAAATAACTTCTTAAGCCATGATATGTTGGGTCGTTATCAATGTCCCTAATCATATTGGATGAAAAATTGCGACGGTATCATATAGAATGAGCTTGCAAAGTGAAATATATATTAATCCATCAAGCTTAATGGATTATCCCTAGGGAGTAACTTTAAAAAGGATGAATTGATTCAGCCACCCACTTTGCACCTTTTCCTTCAATGTTGCAGCATCCATAGGAGGTATTTCTAAATTATAAGTTAAGCATGCCTAAAGAAGTGCATTGAAATATTTTCTAGCCACAAGGCCTCTTCAAGTTCCATTAACCATTATGCCTCATAATCTTCTTGTTGTAATATTTATTTTCTTTGGAGGGAAACTTCCTTTTATGAAATCACATAGGGGATGTGTATGAGCATCACATGTCAAGGTATTCATATTTAGGGTCGGGGACCTTCCATATACAACAACTTGAAATAAGAGTGGGTGGCATATTTTGTTCTCCAAGGAATAAACTCACGGAAAACCCTCTGAATACTTCCCCATTATTCATGGATGGTAAAAAGGGTAAATCGTAGACCCTAGCTATGAATCCTAAGAGGGGATCAAGAGATTCATACCTAAGATGGCCCCAACTTTGGGGTTAGATATCTCACGTCTAGCTCATGACCAAATGAGCTAACCATTGAAGCTAAGAGTGGGAGGCATCTACAATCTCCCTAAGATATTTTTCTTGTTTCCATCTTAGTAAGTGATCTCTGATGTTGCTATGTACCCTTCTTCCATTTTCCTTCACTATGGAAGCATTTTGTGTTATCAACTTTATAATTTAATTATAATATTCTGGATTTAATACATCAGTATTCTTCTTCCTCTTTTGTGCCCTAAACAACATAAAATTGGCCTCATTATCATTTTCCCATAGTTGTTTATTGGGTTCTTCATGTTAAAGTATTGCTTGGAATTGGTTCTTCATGTTCAATCATTGCTTGGAATTATAGTTGATTCATAGAGTACACCTATAAGGATAAATGATATGTGGGTAGTTTTCTCCATACTCTAAAAGACTATTATTGTTTAGAACAAACCATAAATCAACCTTAAAATGTCCACTCCTTTATGGTTAATTTAGCACTCCCAACACCAAAATTATACATAATGGCATGATGATATCACCTTATATTTTTAAAATTTGTTAGTTGTAAGTGATTAGTTATTTTTAATTGTGTTAGTACTTCATAGTATATGTGAAGACATTAGAAATTTTTTCTATGATTTGGGTGCTTAATACATAGTATATCAGGCATGTCCAAAAGATTGTATCCTCCACAAATGATGACATATCAAGAAGCCGATGTATCCAAAATGTAAAATGTGTCACTACCACTATGATGTGAACAGAAAAAATGTGATTTTAAATACTACAATGTGTATTTCATTGTAACACTTTCTTTGAGTATATGGATTTGCATGAAAAAATAGGAATGAACAAAACATGTTTGTGCATTCATGTAAATTTTGAGGCAACGAAGCACAGCATATATGTCCTGAAAATTGTTCATATGAGAGATGAAGTATAAGATTGCCTTAACCATTTGGTAGTGAATCCATTCCCTTTCCAATCTACATATTATACAATTTGGCCCATTTTTATAATAAGTTAGAACATCTCTTGTTGGATGGTTGTGCAAAAAGACCATTTGATGTTATCTTTTATTGTTCCTAGAAAGCATCAAGTTAGAGACATGGATGTTTATTTGGAACCATTGATAGAGGATATATTGTTCCTATGAATTAACATTTAGATGTATTATATTTCATGACCTATACCTAAAAGATCATTTATGATGTATGGTGTGATTTCTTGGTCAACCAATGTTGTCTAAGCCCCAAGGTGTGCTCAAATATGGTATGTTTTTTGGAATAATTCAAATTGTTTTACTAATTAGTCATTGGGGTTCATCAATAATAAATGCATCATGGTTGTTTTTCTTAATATTGTGGTTCATAAATAAGTACACAAGGATTATTCACTTGTCCACATTATGGCAAGGAATTTATTCAAGGTATTCTATATATTTGTGTAAGTATGTTTATGAAGGAAATAAGTCATTTTTGTAGATGAACCATCATTTTGATCAAATAAATGGACATGCCTTTCACATGAACGAACATTTCCTTTTAGTTAACTTAAATAATTTCTAGTTTCTAATTTCTAATTATTATTTCTTTATATATTATTAATTATGATTAATATTATTTATGTATATAACAATATCCCTATGGAAACATCTCACCTAGCGCGCTCCCACCTGCTCTACTTACGCTTATGCCTCTTTCTATCCCTCATACCCTTCTCCCAAATCCATCTCCTTCCTGCACCTTCCACCCACAACCACGCCTCCCACTACCACGCTCACAACACTCCACGTCACCCTCCACACCTCCTTCTACCATCACTTCCACTCCATGCACCCTCGACACTCCTCTCGTAGTCACCCTTACCACTCGTTGCCTCCACGCACCCTCCACTCCTACCACAGCTTCCCTTGCCACTCACTCTTCCACGCACCCTTCCTCCACGTGCCCTACATCCATTCACAAAAAAAAGTTAACAAAAAAATTATATAATAATAATATTATTATTATTATAACTACTATTGTTATTAATACTTTTTATTTTTTAAACCTTTATTTTATATATATATATATATATAATTTTTTTATTTAAAAAAAAACATCATCACCCATTCAATTTTTCAAATAGTTATTATTATTAACTATTCAATCTATGTGTCCTTGTTCCCTCTTAATATCATTTCCCTTCAGAGATCCAATGTCTCCACCAGCTAGCATAGGCAAAAAAAATAAATGAATTGTGAAAAAATATACAACTCCACAAACCATAAGTATGACAGAGCTCAAATTTCAATTCAAACAAATGGAAAAAATAATTCAACGCTCTCAAATACATCGTTCGTAAAAACTATGAGGATCTAAAAGAAGAAATGAAGAATAATAATGGTGCACTCAAGCACGAGCTCAAAGATGAAATTGTTGAAGTAATGGAGAACAAGATAGATTCCATGAATCATGAGTAGAATAAAAAATATGACATGCTTGTAAACCTTTTAAATCAAGTTTCTTGAAGTCACAACAAATGACGAAATAGTTCAATCATTTCTATATCCTCATCTCATTCCTCCACATCACCATCACCACCACCTCCACCACCACCACCACCTCCACCACCACCACCCTATAATTCATCAAAAGACGCCCAATATTATCCCCTTATGATATTCCCACCAAGGGCCAAATAGAATTATCAAAATACAACAGGAACGAAGATCATTATGTGGCATGGTTTAACAAGGTTGAAGAATATTTCAGTATATATAACATCACGACAGATGAAGAAAGAGTAAATTATGCTTCCATGCATCTAGAAGGTAACACATACAATTGGTATATCTGGTGGAAAGGAGAAAATCACTCATACAACTAGCATTCTTTTAAAAACGATTTTTTTTAAAGATTCAAGGGAATTACCGAAAACGAATTCTTCTTTGTAACGTCCCCTCCCGCGGACCCAATTCGAGGAAGGGAACATGATTCCAATCTCTGGGGATTTTACATAAACTCAGCCCAATTCATTAGATTCACAGCAATAAAATAAATGTATGTAGATGCAAATCAAGCAAACATGCACAGCGGAATAAAAACATCATCCACACACATTTCATATGCATTCAGCATATTAAAAACAACCATCAAATTATAACATTGCAGAAGTAAAACACATAGACAGAGAAACACTTATCTTTATGGTGAAATGGTCCCAAGCAACTAGCTATGTCGCTGCAACGTTCCACTCAACCATAGGCCAGTTGTGTTCATCAATTCTCTCAACACAACTACCACCCCCCGAGCTGGGCATGATTCTTACAAGGAAAAGGGGGCATTCAAGCTCATGCACGGCCAAAGCAATAGATACCCATAACCCACACCCCAACATACTCTTTCCTCACAAAGAAAGCACAATCATTGGGCATGGATGCACATTTTAACAATGGGATTTACAAACAAGATGGCCATGGATTTTCCCCAAATCGTTTCTAGCCAAAAATGAATTGTGGGATGGGGAAAAACAATCATGGGGAGGAAAATGATTTATCCCCCCAACTAACTAAGCATTCAATAGCCAAAACGGTCTCTATGGAACCCCCAATTCGATTCCCCTTCTTCCCTCACTGGTATATAACACAAAACGCCCTTCTCCCAGCTGAGAATGACGGAAAACACAGAATTTCGATGGGGAAAAACGCCCAGCAAGCTCCCAGCTCGTGAGAGAGCCAAAAACTGGTTGATGGATAATGGCCTGGGGAGCGATTCGTGGCTCTTTTCTTGCCCAAGAAGCCAAACGCGATTTTCCATGAAGGGTTTCTTGCCCATACTCAAATTTGGACAACCATACTTCCCATTCCCCAAGGCATTAACTACCTCAACCAACTCTTGGGATAAATGAATGATTGGGCACAAAAGTCAACATGGGTAGTTGAGGGTTCATGGGTTCTCTCATTGAAATTTGGCTTGACTTGATTGGCTCAGGGGTTTGAATGTTTTCCCTCCCAATTCCTTGTAAAATCATGCCCCCATCTCTTGTTGCATTGCATAGCTAGTTGTGGGTATTTTATTAAAATGTATATTTACATGATATTTGCAATTCTATTGTGCCTGGATAGCACGTAAACCATATGCATCAATAAATCGATGGCGAATCCTTGGCTTTGAGCTCCTCACCGTGATTTTATAACAATATTACATCTTTTACATTTTAATATAATGAGGTCAAAATAGGGACATTACATTTCCCTCCCCCTTGGAATAACACCGTCCTCGGTGTTCCAATACTTAGGATTAAATACCCACTTTACACATGTCCAAAATTCACACAATGTGGCAGGTTTGTCCTGCATTTCATCTCTTTACTTTGAACTTTCAGGACCAAGTCCTTTGGCTTCCTCAAGCTACTCCTGCTGGATTTGATCTTCCATCTCTGCAGGTGGGAAATGCTCCATAGCAATCCCTTCCTTCTATTTACCTTCCAGTTGATCTACAAGTCTGGAATTTCATGGATGTCATCTTTCTTGCTGTCCTGGCAACTATTTGAGGAAGATTTTTAGCCAAATCAAATAGCTTTTGGCCTGTTGCCATGATCAATGTGCACAACTGGCTCTCACTTTTCTCACTAGCAACACTTGGCTAGTACTAGTTGCACTCAATGGCTTTCAATGTCTCGCCTATGAGACTCATCATGGCAATTCCTGTTAGGACAATCATAACACAATATTAACATAACAAACTACCACCCCCGAAATGTATCCTAAATAAGGAATGGATTAGAAGTTAATTAAAATGTAATTAGCGTGGTTAATCACTTAACGGAATTCTATCGAAAATCTTTTCCAACTGCATGCAGACCCATGTGAGGTAAACTGGTGTGGTTAACGATTTTGCATGAATAACGATGTGCGGTTAGGTAAAAATTTTGAATTTTTCATGCGCGGTAGTAACCATCAGTGAATTTTTTGATAGCCCATTTCGATTTTACCCAGAACCTCCATCAGCGGATGTTTTGCCCCATTTCGATTTTACCCAGAACCTCCATCAGCGGATGTTTTGCCCCATTTCGATTTTACCTAGAACCTCCATCAACGGATTTTTTGACCCATTTCGATTTTACCCAGAACCTCCATCAACGGGTTTTTTGACCCATTTCGATTTTACCCAGAACCTCCATCAGCGGATTTTTTAACCCATTTCGATTTTACCCAGAACCTCTGATCAAACTAGGTCATCTGCCATGCTTGACCTCACTCATAAGCCCTGTAAGATAACCCTGTGAACAAACCAGGTCCCTTCTTGAGAAAAACTAGCAAGATAACCCTGTGAACCATAGGTTGGTGGATCCCCTACATAAAAAAAGAATCACTGATCAAATCAGATCGGACGCGATTCCAAATCAAACCAATTCGGATTGCATGGAAATTTTTTGAATAAAGGGTATACTTTTTTTTCTTTCAGATATGGTTGTATTTCTGTTTGTGATTCGTTTAATAAATGTAATTGCTAAAAATCCATTTTTTTCATTTATATATTTTTATAAGGCTTGTATCATTTATTTTTTAATTTTTGTTGTACAATTTCAGATCACATGGGATGCGATTCCAGATCAAACCAGATCAGATTGCATCGAAATTTTCTGACCAAAGACAATGTATGATGGTGCAGAATAAGTTTGCCACTATCATTTGTATTTCTATTTGAGATTTTTCATTTTTATATTTTTATAAGGTTTGTAACATTCATTTTCTAATTTCCATTGTACATTTTTTTTTCTAACCAGTCTGGCTATAATAGTTATTTACCAGATACTGTATATGCCCAGTAATCAATTTTAACCCTAGTTTTTTTATGCAGAAATCTTATAGGACTCGGAAGATTTTATTTTGTTGTGTATGCAACGCCATAACCCTGGTTACAAGGAGAAAATAAATTAATGGTTCTTACCAAAGGTTAGTGTAGCATTTATATTGTGCCTATGGAGCTAGATTGTTTTTTTCACTGTTTATTTCCAATTCAGAGATCCCCTGTGTAACCTGTGTGGCCCCTTTGGGCATCTTGTCATGATTGCAGATTATAAATTTTCATAAATTTAATCATGTTCAGTACATACCATAATCCATTGCCACATAAAGAACGAAAGTTGTTTCCTCCAGAAGTTGTGGAAGAAGCATTCTAAATACTTGCAGAAGAGGATGCTATATGAGAAAAACAACGACAAATGAAGCAACAATTATCTAAACAATGAAGGATGTCACGACAATTATGTAAAATTGTTAAAAATGATTGTTGGAGTGATGATGAAATAGAGTCTAGCAGTAATGATGCTCAGGTCCATCTTAACAATATGCAAATACCTTATCAACTCTGTTGTCGCTCATCTATGCAGTGTGTTAGGGGAAAAGCTCCAAACTTCGATATTGATGCCCTTCTTAAAGAAGAAAGTGGTTTAGAAGAGATCATTCTCTGCAAAGTTATTGATGAGTCCCAAACAGGAAATGTAGAGTTGACAAACTTGGATCCTTGTGAGAATGATCCAATTCTTTACACTATTGGTACTAGTGGCACATGGACACGTAGTATAGATGATGTTTTGCCCGTTCTAATGGTGTATGCAGATGATAGTGGAAAACTTATGTTGCACCATCCTTCATTATCTGAAATAAAATCACAGTTATCTTCAAGGTCATATAAATATCATTCCACTGCAGTCATCAAGTGAGGGTCTTACATGAGATATAGGTCAGATGTGACTCCCTTATTGGGAGATGATCGTTTTATCAATATTGGAAGAAAGAAATTCATTCAAATGGATGGGCTTCTGGTGCATCGCACAAATCCATTTGATTTTACCATAAAGGCAGGCATGTATGTCCATATTTATTATGAAAATTTTCCTGGTATTTCCGAAGAAGAGTCATTGAAAATTCCATATCCTGTGGATTGAATTGTTTAGTAGATGTTTCTACTAGTAGAACATTCTGTTGGGTAAGAATTTTTGAAAGTGAGTTGGATGTT
Organism: Larix kaempferi; assembly: GCA_027924585.1. Taxonomy (NCBI): domain Eukaryota; kingdom Viridiplantae; phylum Streptophyta; class Pinopsida; order Pinales; family Pinaceae; genus Larix; species Larix kaempferi. Next base: position 1,908,204 of record BSBM01000870.1, read on the forward strand.
ATTGGTAGAGGCCACCATATTCCCCAAGGTGTGAATTTACCTCCACATGAGGTGTTCTATACAAAACAAGGTTTATTGATATCAACTGAAATCATTGATGGTGAGTACACATGTATCTTTTAATTCATATTTTTCAGTTTATATCACAATTTTTTTTCACCCAGAAAAAAAACCCAGTTTCTTGCTATTCATGTTTATGAATCAAAGAAAAATTACAGAAAACATAAGGTGCATAAGTTCCAAATAAAACTACCAGCTATACTCTGTAGAGACTCTTTGTAACAGTCATTAGTTGTATGTTATATTGGATAGAACATATTCCACATCAAATCATCAATACATATTGATCACTATGCCTTATTGACTGAGACAAAAAAAAATATTAAAAGCTAGAAATGTACTAAACTGGGTAGAGTGCACATATGTAAAAGTCTTCAGATAGTATCTAATGCACAAATGACTATATACTGATTACAATGGATAGAACCTTTATCCACTAATGTGGAATCCAGAAATTCCTCGAAATAAAGTGTACCCTCTTCCAGGACAATAGTTTTATTTGATAGCAAATATGCCTATGTTGAGTTCCTTGTGAATATGACAAAAAGATAAATACTGAAAGTTACTCCCAACATTTGTTAATCTTTGTTCCCAGTGATTCAGATTTGTAACCTGTAACATTGATTTCCCTGCCAACTAGTCGAAGATGCATTTTGAATCTCCACAAACCTGAAGTAATGTGATCCTTTTAAAGTTAGCAAAGAATAGTAAAGCCCAACTGGATATCAGTTCAACTCTAGTGTTTGATCCTCTGCCACAACCTAACCAAACACGAAAAAACTGATTGCCTAGGAATCTGATATAAATACCTTCCCCACATTCACCCAGTTGTGCAACTAATGTTATCTTTATAGTAAATAATGTTATTTTTATTTTTATTGCAGGCATTGTTGATGTTTTCTTTACTGTGAGCTCTATCAAAAGGTGGGGCAAGAGCACTCGAAAGGGAGAATCTTATTTTTGTTGTTTTATTGCTATGAAATATGATAAGCACACCACTTTCCAACTTCTTGCAACAAAGGGTGATGATGAAGTTGTGACTTCCATATTATCTGCCTCTACAGAATATGGAACTCACAATGCATTACCATCATGTATTCGAGTATTGCAGCCACATCGAATCCATCGTCACAATATCCATCTTCTTTCTTACAAAGTTTTCAACCACATAAGATCTCGTAACATGATACGTAGTGAATCTTTTGTGGAAATTCCTTGTTTAGATGAAAGTTTCATGGTTACTTTTGAGCTTATTGCAATGCATGTCGTACCTCCTGGGATTTTGAAGAAAAACAAATCACTAGAGTTCACCATAGAAGGCTATGCAAATCTTAAGGAGGCTGTTTTCTATACATGGTCAACCTTTCTTGATAGATATCAGCTATCTACAAGCTTAAGCAATGATAGTCAACCTGTTGGAAAATGGAGAGTGGGACCAACATTTAGATTTCGATATTTGTATAATAGCCTACAGCCTCGTGTGCAGGTGCACTTTTCATGAGTTCACACCAATGGGATCCTGTCCATCATTGTTGTGGATTGGGGATGAGGACTGGTGCAACCCATTTGGAGATGTAAGCATTATACCTATCATAAATATGGTGAATTATGTATGAGAGATCTGTGGTGTAATATCTATGGTGAAATGTTTGAACTTTGTAATTTGAAGTTTTTATAAGTAAATATAAATCTGAATCTGGGGAAATCCAAATAGTCTTCTTTGTGTGCTTGCTGAGATTATTAGTGATTCAGTCCTGACTGTGCACTCTGATTTTGTAGCCTTGTAGTATTATATGTTGATCCTATAGGGCTGCATCACATGACATATTGATGTTGTGTTATCAATGGTTTTTGTTTTCCAAGGAAAAAATCTTTATCTTTGATATTTCAAAGTTTGAAATCAGAATATACATTTTTTAGCCTATGGGATCTTAAAAAGATACATATGTTCTGCCTTCAAACTATCCTAATAGCTATTTATCATAGTCTTCCATAATCAACAAAATATTTAATGAATTCTGTATGATAGATCTATGGTGTAACATGTATGGTGAAATATGTTTTTTTTTTTCCAGGAAAAAAATCATACTTTTCATTTCAGAGTAGAAATAGCATACATTCTATATCATCCTCTCCTTTACTGCCTCAGTAAAGATTATCTTTTTCAATAACTGATAGATAACATTTAGCCTATTTACCATTTTGGCTTCCAAGCCTAAATATGTCAACAAGGATCACCGACCCAAGTGTACATAATCATCCATTTAGTTGCAGAGTAGGCTACTGAAAGAGGTTTTTGTCAAAAATGATTATGCATTCCTAGCTTGCATTTTTATGCTTATGGCTTGCATTTTACACCAAGTGTCCATAAAAGTAAAAAAAGGTTAAAATTGCACCTTTCATAGATCGACTATGAGCATATGAGGTTAGGTTATATAAAATTAACACAAGGATAGTCTTCTCAATATATCTAGCCATCCAATTTCCAAAACCATTTACTATAAACATTTAGTAGGAAGGTTTGGCTTGCATTTTTATTAATCTAGGTGGATATTTCATAAATACAAGACAACCATGTAGTGTTTTTGCACAACAAGCACTTTCTGAACCCAAATTGAAAAAATAAATGTACAATAATGTGGAAAATAGTAAAACATACCATTTCCAACTAAACTCACTCAAAACTACCCAATACTTAGGGTTGGGCGGGCATTTCTCTGATCTGGGTAAAGCTGGGTTGAAAACACAAAAGTTGTCATTTTGTCAATTTAACTGTGGACAAATGAAACATAATTTTAAAAAACAGAAAGAGGCTTTTTTCAAAAATATATCTATCTTCAACCCTATGGTTTTAGTTTAAATTTATGACAATTGTACGGACTATGGCGTGCATTTTCCTAAGCCCATTTTTTAATATTTACACACTGTTTTTTACGTAGCAACTTAGAATTTTAGTCTTTTTTTTTTTAATTTGTCCAAAATACTTGGAATTTTAGTCATTCATGTTCAATTTGACTGCTATGCATTCCTAGCTTGCATTTTTATGCTTATGGCTTGCATTTTACACCAAGTGTCCATAAAAGTAAAAAAATGTTAAAATTGTATCTTTCATAGGTCGACTGTGAGCATATGAAGTTAGGTTATATAAAATTAACACAAGGATAGTCTTCTCAATATATCTAGCCATCCAATTTCCAAAACCATTTACTATAAACATTTAATATGAGGGTTTGGCTTGCATTTTTATTAATCTAGGTGGATATTTCATAAATACAAGACAACCATGTAGTGTTTTTGCACAACAGGCACTTTCTGAACCCAAATTGAAAAACTAAATGTACAATAATGTGGAAAATAGTAAAACATACCATTTCCAACTAAACTCACTCAAAACTACCCAATACTTAGGGCTGGGTGGGCATTTCTCTGATCTCGGTAAAACTGGGTTGAAAACACAAGTTTTCATTTTGTCAATTTATCTGTGGACAAATGAAACATAATTTTAAAAAATGAAAGAGTTTTTTGTCAAAACTATATCTATCTTCAACCCCATGGTGTTAGTCTCAGCTTATGAAAAGTGTACGGACTGTGGCGTGCATTTTCCTAAGCCCATTTTTTAATATTTACACACTGTTTTTTACATAACAAATTAGAATTTCAGTCATTTTTTTTTAATTTGTCAACCTCATGGTGTTAGTTTAAACTTATGACAATTGTACGAACTGTGGCGTGCATTTTCCTAAGCCCATTTTGTAAGATTTACACATTGTTTTTTACATAACAACTTAGAATTTCAGTCATTTTTTAAAAATTTGTCCAAGATACTTGGAATTTTAGTCATTCATGTTCAATTTGACTGCTATGCATTCCTAGCTTGCATTTTTATTCCTATGGCTTGCATTTTACACCAAGTGTCCATAAAAGTAAAAAAAGGTTAAAATTGCACCTTTCATAGGTCGAATGTGAGCATATGAGGTTAGGTTATATAAAATTAACACAAGGATAGTCGTCTCAATATATCTAGCCATCCAATTTCCAAAACCATTTACTATAAACATTTAATAGAAGGGTTTGGCTTGCATTTTTATTAATCTAGGTGGATATTTCATAAATACAAGACAACCATGTAGTGTTTTTGCACAACACGCACTTTCTGAACCCAAATTGAAAAACTAAATGTACAATAATGTGGAAAATAGTAAAACATACCATTTCCAACTAAACTCACTCAAAACTACCCAATACTTAGGGCTAGGCGAGCATTTCTCTGATCTGGGTAAAACTAAGTTGAAAACACAAAAGTTGTCATTTTGTCAATTTAACTGTGGACAAATGAAACATAATTTTAAAAAATTGAAAGAGGCTTTTGTCAAAAATATATCTATCTTCAACCCCATGGTGTTAGTTTCAACTTATGACAATTGTACGGACTGTGGCGTGCATTTTCTAAGCCCATTTTTTAATATTTACACACTGTTTTTTCCGTAACAACTTAGAATTTCAATCATTTTTTTTAATTTGTCCAAGATACTTGGAATTTTAGTCATTCATGTTCAATTTGACTGCTATGCATTCCTAGCTTGCATTTTTATGCTTATGGCTTGCATTTTACACCAAGTGTCCATAAAAGTCAAAAAATGTTAAAAATGCACCTTTCATAGGTCGACTGTGAGCATATGAGGTTAGGTTATATAAAATTAACACAAGGATAGTCTTCTTAATATATCTAGCCATCCAATTTTCAAAACCATTTACTATAAACATTTAATAGGAGGGTTTGGTTTGAGAATACATCAAAACATGTAGAGAATAATATTACTCTATTATTATATTTCTCACTCTATTACTCTATTTTTTCCAGAATAGTTAGAATGCTAAATTTTTACTCTATTTACTCTTACTTTATTATTAGTCCCTGCCAAGGCAGGAATTATAGCAATGGGTTCATTGTCAAAACTAATTGACCTTTTATTAATTTTATCAATTTAATAGTTGTTTTACAATGTTATGTAAAAAATAATTATTAATTTTTTTTTTTTTAAATAATCAAATGTTTTTTAATTTTTTAAATTAGAAAATATTATTTTGTTATTGGTTGTAAGGTTTGATTTGACAAAATACCCCTAAGTGGAGGTGACAATTAGTTTTTAAAAAATATTTTATTTAATTTTTTTTTCTCAAATTGACACATAGTCATAAATAGTACATATAATAATTATTTTACAAATACCAAAGCAACAACTAGTAGTACACAGTAATTGTGGATGGTATGTACATCAACGAATAGTAGTACACATAATAATTGTGGATGATATGCATATCAATGAATGTTATAAACTTCTCCTTTAAAATAATAATTTCACTTTAAAATGCTTAACTTTTCTTTTTTATATTTCCTTAAAAATAAATTATTTAAATAATTTTTAAAATATTAAACCTAAATCAAACTTTGCAACACTTTCATATTTTATTAAAATTAATATATTTGGTTGATAAAACAATGACTTAAATAGAACCTTAAGAACTATTTTCTCCTTTCATATTATATTTTAATTATTTTGTTCAAGAATATTAACCTAAATAATTGAACATAAATTTTCTAACTGCATTTTTTTTATTAATAAATTTTATTTTGCATAAATTTTATAGGCACACTAAAGACAACAAAGTAAATTTTATAAGCATATAAAAGTAAATTTTCTTAATTACAATTATGCAATATTTAATACTTGTACTTTTCTAATGGGTCGATAATGTTTACCAAAAAATCGCTCATAAAAATTATATGTGAACTAAATTATGTCAACTACAAACATAATCTTATGGCAGGGACTAGCTGCTTTGCAGCTAATTCACTTGTTTTCAATAAGTATACTTAACATGCTAGAAAAATAAGTATACTTAACATGCTAGAAAGTTAACTATATTGAAATTGAAAATGTAAGTTGTGTATAGCTGACTTGAAACACATTTGTAATTTTTATTATAGTTTGGAAAAGTCACAACTCATTTGTAATTTTTATTATAGTTTGCAAAAGTCAGAACACATTTGTAACTTTTATTGTAGTTTGGAAACGTCATAACACATTTGTAATTATGATTTTAGTTTGGAAAATTCAGCGTGCTGGTATCCTGTGCGTGCCCCCTTCTTCCTTTCTGAGCGTACCATCATCCTGCAAAATGGAAACAGCAGCCTCATGTTCCATGCCATCAACTGAAACAGGGGGCTCTGAAGTTGCTGAGAGGTTCACTGTCAGAAAATTCGGAGACAGCGCTAAGGCATGGAGTGACAGAACCAACTGGCTAGAAGGTATGCTAAATGTCCTGGTCAGAGCAAGGGTGCATTGTTTTATTTTCGGTCAGTTCAATTTCAACAATGAAGAGATAGATAATGCCATTTCTAGTTATGATGTCCAGTCCAAGGAATTGATTATTTTTGGGAGGAGGGTTTGTCTGGACCCTGATTTGTTGTCCAGTGCAACGAAAATTCCACGAAGGGGGGGAGTAATGTTGACCACTAAGAAAACCCTCAAAGTAGAAAAGGGTGAGATGGCAAACAAAATATGTGGAAAAAAGGTTTTGGTTTCCCGGAATGGTTTAAAGATGCAAGATGTTCCCCCAGGACTGTACAAAACCTTAATTCAAATTGTACTTAGGACAATTATGAATCACCACAAGCAAGATATTTCAGGTGATTGTATGAAGTTGGTGATTCATTGGGTTGAAGACCTGGCCATAGATGTCCCTCATCTATTGGAAAAAAAAATGCATTTTGCACTGCAAGAGAGCAAAATGAAGAGAGTGAAGTTCAGTTACCCTGGTACACTACAAAAAATTATTGACTTATATCGACCCAACACTGTAGAAGGAAGCAGATTTAAAAATACATACATTAAGAGGTCGAAATTGGAAAAAATTAACCAGGAAGTTCCTCAACAATCTCCAAAGGACAATGTACAAGTCCCTGAAGAGCCTTTTGAGTACTTTATGCAAGGTATGGGAAGTGACCCTGAAGAATTTGATGTTGTCTCAATTCTGGCCGGATTACATGAAGGCAGAGAAATAAATGTAAACGAGATGCATGATGTTGAGTTTAATGAACAAGAGGAGCATAGTGATGATGATATTTATGCTCCACAATCGGGAGTTGAGAAAACTTCCTCTCCAAAATATTTTTTTGATGGTAAAATTGTTTTTAAGCTATTAGATGAAATGTTGCATTTCAAAGAAAAATTTGAATTTGAAAGAAAAAACTTTTCCTATTGGTATCTTACCGCAGTACAGAGCATAGAACTTTGAGGATTAAGCAAATGCAAATTCAGGACCTCTTAAAGGTAGGTGCTATTTTTCAATGTTATTTTTAAAAAAGAAACAGTTGTCAAATTCCTATTTTTGAAGCCTCGTTAAAATTTTCACTATTTACAGGTAATTGCAAGGTTAGAAACAAAACACGTGGATACTATGGAATCTTCTATTAAAAATTTGCAAATTTCTGGACCTCTTTATGGTAGGAGGCATTTTTCAATGCTTTTTTCAAAAAAAAAAAAGTTGACAAATTCCATTTTTTGAAGCCTCCTTGAAATTTTCCTTGTGTTACAGGAAATTGCAAGATTACGAGAATCCCTTGTGAAGACTGTGGACAGTTCGAGAAGGACAATAGCAGGAAAGGACTATGCTCTTCAGTCTTTGAATAAGGAACTAGAAAGAATTCAGGATGAATTTAGAAAGGAAAATAAGAAATGCAGAGAAGAATATATGGTTGATCGGAAGAAAGATGAACAAACCATAAAGAGACTGAAAGATGAGCTGAAACATCGACCGGAGGTTTTGTACATCCCCCCTCTAAGGACTGTTATCGACCAGGAAGTAAGAATTATGGCTGAATTCAATAAGCTAAACAGAATAATTGATATAATGAAGGATGAGTTTCAAAATAGCCTTGCTAAAGACTACAATAAACATGAACTTGAGATAAATGAATATAGAAAAAAAGAGGAAAACATGAAAAACATAATTGCTAAGAAAGATGAAGAGTTGAAAGGAAAAATAGTTGAACTTGAAAATATTACTGCAAAACTACAAACTAGAGGAGTTGAAAAGTTAAAAGAATCTAAAATTGGTAAGGGACAGAGTAGGCATCTGATTTCTGGTGAAATTAATATGTTAGCACACCAACAGGCTTTAATAATGTATGAGAGTTCCCTGCAAAACAGAGAGAAGGCAATGGACATAGCTTTTAAAGAAATACAAGCTCATGAAAAAGTCAAAAAGGGGTTACAAAGCTATCATGCCTTCTTAAGAATTCGAGAGAAGTCCTTGATGGATGTTATTGCAGTAATGAATGCCGGAGCTGATCTCTCTGCGTGGTCAACCATATATGAAACATTGAAAAACAAGGTAGCTGAGAGGGAAGATGAGATTAAAGAGCTCAGATTGAAAATACTGGAGGATAGAGAATCACAACATTTGGGATGTAAGTCTGAGATAGAAGATCTGAAATCCCAAATTGCCACTCTGCAAAAGAACAACATACTTCAACGAGTAGCAATTGTGTATACTCCAGATAATACAGAATTGAGGGCAAAAGAGTTGGAGACAGAGACAGAGCAACTCAAGAAAAAATTGACCCAAGTTCAGTCTGAGTTGAAATATGCAAATGATCGTCTTCAGAAAAAGGAAAAGGAACACGAAGAGAAAAATAAGAAGAATGTGGAATTGTTGAAGAAGTACATCCAAGATAAAAATAGATTGAATGAGAGTTTGCACAAATGTGCAACAAAAGTGAAAGAATTACAACGAAAATATGAACATGCACCTGCTGCAGCTTCTGAAGAACCAGAAGCTTCTAGACAAGGCAAGAGACTAGAATGTATAAATTTATCTTCTCTAGAAAAGGAGGACTTGCAGCCTAAACCTCCCAAGCAGCCTAGAACTATGGAATAACATTATTTATATATGTTGTGTATGTAAATACATTTCAAGTTTTAATACATAAATTTATATGTGTGTGTGTGTGTATTTCTCGGCAATGTATATGTTTTTGATGCATTTAATGTGAATGGAAATTTTGAATTTAACTTTTCAATAAGTGTACATAACATGCTAGAAAGTTAACAATATCAAAATTGAAAACTTAACTTGTGTATTGTAGGCATATATATTTGAATTTGTAAGAAATTAAAAGAGTGATAGTGATTAGTGGATATGAGATGTGAGTAGATTTGGTGACATAGGTAGATCCTAGTTGTTTGCTTCGAACTGTGGATATTATAGGGATATTATGGGGATGATGGATTGAGAACTTTCAAGTTCTTTATGAGAATTTTGATGCTATGTATTGTTGTATTTATGTAAGTTTATTTATCTAATGAAACTGAAATTCCAATTATGGAACAATGTCATACAATTCTACTCATGCAACCAAATTTTAGCGAATAACCCAAAGCTGTAATGCCTATAGAACTGGCCTAAAAAAGACAAAAATTTACAAAATATAAGCAAACACAGAAAACAACTATAATTTTATTACTGAAAAATAAAATTAAATATTTAATATGCCTTTCAGCATTTGTTACATTTCGAAAATTTGGTAACATAAATGTTAGCACGATAGAATAAATTTTCAGTACGGCAAGATCACTAGAAATGCTTATTGCAACATAAGTTTCTTTCACCATTTTGCATACAATGTTGCATTTCGATCATCTAGGACTTTTTTCTTTTTGGCTTGTCTCACACTTCTTATAATGACATCAATTTTTATAAGATTCCCAGCATCCATCTTTTGGATATCAACTACTGCCCCTTGAATTTCTTGTTTTTCACCACTCTTCCCTGTACCATTTACCAAGGATGGAACACCCTTTTTATTGTGAGTCATAGCCTCCATCATTGGCATATCAATAGCATCTGATCCATACACTTCTTGTAATTCATTGATTTTCCCTGCTTCATTTCTTGAGGATGAAACACCAATTTTACAGTAATTTTCAGTCGTCATCATAGGTATTTCAACACCAGCTGCCCCATTCAATTCTTGTGTTTGATCAGTTTGCACTGCCACTTTCCTCTTGGATGAAACACTCAGAGTTTTACTGTTATTTCTTCTTTGAACATTATTTTTGCCTTGCGCCTTCTGAAGCGATGTGATTCACGAAAAGCCTCTTCACTATATTTTCTTATTGGCCTTGATCTTGGAAGATGATTATTGAACTGCGAGAACATATTAGTATTTAGTAGTTAAAAACAGATTATGAGTCCTCACACCATAAAATGAAATCAGAATTAGAAACCATTTAAAATTAGGGCATACTTATTGTTGGTGGTGCAATCAATGATTTCTTAGATTGTCTTACCCATGACTGAAATAGTTGTTTTACTTGTTTAGAAGTGACATCAGGGAAGCGAGATGCCAACTGTGTTGCAGTTTCATCATTTAGTGGACTTCTTGTCTTTTCATATTCAACACGAAGTTGACATCTAATATTGGAAGCCAAAAATATTATTTCTTTAAAATTTTGGAAAGTACCCTTTGATCTCATAACCAGTTTGAAAAATTGTGCTCGCATCTCATTTACAAGAAACATTTTGTCATGTTCAAATGTGTTTCTATACTCCTTAGTAACTCCTCTTCCTCCTTCTTGGTTATTGTTCAAATTTTTCATTTCCCTATGCTTACGTTCCATTACTTCATTCCTTAATCGTCCTAAAGTATAAGGATGAAAATCCCTAGTCATCTGAAGAGCATGAACCCCTTGGATATGCATATAAAGGAACCATCTCATCTCCTAAACAACAAGAACACAACCAAAGCCACTCACTAGCAAGGAATCCAGTCCTGCAATGATAGTGGATCAAAATTTAGATCATGAATGAGATAATACCACCATGCTGAAATACATAATAATATGAACTTAGTATAAATTGGCGTACTTTTCCTCATATTCATATTTATCATCCCCTACACACCCTTGCAATTGCACCATGTGGAATTCTTTATAACACTTCCACATCCTCACCAACTTTTTATACTTTTCTTCATCTGGTAGGCCTTCAATAACCTACAAGCACAACATTTCATTGTACATGATACACTATTTAATTTTCTATTAAAATTGAATAACAATAAGAGCGAATTTCACTCTTGTGCCATCATAAAATCATCACTTATTGTTAGTCAAGACCCACATTAAAAATATTGGATTTGCTAACATAATTATTAAACCTTTAAAATACCCTCATGCCGAATGAGGATCTTGTCTGATGTGGATCCATCTGATTGCCCATAGTTAAGATCATTGTACTCTTGGCCCCTATGATAGTATGGTTCCCCGGTCTTACATGGAACACCAATTTTCTCCATCACCTCCCAAATTTGAAAAAAAATTGTTTCCTCAATCTCTCTAGTTGGATGAACCTTGTCGTAATCTTGTGCAATTTTTAGAATTTCACGAAAAATCTTCAAAACAGTTCTAATTCCAGCATGGCGAGCACAATATACAAGGTTGGACATTGAACCAGGTGTCAGCTGTAATAAGTTGGCATCACATGTTTCACTATGTACGAGTTAGTTAAATAATATTAATAGCCATTTATAATAAAGAAATAATTCTGAAAACATGTACCTTTTGATCATTTGTTCTATTCATGAGATCATTTTTGATAATATTCAATTCTCTGCTGCATAAGGTTGGTTGAATGTATGTAATACACTCATCCATCTTTTCTTCCCATCCTTCAATGCTTTGTTCCAAAGCAGGATTCAATTCCTAAAGTTTTAACCCAAAGTAAGATTAAGAAAGTCATGGCAAGATATCAACAAAAATTAGTAAACTTTTAATAAATATGTAAATGTACTATGAGCAAGTTCGGCGACATTGCATAAAACTTGGAAATGCTACGAATAGTATCCCCATCTTGAATTTTAATTTTATCTGTAACCATGTGTATAGCTTTTTTATGGCATATGCACCAAGGACAAAAATTATTCCCCATTGGAGAAACATTATTATTGCATACTAAACTGCATATGGCCACTAGATCATGGCACTCGAACAAATTCACTTCCACTACCCTCCCATCTGGCATTAGAATCCCGTCTTGTGAAAGTTTGTTTATCTGATTCATTAATTTATCCTCATTTGTAGGATCAACAACATGTGCTAAAACCTGTTTATATTCTTCCTTTCCATCCCATTTTCCAAGGCTTACACAAGATATCAAGCCACTACCTTCTAGTAACTCAAATAATATATCACATACCTGCCCACCTCGATCATAATGTACACGAGAATCAATACCAAGTTTGAAAGAAACTTCAATGACTCTACTTCCAATCCTCTTTTCATAGGACTCAACCATAAAGGAAGCATATGACTTTACTTGCTTCACTCTAACTCCATATGTGAGACCAATAGTTCTCTCCCAACCCATATCAATATCCTCAGCTTCTTTGCTCCACTTTTTCATCTCCTTGGAAACTGAAGTTGGACTAACCCCTTGCAATACACCATGACGGTCAATCCACTTCAGACATTGCAAATCCTTATGGCTCATGCTTGATTCAATAAATACATAAGCCATATTCCTAGGCATAAAATCAATACGGATCTCTTGCATAACAATTGATCAAAGTTTATGAAGAACTCCATCTAGGTGTTCAAGAACATCCTCAAATTTAGAATCTTGATTATAGTTTTTGCTCATGAAGTACCCAATTCCAGAAATAATGTCATTTTCATCTGCATCTTCAAGTGACTTCCCATAGAACCATCTACCAATTTCCTTAAATTTTTTGTTTCCCTCATTTAGTCTACGGTTAAACCATCCAGACCGCTTCTTAAGACTCAATAAGGATGTCCTTAAGCGGTTTCTTGCTGACCTTCTAGTTACAGCATATGTAGTTTGATCTATTAAACACCCTTCAGGAATTTGTACTGAAGCTTGTACATCTACAGAATTTTGATTTTGTGTAGGTGCATTTCTATCCATTTGTCCTTCTGGCATTTCTACTGAAGCTTCTACATCTGCAGAATTTTGATTTTCTGTAGTTGCATTTCTATCCATTTGTCCTTCAGGCATTTGTACTGAAGCTTGTACATCTACAGAATTTTGATTTTTTGTAGTTGCATTTCTATCCATTTGTCCTTCAGGCATTTGTACTGAAGCCTGTACATCTGCAGAATTTTGATTTTTTGTAGTTTCATTTCTATCCATTTGTCCTTCAGGCATTTGTACTGAAGCCTGTACATCTACAGAATTTTGATTTTCTGTAGGTGCATTTCTATCCTTTTGTCCTTCAGTTATTTCTACTGAAGCTTGTGCATCTGCAGAATTTTGATTTTTTGTAGGTGCATTTCTATCCATTTGTTCATGAAAGGTTCTTTCAATTGTTTCATGACTTCTAGTTGTATCCAACTTCTCAAGGGATGCATGTTCAAATTGTTGTCCACTAGGTAGGATTACACTTTCACTCCCTTCAACCGTAACTGGAGACAAAGTCAACCTAAGTTGTTGAGAAAACAACCTTCTATAGTTTGATACAAATTATTTGTAATGGCAGCATCATCAACAGTTGATCTTTGAGGGACATTTCGGACCACATTATGTGAATCAGCATTAATAGTATGGTCAAGAATTATATCTTGTGCATTACCATTGCCCTCAATTGTAATTGGAGTCAAAGGCTGCCTAGGTTGTTGACAAACATTGTTGTTTGTCACACATTGCTTACATACAGGACATCTAATTTCAACAGTTGCTTTCATAGTATTATTTTATGGTATGGAGTTCTGATCTGTAAGTGCTTGACATTGTTGACGGACAACACGAATAACAGCTATTTTACCCCTAGCAGGAGTGAATTGAAGGACAATATCATGTTGGGGAAGGATGGAATATTATTCAATTCTACTTCCTTGCGTTGACCTCTTTTTCGAGGAATATTTTGTTCAGATGACTGGTTCGAATGATCCATTGATGAGTTATTTTGCAAAATCAACAAAATAATCAACATTAATACAAAATATAGTTTTTTTGTATAAAAAATACTTTTTATGGCTCAAAACGAAAACGTGGAATAGTACAAAAACATGGGAGGAGGAAACATATATTCTCCAACTTAATCCACTTAAAAATACCTAAGGATGGAACTTATGCTTGCATTTTAGTGGACAAAGCAAGCATTTCACATTTACAAGGCAGCCTTGCAATGTTTTTGCAAAGCAGAAATGTTTTTAGCCAATATTAGAAAAATAGAAGTACAGGAAGGTGTAAAACAATAAAAAACACCATATCCAATTGAGATCACTCAAAAATACTAAACAATGAGGGCTAGGCGTGCATTTTACAGACCTAGTCAAATAAAGTTCAAAACAGAAAAATTGCAATTTTCAAACCTTTACTGTACACAAAATAAACATATTTTAAAAATTATGAAGAAGGTTTTTGTCCATAGTATATATTGCTCCAGGTATATGGCTTTAGGTTTTGAAAATCACCTCTATAAACATTATGGCGGGCATTTTTCTAAGCCCATATTTACAGATTTACACTCTGCTTTTACAAAACAAAATTGTGAATTTAGACATTCTTTTCAATTATGACCATGCTACTTATAAATTATGATAAGTCATACATGTATAATAAATATAGTGTGATATAAATAGAATACTATCTTGAGGGTGTGGGCCCGCTACAAGATCCTCATGCAAATGTTATCAGACATATCTGGACTTCATGCAAATATTATGAGACATATTTGGACATGTGTAAGAACATGAGAGGAAGAAACATATATTCTCCAACTTAGGCCACTTAAAAATACATAAGGATGGAACTTATGCTTGCATTTTAGTGGACTAAGCGGGCATTTCACATTTACAAGGTAGCCTTGCAATGTTTTTGCACAGCAGTCATGTTTTTAGCCAAGATTAGAAAAATAGAAGTACAGGAAGGTGTAAAACAATAAAAAAAACACCATATCCAACTGAGATCACTCAAAAATACTAAACAATGAGGGCTAGGCGTGCATTTTACAGACCTAGTCAAATAAAGTTCAAAACAGAAAAATTACAATTTTCAAAACTTTACTGTACACAAAATAAACATATTTTAAAAATTATGAAGAAGGTTTTTGTCCATAGTATATATAGCTCCAGGTATATGGCTTTAGGTTTTGAAAATCACCTCTATAAACATTATGGCGGGCATTTTTCTAAGCCCATTTTTACAGATTTACACTCTGCTTTTACAAAACAAAATTGTGAATTTAGACATTCTTTTCAATTATGACCATGCTACTTATAAATTATGATAAGTCATACATGTATAATACATATAGTATGATATAAATAGAATACTATCTTGAGGTTGTGGGCCCGCTACAAGATCCTCATGCAAATATTATGAGACATATCTGGACTTCATGCAAATGTTATGAGACATATCTGGACTTCATGCAAATATTATGAGACATATTTGGACATGTGTAAGAACATGGGAGGAAGAAACATATTTTCTCCAACGTAAGCCACTTAAAAATACCTAAGGATGGAACTTATGCTTGCATTTTAGTGGACAAAGCGGGCATTTCACATTTACAAGGCAGCCGTGCAATGTTTTTAGCCAATTTTAGAAAAATATAAGTACAGGAAGGTGTAAAACAATAAAAAAACACCATATCCAACTGAGATTGCCCAAAAATACTAAACAATGAGGGCTAGGCATGCATTTTACAGACCTAGTCAAATAAAGTTCAAAACAAAAAAATTACAATTTTCAAAACTTTACTGTACACGAAATAAACATATTTTAAAAATTGTGAAGGAGGTTTTTGTCCATAGTATATATAGCTCAAGGTATATGGCTTCAAGTTTTGAAAATCACCTCTATAAACATTATGGCGGGCATTTTTCTAATCCCATTTTTACAGATTTACACTCTGCTTTTACAAAACAAAATTGTGAATTTAGACATTATTTTCAATTATGACCATGCTACTTATAAATTATGATAAGTCATACATGTATAATACATATAGTATGATATAAATAGAATACTATCTTGAGGCTGTGGGCCCGCTACAAGATCCTCATGCAAATGTTATCAGACATATCTGGACTTCATGCAAATATTATGAGACATATTTGGACATGTGTAAGAACATGAGAGGAAGAAACATATATTATCCAACTTAAGCCACTTAAAAATACCTAAGGATGGAACTTCTGCTTGCATTTTAGTGGACTAAGCGGGCATTTCACATTTACAAGGCAGCCTTGCAATGTTTTTGCACAACATGCATGTTTTTGCACAACATGCATGTTTTTAGCCAAGATTAGAAAAATAGAAATACAGGAAGGTGTAAAACAATAAAAAACACCATATCCAACTGAGATCACTCAAAAATACTAAACAATGAGGGCTAGGCGTGCATTTTACAGACCTAGTCAAATAAAGTTCAAAACAGAAAAATTGCAATTTTCAAAACTTTACTGTACACAAAATAAACATATTTTAAAAATGATGAAGAAGGTTTTTGTCCATAGTATATATTGCTCCAGGTATATGGCTTTAGGTTTTGAAAATCACCTCTATAAACATTATAGCGGGCATTTTTCTAAGCCCATTTTTACAGATTTACACTCTACTTTTACAAAACAAAATTGTGAATTTAGACATTGTTTTCAATTATGACCATGCTACTTATAAATTATGATAAGTCATACATGTATAATACATATAGTATGATATAAATAGAATACTAGCTTGAGGATGTGGGCCCGCTACAAGATCTTCATGCAAATGTTATGAGACATATCTGGACTTCATGCAAATATTATGAGACATATTTGGACATGTGTAAGAACATGGGAGGAAGAAACATATATTCTCCAACTTAAGCCACTTAAAAATACCTAAGGATGGAACTTATGCTTGCATTTTAGTGGACTAAGCGGGCATTTCACATTTACAAGGCAACCTTGCAATGTTTTTGCACAACATAAATTTTTTTAGCCAATTTTAGAAAAATATAAATACAGGAAGGTGTAAAACAATAAAAAACACCATATCCAACTAAGATTTCCCAAAAATACTAAACAATGAGGGCTATGCGTGCATTTTACAGACCTAGTCAAATTAAGTTCAAAACAGAAAAATTACGATTTTCAAAACTTTACTGTACACAAAATAAACATATTTTAAAAATTGTGAAGGAATTTTTTGTCCATAGTATATATAGCTCAAGGTATATGGCTTCAAGTTTTGAAAATCACCTCTATAAACATTATGGCGGGCATTTTTCTAATCCCATTTTTACAGATTTACACTATGCTTTTACAAAACAAAATTGTGAATTTAGACATTATTTTCAATTATAACCATGCTACTTATAAATTATGATAAGTCATACATGTATAATACATATATTATGATATAAATAGAATACTATCTTGAGGCTATGGGCCCGCTACAAGATCCTTAGGCAAATGTTATCAGACATATCTGGACTTCATGCAAATATTATGAGACATATTTGGACATGTGTAAGAACATGGGAGGAAGAAACATATATTATCCAACTTAAGCCACTTAAAAATACCTAAGGATGGAACTTATGCTTGCATTTTAGTGGACTAAGCGGGCATTTCACAATTACAAAAGCATCCTTGTAATGTTTTTGCACATCAGGCATGTTTTTAGCCAAGATTAGAAAAATAGAAATACAGGAAGGTGTAAAACAATAAAAAAACACCATATCCAACTGAGATCACTCAAAAATACTAAACAATGAGGGCTAGGCGTGCATTTTACAGACCTAGTCAAATAAAGTTCAAAACAGAAAAATTGCAATTTTCAAAACTTTATTGTACACAAAATAAACATATTTTAAAAATTATGAATGAGGTTTTTGTCCATAGTATATATAGCTCCAGGTATATGGCTTTAGGTTTTGAAAATCACCTCTATAAACATTATGGCAGGCATTTTTCTAAGCCCATTTTTACAGATTTACACTCTGCTTTTACAAAACAAAATTGTGAATTTAGACATTCTTTCAATTATGACCATGCTACTTATAAATTATGATAAGTCATGCATGTATAATACATATAGTATGATATAAATAGAATACTATCTTGAGGCTGTAGGCCCGCTACAAGATCCTCATGCAAATGTTATGAGACATATCTGGACTTCATGCAAATATTATGAGACATATTTGGACATGTGTAAGAACATGGGAGGAAGAAACATATATTATCCAAATTAAGCCACTTAAAAATACCTAAGGATGGAACTTATGCTTGCATTTTAGTGGACTAAGCGGGCATTTCACATTTACAAGGCAGCCTTGCAATGTTTTTGCACAGCAGGCATGTTTTTAGCCAAGATTAGAAAAATAGAAATACAGGAAGGTGTAAAACAATAAAAAAACACCATATCCAACTGAGATCACTCAAAAATACTAAACAATGAGGTCTAGGTATGCATTTTACATACCTAGTCAAACAAAGTTCAAAACAGAAAAATTGCAATTTTCAAAACTTTACTAGACACAAAATAAACATATTTTAAAAATTATGAAGGAGGTTTTTGTCCATAGTATATATAGCTCTAGGTATATGGATTTAGGTTTTGAAAATCACCTCTATAAACATTATGGTGGGCATTTTTCTAAGCCCATTTTTACAGATTTACTCTCTGCTTTTACAAAACAAAATTGTGAATTTAGACATTCTTTTCAATTATGATCATACTACTTATAAATTATGATAAGTCATACATGTATAATACATATAGTATGATATAAATAGAATACTATCTTGAGGCTATGGGCCCGCTACAAGATCCTCATGCAAATGTTATGAGACATATCTGGACTTCATGCAAATATTATGAGACATATTTGGACATGTTTAAGAACATGGGAGGAAGAAACATATATTCTCCAACTTAAGCCACTTAAAAATACATAAGGATGGAACTTATGCTTGCATTTTAGTGGACTATGCGGACATTTCACATTTACAAAGCAACCTTGCAATGTTTTTGCACAGCAGGCATGTTTTTAGACAAGATTAGAAAAATAGAAGTACGGGAAGGTGTAAAACAATAAAAAACACCATATCCAACTGAGATCACTCAAAAATACTAAACAATGAGGGCTAGGCTTGCATTTTACAGACCTAGTCAAATAAAGTTCAAAACAGAAAAATTGCAATTTTCAAAACTTTACTGTACACAAAATAAAAATATTTTAAAAATTATGAAGGAGGTTTTTGTCCATAGTATATATAGATCCAGGTATATGGCATTAGGTTTTAAAAATTACCTCTAAAAACATTATTGCAGGCATTTTTCTAAGCCCATTTTTACAAATTTACACTCTGTTTTTACAAAACAAAATTATGAATTTAGACATTCTTTTCCAATTATGACAATGTTACTTATAAAATATAATAATTCATATATGTATAATACTTATAGTATGATATAAGTAGGATATTATCCTGGTGCTGTGGGCCCAGGCTGTGGCATGCATTTTTGTAATCCTAGTTTTACAGATTTACACTTTGTTTCTTACATGACAACTCAGGATTTTACTGATTAATTTTGAATTTGACCAAGATACTTACAAATTATGAATATGTACATCTTTAATGCATAAAGTATGATACTATTTACTATAATAAAGTCATAATATATGAATGGTCAAATTTGTTGACTCATTTTAAGTCTAAAAATCTCCTTCTCTGCAACAATGACACTGCAAACACTTTTGGAACCCAAATTGAAAACTTATATGTACAGTAAGGTGGAAAATAGTAAACCACACCATTTCCAACTTAAATCACTCAAAAATACTCAATAGTGACGGTTAGGCGGGCATTTTTATGAACATGGTAAGACTTGGTTCCAAACATAAAATTTGTTATTTTGTCAAATTAACTGCGGGCAAATGAAACATAATTTTAGGAAACTGAAAGAGGATTTTTTCAAACATATATCTGTCTTCAATCCCATGGTATTACTTTAAATTAATAATATATGTATGGACTGTGGCATGCATTTTGTTAAGCCCGTTTTTGTAGATTAACACTCTGTTTTTTACATAACAAATCAGGATTTTAGTGATTAATTTCAATTTCACCGAAATACTTACAAATTATGAATAAGTATATGTTTAATGCCTATGCTATGATACTCTTTATTATGATAAATTCATGGTATCTTCGTGGTCAAATTTGTTGATATAATTATTTTAAGACTAAAAATCCCATGCTCTGTAAAAATGCATACATCAGTCACTTTTTGAACCAAAATAAAAACAGTAGTTGTAGAACGTGGAAATATTTATAAATTCATGAAGATGATGTACAAAACACAGTGTAAAAAACCAAGTGAAAGACAAATTAAACAACAATGTCAAAAACCAAGTGAAAGACACATTAAACAACAATGTCAAAAACCAAGTGAAAGACAAATTGAATAGTAATGAAAAAAACAACCTTCGAGACTACGGTAGACTGTAGAAACAACTTAACAGATTTCCCAAAATAGATAACAGCTTCATTGCTGGATAAATGTACACATATTGATCTTAACATCTATCACATTAACATACTGTAACATTGACATCAAAGCTATATGAGCAACTAATAAAGAAAATCCATATCACAATGCCATATCATCCAAGTGCATTCATTACAATCTTATTCTATATGCTATTGTTCAGATTCTTTCCATTTTTTACCATCAACAGAAGTGACAGGCAAGTGCAATTTACTATCACTTGAGATGAGGATGGGACTGGATGAAGTACAATGCAGGCGTACCTGAGTCAGAATAATATGATTTTATGTGGATGAGTCAAGGCTGGTAGACTTCACACCAAAGGAGTCTCATCAGGTAATGCTGCTTCGTATGCCAATTTAAAATTCTGAACGTATCCACAAGACGTTTTTACATAATCACCAAGCAGTCCAAAACAAAACACAAAGAAGTTTATCTGGTTATGTTGCAGGGTATCAGGTAGTCCAAAACACCAAGCAGTCCAAAACAAAACACATTGTTATAAAAATCACTCATTCAAATTCATGAGAAATGAAAATTTTTGAAACTACCTGCCATGCTCAATCAATCATGGATGCTCAATTGATTTCATTCCACCACGTAGATCTAAAGGCGGCTCATATCATAACTGCGCCACCCATTCCTGGCATGTCTTACACTTCCAAGACGGTTACTAGCGATGCTAATTTAATGCAATTTCGAATCTCCATACGCTTAACCTACGTTAAACTCACGGTGGGTTGGAAATTTCGATTGGGTGACTATGCTTGCTTTAATAAAACGGTCAGTTAACTTATATTTTTTATCGGAAATTGTCCCGATTTTCTTTTTTCAGGCTCAAATATTTTCGGTGAGTAGACTCATTTAACTACTTTACAATAAAAAAATAATATTTTCAATAGGATGTGAGCAATTCTAGCCAATAAAAAAAACATCTTTTGACAAAAGAAAGCATCTTTTGATATTCCTTGATTAACATTCTTAATGATTTAGGATACACACTAGTGTATGATAGTTTGTTATGAAAATTAGTCAATTATTTTCCCAATTGACTTGGAACGTCCATGCTTTACTCATGAGACTTCCACACATTTCATGCTTTCCCAACATACACATGAACTCATTCATGTTCATCCTTTCACAGGAAAAAAACTATTTCAGCATTCACAATTCATTTCAAGCAATAAACACAATCAACTTCCAGTCACAACATGCATTCAACAATCCTTTGTTTCTGAAATGCATCAATCAAAAAGGAAAGAGAAGAGTAATATTTTCCCCCTCTTAGTCTTGTTCCAATCTGGAGCCACACCACAACTCTGGTTTCGTGCTCCTTAGCCTCTTTCACTTCAATGTGAATGCTTGTCTTTCCCTTTCTTGGCTATGACACTTAGTGTCTAAGGTCTATCTAAGGCTTTTCAACTAGGGAACCCTTCCCCATTGTTTCCTACAGAACCTTTGGTTGCTAGGACCCACACATGTCCACTAGCACCATCTTTCATTACTGCTCATAATGAGCTATTTAGGATAGTCACATGTCCACATGCATCCTTATGATTCCTTCATACTCCTTGCTTCCAGCAGTACCTATACTCAAACATTGAATCAATTCACATGTTTAGTTTACTTTCATAGGGTTTATCTCTAAACAAGAGTTTGATAAAATCATAACCAACTCATATACACATGTATATTCATAAGAAAGAAGCTGCAAGATAACCAAATACTTATCTGTATTGGATGTCTTCACTTTATTCCACGGGCTCCTTCTTCACTTTATAAGCCTTGGATTTCCTGTGGATACAACAATAAATGCTGGGCCAGCATGCAAGCTACTCCACAATCATTCGAATAGGAAATTCCAGGCCAGTATGCCAACTGGGTTTATCAATTATTCAAGGGATGTTTGGCCAACACACATGATGCTCTACAACATCAAGTAGTTAATGTCCAACCAAATGCTCTCTGGATTTACCAAGAATTTATAGCTCCAACCAGTTACTCTCTGGATTTACCAAGAATTTATAGCGCGCAACCAGTTACTCTCTGGATTTACCAAGAATTTATAGCGCACAACCAGTTACTCTCTGGTTTTACCAAGAATTTATAGTGCACAACCAGTTACTCTCTGGTTTTACCAAGAATTTATAGTTCTTTCAGGGTCCCTGCTTTCTTGCAATGAACAAGGTTTCCAACAAAGAAACAACAGTGTATCAGCTTAGCTGTTAGAAGACTTATACCTGAAATATTCATTATTCCAAACAAGAACTAAATGAAAATGAATACTTATCTGTATTGCACATTTCAATCTTTGGTCCACAGGGTCCTGCTTCGCTTTGCAAGCCTTGGGATCGCCTGCGGAACTAGATGTTGGCTAGCTCGAGGCCACTCCACGTCATCCAAATAATTATCGCCCAACCAGTTACTCTCTGGATTTTCCAGGCGTTCATAGTGCTCAATCAGTTACTCTCTGGATTTACCAAGCACTGGTGGTTCCCAACCAGTCCCATACCTAGTTGGCCCTCTCCATTGTCGAGCCAGCACATCTGTCTAGGTCATCATCCAATGGAAGGAAATTGCACCACCAACCATTATAGATCAAGGATATACTATGGATCCATAGGCATCTCAGGGTTTTCAATCAGTCTCGGTACCCCACCTTACTGCTGGCCCAATAGAGATGTTATTCCTTCATCAATATCACCACAGCCCTTTAAACACACATAAATTCTTCACCCACACAAGGATGGCACTCCTTCTCCTGTGAAAACCAGCGGTTCCCTTTAGGAACTCTATAGGTGACTTTCTTGACTGCGGGATAGCATGGCCCCACAATATCCACTCACACTACACAAGGATGATACCCCTTTTCTGCTACACAACTCCTCGGGCCTATCCATCCCTTCTAGTGTCTTTTAGTGTGAGTGTAGAAAGGTTGCCACTACCCATATAGTCCTCTTGAGCACCCTTTCTTCACTTTTCCTCTGAACGTGCAACACCAAATTGCACCTGTGTAAGATGATAGCACAAGAAGGATAAGCAAGCTCATCAATATTGCTGCCCAAAAATTGTAACCAAATTTCATAACATTCACTATCAAGTATTGAAACACCAGGAATGTGTCCATTCCTTAGGGTGTAGTCAATATCGACAACCCTAACATAACCCAGCACCCGAAAGGTATGCATCCCTTTCCGATGTGAGCCATGTAGGCCCTAGTCACACTCAAGCAATCTGGAGTAATAATGAAATAATAAAACATATTCTGCATATTAACTCTAGTAACCAGACATGCATATTATTTAGCTAGGGTTACAGAATACTCATTCGTTTAACAGATGTATCTTTTCTTCATTGGCGAAGAATGGGGGCTCCCTTCTCCAAGTCAACAGTCCTTCGGTTTTTCACCCCAATCCTTTCACGTTCCATAACCCACACATTCATTCTTGGCATAATTTTACTGTCTCACTCACATGCTTTACCAGCATGCAGTTCGGTTGAGACATTATCAACATTTACAATGGCGTTTCACCCGAAACTCATTTCCATAGCATGGGATCCTTCCCATCTAGTTTGGCTTATGCAGGCCATCACACATGGTCTTCCTGCAATGTGTCATCCTGGCACACTTATCAAATAGCCAAACAGTCAGCAACATTTAACAATAAACTTCAAATCTGATTGTTCCATAACCAATCAATGTCATTAATAATTGAATTCAATATGAATTTGCAATTCTGCCTACTACAGAAATTGATTTGCTTAGTAATGAGGCTATCCTCATATTGTTTGGCTCTCATAAGTGGTATCATTCTGTCCATTATGGTTTCACCCTTGCTACCATACATGAACATCCACCTACAACATGTCCTCCTGACGCAATTTTATATAATCCAAACAGTCATTAGCAATTATTAGCAAAATTTCAAATCTGAAATTCACAAATCTGTTTCCTACAGAAATTAGATTTGCAACCATGAGATTATTCTCATAAATTTAAATCAGACAATTTTCATATCTATTTCATGCATAAGTTAAATTTCACAACCATGAGAACCTTCTCATAACCTTTGTATTATGTACATGGTAGAGCACGGTCTTTATTATGGACTTATCCTCATTGCCATACGCAAGACTTTTCTACCTTAAATCTGAACTTCAATCAACCAACACGTTGTGAGTATCTATGCATATAATCTTTTCATTGCTACAACAGTCACTGAAGTGATCTCAGAATTATAACGCTCAATAATTCAAACACTTTCAGGAATCAACATTTGAAATGCAATGAAATATATATATCTATATATGCATCATTATCATAATAAAATTGCAAGACACAGTCACATCATTTGTGCAATTTTAAATGAATATTTAGATATTCATTACTTCATAGCCATATCATTTATACAACTTCGTCCTTTCAGCATAGCACTACGGTAGCCCATCAAGATGTCTACCTTATTCATGCAATCATTCTCTTGCATTCATAGCAGCTCAAGAAATGGTCTCAGGATTAACAATAGTTCACCATTTCATCTATTATCTAATTGCATTGAAACACACACACACACATATATATCATAGTCATGCATTCACACAATGCATCTCAACATGTGCACCCACACATATGCATGCATATTCACAACATTTACATAATATCTTGATGTGCATTCACTCAATGCATAACCCCTCAATACAACCTTGCATTAATCCATGAATACTATGCATTCCAACATATTATGGCCTAACCATGACTATCTCATATGGCATGCACTACCACAACAAGGCCATAAGTCATCACTTGCTTTGGTTGTTAAACTCACAACCAACATACACAAATGGCATGATATAATTTCATATGAATGCATTGAGGTTTCTAAGAAACTATAGGGTGTAAGGCTCCTTGTCTTTACTTACCCACACCTCACCATACTCAGTGGGTTGACATTCACATTCAGGCACTCAGTACCACATGCAAACCAATCGACATAGTTTAAACATAGTTGAAGGGATCTTACCAAATCTCCTTTCAACATTAATGCAATTTAGCACAAATAACCATTACCTACATGGTTTTCATTAACATTGCTTGATGTTACCTAATCAGCTAGCCTCTTACCAAGGCTTCACAGTCCTTTTTCCAACCTCGTGATCATAGATTTGTTGCACCATCCTTTCCTCATAAGGTTGTTGTTCATATGCAACAACATCATCAACGTCTTTATCCCTTCTTTCGTTGTCTTTGGTCCTACAACCAATGCGAACACAACTAATTATTAACAACCACAATAATTATCTTAAGTGGCTCATTGCATATGTAAAACCTCACTATTTTACCAATATGCAATATCATATACATGCACAAACATTTTCGCATGCACTGTGCAATGTTTATTAATATGCCATCTAGTGCATATTCATTTCATTTATCTAATCTCTTGCATTTTCAATCATGATTCTATGGTCTAATTCCCACAACCATTATCAACAACATTAATTGTCATCAACCATAGACAATACCATTAATGGGATATTGCATGTGTAAATTCACTACCCTTACCCATATGCAACATCATGCTCATGCATAAGCAATTCACATGCACTATGCAATGACACTTTAATCATGCCCACTAATTCGTATGCATTTAATCTGCTACTCTCTTGCATTTCCAACATCCCTATGCCATAATTTTCAGTATATGAAACCTAGGAAATATAAGTATAATAGCACGAGAGGAGTTAAGGAATTCTCCCTTTCCAATTTCCTCATCATAACACAGAGTTTCCTCTTCCACATCATAACTGATCCAATTTCATGGGCTCTCTATCATGCACACAAGCAATCATTATCTATGATCTTCTCACGAATTAGCAATTCAATATATACATACGTGTATAACATTCATTCTTGCTATTTTCCAATCATGCAATTCTTATGCTATAAATAGAAATAGTTTAAGGTGAGGAATTTCCCTCTTTCATTCTCCATAATGGATATTGATTCTGCAACCCCTTTCTGCGATTCATAGTGCACACTCCAAGCATGCATAGAGAATGCCTTTCATACATTTAACTACTGTCTCCTTCGATTTCGCGTAATCTGGCGCATAAGTTCCATGGCATTTTTCAACTTTTGGCTCCTAAAAAATCTCCCTCGAAAACAGCTGAAATTCCCTGTTTCGACGGACTTGTGAATTCTCATCCAACCTGTTTCGGAGCAACTCACTGACTTACGCCGATCAACGAACTCATCTGTCTCTTCCGACCTGTTGCAGAGCAACTCGCCGACTTACGTCAGTCGGCGAACTCAAAGTTTCCTACCAATCCATTGCGGAGCAACTCACCAACTTACGTCGGTCGACGAACTCAAAGTTTCCGGTCGATCCGTTGCGGAGAAACTTGCCCAGTTTCTCCAACCGTTTCAACGCAACTCGACATTTCTCGCCGACCACTTCGGCGCAAACTCGCCAGTTCTCGCTGACCACTTCGGCGGAACTCGTGATTCGTCGCTGAT
This sequence comes from Larix kaempferi, assembly GCA_027924585.1. Lineage (NCBI taxonomy): Eukaryota > Viridiplantae > Streptophyta > Pinopsida > Pinales > Pinaceae > Larix > Larix kaempferi. The sequence continues at coordinate 1,935,358 of BSBM01000870.1, forward strand.
CTGTTTCGACCCAAAACTCATAACTTTCTGTCGATCTGTTTCAGCGACTTTTTCCTTTTTCGCCGAAATTTTCCTTCTTTTCGGTGAACTTATTGATTTTCTGCCGACTATTTTGGTGTAACTCGCAAACTTGAGCCGACCGTTTCAGCAGAACTCGAAATCTTGCGCCCACACAGACTTTGCAAAAAAACTCAAAAACACTTAGAAAATTTTTCAAAAATACTTAGAAAAATTTGAATTTTTTCATTCTTTTCCCCGACACTTCCACAAACTTTGTAGGTGCAACTCAGCGAGATTCACCGGCCATTTCGGTGCAACTCAGCGAGATTCATCGAAACGCATCGCCGCAATCTCGTCAGTGCAACTTGGAGAGATTCACCGACACGGTCTTAGCAAAAACTCAGAAACACTTAGAAAAAATTGAAATTTTGAAATTTTCTTAATGATCAGTGTTGATTATGAGGAATACTTACCTCTGCAAGTTGTTCAAGTTGGCCCATGTAGGCCCAATGTTGCAACCATCGCTCTGATACCATTCTGTAACGTCCCCTCCCGTGAACCCAATTCGAGGAAGGGAACATGATTCCAATCTCTGGGGCTTTTACATAAACTCATCCCAATTCATTAGATTCACATCAATAAAATAAATGTGTGCAGATGCAAATCAAGCAAACATGCACAACGGAATAAAAACATCATCCACACACATTTCATATGCATTCAGCATATTAAAAACAACCATCAAATTATAACATTGCAGAAGTAAAACACATAGACAGAAAAACACTTATCTTTATGGTGAAATGGTCCCAAGCAACTAGGTATGTCGCTGCAACGTTCCACCCAACCATAGGCCAGTTGTGTTCATCAATTCTCTCAACACAACTGCCACCCCCAAGCTGGGCATGATTCTTACATGGAAAAGGGGGCATTCAAGCTCATGCATAGCCAAAGCAATAGATACCCATAACCCACACCCCAACATACTCTTTCCTCACAAAGCAAGCACAATCATTGGGCATGGATGCACATTTTAACAATGGGATTTACAAACAAGATGGCCATGGGTTTTCCCCAAATCGTTTCCATCCAAAAACGGATTGTGGGATGGGGAAAAACAATCACAGGGAGGAAAACAATTTATCCCCCCAACTAACTAAGCATTCAACGGCCAAAACAGTCTCTATGGAACCCCCAATTCGATTCCCCTTCTTCCCCCATTGGTATATAACACAAAAACGCCCTTCTCCTAGCTGAGAATGAAGGAAAACACAGAATTTCGATGGGGAAAAATGCCCAGCAAGCTCCCAGCTCGTGAGAGATCCAAAAACTGGTTGATGGATAATGGCTTGGGGAGCAATTCATGTCTCTTTTCTTGCCCAATAATCCAAACTCGATTTTCCATGAAGGGTGGCTTTCCCATACTCGAATTTGGAATACCATACTTCCCATTCCTCAAGGCATTAACTACCTCAACCAACTCTTGGGAGAAATGAATGATTGGGTACAAAAGTCAACATGGGTAGTTGAGGGTTCATGGGTTCTCTCATTGACATTTGGCTTGACTTGATTGGCTCAGGGGTTTGAATGTTTTCCCTCCCAATTCCTTGTAAAATCATGCCCCCATCTCTTGTTGCATTGCATAGCTAGTTGTGGGTATTTTATTAAAATATATATTTACATGATATTTGCAATTCCATATGCATCAATAAATCGATCACGTAAACCATATGCATCAATAAATCGATGGCGGGGCCTTGGCATTGAGCTCCTCACCATGATTTTATAGCAATATTAGATCATTTACATTTTAATATAATGGGGTCAAAATAGGGACATTACATTCTCAAAACTTACTAGACTACAACTAAGGGAAGTGCCAAATAATTCACACATCAATGAGAATCTCTCACCACATGAGTATTTGGGATATCTAGCAAGCAATTACTCAAAATTTACTCGAGAGGCCTTAAACCGCATATCCAAAACGAATTAACAATGCATGACATCCCGACCGTTGAAGTAATAAGAAATAAGGAAAAGGTAGCAGAAAACAAACTAGAAAGGATATCCAAATCAAGATTTGACAAGAGTTATTTACAACAAAAAGAGACACAATGAAAATATTGTGGATACAAGTGATCACTAGGAAAAAGGTGTAACAATTCCAAATCATATGGATATCAAGCCGAAAAATAATGAAATACATCCACTAGTAGTTACGACAATGACAAAAAAAAAAAAAAAAACACTTGTCATCGATGTGGTGAAAAGTGGATCCCAGGTCATAAATGTATATCCAAGCATACATCTCACTGCAAAATTATAGATGTTAATAAAGTACAGGTTTCCACTGACGAGGATACATCCGATTTTTATATGGATATAAACTCTCCCAAGGTTTCAATAGCGAAAATCACATGCATCCAACAAACATGTAAAGACGAAGGTTCACCAATACACAATAAAGATCCCACCCAAAAGGAAGAAACTCGGTTTCTCACAGGAAAATATATATATCCCATCCCATCTGAGAAATAGAAATAACATTAAGGATGAAAAACTCTTATCCCATCTAACAAAATCATAAAATATATAGAACCAAAGAGGTTAAAACTTAAAGGAACTATTAAGAATAAAGACATCACAATTTTAGTCGATTCTATAAGTACACACAATTTGGCGGATATCAAAATGGTAAAAGAACTTAATCTTTTTGTATATCCTATGAATAATCTCACGGTATCAATTATCAATAATCGACATGTGGAAGGAGTAGGTAAACGCCATGAGGTTCCCTTGCAAATACAAGACTTAAATCTACAAATCAAATGTTATGCCCTACCGCTCAAAGGAGTAGATATGGTGTTAAAATAAGAATGTCTAATACAATTAGTTACCTATGCCACCAACCTACAAAAACATTATATGTAATTCAAATAGAAAAAACATAATTACAAGTTATATGGATTGGGACGCTTGCAAGCATCACAACTCAAGGAGAATGAATTCCAAAAGAAAAGATGTCCATGTATATATCAAGATAAAAGAAGCAACTGCCATAGTCACGATCATGTATTTCAAATTGTCGCTTCAAAAGAGACCCAAAATCAAAATGATATCTTCTAGTATAGATTTGAGGACAAAGCTCCTTTAAAAAAGGTGGAAATGTTACATACATAAATAATATTAATCATAATTAATAATAAATAATTATAAATTATAAATCATTTAAGTTAACTAAAATGAATTTCCTTTCATATGAAAGGGCACAAGTAGGCCCATTTATTTCGGTCCCGATTGTATTGTAATTATCCATTCATTTCATCTTATCAAATATATAGATCTTATGCATTTATTGTCAAATTAACTAGAACGGGAAATGTTCTTTTTAACAGATCCTTATAGCAAAGTTGGGATATAAATCCAAAGTCAATGAGAATATGGGTAATGAAATGTAGTGGTGGTGGAATTAGATATGGAAGTTAACATGTACTTTAAAAACCATAATTTTTATGTGGTTGGCCTTGAAAAACAATATCCAAATGTGGGAACTTCCCCTTTGGGTGTTGTCCCAACCAATGCCTCATGGCATGATTATAAGCATGGTATGGGGCAGTTTGAATGGAAAACCACTTGGAGGATGGAATATCTGCATGTGCAAAAAGGAAGACAACTCTAACTCTAAAAAAAATAATGGAATTGTCTAGCACATCAACTCTGCCCACACAAACCTTTCACTCCTTGTATGAATATCCTCTATATATGATCATTATCATCCTTGAATTCATGGTGAATGTATCCAAATCCAGCTCCTGTATTGCTCCAAATTTGGAAATGATATGGAATCTGATCGTGCTCCAAAAGAGAAATCATTATACTCGCCTTCTCCTTTGCCGTATCTTTTGTTGGTTCTCTCCTCGGCTCATCATTTCTTCTTCGTACCACACCCCTCCTCCATTTTCCCTCCTTTTGGTTCTACTCTATCCATGGTTCGTTCCAAGCACACAGAGCGCAAAACCACCACCGATCCTCACCGCTCCCATATGCCTCGTGTTATCTGTGTCGAAGAGAAGGATTGGTAATGCTTTGACATAATAGTTCATCCCTCATCCAAGAGCCATATTCAAGACATGGAAACTCGAATTCAGGGGCACTTCCAGAATCCCACTCCTGAAAATTTTATTAGAGGACTTGAGAAATTTGGTTGAGGACTTGGGTTCTACCCGTACCAGAAAAACCTAGTATAGAAAAACTCTTGTCCTTATCTGGTATACCAAGACAGTGCTTGGTCAATCCATCAGAGATTGTGCAAAAGGAAGGTTTTGAGAAAGTCCTTAGGGAATGCACATGGACACACGAATGGAGTGCATGGAGGTTTGGAACTATTGTTTGACCCAGGATCAAATGGATTCTAATGCCTGTCTCAATGCCAAGATTAACACTTTTTCCCATGAATTGATAGGCAAGGCTTTCATTCAGGCCCCCACGAACCAGAATACCTCTCAGTTGGTCTTACATCACCATCTGTATTTTCATCAGCTGGAAGATACTTCGGGATCCAAGAAGGAAAATCCAAGTGACGACCACTTCAAATATCCCCCCAATTTTATCTCAGATGATGAATAGCCCTAGTTCAAGCCTCATGCTCCCTGGATCTCATTTTTTATGCTTTGTATATTTTGAATCTAGTTTGGTTTGGTATTTTGCGACCAAAACCCCTAGCCTATGGGAGACTCCTTTAAGCTATAGGCTCTAGACTCTTTGATCCTCTTTAATTGTTTCTAGTTGATCGACCTGGTTCTTTGTTTTTTTCAAACCGTCGGTTAAAGTTTCCATCAGTAGACATTCAGCTCTAGCTTTCAGTGGACACATGTAACTTGTTCTACTTGTATATTCTTCTGGTCTTTTAAAATAAATAATTTTTTTGAAAAAAAATATTTATACTTGGGATAGTTTTCAAAAGAGAAGTTGGTCTGGTATGGGTTGGTGTTACTTGTGTAGGAATTATAGTGACTCAGTGGATCATCTCTTTGTACACTACTCTTTTTCCAAAGTTGTTTTGGAGGGGTTGCTTCAAAACTTCAAAGTCCAATGATTGGAATAAAGTATCTTTGTTAGATTGTATTGAGTGTTGGATTGTTGATAGAGATGTTTCTTCTTTTCAAGCTCCTCCATGTTATGTCTTATGGGGCATTTGGAAAATAAGAAATAGTATGATGTTTTGAGGGAAAGAGGCATTCTTAAGTAGAATTGTTCATCAAATCATATTTTCCTTTGGAGAGGATTTGAATCCCAAAACAAAATTGGTCCCAAGGTTCTTTTCTCCTTCTATTGACCTTACTAGGCCTTGGGGATACTTTGATGGAGCATGTCAAGGTTCTCCAGGTGTATGTGGAGCAAGTGTCATACTCTATTCGAACAACTACCTCTTTTCCAACATAAAGTGTGGTGCATGCTTGGGAAAAAATAGTAGGGTCGAACTCTATGCCCTTTAGATACTACTTAGATCGGTGGTGGAAAAAGGAGTAACAAGGATTCAGATCCTAGGTTATTCCAAAATTGTTGTAGATCAGGAAAATGGTATTTATGTAATATTTCAACTCAGTTACTAAGGCCTATTATGGAGAGAATTCAGGGGTTGAAAGGAGAATTTAAGGAAGTTTCTTTCATTCATGTCTATAGATATTTCAATCATAAGGTGGATTCTCTCTCAAAATAAGTATTATAATTCATGAAGTCTAGTTTATCGAACAAGAATTTAGGGATAGAATCTCTCAACAATTAGTACAAAAAACATTGTTTTGAAGAAATTATGTTTACATCAATTGTATATGACTTGTATAAGAATATTTGAAAGATTTGGTTATGTTTTGGGTTTGTATTTTAGGTTTGTTTTGTTTCTAGAGAGATATGATAAGGAATGTTAGTTGGGTTGTAGGAAGATGAATAGTATAGGCAATAATATATGAGGAAGTGGTATTTTTTCTATGGTGGTGTGGGGGTTTTTGTAATAGATCAATAGAGGGTTTACTTAACTCAAGATCACACCTTCATCAAGGGTTTTCCACCTCCATTAAGAACCCTTAATCGAGGGATCATTTAAGCACTTGATCGATGGAATCAAGGTCGAAAGGAAAGCTAATTTGTATTTGGTTTCTTTGTGGAAATATCAATACAATGGTATTTTTAGGGAACACACACACACACACATAATGCTCTCATTGTTTTATTGCTTTATTCTTGTAAGATGGGCTCCCATTTAATATATATTAAATAAGATTCACCTTACGAGGAAAAAGCTCCAAAAGAAGAGATTTCACATGTGGCTAAAGTTAAATTTTAAATCAATCGATTGACAAATCATTATGTAGGTGTGAATAAGGAGAAGTTGAAACTTCAAATATTCAGAATCTAAGAATTGAGTACTAGGTGCCAAAGGGATCAAAGTTTGTCTCATGTGAGAGATTTTACAATGCAAAGTTCAAATAGGAAAAAAACTTTGTTTTTATGAATAGATAGATTAATTTTTACAATTAACTAAAAAATTATATTGTCGCTTTTAAGGCCTTCAAGAAACATAAAGGCAATTCATACAATCCAAACTAAAAGAATTGTAAGTAATTTAGGCACTCCAATTTTTGTATCAATTGTGAAATGGAGCATATTGTTGACTAAGATTAAGTTGGTAACTAAAATATCAAAAAGAATTTATGAGGGGCAATTTCTTGAGCTAACAGGTACCTAATAGTTTTATCTCAATCCATGCAATTTTATTTGACTATTTTTTATTTAGTTATATGTAGTACATATAAATTTTAATAGTAATTTTTGTTTTATAGTGTATCTTGTTTTACTTTTTGTTTGTGTTCATATTGAAAACTTTTTTTTGGTTTCTTTATCATTTTACTTAGACCATTGAAAAAAATCATTAATCTCATATTTTAAAAAATAGTAATCTATCATTTTTATGAAAAATAGATTGAACATCATGAATATTTCAACATTGTTTGAGCGCATTCAATCCATTTATGCATTCAAAAATGTAATGTCAACAATAAAAAATTGCAACTTGACCAAAGATTATATAGATAGATTTGGGTGATGATAGAAAAAATTCTAATATTCTAATATTTAGAGTGATTCCTATTTTAATACTTCAGTGTTTTAATTTTATTATTATGAAGAAGAACAATAATGTACTCTGAGTCGAGAATTCGCAGTTGGATTTTTTTAGGATTTGTAGGAGTATTTACGATGTGTAGACATCTTATCAACGTTTCGATCCATCTACTTGCTGCTAGTCATAGGGACAAGAATCATGAGTCGTAGGTTGACGGATTGAAATCTTAACAAGATGTCTACACAAATCGTAGATACTTTTCAAATCCTAAACAATAATGTACTCAAACCATAGTAGCAAGATTCGGCCTTATTGGCCTTTCCAAATTCGGCGAATATTGTGCGTAGTAGGGATATAGTAAATTTGATTAAATGCTTAAATATATTTAGCATGTTAATCTTTTAAAGATTGACGAAATGTTACTATTAAATTTTAATATGTAAAATAAAAGTGAAATGCCAATGTTCAAGTTGTAACTTAACTCGAATGATTTTGCATAGAAAAACAAAGTAAAAAATGGACACAAAAATGCAAGAACCATTTCATTATTTGTGTTTATCAGTAATAAATTGTATTCATATCTTATTAGCACTCCTACTATCCTACTATGATTAAGACAATATTCATGTTTTTTTTAAATTAATTGCAAAATATTTATCATTATTTGTGCCTAGTTTTTAACTTAATTTATACTAAAGTAAAATCATTTTGTTTTTCATAATAATAAAAATTAAAACACTAAAGTATTAAAACAATCTGCAAAGTGTATGAGATCTAAAGTAAAATCATTTTGTTTTTCATAATAATAAAAATTAAAATACTAAAGTATTAAAACAATATGCAAAGTGTATGAGATCTGTGTGTAGAGAGGATATTGATAATAATAACATTTTAATGCATTGCAAACTAGATGAATACGGTCTACATTTTTTCTTGTCAAATACATTAAATTTAATTCTTAAATATAAATTGTGTTTAAATATAAATTGTGTTCAAGATAATTAAGAAATATGAATTATGTTACACAAAAACTTTAATTAGAGAAAAATAATAATTGCAAGTCATATTAGATTATATTACTCTATGGCTCTCTCATTTGAAGAATTATTACAATATGTCTCTTAAAAACATCGTTAAGTGAGAATACAATTGCAAGTTGGTATCTTTAATTTTAAACTTAATTTATGAAAGTAAAAATATTTTAGACTTCACAATAAGAAAAAATAAAACATGAAAGTGCTAATTATTTTTTCCACCTGGAAAAGATTTGTATCTTATTATTCAATGCAATGAATCAAAGTATACAAAGTACTAAGGTTCATCTTTTGGCTCAAAAACACTTCTAGAGCTTGAGATATTCTACAAACCCATGTAAATTGTCACTCCCAAAATAAACTTTACATCTCAAAATTGGAATAACAATTTAACTGATAATTTCACCTTTTTCGACAAACAAAGAGGCCAAAACATGTAGTCCAAAAACTGTAAAAAACCTACAAATTGACTTACAAGACCAGTTCTATGAAGAGAAATAAACAATCCAATAGATTTTAGTTACAATCTTTCAACAGCAAAAAAGGAAGAAAAGATAAAACATGATGTTTTCTAATCAAATAGACAGTTGATAAGAACCTTGGGATACTAGAGAGGAAATGTAATAGTCCCAATAGTAGAAAACTCGTTCTGGCATAGTCTAATGCTCTTTTTGGATAGAGCATCCACTTCCTCGTTGTATTCCCTGTACACATGTAAAAAGTGAACAAAATGAAAAGAATATTGAAGACATCGGATTCTATATGGCTAGTGATCTAATAAAGACACATGTAAATAATCTCTTCTATGTTCCCATTCTATTAGGAGTTTTGAGTCACCAACTACTTGTAGAGAAAAAATCCCTTTTACATGAGAAAACTATATTAGCCCTTGAAGAGCCATAATTTCTACCCTTATATTGGTTCCTTCACCACAACTCATCCAAACTTTGTATATATGACCATCCAAATGCTTTAAAGGCATACCTGCTCCACACGTCATATCTTGTGAAAAACCATCAAAATTACCTATAGACATGTTATCCATTAAGGAATGAGGCCTAACATTTCTTACTGCCCCAATCTTGGACTCCCTTTTGACTTCATTTAATGCACCAATAGCTTGATATCCAACTCTAACAATATTTTTAGGTACATTCTCAAACATTATCAAGTTCCTATGCTTCCACATACTCCAACTAACAAAGAGAGGCACTTGTTTAAAGTTTCGACACATAGGGTGACATCTTCTAAGATTTTTTATCAAAGGAGAGGGAGTCCCAATGACCTTCTATATTGAAATGTCTTTTTACCTCCTCCCAAATAGCAGTAATAAAGGAACAATGTAACAAGAGAATATCAATTGATTATTCTCCCTTAAAACAAAGAAGATGGATATTAGCCCCGGATGCGAGTGACACGAGTGACAGAGCCAAGGCAAGAGGTGCCACCTTCCCATCTGACAATGTGGCTCCACCACCTGGAAACATCCCTCTGCCAGCGCCACCCACAAGGCTTTGTCTTTAAGGTAGGATACGGCTCAAATCCATATGGCCTCCTCGCGTACGTTACATTTTACTACCCCCATGGCCCGACAGTTGGCATTTACGCTGGCTCATGTTCCTACGTCCCTCCTCCTTAACTGGTTCAATTACGCCATCATGTTCTCCCATGCGAGGTCTGATATCTCCAGCTACAATTTTATTGATATGAGGCTCCCCATCCATGCCCATGCGGTCATCACTTGCCTCTAGTATTCTCTGTCTGCCTCCACTACAGGAAGCTTCGCTCCTTAACCGTTCTCCTGCGACCTAGCCGACAGCGCCATGACTCGAATGTGCAACACTTCCAAGCGAGGTGTTGGTCATAGCATAGGGAAAACGGTGTCCTCTGCTAAGAAGGAGAAAATCGCTAATAGTGGCTATGAGGATAATGTCTCCATCCTTGTTCGTAGACTGGTAGACGATTGGGAATCGCGCAATGTGGCTAATATTTTGGCCTTTGGCAGCCAAGGCACCCAGTTCAACTACTACTGGTTAATGAAAAATATGTTGGGCACATTGGTTGAAGAGATGCTAACCAACTGGAACCTGGCTAAGGTAGCAATAATGGACACCAGGGCCAATATGGCCCATCTGGACGGAGTGTTGGCTTCTCTAGAGGCCAATTTGATCGGTAGAAGGAATTCTCTCTTTCGTCATTCAACTCCTCCCCCCAATTATGGTCCTACTGGTCTCGCTGAGGGAATGGTTGATGATTTGAAAATTCACATCAATGGCGCCGCTAATGCAACAAACGCCCAAGCTACTGACAGTTCCCTACACGAATCCTTGGGCGTTGCGGTAGTGGGTGGCCCAGTTCCTGTTCGTGGCCCCAACTCAGTCTCGAGTTCTCTTGCAGCAGTTGTGTTACAGGGGACCCTCCCCTGGGGATATCCTTTCCAATTCCCTCGACAATTGATGCTTTGCACTACAAGCGCCTCAGAAAGGCCGAGGATGAAGTTGTTACCCCACGCAAGGCAGAGCCTATGCCCATCAAACTCCCAACACAGAAATGGGATGACGATTTCTTCGGTAGCTGCCCAATCATTGAAGATAAACCAAGCTACCAGAATGCAAAAGCCAGCACATAGAGCTGCTCTAAGTGAGCCTGGCTCTTCTCGTTTTTGCGGTTAGCATTTTCTGTTTTCCTTGTTTCGGCTAATGGTTCACTGTCAGACGCTAGTCTATCTCTCTGGTCTAGTTCATTTTATGTTTTTACTGGTCAGTTGTAACTATGTCAATGCTACTCATCCCATAGCAGGGCAAGTCTACAGAGATTCTTTTTTGTACTCTTGGTTCCATGAGAAGCTTCAGAAAGCTCCTGAATCTATTGATTCTCATGTGATTGTAACATTTTTTGTACTCTAATATAATTTCCCTACTATGCTTACAAAAAAAAAACGGATATTAGGACCACATCCCCCCTTTTAAATAATTATCCCAAGTTAGAATTTTATTTTCTAAAACCAATCAACTAAACAATTTCACGTTAGGAGGACATTTCCATCTCCACAAATCCTTATACCACCATTTTACTTCAAGGAAAAAATTAGAAAAGAAAATGGATCCATAAGCCAATTTTGCACTCAACTAACCATTCTATTCATTCTAATACCAATATAATCAATCCTCATTTTATGATAGCATTAACCCCACATGATCTAAACCTTTGATATAATTATTCCATTCAGTATCCAATGGAGGACCAAAGTTCATATCTGAAGCTTGAAGCTAGTTTTTACCAAATTGAGGATCAGATCCATGTTCTTTACAACCTGAGCGAACACACATATAATTTTTTCTCTAAGGGCATCAATTAATTCAAAATGTAGTCTAAAAAAATCTTCACTAACAATTATAGGATCTTCCCCAACTAAAACATATGACTCATTACCAACTTTCCAAACCAACCAATCTTTTAAAAAAGAAAAAACATCAAGGAACCCTCTGCAAAAATTTGAAATGTTTCTTACCTTTTTAGGTTATGTTTTGATCCAGTCAACCACAGATAGTTGCTTAATTTATTTGATTTCAATACATCACTCCATAGGCCTTTTCTAAAGATACCTCTCCAAAAATATTTTTAAGCTAAATCTTGTCCAAACCAGAAGATATTTTCAAGTCCCCAACCTCCATACTTTTTTGGAGTAGCTATACTTTCCCATTTTGCTAAATGTATCCCTTCCTTCTCTTTTTTCTAGTCCATAGAAAACTAAACACCTTCTTTCTAATTTTATTAAGAATATTTTTTGGGACTTTTGCAAGAGACAACCAATAAACAAGGATGTTTTCCAAAATTGATTTCACTAAAGTCAACTTGCCACCAAGTGAAAGCCACCTATGACATCATGTTCCAATCCTTTTCTTAATGTTATTGATTAACCAAAACTAGTCTTCCTTGGCATAATTATTTGGATGCATGAAGTATCCCATATACTTCAATCCTTTATCAACATGCTCTAAGTGAAAAGGGAAAAATCCCTCTTAACTTAATCAAAAAGTATTCATCCGAAATATTTGAAAGTTAACTTGATTTTTTAATACTCACTTCCATTCCAGTTGTTGAGTAGAACAAATCCAAAATATCTTTGAAATCCTGCCACTCCTCAACCGTTTCTAATCCAATAGAAGAACATCATCAACAAATTAGAGATGAGTTAGAAAATGGATAACATAAATTTTAACTCCCCTTCTCTTTTTTCCCTATAATTAAGTCTACTAAGCCCTTCCATAATAAGTAATAAGAATAAAGGGGATAAATGACACCCCTGTCTTAACCCTCTGAATCCTCTAAAAAATATTGAAGATTCCCCATTAACCAGAATAGTGAAATTCACTGAACAGACACAAGCCATGATCAAATTAATGGCCTCCAAACTCAAGCCAATTTGTAAAAGTACAAGTCTCAAGAAAATCCATGATACTTTGTCATAATATTTTTCCAAGTCAGGTTTTAAAACCGAGGAACTCAACTTATTTCCCTTTATAAAATGAAGAATTTCCTATGCCACACCAATTGCATCGAATATTTGTCTATTACTTAAGAAACCAAATTTCTCTATGGATATGTACTCATACAGTTTACCTTTTAATCTACTGGAAATTATCTTAGATATAATTTTATATACCAATGATTGCATAATGAAATAGTCCTGAAAACATTAAAAGAGGTAGAACTTACAAATTTGGGAATCAAAGTTATAAAGTAGAATTTAAAGCTCCAGAAACATTTCCTTGAGTTTTGGATTCTTTAACTATCTTCAAAAGTTATGGACCAAGAATATCAAATAAATCTAGAAAGAACTCTATTGTCCAACCATATGGAATAGGTGTCTTTGATTTTGCAAACCCTTTTAGCACATTTTCAATTTTCTTGAGGGAGACTAGTTCAACAATATTTTTTCCTTCTTCACTAGATAAAAAACTTGTAAAAAAATGAATAACTTTCATCTAATCCCTAAAATTTGAAATACCTGGATATTTATAAAGAGATTCAAAATGTGTTGCAGCAGCTTCCTCCAAATCATATTGACCTCATATTGATAGCCCTCTCCAATCCTCAATTTCCTAGATCTTATTGATGTTTTTTCTATAATCTACATATTTATTAAAAAACTTCAAATTTTGGTCTCCATGAGAAAGCCATATAGCCCTAATTTTAAGTATCCAAGCCTCTTCTTCCAATTTTAAATTTTTTGCTTTCTTGGATTTTAGGTTTATCAATCTTGACTTTTCCTCTTTCGTAAAGATAACTCCAACTTTAGCAATGTACCTTGACTCAATTTCTTACTCTATCATAATCAACTCTTCTTGAACAACTTTATTCTTTTGTTTTTCCAAACTGGTCACCTCCAATTTAAGTTCCTTAATATTATAAACAAACCTCTACATAGCTGAACCATCCTCACTATGATCAAGTTGGAGTCATTTATCTCTAACCAATTGACATAAATATTCCTCATCCAACAAAGAGTGATTGAATTTAAAGGGAAACATAACACAAGGTAAATATGTCTCAAACTCCAGAGAAATTGGCATGTGTTCAGACATGTCAACATTTAGAGTCTAGGTTCTATATCTACGAAATACCTCTAATAGATTTTTAGAAACAAAAAATCTATCAAGCCTTTTTGCTACTCTAGCTACCCCACTTCTACCATTTCTCCATGTAGGTATAAAATGATTTGGAATAACATCAATGAGATTAGCCTCCTGAAAAATATGATCAAAAAAACCTGCAAGAGGATCCAATCTAAGAGTCATGCCCCACACTTCTCTAGTTGAAATAGCTAAGTTTAGGTCCCCTCCAATGATCAAATTTACATCCAACAAAAGTTCACTCTTTCTTACATCTTCCCAAAAATCCCTCCTATTCAAATAGGGACCATAACAATTTAATACCTTAATCTAATGAGCTAGTCATGTGACCGTTCATTCAATCAGAATCCATGCACAAGTCAAAAAAGGATTGAATTTAGCACAATGTCGATTCTAGGATGTAAGTAAACCCCCAGATTGTCCTATAGCATCTAAAGAGAACATTTCCCAACCAGGAAATAACTTAAGTAAAACCTCCCTATCTCGATCACCATGAACCATTGTTTCTTGAATTAGAAGGATATTAGGTTTTGTTACTTCAATGATTCTTTTGAGGGAATTGAATTTGGGATCCCCTCCCACTCCCCTCACATTTAGATAAATTATATTCATGGCACAACCTTCTAAACAAGCTTCTTTTCTCTAAGCGCCTTTGAAGTATCTTCCAGATCCCCTTCCAATATTTCTAAAACAAAACCAATACCTTTTTTTTAGCTTGTGACTTAGGGTTAGACTTAGTTGCAATACCACCTTTGATAGAACTTTTTTTAATCCTTTTACCTCCACCTAAAACAGAGGAGACCCGAGATGTAGACAAAACATCTTTTTTCCTTTTCTGAGGAGTCCTTCACTGGAGTATTAGAAGAACTAGAAAAGATGGGAAGAGGTTTCTTTGTCGGAATATCTTAATAAGTAGGGATCATAGTTGTGACCATAAAATCCATTGGTTCCTTAACAATAGCATAATTCCTCGCTTCAGGATCTACACAACTTATTCTGGACCCGGTAAACAGACATTAAAATCATTAGGATCTGAAAAATCCTTAGCGGAAGCCCCATCCAAAGTAAGACCCTCAACCTAACTATCACTAGAATTGTTTAAGGGAGAAAGGGCACTTTGGTTGCTGAGAAATTCATTAAGAGAATGACCTTCGTAACAACCAAACCCTATATTAGAAACTCCCCCACCTAGGTTCTCCATATGATCAATGTTCAAGACTACCGAATTGAATTATTCATAACATACAACTCTCTAGGAGAAACATAATTCAGTAGAGGAGAGGAATTTTGAATCTTACTCAATAAGTTGGACTCTAAAACCGAAGAGTCACGAGTCAGAATTGGATCCTCCAAAGCCTTCTCATATCTTTTCCTGGGAGGAATAGTCATATCTAAACCTGGGTCCAAAACTTCCAAAGCCACCGAGGATATTTTGTCAAAATAAATTTTCACAGGGGAGTCCTCATTTGAGCTAGCGAAACCATTCTACTTCTTTGAGGTCGGAGGGTCCAAATTTATTAAACAAACAGGACCTTCTTGGCACAAACTAGTTAGTTTCCAATATTGAATTTTTAGATTCCTAGTCTATCTGCACAAATGGAAGTTAAAAGGAACCTTACATAAGTCAATCATTTAAAGAAAAACCTTATCTTTGCACTTTATTTCAATATCCTCCGAAAGACCTTGACTCATGTCCATTTCCACCAAGACCCATGCTAATCACTTGTCCTCCCATCTAACCAAGGTTTCATAAAAAAAATGAAAGTGACCTGGATAGTGTTGCTAATATCATCAAAATAGTGTTTGGTCAATAGCTCTAGGGGGAAACCTAGCAACAAAACCCATAAGGGTTTAAAACTAAAGGATTATGTCACAAGTTTAAAATTCAGATGCCACTTTTCAACAATAAAATTCCTTTACATATTAACCAGGTATTATCAAGAAGTTTTTGGGCATCTTCTTCTAACATGAAATGAAAACATAACCAACCATTAAGCAGAATTACCACATAAGGAACGTAACCTAGAAAGGGTTTCCAATGCAAAGTGACCCAAGAAAGAAGATCAGATATATTCATAGAGGTGTATCCCAACTTTCTAACCAGATCTCTCTGAGACAAACTAACCACCAAATCCAACCCAACTTCCCGACCAAGAACCATCGAATATTTTTCTTTTCAAACTTTGAAAGCTTTAGTTGCTTTATTATCCTTCATCTGGACAAGATACGTTTTATGATATTTGGATACCGAACATAATATTATCTGCTTATCCTCGCTCCCATCTACAACACCAATACCAATATCACAAATACTCTCCACTCCTAGTTCTCTTCGAGATCCAAAAACCCCACCAGCTCCAATGGGCTCGAGACCATCAGCAAGTAAACCTTTCTTCAAGATAGAACCAAACCCTCTACTCTTGCAAGGCTCACCATCTTGGCCAGAACCTTCAAAATATTTGTTTTCCATTCAACCGTCAAAATAGAGGCCGTCATTTGAAACAAACCCAAATTCTCGTTGCTCAAAAACCAATGGAACGTCAAGAGACTCAATGAATGCAGACAAATTTACACCATGCAAGCTATTACCCACATATTTCGCATCGTGACTAACTCCTATTAACACCATCTGTTGGGAAGGGGTACCAAGAACAAATTTGGCAGATTACAAAATGTAGAGATATTCCTCATCCTCACGAAAGGTGCTTGATTGGGCCCAGATGGAGCGAGTAAAGTGCATCAAATCTTTGTGTAAACAATATTTAGTTAATAATAACAATTTAATGCATTACATTGTGCATGAAGATGGTTTACTTTTTCTTGTAAAATACAATATTTAATTACAAAATATAAATTTCAATAATTAATTACAAGATATGAATCAGATGAAACGAAAATTTTGATAATGCATTTTCTCTTCAAATACAATAAATTTAATTGCAAAATATTAATTGTTAGTTAAAATATTTCTTTATGTAAAATTCATTTTAATAAATCTCTAAAAATTATCATCAACATTAACATTTTTCTTATAATTAAAAAAAATAAGGCAATATTAAATTTTGTGTGTATTAAACATACTATTGATAAAAATAATTACAAAATATTTATTATTATATATTTAACTTCTAAAAACATTTTGTTATTCATAAGAAGAAAAATTAAAACACTACAATATATTAAATTAAAACACAAAAATATTTTAAAACAATATGTAAAGTGTGTTGAATTCGTGCAGAGAGTGTATTATAATTAATATTAAAAATTGAATGATGATGGTGGTGGTGGTGGTGTTGGTTAACGTCCACTAAGACCAACTTTGGTCTATTGGACCTTAAGAAATTACTTGATTTGCTATAACAATTTATTTCTACACTTAAAACGCTTAGAAATAAGCATATCGAGGTCACCATAGTTTTGACAAGTTAGAAGATTAGAGAGGTTAGAATTATAATAAATATAGTGAAACTGTAATCTAATGTGGTTGTACATAGGGAACTCTAAGAGGAAGTGAATTTCATCCTCAATGCTCTTAGTCTCGTAGAGATTGAAAATCCTTTCCTCCCACGATGTTTTAGGAATTGTCCAGCGCCCTATTTCGCTTCGAATGTCATGAGAATTCATTCTTATTTTAGATATGTTAGTTTTCTTCTTTGATATAGTTAAAATAGAGATATACTTTTGGTCTTTTAGATTAGGTTTAATGACCTCCTTGTAGTATCTAAACTTCCTTTAACCCTCTAAATCCTTATTACCCCACATTTTATCTTTAAACTTAGTTGTAATAGTACTTTTAATGTTATTGATATTCTACAAAGTTGAATTTTTGTCTATCCCCTAATGGTTTAACCAAGCCATGTTATCTTTATGCCAACCCCTCTTGAGCCGTAGGTGGTCTTGACTTGAATTTAAAGCAATTTTAGGGAGTCTCTGGTCTCCCATGTCGTTTATCTTGTACTTGTACATCAAGTACCTTGTTATAGCAATGCTCTCAATGGGGGGAAGACCCGCTTCTATAAGAAGAATAGGACAATGTGTATTGATTTTAATTTTGAAGTTATAAGTTATAAAACACTTCTAGATTTTCTCTATCTTTCTCCAGGATTCTCTAGAGATGTTCCAACCCCAAACTTCACACTCATTTAAGATAACAGGAGTGACAAGAGTTTCAAAGAGGAACTTCTTATTATCCTGCATCACAAGGTTGATTTACTATTTTTTTCAAGACCAAAATAAGCTTTCCACCCTCCATTAATCCTTTTCTCAATGCTA
Organism: Larix kaempferi; assembly: GCA_027924585.1. Classification (NCBI taxonomy): domain Eukaryota; kingdom Viridiplantae; phylum Streptophyta; class Pinopsida; order Pinales; family Pinaceae; genus Larix; species Larix kaempferi. The sequence continues at coordinate 1,953,423 of BSBM01000870.1, forward strand.
TAGTTCCAGTTGAAGTTGTGGTGAATATCAATTCCAAGATATTTATAGGAGGAAACTTCCTCCAATTTGTTATTGTCATATACAAAATTATCATAAGTGACCTTCTTGGACTTTATAATCATCACTTTTGTTTCATCAATGTTAACATTCATACCCATGTTAGAGTAGAAATCCTTTACATTTATAAATTTCTTATCAAGGTCGAAGGGGTATCTTGCCATAAGAAAAATATCATCATCATAAAGAAGAAGGATGACAACAATACCAGCTAAGTTCATGTCGGTGCAACATTACAATTCATTAAAGCTAAAATATTTGAAGATGTAGCGGTACCGTTGTCTGAGACTCAACAATTGATTGCGGCAATTGAACAAGATTTAGAAGGCTACAACGTTACTAGGGATCCAAATGATGAGCCGAGAGATGTGCATATTCCAAAAACAGAAGGAATCTAAAATTTGGAGGGACTTGAGATTTCATATGATAAATTCTTACAACCCTTGAAGACAAAGAAGGTAAATATTGGTTACAAAGAACACCCTAAATTTGATAATATTGGAGATTATTGGGATGATGAGACTGTCAACAAACTAACTGATTTGGGAGAAATGAATATCCCATTGAAGCTTGATGCAAAACCTATTAAACAAAGACCTTATAGGTTGAATCCTAGGTACAAAGAAAAGGTAAAAGTTTAAATTCAAAGAATGTTAGAAGCAAGAATCATTGAACATGTCGACGAATCTGAATGGATTAGTCCAATGGTAGTTCAAGACAAGAAAACTAGTGAAATTCGAATCTATGTAGACTTAAGAAAATCGAAAGATGAAAGTTTGCACGATCCCTTCCCTAAACCTTTTACAGATGAAGTATTAGAAAATGTTGGTAGTCATGAGTCTTATTCATTCATTTATGGGTTTTCTGGCTACCACCATATCAGGATTGCTAAGGATGTAATGCCCGCCTCAGCACTTATGTTTGATTTTGGTTATTATAGACTTATGATTAATTAGATTATTTGAGACCTATGATTGATCAGACTACTTTTGAGACCTACGACTGATTTGATTATTTGAGGGCACTGGTTTGAAGTGACCCATAGTTATAAAACTTGGACCATGAATGATTGCTTTAAACATTATATGTAAAATGAAAATGATGAACATTGGAATTACTTGAAATGAAAAATGATGATTTGTTTATACTCGACTGACTGAGAAAATGAAAATGATGAACATTGGAATTACTTGAAATGAAAAATAATGATTTGTTTATACTCGACTGACTGAGAAAATGAAAATGATGAATGTGGAAATGTTTATTAGTGCAGCACTACTAATATGCGTTTGAGTGTGTGCAGTGCCAGGTAAGATGATTTACCAACTGACCCACAATGGAAAAATCGGGGTCGTAAGAACGAAAAGAACACTTAGGGATACAACGACTGACTGTCGACCCTGAACTAGTAATCCATGCACGGTTGAATCCGTTTCAACTCACCCGGAGAAGCGTATGCAGTATGGGCAAGACCATAATGATTTGGTCGCATGCGATGAGTTGAGGGGCGCGCAATAAGGAGAGCCTTATCCTTCAACATCCCTTACTCTCCAAGGAGCGTAGTTGAGCGATCGCGGTAACGAATCCCGATCGCTACGCAGTACTCCCCATAAGAAGAAAGAAAGATACTGTCGGAAGGGCCCGCCGAAGAGGTACCTAGACAAAAGAAGAATGGAAAAAGAAAACTACTCATACATGCATAATTAAATAATATACATGTAGAAGTTTAGAGAATTTAATAATAAATTATTCAATATTTTATTATTATTCTTATCATGATGATTATGTTATTATGGTTGAGAAAGGAATTTGAAAATTAGAAAAGTTTTTTTTTCAACCGAAAAAAAAACGTACTATTGCTATTCTTAAAATCAAATAGTACAAAATACTGTCACCTCTCTGGCGAAAGGTAAGTACAGCCATCTGTGGCTTTCATCGTCCATTTACATCATCATATGTTCAAAAAAGGATGCTATACATCAGACCTTAAATATGATTGACAAAAAATATCATAATGCAGACTGACCAAAGATAGTTTACAAAAAGTAAAATTCTCCACATTCCAGTAGGCTGGAATTCATCCATTCTTCCCATACCAGAAAATTAGAAAAGTTAATGTTCTCTCCTTTTATAATTAATGGAAATATATATTAATTATTTCAAAAAGAAAATATTTTTAAATGGAATAAAGAATTATTTTAAATATTTCCTTATTACTATAAAAGAAAAAGAAAAGACTGTAAATAGAATAAATAATTATTTGAATAAAATATTTTATTTAGAATTAAAAGAATATATATATTAATCTTTTAATCTCTCAAAAATAAAAATAAAAATTCAGATGCTAGTTCATTAAAAGAAACAAATCCTGTTATAAAGTTTTTATTATTTAAAAGAATTTAAATAAATAAAAACAACTAATTACAGAAGATATTGAGAAAACTAATTGAGAATCAAAAGAGAAAAAGATCTCTCCTACACCTAACTCCCACTGATCTAGGGAATTAGGTGCACCTTGAAGACATTGAGACACATATATTTGAGAATATTGTTAATTAAAATATTAAGTTAAATTAAATAATGTGCATGGACAGACACATGACACAGGAGCTTTTCCTACATAAAGAGGGGGCAGAAAGAGAGAGGGATCGCTTGCTCCGTAATGCTGGATGGTCATCATAATCTTGGATTATGTTATGATCCTTGGAGTTGGGATTAGTTGGAACGAGGATTGGGAGATCCTTTCGGGAGGCTATTTGTGTGTTCTAACGACCCCATGAGCTCGGGGGTTCAAGGTGAAGAAGATTAGCCTCGACACGAAAGGGTGGTCAACCGAGGGGTCATTCGGTATCTTCGTCAAGTTGGATTAATAAAGTAATCAAATCGACTGCCACTACAACGACCCACGCCATCTTGGATACGACAAGTGAATTAGGTTCAATGGTTCTTCTTTCTTAATATTGTTTTTCAGTAAATTTCTTCAGTATAGAGATTGACGTTATCTTTATTAATAAATACACATCGATATGATTTTGTAAGACTGTAGTTTCTGAACTCTGCGTTTTATTAATACATATGAACCAATCTAGTTAGGAGGAATATATATTTCTGTTTTATATACCATAATCGATCTAGATCAGCAACAAAAACAAAAAATACAAATTCTGTTTCCTATAAATATATCAGCTTCAATGAATTTGTCTTATTATCGTTTCAGTACATGGTAATGCTAATCTAGATTCGTTTGCATATGGCTGATAAAAATTCCAGTAGCAAGCAGATCCTATATCAATGGGCACCGTAAACTCGTAGTCAGTAAGTTCGATCTTGAAACCTCTGCACCGAAATCCCCTAGCGATTCCCGAATTGAACCCTCTGCCGATTAAGAGAAGTTTCATTGCTGTTTAAATGCCAATCTTATGCCCGAATGAAATACTATAGAGATCGACTTTGTATGTCAAAGTGACAGAGCTCGATCCCTAATTTTTAATATTGATTTCTTCTTTATTTTTTATATCGTATCTTCATGAGAAGTCGCATTCTCAGATCCATTTCACAGTTAAATTTTTAGCTTGATCGAAATCATTTAGGGAGACTCTATATATCAATGACAGAGCTCGATTCCTAAAGATTGATATTTTTTTTGACATTGTAAATTATTAAGAAGTCGCATTCTCAGATCCATTTCACAGTTAAATTTTTAGCTTGATCGAAATCATTTAGGGAGACTCTATATATCAGTGACAGAGCTCGATTCCTAAAGATTTGATATTTTTTTTGACATTGTAAATTATTAGGAAGTCGCATTCTCAGATCCATTTCACAGTTAAATTTTTAGCTTGATCGAAATCATTTAGGGAGACTTTGTATATCAGTGACAGAGCTCGATTCCTAAAGATTTGATATTTTTTTGACAAATTATTAGGAAGTCGCATTCTCAGATCCATTTCACAGTTAAATTTTTAGCTTGATCGAAATCATTTAGGGCGACTATGTATATCAGTGACAGAGCTCAATTCCTAAAGATTTGATATTTTTTTTTTTACATTGTAAATTATTAAGAAGTCGCATTCACAGATCCATTTCACAGTTAAATTTTTAGTTTGATCGAAATCATTTAGGGCGACTCTGTATATCAGTGACAAAGCTCGATTACTAAGGATTTGATATCTTTTTTTTTTACATTGTATATTATTAAGAAGTCGCATTCTCAAATCCACTTTCACAGTTAAATTTTAGCTTGATGGATAGATCTCTGGTACAATAATTGCGTTGTGCTTGTTAACATTACATACATATTGATCATACCATGCGTTTACAACTCATACTCTGTATTAGATCTCGATTTTTAATTGATGGTGAATCTATAGATCCGATCTTCTGTTTAGCTCGATGGATATATCTCTGGTACAATCATTGCGTTGTGCTTGTTAGCATTATATACATATTGATCAATGGAATCAATCTTTAACTTTTACTTATTCAGTATTGAATGCATTCCAGATTTGTATCGATGGAACTCTTCTTCTATCCTCAGTTTATAGTTATGCTGGTATTTGACTTCTGCTTTCGGTAGCATGCATTAGTAGTATGCATTAGTATAATGCTGTAACTTTTACGTTATTATTTGATCATATCGGTGGGATCTTAACCCTTATCCGATTCGGTAGAATGCGTTTCTAATCCCTGCATTGTTACTGCTTAGTTTAGTGGAACATCTGTATAGGTTAAAGTAATTCGATCTCTGCAGTACCAGAGAAATTGTGGTCTTAGTTTGGGCATCTGCTGATGATAAGTAGTCTAATCCCTACAATGCCATAGGATAATGGTATTAACGTTATTTGACATCCGCAGGTTCATTGTTTTTTATATTGTTTATTTATTACTGGAATCGTATTTTCTTTGATTTATGACTTATCTAGCCAAAAACGTAATTTCATTGAAATGGAAATTGATTGGAGTTTATCCCTTTTTAATATGTTAGACTGTAGATGTAACTACATAAAAGTGATATTTACGAGACAGCCACCACGTGTATATGGCCTTTCTTTGAGGTGTTCCTTTGTGTCCTTATGTAAAAGATTGTGTGCTTATGACGGTTTTATGATTTTGTCAAGTGAAGTTTAAATGAATAATTGATGGTTATTAATGTATGAAAATCATGAAGCTGTTCTAAGAAAAATGGTAAGCTACAACCTTAATTTAATGTTCTAGTTCAAAAGTTGTTGAAGAAAATCACTAATTGTAAATATAGTGTATGATTGCGTAGTTACCTCACATATATTGTTCCAAGGGAAAATGAAAAGAAATTGAATAGATTTTTTTAAATATGGGGAATAAAATTTCCATTTTATTGTGTAGATTTTTAAAACAAAGAAAAGTTTTTGTTTTTCACATAATTGATAATTAACAATTATTGGGTATGAATTGATAACATGATTGTTTTAAAAAAAAAATTCACTGGCTAAATAAGACAGACCCTACATTTGGTATCAGAGCGCGGTCGAACCTAGTTCAGACCAAAATACTTCCGTGATACTTTGATAAACTGGTTAGTTAACAAAACATTACTTGCTTCCCAAATACAGGCTTTGCCATGGATCGACAGACTCGCCGAGGTAGGACCGGGAGGGGACGAGCACAGGCAGCATGTCCACCAACCCCTCCAGTAGCTACTCCACCTAGATCCGAAGACACAATTAATCTTCCCATCGACGAAGTCATGAACATGGTGAGAAACTTCCAAAGAATGTCGGAAGCACTGTTGTCCCGATTGGACCACGCAGAAGACCGGCCCATAGTACCTGCGACTGAACCGCAGAACCCACCTCCTTCCAACATTCATAGAGAGCTGGAAAAACTAAGATTTCCAGAATTTTGGGGTTCCACTGAAGGAGCCGTGGCAGAAGCTTGCTTAGAGAACATGGCGATGTGCTTTGCCTTGAGGGCCTACACCTTGAACCTGAAAGTACACATGACCATTTTGCAGCTGAAAGGAGAAGCCCTACTCTGGTGGAAGACATTGAAACCACAGTTGGGATTCGAAGCCAATGAAGTGTCATGGGAACTGTTTGAAGAACAGTTTCAAAATCACTACATGTATGAAGAGTTCATTGAGAGGCAGCTCAATGAGTTCAATGCCCTCCGACAGGGAGGAAGAACAGTGCAGGAGTATGAGATCAGGTTCATGGAAATTTTGAGGTATGCACCTCACATCTCGACAGAAAAGCTGAAGTTGAACAAAAATATTTATGGATTGAACGGCAACATTAGAGACAAGGTCCGCATTCTTACACCGCCTACATTGCATGATGCGGTACAAAAAGCTTTGATAGCCGAAGAAGAACTGGTAAACACAGGTCCATCTAGGCAAAACTTCTCCATTTGAAATCGGGTAGTGCCACCTTCTGACCCTCCGAGAGTGAATTTAGGTCAACGAAATAACTTCAGAGAACCTATACATGGAAAACAAGTCAAAAACAACAGAACGCTGTACAAACCACCACCTAGAAGAGACAATACCAAAAAATTTGGGAAGCCAGTACAGTCAGGATCACGTGGCAATAACGCACCCACTGGAAGATCAAAAAGAGGACCAAAGGAAGGGTGTTGGGGTTGCGGAGGTCCGCACTTTCAAGTTGATTGAACTCAGCAGCAGACAGGACTGAGACAGGGACAGAGGCCACCTCAGACTACTGCTGCAGATCTGGGTAGAGCACATCGTATACATGCAGCAGTCAACAACCGTCAGGCGTAACATCATTCTACTGTACTAGAAACGACTGGCACACTTAACGGTATGCAATTATCTTTACTCATTGACCCAAGTGCTACTGAAATATTTATTTCTTACTCTGCATTAGAACGAAGCAATATGATGGCATGTGCACAAGACGATTTCGGCTTAGTCGAAATGGCATCCGGAAATACCCAGAGCGTGGGACTGAAACTGGAAAATTGTGAGTTAGACATAGGAGTATGTCGCACTAGAACTTCTTTCTATGCAACCGCCCTCGGATCTTATGACCTAATCCTAGGCATGGATTGGTTGGAATCCCATGCCGCCATTTTAGACTTCCGTAGCAAGGAACTGAATTTTTATGATGATGAAGGTCATAAGAAGGTCCTCAGAGGGATGAAAAACAACGTATCATTACGGATGATTTGCGCTTTACAGCTGAAGAGGAGCCTGAGGAAAGGATGTCAGCTCTATGCGGTAATAGCAATGAATAAAGACAAGGACAAAGTCAACATCTCCGACCATCCCTTATTTGCGGAATACATGGATGTATTTCCTGAAGCCTTACCCGGATTACCAACTCAGAGAGAGCTAGATTTTACCATAGAACTGAAGCCAGGAACTGAACCAATCACAAGAGCTCCATACAGAATGTCCATGCCAGAACTGAAGGAACTACATATGCAGTTACAAGAGCTCCTGGATCTAGGGCTGATCAGACCTAGTGTTTCCCCGTGGGGAGCACCAGTGCTCTTTGTTAAGAAAAAAGATGGGTCGTGGTGACACTGCATTGACTACCGCCAGTTGAACAAGGCTATTGTGAGGAATCTATATCCTTTGCCTAGGATTAATGACTTGTTCAATTAGATGAAAGGCGCCACAATCTTTTCAAAGATTGATTTACGATCAGATTACCATCAGTTGAGAATCACAGAAGCTGATATTCCAAACACCGCTTTTAAGACACGGTTTGGACACTACGAGTTTGTAGTGGTACCTTTTGGGTTAACCAATGCACCTAGTGTCTTCATGAAATTGATGAACGGCGTGTTCCGCCAGTATCTCGGCAAGTTCATGCAGGTATTCCTCGATGATATTCTTATTTACTCCAAGACACCAGAGGAACATGAAGAGCATATCCGATTAGTCTTACATTGTCTTAGAGAAAACCAACTTTATGGGAAGCTGTCAAAATGCTCCTTCTTCCAGAAGGAAATTCACTATCTGGGACATATTATTTATGGCGACGGTATAGTAGTAGATCCCGCCAAGATTGAGGCCATTTGGGAATGGCCAGCGCCGACAAACGTACATGAAATAAGAAGCTTCATGGGACTTGCGGGATATTACAGAATGTTTTTCGAAGGGTTCTCAAGGATTGCAGGACCGATCACTGAGTTACAGAAGAAGGACAGGCCGTTTATTTGGACGAAAAAATGTGCCAAGGAATTTGTAAAACTAAAGGAGCTATTGACAACGGCACCGGTTATGAAAGTGCCTGACATGGAGGAAGATTTCTTGGTATGCACTGATGCATCCAAGGATGGAGTCGGATGTCTGCTAATGTAGGGAGGGAGAGCGATTGCCTACTCCTCTCGGAGACTCAGACCACATGAGGAAAACTATGCAACACACGACATGGAACTGACTGCAGTGATGCATGCTTTACGCTTATGGCGACACTACTTAGTATGTAGGAAGTTTGAACTTAAGACAGATCACCATGGATTGCAATATATCTTTACTCAGAGTGATCTAAACGCTAGACAGAGGAGATGGTCAGAGCAGTTGTGTGAGTATGACTTTGACATCACCTACATGAAGGGGACCCTGAACAAAGTGGTAGATGCACTTAGTCGTAGACCCCGCATACTCTCAGTGATTCTGATGCAGACCAACCTGAGAGAAAAGGTGCTTGGGCTACAACGGGAAGACAAGTGGTACAATGAGCTAAAAACCGAGCTAGAACAGGAACAGATGGAACTACCCAAGTATAAGGTTTATTCGTTGGAAAATGATGGTTTGTTGAGATACAACAACTGTATTTATGTACTAGAGAACAATGAGCTCAGGAACCTAGCCCTAGAAGAAGCTCACCGAGCTGTTTATAGAGCACATCCTGGCGTGAAGAAGATGTATGCAGACCCTTATCCTCTATTATTCTGGCATGGCATGAAGAGAGATGTGGTAAACTTTGTTGCCAGATGCATGGAGTGTCAGCTAGTCAAAGCTGAGCATAGACATCCCGCCGAACTACTCCAACCTCATGACATCCTGAGTCAAAGTGGGAGATCATCTCCATGTATTTTATTGTGGGATTACCTTTGACCTGCAAGAGGCATGATACCATCTTTGTGGTAGTAGACACTCTCGCGAAGAGTGCACATTTTATACCCATCAAGAACACTTATCAGTCTCCAGAGATTTCTAGAGTGTTCATTGATGATATTGTACGACTGCACGGAGTGCCGAGGAAGATAATACCTGATCGAGGATCAGTATTCACAGGTATATTTTGGACAAGCTTCCAAGAAGATATGGGAACACGACTAAACTTCAGCACTGCATAACATCTAGAGACTGACGGGAAGACTGAGAGAGTGAACCAGATACTAGAGGACATGATGAGGATGTATGTAATGGATCAGCAGACCCGTTGGGAGGAGTTTTTACCTCTAGTAGAGTTTGCGTATACTATTCAGATGGAACCTTTCGAGTTTTTGTATGGCCGACCGTGTCGGACACCCTTGAGTTGGGACTAGAGGATAGGACTCTACTTGGAACTGAGGTAATTTAGGAGATGGAAAAGCAGATGGCGGATATCCGTGCTTGACTGAAAGAAGCACAGGATCAATAGAAGAGTTATGTCGATGCGCATAGACTCGATAGAGAGTATCAGGTTGGAGATCGAGTATTTTTACGAGTGAGGCCGCAAAAGAGTACTATCAGGTTTGGGAAAGGGACGAAGCTATCTCCTAGGTTCGTGGGACCCTTTGAGATATTGGAATGGATAGGACCGGTTTCCTACCATCTTGCACTACCATCATCATTGCATAGGATGCATAATGTTTTTCACGTATCAGCACTTAGACATTACATTTCTGATTCACCACATATTATTGACATGGGTAACTTACAGATAACAGACGAAGGGGCCGTGATGGCACAGCCGATATGCACATTGGACCATCGAACACGGCAGCTTAGGCACCGTGTGATCGATCAGGTCAAGGTTTAGTGGGACAGCTATAGTCCCATTTCTGCAACCTGGGAAGACGCAACTGATCTGCGTCGGGACTTTCCTTATTTGTTTTGAACTTCGGGACGAAGTTTTAATAAGAGGGGGTGTATGTAATTCCCGCCTCAGCACTTATGTTTGATATTGGTTATTATAGACTTATGATTGATTAGATTATTTGAGACCCATGATTGATCAAACTACTTTTGAGACCTACGACTGATTTGACTATTTGAGGGCACTGGTTTGAAGTGACTCGGAGTTATAAAACTTGGACCATGAATGATTGCTTTAGACTTTATATGTAAAAGGAAAATGATGAACATTGGAATTACTTGAAATGAAAAATGATGATTTGTTTATAATCGACTAACTGAGCAAATGAAAATGATGAACATTGGAATTACTTGAAATGAAAAATGATGATTTGTTTATACTCGACTAACAGAAAAAATGAAAATTATGAACATTGGAATTACTTGAAATGAAAAATAATGATTTGTTGATACTCGACTGACTGAGAAAATGAAAATGATGAATGTGGAAATGTTTATTAGTGCAGTGCTAATAATATGCATTTGAGTGTGTGCAGTGGCAGGTAAGACGATTTACCGACTGACCCACAATCGAAAAATCAGGGTCGTAAGAATGGAAAGAACACTTAGGGGTACGACAACTAACTATCGACCCTGAACTAGTAATCCACGCACGAGTGAAGCCGTTTCAGCTCACCCGGGGAAGCGTATGTCATACGGGCAACACCATAATGATTTGGTCGTGTGCGATAGGTTGAGGGGCGCGCAATAAGGAGAGTCTTATCCCTCAACATCCCTTAGTCTCCAAGGAGCATAGTTGAGAGATCGCGGTAACGACTCCCGATCGCTACGCAGTACTCCCCATAAGAAGAAAGAAAGATACTGTCGGAAGGCCCCGCCGAAGAGGTACATAGACAAAACAAGAATGGAAAAAGAAAACTACTCATACAAGCGTAATTAAATAATATACATGTAAAAGCTTAGAGAATTTAATAATAAATTATTCCATATTTTATTATTATTATTATCATGATGATTATGTTATTATGGTTGAGAAAGGAATTTGAAAATTAGAAAAGTTAATGTTCTCTCCTTTTATAATTAATGGAAATATATATTAATTATTTCAAAAAGAAAATATTTTTAAATGGAATAAAGAATTATTTTAAATATTTCCTTATTACTATAAAAGAAAAAGAAAATACTGTAAATAGAATAAATAATTATTTGAATAAAATATTTTATTTACAATTAAAAGAATATATATTTATATATATATATTAATCTTTTAATCTCTCAAAAATCAAAAATTTCAGATGCTAGTTCTTTAAAAGAAACAAATCCTATTATAAAGTTTTTATTATTTAAAAGAATTTAAATAAATAAAAACAACTAATTACTAAAAGATATTGAGAAAACTAATTGAGAATCAAAAGAGAAGTAGAACTCTCATACACCTAACTCCCACTTATCTAGGGAATTAGGTGCACCTTGAAAACATTGAGACACATGTATTTGAGAATATTGTTAATTAAAATATTAAGTTAAATTAAATAATGTGCATGGACAGACACATGGCACAGGAGCTTTTTCTATATAAAGAGGGAGGAGAAAGAGAGAGGGATCGCTTTCTCCCTAATGTTAGATAGTCATCATAATCTCGGATTATGTTATGATCCTTGGAGTTGGGATTAGTCGGAATGAGGATTGGGAGATCCTTTCGGGAGGCTATTTGTGTGTTCTTACGACCCTATGAGCTCGAGGTTTCGAGGTGAAGAAGATTATCCTCGATACGGAAGGGTGGTCAACCGAGGGGTCATTGGGTATCTTCGTCAAGTTGGATTAATCAAGGAATCAAATCGACCGCCACTGCAACGACCCACCCCATCTCGGATACGACAAGTGAATCAGGTTCAATGGTTCTTCTATATTAATATTGTTTTTCAGTAAATTTCTTCAATATAGAGACCGATGTTATCTTTCTTAATAAATACGCATCGAACTAATTTTGTAAGACTTGTTTCTGAACTCTGCGTTTTATTAATACATATGAACCAATCTAGTTAGGAGGAATATATATTTATGTTTTATATATCAGAATCAATCTAGATCAGCAACAACAACAAAAAATACAAATTATGTTTCCTATAAATATATCAGCTTCAATGAATTTGTCTTATTATCGTTTCAATACATGGTAATGCTAATCTAGATTCGTTTGCATAGGGCTGATCAAAATTCCAGTAGCAAGCAGATCCTATATCAATGGGCTCCTTAAACTCGTAGTCAGTAAGTTCGATCTTGAAACCTCTGCACCGAAATCCCCTAGCGATTCCCGAATTGAACCCTCTGCTGATTAAGAGAAGTTTCATTGATGTTTAAATGCCAATATTATGCTCGAATGAAATACTACAGGGATCGACTTTGTATGTCAAAGTGACAGAGCTCGATCCCTAATTTTTAATATTGATTTCTTCTCTCTTTTTGATATCGTATCTTCATGAGAAGTCGCATTCTCAGATCCATTTCACAGTTAAATTTTTAGCTTGATCAAAATCATTTAGGGAGACTCTGTATAGCAGTGACAGAGCTCGATTCCTAACGATTGATATTTTTTTTGACATTGTAAATTATTAAGAAGTCGCATTCTCAGATCCATTTCACAGTTAAATTTTAGCCTTGATCGAAATCATTTAGGGCGATTATGTATATCAGTGACAGAGCTCAATTCCTAAAGATTTGATATTTTTTTTGACATTGCAAATTATTAGGAAGTCGCATTCTAAGATCCATTTCAGAGTTAAATTTTTAGCTTGATCGAAATCATTTAGGGAGACTCTGTATATCAGTGACAGACCTGGATTCCTAAAGATTTGATATTTTTTTGACATTGTAAATTATTAGGAAGTCACATTGTCAGATCCATTTCACAGTTAAATTTTTAGCTTGATCGAAATCATTTAGGGCGACTCTGTATATCAGTGACAGAGCTCGATTCCTAAAGATTTGATTTTTTTTTTTGACATTGTAAATTATTAAGAAGTCGCATTCTCAGATCCATTTCACAGTTAAATTTTTAGTTTGATCGAAATCATTTAGGGCGAATATGTATATCAGTGACAGAGCTCGATTCCTAAGGATTTGATATCTTTTTTTTAACATTGTATATTGTTAGGAGGTTGCATTCTCAGATCCACCTTCACAGTTAAATTTTAGCTTGATGGATAGATCTCTGGTACAATAATTGCGTTGTGCTTGTTAACATTACATACATATTGATCATATCAGGCGTTTACAACTCATACTCTATTTTAGATCTCGATTTTTAATTGATGGTGAATCTACGGATCCGATCTTCTGTTTAGCTGGATGGATAGATCTCTGGTACAATAATTACGTTGTGCTTGTTAGCATTATATACATATTGATGAATGGAATCAATCTTTAACTTTTACTTATTCATTATTGAATGCATTCCGGATTTGTATCAATGGAACTCTTCTTCTATCCTCAGTTTATAGTTATGTCGGTATTTCACTTCTGCTTTCGGTAGCATGCACTAGTAGTATGCATTAGTATAATGCTGTAACTTTTAAGTTACAATTTGAGCATATCGGTGGGATCTTAACCCTTGACCCGATTCGGTAGAATGCGTTTCTAATCCCTTCATTGATTGGTCAATGGTAAGACACTCCTTTATTTTTTGAGTTAGGTAAGTGAACTCTTTATTTTGGGTGTTCAGTCTGTTTGTTTACAATCGCTGTTAGTTATAATAAAGGCGTTGTTAATGCTTAGTTTAGTGGAACATCTGCATAGGTTAAAGTAATTCGATCTCTGTAGTACCAGAGAAATCGTGGTCTTAGTTTGTGCATATGCTGATGATAAGTAGTCCGATCCCTACAATGCCACAGGATAATGGTATTAACGTTATTTGACATCTGCAGGTTCAGTGTTTTTGATATTGTTTATGTATTACTGGAATCGTATTTTCTTTGATTTATGACTTATCTAGGCAAAAACGTAATTTCATTGAAATGGAAATTGATTGCAGTTTATCCCTTTTTAATATGTTAGGTTGTAGATGTAACTACATAAAAGTGATATTTACGAGACAACCACGTGTATATGACCTTTCTTTGAGGTGTTCCTTTGTGTTCTTATGTAAAAGATTGTGTGCTTATGACGGTTTTTTGATTTTGTCAAGTGAAGTTTAAATGAATAATTGATGGTTATTAATGTATGAAAATCATGAAGTTGTTCTAAGAAAAATGGTAAGCTATGACCTTAATTTAATGTGCTAGTTCAAAAGTCGTTGAATTAAATCACTAATTGTAAATATAGTGTATGATTGCGTTGTTACCTCACATATATTGTTCCAAGGGAAAATCAAAAGAAATTGAATAGGTATTTTTAAATATGGGGAATAAATTTTCCATTTTATTGTGTAGATTCTTAAAACAAAGAAAAGTTTTTGTTTTTCACATAATTTATAATTAACAATTATTGGGTGTGAATTGATAACATGATTGTTTTAAAAAAAAAGTCACAGGCTAAATAAGACAGACCCTACATTTGGTATCAGAGCGCGGTCGAACCTAGTTCAGACCGAAATACTTCCGCAATACTTTGATAAACTTGTTAGTTAACAAAAATTTACTTGCTTCCCAAATACAGGATTTTCCATGGATTGACGGACTCGCCGAGATAGGACTGGGAGGGGACGAGCGTAGGCAGCACATCTACCAACCCCTCCAATAGCTACTCCACCTAGAGCTGAAGAGACAATTAATCTGCCCGCTGGCGAAGTCATGAACATGATGAGAAACTTCCAAAGAATGTCGGAAGCACTGTTGACCCAATTGGACTGCGCAGAAGACCGACCCATAGTACCTGCAACTGAACCGTAGAACCCACCTCCTGCCAACATTCATAGAGAACCTGAAAAAGTAAGATTTCCAGAATTTTGGTGTTCCACTAAAGGAGCCGCGGCAGAATCTTTGTCTGAGAACATGGTGATGTGCTTTTCCTTAAGGGACTACACCTCGAACCTGAAAGTACACATGGCCATTTTGCAGCTGAAAGGGGAATCCCTACTCTGGTGGAAGACATTGAAACCACAGTTGGGAGTCGAAGCCAACGAAGTGTCATGGGAACTATTTGAAGAACAGTTTCGAAAACACTACATGTCTAAAGAGTTCATTGAGAGGAACCTCAATGAGTTCAATGCCCTCCGACAGGGAGGAAGAATAGTGCAGGAGTATGAGATCAGGTTCATGGAACTTCTGAGGTATGCACCTCACATCTCGACAGAAAAGAAGAAGGTGAAAAAATATATTTATGGATTGAACAACAACATTAGAGACAAGGTACGCATTCTTACTCCGCCTACATTGTATGATGCGATACAAAAAGCTTTGATAGCCGAAGAAGAACTGGTAAACACAGGTCCATCCAGGAAAAACTTCTCCATTTGAAATCAAGTAGTGCCACCTTCTAACCCGCCGAGAGTGAATTTCGGTCTGCAAAATAACTTCAGAGGACCTATGCATGGAAAACCAGTCAGAAACAACAGAATGTTTTACAAACCACCACCCAGAAGAGACAATACCAGAACATTTGGGAAGCCAGTACAGCCAGGATCACGTGGCAATAACGCACCCACTAGAAGATCAAAAAGAGGACCAAAGGAAGGGTGTTGGGGTTGCGGAGGTCCACACTTTCAGGTCGACTGCCCTCAGCAGCAGACAGGACTGAAACAGGGACAGAGGCCACCTCAGACTACTGCTGCAGATCTGGGTAGAGCACATCGTATACATGTGGCGGTCAACAACCATCAGGCATAACATCATTCTACTGTACCAGAGAACAATGAGCTCAGGAACCTAGTCCTAGAAGAAGCTCACCGAGATGTTTATAGAGCACATCCTGGCGTGAAGAAGATGTATGCAGACCTTTATCCTCTATTCTTCTGGCATGGCATGAAGAGAGATGTGGTAAACTTTGTCGCCAGATGCATGGAGTGTCAGCTAGTAAAAGCTGAGCATAGACATCCCGCCGGATTACTCCAACCTCATGCCATCCTGAGTCAAAGTGGGAGATAATCTCCATGAATTTTATTGTGGGATTACCTTTGACCCGCAAGAGGCATGATACCATCTTTGTGGTAGTAGACACTCTCACGAAGAGTGCACATTTTATACCCATCAAGAACACTTATCAGGATCCAAAGATTGCTAGAGTGTTCATTGATGAGATTATACAACTGCACGAAGTGCCAAGGAAGATAATATCTGATTGGGGATCAATATTCACAGGTAAATTTTGGACGAGCTTCCAAGAATTTGTGGGAACACGACTCAACTTCAGCACTGCATACCATCCGGAGATTGACGGGCAGACTGAGAGAGTGAACCAGATACTAGAGGACATGCTGAGGATGTATGTAATGGATCGGCAGATACATTGGGAGGAGTTGTTACCTCTAGTAGAGTTCACATATAACAACATTTAATAGAGTTCTATTCAGATGGCACCTTTCGAGTTTTTGTATGGTTGACCGTGTCGGACACCCTTGAGCTAGGTCAGACTAGAGGATAGGACTCTACTTGGACCTGAGGTAATTCAGGAGATGAAAGAGCAGATGGTGGATATCCGTGCTCGACTGAAAGAAGCACAGGATCAACAGAAGAGGTATGCCGATGCACATAGACTCGATAGAGAGTATCAGGTTGGAGATCGAGTATTTTTGCGAGTGAGGCATCAAAAGAGTACTATCAGGTTTGGGAAAGGGACAAAGCTATCTCCTAGGTTCGTGGGACCATTCGATATATTGGAACGGATAGGACCGGTTTCCTACCGTCTTGCACTACCATCATCATTGCATAGGATGCATAATGTTTTTCACGTATCATCACTTGGACATTACATTTTCGATTCAGCACATATTATTGACATGAGTAACTTAAAGATAACGGATGAAGGGGTCGTGACGGCAGAGCCGATATGCATATTGGACCGTCGAACATGGCAGCTTAGGCACCGTGTGATCAATCAGGTCAAGGTTCTGTGGGACAGCTATAGTCCCAGTTCTACAACCTGGGAAGACGCAACTGAGATGCGTCGGGACTTTCCTTATTTGTTTTGAAATTCGGGACGAAGTTTTAATAAGAGGGGGTGTATGTAATGCTTGCCTTAGCACTTATGTTTGATTTTGGTTATTATAGACTTATCATTGATTAGATTATTTGAAACCTATGATTGATCATACTACTTTTGAGACCTACGACTGATTTGACTATTTGAGGGCACTGGTCTGAAGTGACTCGGAGTTATAAAACTTGGACCATGAATGATTGCTTTAGACTTTATATGTAAAATGAAAATGATGAACATTGGAATTACTTGAAATGAAAAATGATGATTTGTTTATACTCGACTAACTGAGAAAATGAAAATTATGAACATTGGAATTACTTGAAATGAAAAATGATGATTTGTTTATACTCGACTGACTGAGAAAATGAAAATGATGAACATTGGAATTACTTGAAATGAAAAATAATGATTTGTTGATACTCGACTAACTGAGAAAATGAAAATGATGAATGTGGAAATGTTTATTAGTGCAACGGTACTAATATGCGTTTGCGTGTGTGCAGTGGCAGGTAAGACGATTTACCGACTGACCCACAATGGAAAAATCGGGGTCGTAATAACGGAAAGAACACTTAGGGGTACGACGACTAGCTGTCGACCCTGAACTAGTAATCCACGCACGGGTGAAGCCATTTCAGCTCACCCGGGGAAGCGTATGCCGTACGGGAAAGACCATAATGATTTGGTCATGTGCGATGAGTTGAGGGGCGTGCAATAAGGAGAGCCTTATCCCTCAACATCCCTTAGTCTCCAAGGAGCTTAGTTGAGAGATTGCGATAACATCTCCCGATCGCTATGCAGTACTCCCCATAAGAAGAAAGAAAGATACTATCGGAAGGGCCCGCCAAAGAGGTACCTAGACAAAAGAAGAATGGAAAAAGAAAACTACTCATACAGGCATAATTAAATAATACACATGTAGAAGTTTAGAGAATTTGATAATAAATTATTCAATATTTTATTATTATTCTTATCATGATGATTATGTTATTATGGTTGAGAAAGGAATTTGAAAATTAGAAAAGTTAATGTTCTCTCCTTTTATAATTAATGGAAATATATATTAATTATTTCATAAAGAAAATATTTTTAAATGGAATAAAGAATTATTTTAAATATTTCCTTATTACTATAAAAGAAAAAGAAAAGACTGTAAATAGAATAAATAATTATTTGAATAAAATATTTTATTTAGAATTAAAAGAATATATATATTTATATATATATTAATCTTTTAATCTCTCAAAAATCAAAAAATTCGAATGCTAGTTCTTTAAAAGAAACAAATCCTATTATAATTTTTTTATTATTTAAAATAATTTAAATAAATAAAAACAACTAATTACTAAAAAATATTGAGAAAACTAATTGAGAATCAAAAGAGAAGTAGAACTCTCCTACACCTAACTCCCATTGATCTAGGGAATTAAGTGCACCTTGAAGACATTGAGACACATGTATTTGAGAATATTGTTAATTAAAATATTAAGTTAAATTAAATAATGTGCATGGACAAACACATGGCACAGGAGCTTTTCCTATATAAAGAGGGAGGAGAAAGAGAGAGGGATCGCTTGCTCCCTAATGCTGGATGGTCATCATAATCTCGGATTATGTTATGATCCTTGGAGTTGGGATTATTTGGAACGAGGATTGGGAGATCCTTTCGGGAGGCTATTTGTGTGTTTTTACGACCCCATGAGCTCAGGGGTTCGAGGTGAAGAAGATTAACCTCGATACGGAAGGGTGGTCAACCGAGGGGTCATTCGGTATCTTCGTCAAGCTAGATTAATCAAGGAATCAAATCGACCACCACTGCAACGACCCACCCCATCTCGGATACGACAAGTGAATCAGATTCAATGGTTCTTCTTTCTTAATATTGTTTTTCAGTAAATTTCTTCAGTATAGAGATTGATGTTATCTTTCTTAATAAATACGCATCGATCTAATTTTGTAAGATTGTAGTTTCTGAACTCTATGTTTTATTAATACATATGAACCAATCTACTTAGGAGGAATATATATTTTTGTTTTATAAATACAAATTATGTTTCCTATAAATATATCAGCTTCAATGAATTTGTCTTATTATCGTTTCAGTACATGGTAATGCTAGTCTAGATTCGTTTGCATAGGGCTGATAAAAATTCCAGTAGCAAGCAGATCCTATATCAATTGGCGCCTTAAACTCGTAGTCAGTAAGTTCGATCTTGAAACCTCTGCACCGAAATCCCCTAGCGATTCCCGAATTGAACCCTCTGCCGATTAAGAGAAGTTCCATTGCTGTTTAAATGCCAATCTTATGCCCGAATGAAATACTACAGAGATCGACTCTATATGTCAAAGTGACAAAGCTCGATCCCTAATTTTTAATATTGATTTCTTCTTTCTTTTTGATATCGTACATTCACGAGAAGTCGCATTCTCAGATCCATTTCACAGTTAAATTTTTAGCTTGATCGAAATCATTTAGGGAGACTCTGTATATCAGTGACAGAGATCGATTCCTAAAGATTGATATTTTTTTTGACATTGTAAATTATTAAGAAGTCGCATTCTTAGAGCCATTTCACAGTTAAATTTTTAGCTTCAACGAAATCATTTAGGGAGTGTAATGTCCCCAGTTTGACCCCATGGCATTAAACTGTAAATGATGTAATATTGTTATAAAATCGTGGTGAGGAGATCAAGATCAAGGCCCCGCCATCAATTTAGTGATGCATATGGTTTACGTGCTAGCCGGGCACATTGAAATTGTAAATATGCATTTTAATAAATACCCACAACTAGCTATGTAATGCAACAAGAGATGGGGGCATGATTTTACAATGAATTGGGAGGGAAAACCTTCAAACCCTTGAGCCACTCAAGTCAAGCCAAGTGTCAACGAGAGAACCCATCAAACCCTCAACTACCCATGTTGACTTTTGTACCCAATCATTGATTTCTCCCAAGAGTTGGTTGAGGTAGTTAATGCCTTGGGGAATGGGGGGTATGGCTGTCCAAATTCGGGTATGGGCAAACCACCCTGCATGGGAACTCGCGTTTTGCTTCTTGGGCAAGAAAAGAGCCATGAATTTTCCCCCCAAGCCATTATCCATAATCATTCCTTCTCCCTCACGAGTTGATAGCTACCTGGGCGTTTTCCAGGCATGTTTGTTGTGTTTTCCTTCATTCTCCCAGTAGAGAAGGGCGTTTTTGTGTTGTATACCAGTGGGGAAGAAAGGGAATGGAACAGGGGTTCCATAGAGACTGTTTTTGTTATTAAATGCTGAGAGAGTTTGGGAGAAAACATTTTTCCTCCCTGTGGATGCATTTCCCTCCCCACAGCTCGTTTTGGGTGAGCCACGATTTGGGGAAAATCTATGG
This sequence comes from Larix kaempferi, assembly GCA_027924585.1. Classification (NCBI taxonomy): domain Eukaryota; kingdom Viridiplantae; phylum Streptophyta; class Pinopsida; order Pinales; family Pinaceae; genus Larix; species Larix kaempferi. The sequence goes on from BSBM01000870.1 coordinate 1,974,019, forward strand.
CCATCTTGTTTGTGAATTCCATTGCTGGAAATGTGTATCTATGCCCAATGTTTGTGCTTGCTGTGTGAGAAATTAATATGTTGGGGTATGGGTATTCATTGCTTTGGCTTGAGCTTGAGATTAAACCTCTAGGGTTCAATTGTAGCCTGATAAACCCAGCTATGGACTGGCTTGGCTCAGATGGAATGATTAATTGGTTGAGAGAGAGTGAATGTCCCCTTTTCCTTGTAGGAATCATGCCCAGCTCAGGGGTGGCAGTTGTGTTGAGAGATTGATGAACACAACAGGCCTATGGTTGGGTGGAACGTTGCAGCAACATAGCTAGTTGTTTGGGACAATTGCAAAATGGAGATAAGTGTTTTTTTGTCTATGTATTCACTTCTGCATTGCATTAATTTGATGATTGTTGATATGTTGTATGCATGAGTAATGTGTGTGGATAAGTTTAATTCCGTTGTGCATACTTGATTAGTTTTACATCTGCACACAAATGATTTACTCATATCATTCTAATGAATGGGCTGATAGAATGTGAAAGTCCCACGTATTGTTATCATCTTCCCTCTCCTATTGGGTCAGCAGGTGGGTACATTACAGGGAGACTCTATATATCAGTGACAGAGCTCGATTCCTAAAGATTTGATTTTTTTTTACATTGTAAATTATTAGGAAGTCGCATTCTCAGATCCATTTCACAGTTAAATTTTTAGCTTGATCGAAATCATTTAGGGAGACTTTGTCTATCAGTGACAGAGCTCGATTCCTAAAGATTTGATATTTTTTTGACATTGCAAATTATTAGGAAGTCGCATTCTCAGATCCATTTCACAGTTAAATTTTTAGCTTTATCGAAATCATTTAGGGCGACTCTGTATATCAGTGACAGAGCTCGATTCCTAAAGATTTGATATTTTTTTTTGACATTGTAAATTATTAAGAAGTCGCATTCTTAGATCCATTTCACAGTTAAATTTTTAGTTTGATTGAAATCATTTAGGGCGACTCTATATATCAGTGACAGAGCTCGATTCCAAAGGATTTGATATCTTTTTTTTTACATTGTATATTATTAGGAAGTCACATTCTCAGATCCACTTTCACAGTTAAATTTTAGCTTGATGGATAGATTTCTGGTACAATAATTGCAATGTGCTTGTTAACATTACATACATATTGATCATACCAGGCATTTACAACTCATACTCTCTATTAGATCTCGATTTTTAATTGATGGTGAATCTACAGATCCGATCTTCTATTTAGCACGATGGATAGATCTCTGGTACAATAATTGCGTTGTGCTTGTTAGCATTATATACATATTGATCAATGGAATCAATCTTTAACTTTTACTTATTTAGTATTGAATGCATTCCGGATTTGTATCGATGGAACTCTTCTTCTATCCTCCGTTTATAGTTATACTGGTATTTGACTTTTTCTTTCGGTAGCATGCATTAGTAGTATGCATTAGTATAATGCTGTAACTTTTAAGTTATTATTTGACCATATCGGTGGGATCTGAACCCTTGATCCGATTCGGTAGAATGTGTTTCTAATCCCTTCATTGATTGGTCAATGGTAAGACACTCCTGTATTTTTCGAGTTAGGTAAGTGAACTCTTTATTTTGGGTGTTCAGTCTATTTGTTTACAATCACTGTTATTTATAATAAAGGCATTGTCACTGCTTAGTTTAGTGGAACATCTGCATAGGTTAAAGTAATTCGATCTCTACAGTACCAGAGAAATCGTGGTATTAGTTTGGGCATATGCTGATGATAAGTAGTCTGATCCCTAAAATGCCACAGGATAATGGTATTAACGTTATTTGACATCCACAGGCTCAGTGTTTTTTATCTTGTTTATTTATTACTGGAATCGTATTTTCTTTGATTTATGACTTATCTAGCCAAAAACATAATTTCATTGAAATGGAAATTGATTGGAGTTTATCCCTTTTTAATATGTTAGGCTGTAGATGTAACTACATAAAAGTGATATTTACGAGACAACCATGTGTATATGACCTTTCTTTGAGGTGTTCCTTTGTGTCCTTATGTCAAAGATTGTGTGCTTATGACGGTTTTATGATTTTGTCAAGTGAAGTTTAAACGAATAATTGATGGTTATTAATGTATGAAAATCATGAAGTTGTTCTAAGAAAAATGGTAAGCTACGACCTTAATTTAATGTGCTAGTTCAAAAGTTGTTAAAGTAAATCACTAATTGTAAATATAGTGTATGATTGCATTGTTACCTCACATATATTGTTCCAAGGGAAAATGAAAAGAAATTGAATAGATATTTTTAAATATGGGAATAAATTTTCCATTTTATTGTGTAGATTCTTAAAACAAAGAAAAGTTTTTGTTTTTCACATAATTGATAATTAACAATTATTGGGTATGAATCGATAACATGATTGTTTTAAAAAAAAATCACTAGCTAAATAAGACAAACCCTACGTTTGGTATCGGAGCGCGGTCGAACCTAGTTCGGACCGAAATACTTCCGCGATACTTTGATAAACTGGTTAGTTAACAAAACTTTACTTGCTTTCCAAATACAAGCTTTGCCATGGATCGACGGACTCACCGAGGTAGGACTGGGAGGGGACGAGCACAGGCAGCACGTCCACCAACCCCTCCAATAGCTACTCTACCTAGAGCCAAAGAGACAATTAATCTACCCGCCGGTGAAGTCATGAACATGTTGAGAAACTTCCAAAGAATGTTGGAAGCACTGTTGACCCGATTGGACCGCGCAGAAGACCAGCCCATAGTACCTGCGACTGAACCGCAGAACCCACCTCCTACCAGCATTCATAGAGAACTGGAAAAAGTAAGATTTCCAGAATTTTGGGGTTCCACCAAAGGAGCCGCGGCAGAAGCTTGGTTAGAGAACATGGTGATGTGCTTTGCCTTGAGGGACTACACCTCGAACCTAAAAGTACACATGGCCATTTTGCAACTGAAATGGGAAGCCCTACGCTGGTGGAAGACATTGAAACCACAGTTGGGAGTCGAATCCAATGAAGCGTCATGGGAACTGTTTGAAGAACAGTTTCGAAAACACTACATGTTTGAAGAGGCCATTGAGAGGCAGCTCAATGAGTTCAATGCCCTCCGACAGGGACAAAGAACAGTGCAGGATTATGAGATCAAGTTCATGGAACTTTTGAGGTATGCACCTCACATCTCGACAGAAAAGTTGAAGGTGAACAAATATATTTATGGATTGAACAGAAACATTAGAGACAAGGTCTGCATTCTTACTCTGCCTACATTGCATGATGCGATACAAAAAGCTTTGATAGCCGAAGAAGAACTGGTAAACACATGTCCATATAGGAAAAACTTCTCCATTCGAAATCGGGTAGTGCCACCTTTTGACCCGCCGAGAGTGAATTTCGGTCAGCGAAATAACTTCAGAGGACCTATGCATGGAAAAACAGTCAGAAACAACAGAACGTCGTACAAACCACCACCCAAAAGAGACAATACCAGAACATTTGGGAAGCCAATACAGTTAGTATCACATGGCAATAACGCACCCACTGGAAGATCAAAAATAGGACCAAAGGAAGGGTGTTGGGGTTGCGGAGGTCCCCACTTTCAGGTTGACTGCCTTCAGCAACAGATAGGTCCGAGACAGGGACAGAGGCCACCTCAGACTACTGCTGTAGATTTGGGTAGAGCACATCGTATACATGTGGCAGTGACGCAAGTCACCCTACGGCAATAAGGTTCTTGCTTAACAATACACACAACACAAACCACAATGCTCACACAAACAAGGTGTAGAACTAGATGCCTGGATTGGCTTATATTACTTCTCTGAAATCGGTTACAATGTAAAATAACTATAAGCAAATAACTAACTACAATCGGCCTCAGCCATTATAACAACGAAGTAACTGTGGTGCGTTCTCCCTGTGTGTCGACCTCACCCTCTCCTGGTTCACCTCCGAAACTCTGAGCTATGGTTCGATCTCAACACTCTGCACTCGGCCTGTGTGACTCTTCACAACTATCTCGGCTTTGCGCTCTACTCTACCCTGCTCAAAAATATATAGACTGAAAGCCCTTTTTTTCCTCTTCTCCTCTGCGGGTGTTGTTTCCAAGATTATCACAATCCCGAGACACATGTTCCCTCCATTCGTAGATCCTGTCCAAATCCTGCGAATCTGCACTATCAGCTTCCAGATGTGATGTACAGCCTCTGACCATGACGTCCACTGTCATGTCCTTCACCAACTCGCAATAACTGTCATAACTTCCTCAGCAACCCCGAACAGCTACTAAGTACAGTTCATTAACTTTCTTCCCTTCCGACCCTGCTACAGCAGTCAGTCACATCTCGACTGTCTTGTCGGCTCACTCCTTTCCCCTTTACACTTGGCTTCGCTAAACCCTGTCGTGTTGTAGTTCGTCCACTTTTCGACTACCCAACTTCTTACATCGCTCATCATCTGTCGACCATTCCCTGTCGATCCTTAACCTCACGACTTCTGTTGATCCTTTAGTCGATCGCATCCCGACTGCTTCTACTCAACTTGTTGACTTTGACAAGTCAACCTGCTTCCCACACCAATGGTCATCGGCACTCCCACTGATCGACTCCCTTCGGTTGATCAATCTCGACTGATCTGCATAGGCCCCGATGCTCTTGCATCAGTCTCCCCAGGTGAAAAATAATTCGACTGCTCCGTCAGTCTCCTGAACTCCTCTTCGAAAATCCACATCGCTTCCTGCAACTCATCATTGTTCCATCGCACCAAGTATTCTTTCATGGGCGATCTACAAGTACGCCCCACTTCGCGCTCATCGATTACTTCTGCGATCCCTTCTTTATGTCGGTCTGGAATCTGTTCCGTCTAGTCGATACTTGTTCCTTCCCCCTTACTGCTGCTCGACCCTTCTTCAAATTTATACAGGTCTGAGACATTGAACGTTGTTGAAATGTTCAAGTCTTCCGGCAATTCCAACACATAGGCATTGTCTGAATTCTTCTTCAAAATCCTACATGGTCCTATCTTCTTCAATTTCAGCTTGTTGTATGTTCCTATCAGAAATCGTTCCTTCTAAAAATATGCATAGACTAAGTCCCCTTCTTGGAATGACAATAGTCTCTTCCTTCGGTCGGCTCTCAACTTGTAGGCCACATTACTCTTCTCGATGCGCTTCCGCACATTTTCATGAACTTCATGCATATGCTCTACGAATGATTCTGCATCCATGCTCTTCCTGGTTTCTATCGGCAATTCGACCAAATCGGCCACTACATGTGGACTCCTCCCTTGAACAATCTAGAATGGGCTCAGTCCTGTCGACCGATTCACAAAATTTTTATATGCAAACTCTGACTGTGCCAACACATTCTCCCACTGCTTGGGTCTGTCTGCTGCTAAACACCTCAGAAGGTTTTCCAAACTTCGGTTTACAACCTCGGTCTGTCCATCTGTCTGTGGATGATATGCTGAACTAAACTCTAACTTCGTGTCAAGTTTCTTCCATAGGGTCCTCCAGAAATGCCCCATGAATTTCGTATCCCTATAATACGTGATACTCTTTGGAAACCCATGCTACCTGACTATTTCCTTAAAGAATAGCACAGCGATCCCTGTGGCATCACTTGTTTTCTTACATGGTATGAAATGTGCCATCTTCGAAAATCTGTCGACTACAACAAATATTGAGTCATTCCCCTGCTGTGTCCTTGGCAATCCTAACACAAAATCCATGCTAAGATGCTCCCACGGGTTCTCTGGTACTGGAAATGGTGTATACAACCCCGTGTTCTAACTCTTTCCCTTTGCCAACTGGCAAACTTAACATTGTCAAACCCATTTTCTGACATCTGTCGACATCCTTGACCAGAAATAATTTTCGTCGATCAGTGCTTTGGTCTTTTCGATCCCAAAGTGCCCTGCTAACCATCCATTATGAAATTCTCAGATTAGGTTCTCTCTCACTGATCCTCTGGGAATGCACAACTGACTTCCCCTGAACAGGTAACCTTCTTGAATGAGATAACTCAAATATGGAGTTCTGTCGGTGCTCCAAGGCTCACGACAAGCCTTCCATGCCTTTGCAAAATCTTCGTCGACTTCATACTCTGTCTTTGTCGACTCTATTCTTGTTGCCTGAACAGTCATCGTGCTCAATAGCGCAACTCTCCTGCTCAATGCGTCGGCAACTTTGTTCAACTTGCCCGACCTATGTTGCAACACGAACATATATCTCTGGATTAGCTCGACCCACTTCATGTGTCGCTGGTCCAACTTCGACTGAGTATTCAGATACCTCAATGCTTGGTGATCTGTGTATAACACAAATTCCTGTGGCAATAAATAATGCCTCCATTTCTTTAATGCTTGTATGATAGCATAGAATTCTTGGTCATAGACCGAATACTTCTGCTTCACTCCACTCAGTTTTTCACTGAAGTATGCAATTGGTCGGCCTCCCTGGCTCAACACTACCCCAATTGTTGGTCCACCTACATCACAATCGACGTGGAAAACTTTGTTAAAGTATGGGAGCGCCAACACTGGGCTCTCAGTGACCTTTTCCTTTAATTTGTCGAAAGCTTCCTGGGCCTTACTTGTCCACTTGAACTCGCCCTTTCTCATGCATTCTGTCAATGGTGCACAAATCCGACTGAATCCCCGAATGAACTTCCGGTAGAAACTAGCAAGTCCATGGAAACTTCTCAATGCAGTCATACTTGTCGGTTCCGGCCAATCTACTATTGCCTTCACCTTGCCGGGGTCCATCTCTATCCCTTTACCTAAAATTACAAATCCCAAGTACACCAATTCCTTCTTCATGAAGAAACACTTTTGCAGGTTAATCATCAGCTTCTCTTCCTGCAATTTCTGCAATACTTGTCGAACATGCTCCAAATGTTCTGACTTGGTCCGACTGAAAATCAGAATGTCGTCTAGAGAGACTACGACAAACTTTCCCAAGAATGGTTTCAGCACTTCATTCATCAATCTCATGAATGTACTAGGTGCATTAATCAATCCGAATGGCATGACTAACCACTCATATAACCCTTCTCTTGTCTTGAATGTTGTCTTCCATTCGTCTCCTTCTCTAACCCTGATCTGGTGATATCCACTCTTCAGATCTAATTTCATGAAGTATGTCGCTCCACTCAGGCAATCCATCAAGTCATCCATCCTTGGCAATGGAAAGTGATACTTGATTGTGATCTTGTTTAAGGCTCTGGAGTGAGTACACATTCTCCATTCCCCACCCTTCTTTGGTGTCAATACTGTTGGTACTACATATGGGCTCAAGCTTTCTTGGATCAATCCCCTGTCCAACAACTCTTGGACCTGTCGGTTGAGCTCCTGTCCCTCTGCTGGACTCATCCTATATGGCACTTTGTTTGGCAGACTCGACCCTGGAATTAAGTCGATCTGATGGGATATACTCCTTGTCGGCGGTAATCCCGTCGGTTTCTCATCAGCCATTATGTCCCTAAACTCTTCGAGCAACTCCCCGACTTCGACCGAAATGCTCTCCATGTCGGTTGTTCCTTCGACATATGGTCCTTTTGGAATGATTTCAAAACATACCGACTGTTTTTCCTCCTCTGCGAGGAATTCCTTGGCGGTGCTCATCAACACTCGCTTTTCCCAAAGGTTGCTCTCGTCATCCTTATTGTCAGTTGGCTCTCCTCGCCTCGGCTTAAGAGTCATTTTCACGCCATTCTTCCACACTGTGACTATGTTAGCTCGATCGTCATAGATCATATTGCCATGGTCTCCCCAACAACAGATGGCATGCATCCATGGGAACTACATCACACAGTACGCTGTCCTCCAATCCTTCAACTCTGAAGTTGAATAGGCACTGTTTGGTCACCTTAACATGGTGTCCTTTCTACAACCATGAGATCTTGTAAGGGTGTGGGTGTTCACGACACTTCAACCCGATCTTGTCGATGACTTCTATCGACACAAGATTCTCTGTACTCCCACCATCAACTATGGTCTTGCAACACCATTCCTCGATCCACACCTTCATTCGAAAGATTGCCTTCCATTGTGCTGGTTCCATTGGGTCACGTTGATCTTCTTGGATCAAAGCTCTCTGAACCGTCAGATTTTGGTTCTTCTTTTTCTCACCTCCACTGCTATCTGACGCCGACTCTTCCCTCTCGTCAACTTGCTCATCCTTTCGACGTCTGGGTTTCGACTCTTCTGCAGCATGTAGGTTTTATGGGCATTCATATGCCTTATGGCTCATTCCTCGACATTTGTAACAGATTATGGCTGGTCTGTTAACTCCCTTCTTGTCGGATGGACCACTTCGACTATACGTGCCTCAACCACGGTTCTCACGACCATCATGTCGGTTCTCTTGCGCTCTTTCCTTCGTCGATGTCCCTTCTGCACGTCAACTATCTTCGACACCTTCTTTCTTGTAACCACTACCTTGACCTTTCACGGAGACAGTCTTTCCACCCCGACTAGTCATCCTGCCTCTGGTCGCTGCGAACTTTCTTGATAGTTTCTCTTCCACCTTCAGAGCTAGCTGATAGGATTCTCAAACTGCTCTGAATCTAGACATGCTGAGCTCATCTTGAACAACATACTTCAGTTTGTTTACGTATTTGGCGATAGCTTCTTCTCCTTCATCAGTTTTTCCTGACCGAATCGACAATCGGTAGAAATCCTCCGTATACTCTTTCACGGTCATCTCTTTCTGTCAAAAGTTTTGTAACTTCCTGAACAAGGAAATCACATAGTCATTTGGCAAGAACTTCCCCTTCAACTTGGCAACCATCCTGTCCCAAGATTTGATTTTCTCCTTGCCTTTCTTGAGTCTGTCAGCCTGTACATTGTCCCACCACAACGAGGCATGACCCTTCAACCTTAGACATGCCGTCTTAACCCGTTTAGGATCCTCGATCTACTCTACATCGAAATATTTCTCCATCTCTCTGAACCAATCAATCAAGTATTCTGGGTCTAGGCTTCCTGAGTACGTACACACATCTATCTTCGCCCTACCTCTCATTTCTGTCAGAAGCTTGATGAGTTTTTCCTATGGTTCTTCTGCTGCGGCTTCCCGAGCTTCCACTTCCTCGACTTCCTCGTCGCTGTGGTCTAGAGCTTCAGGCATGCAACCACGCCTCTGGTTTTCTTTGATGGCTGTGACTTCATTTGTCAAAGTCCGCATCGTTCGGACACATTCGTCAAACATCTCATGATCCACTGTGATGGCTGCTGTGCCACGCGCTCTTCGTCCTCGGACATTAACACCTCTATGAGCCATCTTCAACTTTCGCTGAAAATCCTTACACTTTCAGGCTCTAATACCAACTGACGCAAGTCACCCTATGGCAATAAGGTTCTTGCTTAACAATACACACAACACAAACCACAATGCTCAAACAAACAAGGTGTAGAACCAGATGCCTAGATTGGCTTATATTACTTCTCTGAAATCGGTTACAATGTAAAATAACTGTAAGAAAATAACTAACTACAATCGGCCTCAACCATTACAACAACAAAGTAACTGTGGTGTGTTCTCCCTGTGTGTTGACCTCACCCTCTCTTGGTTCACCTCCGAAACTCTGAGCTATGGTTCGATCTCAACACTCTGCACTTGGCCTGTGCGACTCTTCAAACTCTCAGCTCTGTGCTCTGCTCTGCCCTGCTCAAAATTCTCTAGACTGAAAGCCCTTTTTTTTCCTCTTCTCCTCTGCGGGTGTTGTTTCCAATATTATCACAATCCCGAGACATGCGTTCCCTCCATTCGCCAATCCTATCCAAATCCTGCGAATCTACACTTTCAGCTTCCAGATGTGCTATACAGCCTCTGACCATGACGTCCACTGTCATGTCTTTCACCAACTCGCAATAACCGTCATAACTTCCTCAGCAACCCCGAACAGCTACTAAGTACAGTTCATTGACTTTCTGCCCTTCCGACCCTGCTACAGCAGTCAGTCACATCTCGACTTTCCTGTCGGCTCACTCCTTTCCCCTTTACACTTGGCTTCGGTAAACCCTATCGTGTTGTAGTTCGACCACTTGTCGACTACCTGACTTCTTACATCGCTCATCATCTGTCGACCATTCCCTGTCGATCCTCGACCTCGCGACATCTGCCGATCCTTCAGTCGATCGCATCCCGACTGCTTCTGCTCGACTTGTTGACTTCGACAAGTCAACCTTCTTCCCGCACCAGTGGTCATCGGCATTACCGCTGGTCGGCTCCCTTTGGTCGATCAATCTCGACTGATCTGCCTAGGCCTTGATGCTCCTGCATCAGGTGGTCAACACCTGTCAGGCGGAACATCAGTCTACTATACTAGAAATGACTGGCACACTTAACGGTATGCAATTCTCTTTACTCATTGACCCAGGTGCTACTGAAAGCTTTATTTCTTATTCTGCATTAGAACAAAGCAAGATGATTGCATGTGCATAAGACAATTTCGGCTTAGTCGAAATGGTATCCGAAAATACCCAGAGCGTGGGACTGAAACTAGAAAATTCTGAGTTAGGCATAGGAGTATGTCGTACTAGAACTTCTTTCTATGCAACCGCCCTCGGAGCTTATGACCTAATCCTAGGCATGGATTGGTTGGAATCCAATGCCGCCATTTTAGACTGCAGTAGAAAGGAACTGACTTTTTATGATAATGAAGGTCATAAGAAGGTCCTCAGAGGGATGAAAAACAAGGTATCGTTACAGATGATTTCCGCTTTACAGCTGAAGAGGAGCCTGAGGAAAGGATGTCATCTCTATGCGGTAATAGCAATGAATAAAGACAAGGACAAAGTCGACATCTCCAACCATCCCTTATTTGTGGAATAAATGGATGTATTTCCTGAAGCCTTACCCGAATTACCACCTCAGAGAGAGCTAGATTTTACCATAGAACTGAAGCTGGGAACTGAACCAATCGCAAGAGCTCCATACAGAATGTCCGTGCCAGAACTGAAGGAAATACAGATGCAGTTACAAGAGCTCCTGGATCTAGGGCTGATCAGACCTAGTGTTTCCCCGTGGGGAGCACCAGTGCTCTTTGTTAAGAAGAAATATGGGTCGTGGCGACTCTTCATTGACTACCGCCAGTTGAACAAGGCTACTGTGAAGAATCAGTATCCTTTGCCCAGGATCGATGACTTGTTCAATCAGATGAAAGGAGCCACAATCTTTTCAAAGATTGATTTACGATCAGGTTACCATCAGTTGAGAATCACGGAAGTTGATATTCCGAAGACCGCTTTTAAGACACGGTTTGGACACTACGAGTTCGTAGTGGTACCTTTTGGGTTAACCAATGCACCTAGTGTCTTCATGAACTTGATGAACGGCATGTTCCGCCAGTATCTTGACAAGTTTGTGCAGGTATTCCTCGATGATATTCTTATTTACTCCAAGACACCAGAGGAACATGAAGAGCATATCCGATTAGTCTTACAGTGTCTCAAAGAAAACCAACTTTATCGGAATCTATCGAAATGCTCCTCCTTCCAAAAGGAAATTCACTATTTGGGACATATTATTTCTGGCGACGGTATAGCAGTAGATCCCGCCAAGATTGAGGCCATTTGGGAATGGCCAGCGCCGACAAATGTACATGAAGTAAGACGCTACATGGGACTTGCGGGATATTATAGAAGGTTTTTCGAAGGGTTCTCAAGGATTGCAGGACCGATCACTGAGTTACAGAAGAAGGACAGGCCGTTTATTTGGACGGAAAAATGTGCCAAGGCATTTGCAAAATTGAAGGAGATATTGACAACGGCACCGGTTCTGAAAGTGCCTGACATGGAGGAAGATTTCTTGGTATGCACTGATGCATCCAAGGATGGAGTCGGATGTCTTCTAATGCAGGGAGGGAGAGAGATTTCCTACTCCTCTTGGAGACACAGACCACATGAGGAAAACTATGCGACACACAACATGGAACTGACTGCAGTGATGCATGCTTTATGCTTATGGAGACACTACCTAGTAGGTAGGAAGTTTGAACTTAAGACAGATCACTGTGGATTGCAGTATATCTTTACTCAGAGTGAGCTAAACGCTAGACAGAGGCGATGGTCAGAACAGTTGAGTGAGTATGACTTTGACATCACCTACGTGAAGGGGACCCTGAACAAAGTGGCAGATGCACTTAGTCGTAGACCCCGCATATTCTCAATGATTTCGATGCAGACCAACCTGAGAGAAAAGGTGCTTGGGATACAAAGGGAAGACAAGTGGTACAATGAGGTAAACACCGAGCTAGAACAGGAACAGATGGAACTACCCAAGTATAAGGGTTATTCGTTGGAAAATGATGGGTTGTCGAGATACAACAACCATCTTTATGTACCAGAGAACAATGAGCTCAGGAACCTAGTCCTAGAAGAAGCTCACCGAGCTGTTTATAGAGCACATCCTGGCGTGAAGAAGATGTATGCAGACCTTTATCCTCTATTCTTCTGGCATGGCATGAAGAGAGATGTGGTAAACTTTGTCGCTAGATGCATGGAGTGTCGGCTAGTCAAAGTTGAGCATAGACATCCCGCCGGACTACTCCAACCTCATGCCATCCTGAGTCAAAGTGGGAGATCATCTCCATGGATTTTATTGTGGGATTACCTTTGACCCGCAAGAGGCATGATACCATCTTTGTGGTAGTAGACACTATCATAAAGAGTGCACATTTTATACCCATCAAGAACACTTATCAGGCTCCAGAGATTGCTAGAGTGTTCATTGATGAGATTGTACGACTGGACGGAGTGACGAGGAATATAATATCTGATCGGGGATCAGTATTCACAAGTAGATTTTGGACGAGCTTCCAAGAAGCTATGGGGACACGACTCAACTTCAGCACTGCATACCTTTCAGAGATTGACGGGTAGACTGAGAGAGTGAACCAGATACTAGAGGACATGCTGAGGATGTATGTAATGAATCAGCAGACCCGTTAGGAGGAGTTTTTACCTCTAGTAGAGTTCGCGTATAACAACAAATATCAGAGTTCTATTCAGATGGCACCTTTCGAGTTTTTGTATGGCCGATCGTGTCAGACACCCTTGATCTGGGACAAACTAGAGGATAGGACTCTACTTGGACTTGAGGTGATTCAGGAGATGGAAGAGCAGATGGCGGATATCCGTGCTCGACTGAAAGAAGCACAGGATCGACAGAAGAGTTATGCCGATACGCATAGACTTGATAGAGAGTATCAGGTTGGAGATCGAGTATTTTAGCGAGTGAGGCCGCAAAAGAGTACTATCAGTTTTGGGAAAGGGACGAAGCTATCTCCTAGGTTCGTGGGACCCTTCGAGATATTGGAACGGATAGGATTGGTTGCCTACTGTCTTGCACTACCATCATCATTACATAGGATGCATAATGTTTTTCAAGTATCAACACTTAGGAATTACATTTCCGATTCAGCACATATTATTGACATGAGTAACTTACAGATAACGGACGAAGGGGCCGTGACGGCAGAGCCGATATGCATATTGGACTGTCGAACATGGCAGCTTAGGCACCGTGTGATCAATCAAGTCAAGGTTCAATGGGACAACTATAGTCCCAATTCTGCAACCTGGGAAGACGCAACTGAGATGCGTCGGGACTTTCCTTATTTGTTTTGAACTTCGGGATGAAATTTTAATAAGAGGGGGTGTATGTAATGCCCGCCTCAGCACTTATGTTTGATTTTGGTTATTATAGAGTTATCATTGATTAGATTATTTGAGACCTATGATTGATCAGACTAATTTTGAGACCTACGACTTATTTGACTATTTGAGGGCACTGGTTTGAAGTGACCCGGAGTTATAAAACTTGGACCATGAATGATTGCTTTAGACTTTATATGTAAAATGCAAATGATGAACATTGGAATTACTTGAAATGAAAAATGATGATTTGTTTATACTCGATTGACTGAGAAAATGAAAATAATGAACATTGGAATTACTTGAAATGAAAAATGATGATTTGTTTATACTCGACTAACTGAGAAAATGAAAACGATGAAGATTGGAATTACTTGAAATGAAAAGTAATGATTTGTTTATACTTGACTGACTGAGAAAATGAAAATGACGAATGTGGAAATGTTTATCAGTGACGCGCTACTAATATGTGTTTGAGTGTGTGCAGTGGTAGGTAAGATGATTTACCGACTGACCCACAATGGAAAAATTGGGGTCGTAAGAACGGAAATACCACTTAGGGGTAAGACGACTCACTATCGACCCTGAACTGGTAATCCACACACGCATGAAGTCGTTTTAGCTCACCCAGGGAAGCGTATGTCGTATAGGCAAGACCATAATGATTTGGTCGCGTGCGATGAGTTGAGGGGCGCGCAATAAGGAGAGCCTTATCCCTCAACATCCCTTACTCTCCAAGGAGCATAGTTGAGATATTGTGGTAACGACTCTCGATCGCTACGCAGTACTCCCCATAAGAAGAAAGAAAGATACTGTCAGAAGGGCCCACCAAAGACGTACCTAAACAAAATAAGAATGGAAAAAGAAAACTAGAAAAGTTAAATGTTCTCTCCTTTTATAATTAATGGAAATATATATTAATTATTTCATAAAGAAAATATTTTTAAATGGAATAAAGAATTATTTTAAATATTTCCTTATTACTATAAAAAAAAAAAAAAGACTGTAAATAGAATAAATAATTATTTGAATAAAATATTTTATTTAGAATTAAAAGAATATATATATTTATATATATATTAATCTTTTAATATCTCAAAAATAAAAAAAATTCAGATGCTAGTTCTTTAAAAGAAACAAATCCTGTTATAAAGTTTTTATTATTTAAAAGAATTTAAATCAATAAAAACAACTAATTACTAAAAGATATTGAGAAAACTAATTGACAATCAAAAGAGAAGTAGAACTCTCCTACACCTAACTCCCACTAATCTAGGGAATTAGGTGCACCTTGAAGACATTGAGACACATATATTTGAAAATATTGTTAATTAAAATATTAAGTTAAATTAAATAATGTGCATGGACAGACACATGGCACAGGAGCTTTTCCTATATAAAGACGGAGGAGAAAGAGAGAGGGATCGCTGGCTCCCTATTGCTGGATGTCATCATAATCTCGGATGATGTTATGATCCTTGGAGTTGGGATTAGCTGGAACGAGGACTGGGAGATCCTTTCGGGAGGCTATTTGTGTGTTCTTACGACCCCATGAGCTCAGGGGTTCGAGGTGAAGAAGCTTAGCCTCGATACGGAAGGGTGGTCAGCCGAGGGGTCATTCGATATCTTCGTCAAGTTGGATTAATCAAGGAATCAAATCGACCAACACTGCAACAACCCACCCTATCTCGGATATGACAAGTGAATCAGGTTCAATGGTTCTTCTTTCTTAATATTGTTTTTCCGTAAATTTCTTCAGTATAGAGATTGATGTTATCTTTCTGTTTTATATACCAGAATCGATCTAGATCAGCAACAACAACAAAAAATACAAATTTTGTTTCCGGCTTCAATGAATTTGTCTTATTATCGTTTCAGTACATGGTAATGCTAATCTAGATTCGTTTGCATAGGGCTGATAAAAATTCCAGTAGCAAGTAGATCCTATATCAATGGGTGCATTAAACTCGTAGTCAGTAAGTTCGATCTTGAAACCTCTGCACCGAAATCCCTTAGCGATTCCTGACTTGAACCCTGTGCTAATTAAGAGAAGTTTCATTGCTGTTTAAATGCCAATCTTATGCCCGAATGAAATACTACAGAGATCGACTCTGTATGTCAAAGTGACATAGCTCGATCCCTAATTTTTAATATTGATTTCTTCTTTCTTTTTGATATCGTATCTTCATGAGAAGTCGCATTCTCAGATCCATTTCACAGTTAAATTTTTAGCTTGATCGAAATCATTTAGGGAGACTCTGTATATCAGTGACAGAGCTCGATTCCTAAAGATTGATATTTTTTTTGACATTGTAAATTATTCAGAAGTCGAATTGTCCGATCCATTTCACAGTTAAATTTTTAGCTTGATCGAAATCATTTAGAGCGACTCTTTATATCAGTGACAGAGCTCGATTCCTAAATATTTGATATTTTTTTTGACATTGAAAATTATTAGGAAGTCGCATTTTGATATCCATTTCACAGTTAAATTTTTAGCTTGATCGAAATCATTTAGGAAGACTCTGTATATCAGTGACTGAGATCGATTCCTAAAGATTTGATATTTTTTTGACATTGTAAATTATTAGGAAGTCGCATTCTCAAATCCATTTCACAGTTAAATTTTTAGCTTTATCAAAATCATTTAGGGCGACTCTGTATATCAGTGACAGAGCTCAATTCCTTAAGATTTGATATTTTTTTTTTGACATTGTAAATTATTAAGAAGTCGCATTCTCAGATCCATTTCACAGTTAAATTTTTAGTTTGATTGAAATCATTCATGGCGATTCTGTATGTCAGTGACAGAGCTCGATTCCTAAGGATTTGATATCTTTTTTTTTGACATTGTATATTATTAGGAAGTCGCATTCTCAGATCCACTTTCACAGTTAAATTTTAGCTTGATGGATAGATCTCTGGTACAATAATTGCGTTGTGCTTGTTAACATTACGTACATATTGATCATACTAGGCGTTTACAACTCATACTCTATATTAGATCTCCATTTTTAATTGATGGTGAATCTACAGATCCGATCTTCTGTTTAGCTGGATGGATAGATCTCTGGTACAATAATTACGTTGTGCTTGTTAGCATTATATACATATTGATCAATGGAATAAATCTTTAACTTTTACTTATTCAGTATTGAATGCATTCCGGATTTGTATCGATGGAACTCTTCTTCTATCCTCAGTTTATAGTTATGCTGGTATTTGACTTCTGCTTTCAGTAGCATGCATTAGTATAATGCTGTAACTTTTAAGTTATTATTTGACTATATCGGTGGGATCTTAACCCTTGATCCGATTCGGTAGAATGCGTTTCTAATCCCTTCATTGATTGGTCAATGGTAAGACACTCCTGTATTTTTCGATTTAGGTAAGTGAACTCTTTATTTTGGGTGTTCAATCTATTTGTTTACAATCGTTGTTAGTTATAATAAAGGCATTGTTACTGCCTAGTTTAGTGGAACATATGCATAGGTTAAAGTAATGCGATCTCTGCAGTACCAGAGAAATCGTGGTCTAAGTTTGGGCATCTGCTGATGATAAGTAGTCCGATCCCTACAATGCCACAGGATAATGGTATTAACGTTATTTGACATCCGTAGGCTCAGTGTTTTTTATATTGTTTATTTATTAATGGAATCGTATTTTCTTTGATTTATGACTTATCTAGCCAAAAACGTAATTTCATTGAAATGGAAATTGATTGGAGTTGATCCCTTTTTAATATGTTAGGTTGTAGATGTAACTACATAAAAGTGATATTTACGAGACAACCACGTGTATATGACCTTTCTTTGAGGTGTTCCTTTGTGTCCTTATGTAAAAGATTGTGTGCTTATGACTGTTTTATGATTTCGGTCAATTGAAGTTTAAATGAATAATTGATGGTTATTAATGTATGAAAATCATGAAGTTGTTCTAACAAAAATGGTAAGCTACAACCTTAATTTAATGTGCTAGTTCAAAAGTTGTTGAAGTAAATCACTAATTGTAAATATAGTGTATGATTGCGTAGTTACCTCACATATATTGTTCCAAGGGAAAATGAAAAGAAATTGAATAGATATTTTTAAATATGGGGAATAAATTTTCCATTTTATTGTGTAGATTCTTAAAACAAAGAAAAGTTTATGTTTTTCACATAATTGATAATTAACAATTATTGGGTATGAATCGATAACATGATTGTTTAAAAAAAAAATCACTGGCTAAATAAGACAGGCCCTACAAAGGAGGATCGACATAAAACCACATTTGCTACAGAATGGGGATGTTATCAATATATGGTAATGCCATTCGATTTAAAGAATGCCCCAACTATATTTTCTAGAGTGGTTGTCGTAGCATATAAGGAATTCATTCATAAATTACTGGAGGTATATTTTGATGACTAGACGGTCTATGGGTTGTTAAAGAATCACGGGGATTTATCCACAACAGAAAGAAATTATACTACAACAAAAATGGAAGGATTAGCCATGGTGTATGCTTTACAAAAATTCAGGCATTATTTGTTAGGTGGACACTTTAAAATGTTCACTGATCATTCTGCTTTAAGGTACCTAGTTAACAAGCCAATGTTGGGGGGGGGGGGGGGTTATTTCGGTGCCTACCGTTATTCCAAGAGTATGATTTCGAAATTGTAGTTAAACCTGGAAGACTCAATGCAGGTCCTGACCATCTATCGAGGCTAGAAATAGGAGAGGATCCAATCAATATGGACGATAGCCTCCCAGATGCGCAACTCTACTCTGTGAAGATGATAGATGAATATTTTGAAGATATTGTGAACTTTTTTACTACAGGTATGGAACCACAAGGGTCTGCTGTAGCACAGAAAAAGCAATTAGTTGTCAAAGCAACATATTATCAGGTCATAGGGAGCCAATTATATAAACTCTGACCTGATGAAATCTTGAGAAAATGTGCTTTAGAGCATGAATGACCCTTGATTTTGGTCGAAGCTCCTCATAGGAGGTCACTATGCAAGGAAAGGAACTACACACAAAATAGTGTGAGCATGATTGTGACGGCCTACCTTACATAAGGACACTAAAGAATATTGAAACTCTTGTGATATCTGCCAAAGAGTTGGGAAACCATCAAGGAGGGATAAGATGCCATTGGTACGTCGAGTTACGTCGCAAGCCTTCAACAAATGGGATGTTGATTTTGTTTGACCAATTAACTCGCCTGCAAAGAGGTTGGGTGCAAGGTACATTATCACTACGATCGATTATCTAACTAGATGGGATGAATCCGAGCCAGTAAAATATTGTACTGTCGCTACCACTGCAAAATTCTTATTTCAAAATGTGATTACCAGATTTGGATACCCTTACATTCTATTAAGTGACCAAGGAACTCACTTTGTGAATCAAACTATTGAATCATTTATGTAAGAATTCCATATTCATAACCAGAAGAGTATCCCATATCACCCTAAGGCTAATGGAACTGTTGAATCCTTTAATAAGATTCTGGAACAAGCTTTGACTAAGGTGTGTAACGTGAACCGTGATGACTGGGATCTGAAGCTTCCTGTAGTTTTATGGGCTTACTGAACAACTTGTAGGAAGTTGACGAGTCAGACACATTTCAAGATGGTATATGGGCAAGAGGTTGTTATGTCAATGGAATCTATTGTGCCTACCTTAAGAATTGTTGCGTTTATAGAAATGTCACACACTGGTGTAGTAGAAGAACAATTGTAGAAGCTATTGCAATTAGAGGAAGACATATTTCTTGCAGGTTTTCATCAGCAAGTTCAAAAAGGAAGAGAAAAGGCATGGCATGATCGTCACATCAAGTAGAATCATTTCCAAGAGGGATATTTAGTTCTTATATATGAGAGTAAGTTCTTCAAACACCGCAGTAAGTTGAAAGTACATTGGTTCGGGCCTTATGTGGTTAAATACATAATATGAGTATGAAGAGGTGTTGTTCAACTCCAGAAACTAAATGGTGAAATTATGAAGGGACTAATTAATGGGATTTGGCTAAAACAATATAGGGACAGCCGCAATTCCTGTCGAAAATAAGCGAAAATGGTGAAGTATAGGTGCCACATGCAATTGAAATAGGCATTGGACACTAAACTGAGTCTACATATATATATATTTGTAATGTGTGTGTTTTTTTATTAAGTTGTTGGTTGTGTCGAAGTAGGAGTTTGTGCATATGTCGAAGTTGTGAATATGTCGCAGGAGAACATGCAAATATTTAAAAGTTCCACATGAAATTTAAATAACCGAAAATGTACTTAAGAAGAGACATTAATGAAAACGAAAAAGGTGATGGCCGAAGGACAATAAATGAAATAAATTTCAAAAGCCAACAAAAACGTGGGAACGATAAGCTCATCATAGTGGCAATAAATGTTGTCTTAATTAAGGAACGTTGCACAAGATCTAGCAGATACATGAAATCTACAAACATTATGGTGAAAATATCGAGTTGTGAACCATTAAAACTTAGTGTGTTTCAAAATTCAGACTCATTCTGCATTGTCGATAACTTAGAGAAGAGTAGAGCCGAAGATCATCCTACTAAGTAAAAGGTTATGCATGAATGAACAATCAACAATGTTATTCGATATTTCATGGCATATGGATTGTCAGGAGCTCAAGGTGAGCTAGAGGTTGTTAGGGAGCACGTACCAATAGTCCCTCATGGTCCGTCAAGGACAATGCAAACAAGGACACCACATCCACAGCATCAAAAGGAAATGACCAAGCAAATAAATGATGTAGGTGCATCAACATTTGCGATGCCATCTAGGCTACCAGATTATACCCCTCTGAGGAATACAAGTGCGAATCCAGTCGAGGTTCCTAAGATAATTGTTGGTTTTCTGCAACTATGGGCGCACTTGGGCATGATACAAGTGGGCGTACTTGGAGGCACCTTACCGGAAGAACTTCATAGGTGCAATTGAGCACAACTTATCAAAGGCACTTGAAATGGATGTGGATCTTATGAGTGCACGACTTATAGAAGGAACTTACAATGGACATAAACGTAATGGGCATGGATGTGATCGGTGCAACTAGTGAAGGCACTTGTGATGGACGTGTATGCAATGGGAATAGATGTGATGGACACACTTATGATGGATGTGGATGCAATGAGGACACCTGTCTGATAGGATTTTAACAGTGATAGTTGCAATGAGTGCACTTGTAGGCCCTTGGGTGTCGGATGGATTACAATCAAGATCATATGGTGCAATGGACACAACACCATTGGAAAGGGATCTCAACAGCCAAGTCATGTGGGCACCATTGAATTGCATGAGGACACTTGGGTCCACTTAGACTTGGAGGGGCTTATAAATTTTGGAAAGACTCATATAATATAGTGGAGGTATTAAAGTGAATAAGGCATCAATCATTGGGGATCCATTCAATCTTGGCAAGTGAAGTCCAAAGTGAGCTCTGCAAATGTGCTAAGTTATGGGCTTTGCATAGTATGATGAATTTGGATTGGCTGGATGAAAAACTCAGTGTTGAACATGGCATGCAAGAAGCAATCATGTAGTAGCTTCAATGGTTGGTTTGTACAATATTGTTGGGCATTAGCAAGAGGATTATTTTCCTTAGAATCGGTGTACTTGTTGTTAAAGAGTGGCATTCAAGTGGTTTCCTTCCCTTTCATATTGTAAACACTCTTCTCATAAATAAGCTTTAAGGAATCTACCTTGGGTTCCAATTGTACATGTGCATGTGTGTTGTGGCTTGTTCACTGGGATGAATGTCCTTCCATTTCACACAATGATTTATGTTAGTTAACTATTGGAATTAGATAAGTGTTGAATATGGTTAAGCGTAAGTATTGTTAGGATGTTTAAGAGGTTATGGTTGGACACATATCAAACTATTAAATGAACTTCATTGATTATGACTTAGTAGAATTTGATGGTTTGTAGTCTAAGGTAAAGTTATGAGAAGGCATTAGGAGAAGAGGAAAATTTTGGTTGTAGTAGGAACATGTTGTTCTGAACCATGTGGCACAGGCAAGGTAGTTCCACACAACCTCGAGTGTCAATCCAAATTTGGGAAAACTCCTAATTTCGAAGGAAAAAGTTTGGATAGGTTGTAGATCTATGACAAAGGATATGACCTTCACTACCATTTTTCAAGTTAAAGGTTTGAATGGTATTCAAAATAAAACTCATATCTTGCATGATCAATATGAGAAAATGGGAAATCGCACAACTCCAGGTAAAATAAAGCTAAAGAAGACAAATTGAGATTGATTTTTATCCATTATTTATTATATGCATTGTAATAGACCTAAGTATATTACTATTAATAGTAGTTCTCAGTCATGTATATTTCAATATAAGCATATAAATCCATATTATATATTGTAATTATTAGTTATCATATTCCATAATTATTAGTTGTAATATCCCTTCCCAAGGGACACGACTTATTATATATGTATATTATATATACATGAAAGGTATATCAAGAATATATGTAATTTAATGAATTATGAATAGATAAGAATTATTTATCCTTCTGTGCAATTTAGTTGTTATTGTGGATGCTAAGATCAAGTAACCCACTGGGTTCCTTGCAGTTGGTATCAAAGCCATTCTTTTCAGTTGGCCTATGGTCAGCTAGTGGAAAAAAAAATTGGGCGCATGGCTCGATCTTCGAGAGATCACTTTGTTTGCTAGTGGTCCTCTATTCAAAACAAAATACTTTGGGTATGTGGACCAAAATCTTTGAAAAAAAAATAATGACTCGAGACTGATGGCCCAAAGTGGGGAAAGTAAAAAATAAAAGAAAGTAAAGATAATTACAAAAAGAAAAAAGGATATTTATCACCCAAGAAAGTAAAAACATAAAATAAATAAAAATAAAGTAAAGATATTTACAAAAAGAAAGAAAGATATTTGTCATCCAGGAAAGTTAAAAATAAAAATAAATAAATAAATAAAATAAAAAAGATATTTGCAAAAAGAAAGAATGATATTTACCACCCAAGAAATTAAAAAGGAAAAGAAAGTAAAAGTATTTACAAGAAGAAATAAAGAAGAAGAATTCTTTTTTTAAATAGTGTTAGTAAAAAATCCATAGTGACAAAGGAAAGTAATTTTCTACGTAAAAAGTGAGAGGAAATTATTTTACTTAAAGAAATTTTTAAATGGAATATATATATATATATATATAAACCTTGTTTTACGTAGAATCTAAGTTTTAGTATTTGCTTAAAAATAAATAGCTATAAAAAAAAGGAAATAAATCAAGTGAAGTTGTGCATAAAAGTCAAGGGTTTTAAATTCCATGGAAAAGTGAAAGAAGTGGTTAGTTCATTATATTAAGAGATAAGAGCTACAAGAAGTTTAAGAAGGGAGTTCTCATCATTATTATTATGAAAAGCAATTGTAAAAGAATATCAATTCTAATTTATAAGTCCCAACTCAAGGATAATAAGGTCAAAGAATAAAGGACATTGTTGGTGGGAAAAAAAATTCAATAAATATTAAAGCAATTTTTTAAGAAGTGGAAGTAATTGGAACATATCATTTTTGTGGAGTTAGGTATAAGTGTACCAACTTATTATCAATTGCAAAGTGTGAAATATGATGAACCCAAATAAGTCATTCTTCATGATGAAATATCTCTTTAAATGGATGATGATTGTTAAAAGACCCACAAATCACTTTTGCCCATAATGTGATAAAATTTATACTCTAATCAAATATCCAGATGTCACGCAAATGCATTCGCAGATTAAGGAACTAAAATATGGCTTAGCTAAACAATAAGAAAAATGTAGAGGTCTCAAAGAAAAAGAAGACGAAATTACACACTTAAAAATTCATGGTCATAAACTGTTATCATAAATCAATAAATTAAAATATACGAGACAGAAAATTAATAGGATCAAACAAGAAAATCAAGAGATTGAAATAAAATTATCAAAAAGTGATGAAGAAAGCTCCCTTTTAAAGGATCTTAATCATAAATTGCTAGAACAAATCAAAAGTTTAAGAGTAGAAAAGTTAAAGAATTGTGACTTACAAGTAAAAGATCAAGATTTGAATCCTCAATATGTCACAATTCTATGTGATCAAGAATCTCAAAAGAAGCAAGACCAGAAAAGAGAATTTGACAAAATATTGTCAAATAAAGACAAAGAGATTAATCATTTAAAGAATCACAATCAAATTCTATTCATAGAAATAAAGAAACAAAAACATAAGGATAAACAATTTTTTAAGGTCAATAAGGCAACCTAAATCGATCAAGCGAAGTTAAGGAAGTTTTTAAAAGTTGAAACTGCAGATACAAAGACCTCAACATAAGATCTCGAAGTCGAAAATCAAAGTGTTCCAACAAATAAAGTTTCATTAGTGAAAGAACATCTAGAAATTTCGTTGGAGCAACAACCCAACGACATGTCAATGTCAATAGATTAAATGATGGTTGAAGTTCCATCACCCACTACTAATGAAAACATTATCACACCTGTCAATACAAGAATGCAAAATTTCAATATGTCAACTCAAGTTCATCATGGATGGTTTAAATTTTAAACCAAAGTTTATGAAGGATCAACATACCAAGATATCACATCGATTTCCTAATTACAAAAAAAAGTACACAAAAATCAACATATTTTTATTCTGTATTGCAACAACAGGACATCTATACATCTCAAATGCAATGAAAAGGTAGGTTGCAACGACAAGGAAGGTCAAATTCAAATTTTTACCATTAGAAAATTCCAAAAATATGCATTTAGGATGGATTGATTCTTTTTCAATGTGTCAGTACTGTTCTAGGATTTGAGCATCATATCTACTCACATCTTCAACCATATTGTGTAATCGACAATTATAAAAGACGTTCTAATTCTATTCAGCGATATATTTTCCATGCTTTGAGGACAAAGCTTTTCGAAATGGGGGATACTTGTAATATATCTAAGTATATTACTATTAGTTCTCGATCATTTATATTTCAATATAAGTATATAAATTGATATTATATATTGTAATTATTAGTTATCTGATTCCATAATTATTAGTTATAATATATCTCCCGCGAGACACGACTTATCATATACATGTGTATTATATATACACCAAATGTATATCGAGAATATATGTAATGTAATGAATTATGAATATATATAAGAAGTAGTTATCCTTATATGGAATTCACTTGTTACTATGGATGTTCAGGTTAAGTAACCCATTGGGTTCCTTGCATGCATCCTATTACCTTCTTAATTTTCCCATTCTTCGTCATTGAAATTTGTTACTTTACTACTATTCAATGTATTCCTCATGTACCTTCTTGATAGTACTCTCTAATTATAAATGATATTTAGCAAATTAAAAAGGATGAAATTCGTCTAAAACATATACATATATAAAATGATGATGATCTGAAATTTTGACATGGATGCTTATAGCTGGAATCAACCTAGATCCATCTTAACCATAGATTTATCAAACACCAAGAGGGATCCAATCCCTAAAGGTGTAAACCTTTTCTCGAATTTTCCACTTTATAAAAGGTTTGACATAAACATTTTGTCAAGTTTGACATAGATATTATCACATACATGGATGATTCTCACATGTCTGCCTAAAAATAATAGTAATAATAAATGAAAACAAAACAACATATAGCTCATATATATATATATATATAATACAAAAACATAAACATATATAAAATAAATTGTACTAACTAAATGAAAAATCATCAAAGCAAATTGAGTAGCTAAATGAAACTAGTATTCACAAAAATTTGAAACACCTTCACATCATTTTTACAATAAAATAAATTAATTTAATTATGCATTCAATTAAGAATATAAATTGGAATATACCTATATGAAAATATCTAAGATTCCTACACATAAATCAAACAATTTCTTCACCATAGTACTAGAGTTAGTTGTTAACTATCATTTTAGTTCATGATAGGAAACTTATCAATGAAAGGGAACAAGCAAAATACTTGTTAAAAACCTTGGGTAACATTTTTATATGCTTAAATACAATTAAATTAAATTAACTTTGGTGTACTTATTATTTACACTAACTTTCATCTTGTTGAATTTAGAAACCATTAAAAAGTATCAAGTTCTAATGATCTATTAATATTTGAAATGAAAAACAGGGCGACGTGTGTGGGGGTTTCTCGTCTCAAGTTTCATTCATAGGATATTAAAGAATAACCCTAATTTCATTAGAAATTATAAAATCTCTCCCAAATTTGTATTGTTGAACCCCTTCCCAATATACCTTTTCCAATTAAAAAAACCTTGTTTTCACAATATATTGTAGGTATCCATTTTTGTCAAACCATTTTTAATACCCCTTTATATTTATACCTTAATATAATGAAAGAGATACAATATATTTATAAATTATAATTTCATTCCCTATCACCCTCTTTAAAAGCACACATATGCTCCAAAATAAGGCCAATTTTTTTTTTTAAAAAGACGTGCAACAAATTATTCAAGAGTCAAAAAATTGTACTATTACCTGGAAAGAAGAATGCTTGAAGGCTTTCCGAGTAACATGTGATAATACAGTTCACTCTTATGCACATGACCAAAACATATGATTCATATTGAAGATAATTCTTATTTGAGAAGTTGTCAATTTTATGGTATTTTTTAATAATCCATGCATTTATTGAAGTTCGATAAGGACAAACATTTATTGGTGAGCCTCAAGCCCTAGATATAAATCTAACTCTCACCTCTCCTAGGTTGTTGATGCCTATTTATTTTAGTGTTTTTTTGTATCATGTCAATTTCTTATGACTCTATCTTTCAATCGTTGAGAGAGCAGGTGACTCGTGAGTGAAAATCCAAACCTCTATTCTTATACTTAGTTATTCTTAAGAAATAAAATAAAAGAACAAAAAAAACTTTTTTTTTTATAAGTCCGTACCTACTAACATTTTTGGATATACTCTTCAAGATATAATCTAGTTTCTAAATCTATTGAATTTTTGTAAGCTGGAGTAAGTGGGTTTTCTTTTCTGCTACTCAATTTTTTCATTATTAATAAATGTGAGAATTTAGATTGCCTAGATCCATATTCAATAAGACAACTTCACTTGGAATATTTATGAGAATATGAGAAGAAGAATAGAGAAGATATTTTTCGAAAAACTCACTATATTTTATTCATCAATATGTTTACAATATATAATACATCCTCAAGAGAGAAATAGAGTGCCTTGAAGGCAAGTTGTAAAGCACAAAAAAGGAAGGCTTACTAAAAGCTAAAAAAAAACCTAGGTGTCAAAAGCACCTTCCAAATCAGACAAGAGGCTCACGAATTAGCTAAATATGGTATGGAATTTAATGAGTGATGAAAATGGAATGTGGTGATGACTTTTGGATTGAAGAAATAGGTGTAGTTTGAATTGGCTACGTGGAGACAGTTTCCTAGTCAAACTAGCTTTTCCTTATCCACTAGAAAGCAGAAAAAGAAGGATAAAGTTATCTAAAGCAGGAAGGCGCCTTTCTAACTCAGGAATGGAAATAAATCAGATAGAATCTTAGAAAATCTTATCCAGAATATCCTCAAGTGCACCCTAGTGACTCAGTATGGCATGTGGTCCCATAAAAGACAAAACTAGGCCAAATTACCTAGTCAACACTTAGGAAATTAATCAAAAATTATTAATAAATTATATCCTAAGTCTAAAGTGGTATGAATGGGTTTTTAATAATCCAACACCCCCACTTAAGTCTAAACTTATGTGGTAAATATCAAAATATAGGGCCCAAGCAACAAGGCTCTTTGGTCACCCCAATACAAAAAATTATTAGTCCATGTAAAACGAGGAAACATGGAAAACCTCGTGGGAAAAAAACCATCCCTCAAAAATGTACATGTCAGAATGTCTTCATATTGTCTTGCTATTCATTTGGATGAGCTAAATGAATTGCTTATGAGTAACAGAATTGGTGAAGAGGTTGTGGATGCCATGATCATGCATCAATGTAGTGTAGGAAAAAACCATGTGTAGAGGCCCCATGAAACTCATCATCTGATGATGGAGGAACATCATATGAATTATTCTTGTTGTTAGAACATACATGATATTATATGGATACATAATCAATTATGTAAAAGAGATATGTGCAAACTCCTTCCCAAAGAATATCAATGGACTCGGCAGGATCAACTTCTTCTGCAACTGCAATATGGTGAATCAAACCTTGTACCTTCTTCTCAAACTGATGTAGAAACTTTCTGATACTATAAAGGAGCTCATGTAGCTCTGAAATATCATAATATGATTCATATGGAGTAGAAAACAACAAAGGTGTAGTGTCTCCATGATCGGTTAGGGTTTCAGTAGGAAAAGAGTGAGCAACTAGATCACCCTGACAGTTGAATGAGTCTGGAGGATTTGAGGACTTGCAATTTGAACCATGAGTGATGGGATCGGGTCCAGACATGTGGAAAAATAGTCCAATTATGTTCAAATACACGGTTTTCCAACCAATGAAATATATGATAAACATAAGAATAACATAAACAAGTGACACAATGTAGGAAACCATGGAATTGTGTGGTTTCTTAACTGGAGAACTTGGTGGTTGTAGGATCGTATGTGCATCCAATGGTTCGGAAAATGGTGTGGAAGGTGTCATGACCTACATATTATACTTTGTATCATATTCAAAATCAAAATATGAAAGATTCAAATGGAGGTGGAAGGACCTTTCAGAAGACAAATCAAAACTAGTGAAAAATGACTAGGTTTGGGAGAAGACTTTGGTGAACTGATTAGAGTTTGCTCCAAGGAAGAGGTGAAGGTTTTTTATTATGATATATCAAAATGTGAGTCAAAATAAAACATATGAGAAATATTTTTTTCTCTAGCACTCAGATCATAAAGATGATTAGGAGACATTGTTCTTGTTCTACAGAAGGCTTGCCTTGTTCTTTTCTTGCAAAAACAGGAACAACAATATTATGTTCTTCAAGCATATTGGGCATGATGTCCAATTTATTTCTGAAACAAGATTGCTCAGAATGGCTACCTTTGCAGAAATAAGAAACAGTTGGATTTCTCTTTATTGTTCTTCATCTTCTTAGCTTTGGAATATTCATCAGAGTCCTCTTCATATGACAACATATTTTTTTTTCCTTTGAACTTGACATTCTTGGAACTCTTTGCTCCATGAGAAGAAATTGCAAGGTCCTTGGAGGGTTTCATATCCCCCATTTTTAATGTCCCTTTTTTTGAATTTGATTAAAATGGTGAATTTTTCAACTTCTTCCACTAGTTCGACCTTTGACTAGTCTTGGGTTCTTGACCTCCAAATGGCTCCAAATTCTACCAAATTGTCACAGTAGGTGTATGAATGGTTTTAGTACATAACTATGAGGTTCATGGATGATTTAGATTTATCAAATAGCTTCTGCGACTCTCCTTTAAGTTCTGGCCCAAGTAGGGAACTTGACTAGCACTTTCTCTTTGACTAGTATTGGTCTCTTGGTCTCCAAATGACTCGAAATGCTTGTATAATGGGTATTAAGACATATAAAGTGGATGATGGATACTTAAAAACCCTTAAAACACTTCTTCAACATTCATTTACAATATGGACATAGTAGGGAAGATTACTAGTAATTTCGAGCTTCAAATCCCCCAAGGGTAGTGGACAAAGATGGCTTCCCAAATGCTGTTAAACCCTTCCAAATATCTGAAAATAGGTATGGTAATGATAATTGGATTTAATGAGATCCCAAATTTATCCTTAATTATTTCTTATGGCCTTCTTCAATTCCTTAAAATCATATGTTTATATGCAAGATTTCACATAGGGGGGAAAGCTAGTTATTTTCACCATGACTTATGAAATTTGAATTTTAGGTGCCAAGCGCTTATGCTTTGTTGATGAAACTTCTTCATAACTTTAATAACACTCCATAAATCAAAAAAATCACATATAATAACTGATATAACTCGAAAGAGTGTCTCTTCAAACTCCAACAACAAGATCTAGGGGAAATGGCATCATTTATGCATTGTTTGGTATTTTTACATAAATCCACTTAGTATTTCAACTTGAGAGTATCATGAGCAGTAAAATAGAGTATATATATCATATTACAAATATATTGGGCCTCAAGAGCTATCCCAAATATTTCATCAGCTAAAAAAGTGCGCATCTCCTCAAGGAGCAAGAATATGCCAAGAAATAGAAGAATGGTTGTAGAAGCAAGATGAAAGAGATGTGACCATGAGCTTCCCTATAGATTCAACCTGTAACAAAATAATCCATTAAAGCTCCAAATTAAAGGTTTGAATGGCCTTTCCAATTACCAACTAGGATGGGAATCTTTCACCCTCGAAATTGGTGCCAAGTCAAGTAGAGTAGCACTCCACTAACTCTCCTCTCCAAATGCGAAATGCAAATTCTAAAATGATCAAAAGCTACCATCCTTCTTTGTTATTGTATTTAATAAACTTCTAAGGTCCTCCATGGGTCGAATTCCTCCCAATATCTTCATGCCAACTCAAGTTGGGAAGAGATTCCCAAGTATGCCACTTGTCCTTCCAATTCTAGCCCTCTCCTTCTCCAAATTCGAATTGGTGTATCTTTGGATGCCCTAACTCACTTGAGCGCCCTCTTGGAGGATATTTTTAGCCCTGACATCTCATATATGTTAGATGTCACCCTTCAGGTCTGATTTGTGTCATAGGTGTCATAACATCTTCATCATTGTTGTCATAGAGCTAGGGAATCTAGTCCAAGTGTCTCACTAGCTCCAAAATGCCTCTTCCTCTTCCATGGGAGTTACTCTTCCACTCCAATTCGACCTTAATTGATTCATGCCAAGTATATTGACCTTCCAACTCATCCAAATAACCTTGGGCTTCTTATGGATTGGAAATGACAAGAGGAGGATGCCATGTGGCATAGAAAATCTAGCTTGTGTGGGTCCCACATCCTTCATGTGTCTTCATGATCAATTGCCACTTTGATGTTCCCTTGTATTTACTTATTTAGATCCTTTATTAAATATTTATGTCATTCTAATGTTCAAACATCATTTATTATCCCCCTTATTTCAAATCCCAAAGCTTCCACCCCCCTACCTAGGGAACTAGTAATTTTCCTCCATGGCAGTTCATTTGGATGGGTATATTACAACTTTGAATCGGGAATTTCTCTTAATGTGACCCACCTTGTCCATTTGTATCTAGTTTCACATTATTACTAACTTGGACTCCATTCTTGGCATTTATTTGACTCTTAGCATCCATTTGACAAGCTATCATGAGTATGGCCAAGGGGCTTAGGCCATTGTGACCCAATGCAAAATTTTGGGAAATGACGAATCCTCCCTTCCCAATATTGCTTGTCCTAAATAAATTTCAACACATGTATGTGGAAGAACCTGCTTTCTTTCCAAAATTTTGCTTCCCAAAAATTCTCTTCTAGAACCTTGAGTAGAGCCACCCATGCACTACAATTTTGTGTTTCCAAAAGCAAGGAGATGTGTATTTTCTTTTTCATTTTGATATCCCCTATAACATCAACACTAAACACCAAAATGTTAATTAAATCCATCAAAACCATGTTGGAAAAATTACTCTTTACTTCTTTCATATTTTGGAAACCCTTTCTGATACCATTGCATAATTCTTTGAAGTTGCCACTGAATTGCGCAACTTTGAGTCTTTGAGATTCCATGAAGATTTTAGAGAGGAACCACCATGCTTGCTGCTGCACTACTCTGATTAAAATCACTTTATTAAGTGGGGAATCCATTCCCCATACTACTTGTTTCCCCAAAAAATTGAAACCAATCAGACTAAAAATTATCCCAGGGTCCCATTGCTTGTATTGCACTCCAACAATTAGGAGTGCTCTCCAACTCATACCATCAGGTAAGAGAATTCCTGGATCCCATTTTCTTTTATGCATTATTTCAAACATCATGAGTACAAAATATATATAATCAAACTACATAGCAACATAATGAAAATGTACATCAATGAGATGCTTCATCAAATAATCATGAAAGTGCTTATACCTCCAAGTAAGTAGACCACCATTTTCCAGGTGCATACAAGCATCAAGTGAACAATCAAATATGCTCCAATGACATAGGTGAGTATCCCATGTCCTATAATGCTGCTCCAAAAATATGTAAGATGCATCAAAACAATCAGCCTTGTATTCTTTCATCCAAGTAGTGAATGAATTTTCTCCAACATCAATTGAACTAAGCAAGGAGCAAGGAAAATCATGAGTCTTCAAGTGACTCAAGTGAACATCATAAGTGAATCCATGAAGACATTTATCATCATAAGGTAAAAAAAGATGTTGCTGCAAATGTAAATAATGAGGTGCTCTATTCATGTCATCATCAAAAGGAGAGGTAGGAGTTTCATACACCTCATGTGGCACCATTAGAAAAAAACCTTTCACCCAATTTTCATCCCCAATTGATGTGGCTGAAAAAGAAGTAGGGGCGAGGAATTATGAACCAACCTTAAATATTTACCACTTACCCATCAAAAACTTTGATTCATCTTCTCCATAATCGGCTAGTCCAACTATTGTGAGATCATGTGCCTCCTCCAAGGCTTTGCAACTCTCTCCATGAGGCAACTCATAATCCCTCTGAACAAAGACAAGTGCTTGTCCTTCTTCTTGTTTGAGTGTATAATCTTCAAGCACCTGCATATCAACATGTACCTCATGTTCCACCTTTACATGAGGTTCCTCCTTTGTGACATAAATTATTTCATCCATTTCCTTCTTTTCCCCAAAAGGAGAACCACTGCTCACTCCTATTTCCAATTTTCTTCCAAATTGACTAGCAAACAATTTGAACCCTTGCATTAGTTGTTTTGTCATGTCTTCACATAATAGTTTCAAGAATTTTCTAAACTCCTCATTATCCACTAAGGTTCCCTTCTCATCCTTACTCATGGTTACCAAAGAATGCACTTCTTCTCCTACTTCTTCCCTTTCACCAAAGTACTTCCAGTTTGAGTTTCTAAGCGTGGGGGGCAATTTATTTAAATTATGGTCCTCATGAATGTTCATCCACATCAGGTGCAAGGACCATGCTCTGATACCATTGTAATGTCCCTTTTTTTGAATTTTATTAAAATGGTGAATTTTTCAGCTTTTTCCACTACTTCGACCTTTGACTAGTGTTGGGTTCTTGACCTCCAAATGGCTCCAAATGCTCCCAAATTGTCACAGCAAGTGTATGAATGGTTTTAGTACATAAATATGAGGTTCATGGATGATTTAGAGTCATCAAATAGCTTCTGCAACTCTCCTTTAAGTTCTGTCCCAAGTAGGGAAATTGACTAGCAATTTCTCTTTGACTAGTATTGGTCTCTTGGTCTCCAAATGACTCGAAATGCTTGTATAATGGGTCTGAAGGTATTTGAGAGGTATGAAGAAATATAAAAGTGGCTGATGGATACTTAAAAACCCTTAAAACACTTCTGCAACATTCATTTACAATCTGGACAAAGTAGGGAAGATTACTAGTAATTTCGAGCTTCAAATCCCCCAAGGGTAGTGGACAAAGATGGCTTCCCAAATGCTGTTAAACCCTTCCAAATTTATGAACAGAGGTATGGTAATTGTGGCTAGGATTTTCACCCTATATTGTACAAATGGACACCTACTAAGGAGAATGGACTCCTTAGTAGCAGTTCAAATAAAAAGTAAATCTAAGATGCAAGATCAATAAAATTTAACCATTAACATGTGCATGAAAGTAAATCTAAATCTAAAACAGTAAAAAATAAATAACCATGAGAGATACAGTAAAAATGATATTTTTGTATTAATGGGAAAACAAGGGTTTGCAATGGTGTTACCTCAAATGGTGAGGTTGATGGAGCTTGTGCAGTTGCATGGACGAGGTGCTCCAGTGCTCCAATGATCTTTCTCTTCTCCAAGATGCTTCAGGGGTGGGCCAAAGGCTCACTCTAAATGAGGAACTCAAGCTCAAATGGAGGCTAGGGCTCTCAAGAGTGATTTTGACAGCATAAGGATAGGCAAGAATGTGGATGGATAATGGGGAGCCTCTATCACAATTTTACAGGATTTTGGGTGATGGAGTATTAAACAATGGTTTCGGGCAACCAATGGTATTGGTAAATGGTTTAGGGTTTCTTTTCCTCTTTTTTCCTTTCTTGAATTGATTTTTTTAATTTTATTCCATTTTAATTTATTTTTGGGAATTTTGGGCCATTTTTTAGGGTTTTTTGGTATTTTTGAGGAAATTTAATTGTTTTGAGGAAAAAAAGATTGATTTTGGCCTTTTTGGTGACCATTTGAAGGTTTTTTGAGGTTTTAGAGGCTAAAATGGTAGGAAAAGTGGACAAATGGGTCATGTGACTAGGGAGATGAGATAGTGAGCACTTTTTGGGTGTTAACATATTGCCCCTTGATGTGTGAGGGTAGGATCTCATCGTATGGGCGATAGACATCATAGTTTCTTTGTCTTTTTCCTGGGGTTTGGAGGAGAGAAGAGACCGATTGGAGACTGGAACAACGGTCCCATACAAACTGCAAAAACTGAAAATACATGGCCTCAATAATGAATGAGGAATAATCTCAATATATGGATGAGGCAGTCATACCCATGCTCGTATCAAGACATATAAATAACAATGAGGCCCAAAAAAGGGGACTTAAACAATATATGGAGAACTATTGTGTACATCATAATGGTCTAAAGGGGACACAAATCTGGGACATACTCATGTTCAATACCATTATTGATCTGAAGAACTGATATACTGAAAAAAGCATCATTCATTTTGAATGTGGTGTCAGAAGGACTGATGAACTACTGGATCTGAATATGTCCAACAACTGGATGGATTCAATGATTGTGAGTCAGAATACCAAGGGTACACTGAACCCTATCTGAATTGTGTACTCGAAGAAGTATACAACTGGGGTAGTTCTGAATACTGTCACCAAGTGCAGCTCGGATATCCACGGGAACATATAACTGGTTGTTCCTAAAGTAGACTCACCAATGTGCTAGAGTCAGGTGACATCCGGGGTCTTCAACAAATAACTGAAAGGACCAATACCCTGCACGAATCTCAACAATGCGATCAAGATGTTGACATCAAGCATGTGAGAAACAATCATTTGGAGAGGCACTAAGTACTCCTTTCAAAAATGATCTGTAGGCACTCACCACTGATGGTGATGAGTCCAAGGCACAAGGACCTCTGGGTCTATCCTCTAGAATAGATTGGCTGGCATCGACAGAGGGAGACCTGCAACTACCAAGGAAATGATGCTTCCTTGATAGGAGCACGAGGTGTACAACCAAAAGGTGATATTACTAAAGGTGGGACTGGCGTACTATGGGGATGGGGAACAACTGAGGTCGCAGAGTGGGGGGCACTCAAACTTTCTTTGTTCAGAGCATGATGACATGGATGACCTGGCAGCATATGAAACTAACTTTGGGTACGGGGACCATAGCTTAAGCGACCAGGGGTAAGGACTGCAGTGGGAAAGACTCAAGGGGACAAACTGATGGATCATATCGGGAAACTCTCAAGGTGACATATCGCAGAATACTCTGAATAAAGGCGACCCAAACTGGGGAAGCTGCCATAATAGTGTGTTTTATATATGCTTTGTTGTGGCACTGAGAGGCACCGTTGGGGCCTTCTTCATGGTTTAAGGAGCTCAAAGAAGGGATAAAAAATGTGCTCAACAATGGTATTGTCGTGTGGATTTGTATGAGCCCAAGACAGTTCATGCTCGTGGTTGCTTTCAATTTTAGAGAGTCTGAAAGCAGCAAGATGCCTCCAAGGGGGTTCTTTTTCGTGTGTTAGTCTCCAAGGCCTGAAAAAGAGTAAAAGGATGCAATGAAGAACTCTTCTAGCCGATGTGACTAGAGTATTCCTTTTTCGTAATTAGTCTACAAGGTCCGGAAAAGGGGTAAACTTATACCAGGTAGACGCCCTTTCAGATACTTTTAGCTAGCATGAAAGGAAGCAAGATTGCTCGACGATATTTTCATTGTTTTAAGAGTCACAAAAGAGCTTTACAGAAACTCCCTAAGTGCCTTTTTCATAAAGGAATTGCTCGACCCGAAAAAGGGATAAAACTATACCGAACATAAAGTAATGGCGAGGCAAGGAAGAAGTGTTCAATAAAGGGACAAGTAGGGGACCAAGAATAGTGGTAGGGGGAAACACTGATGGGGCCTCCTTGTGGGTTGATGAATGGTAGCAAAACAACGCCATAATTGCAGTATGGATGGAGCGGAGGGCTTATGTATAAGATGTGATGCACGAATTCGTAAAATATGACAGCGGCCGATGTGGCACGCAAATCAAGGCAACAAGGTGTGTGGTCACAATGTCAAAAATGTTTTTGGTGAAAGCGGGAAATGATCTCAAACATTGTCACGAGCGTGAAAAACTAAATCCAACGATATAAAAAATGTCAAAAATGGGCAACGGCCAATGTGGCACGCAAATCGAGGTGACGAGAGGCATGTAAAAAATGCCCGAAAAATATGGTGGTGAGAGCGAGAAATGATCTCAAGCATCATCACGAGCGCGGAAAACTGAATCCGACGATATAAAAAAGGTCAAAAATGGACACTGGTCGATGTGGCATGCAAACCGAGGCAAAGACGGGCATGTGAAAAAATGCCCAAAAAATATATTGGTGAGAGCGAGAGATGATCTCAAGTATCATCACGAGTGCGGAAAACTAAATCCGGCGATATAAAAATCATCAAAAATGGACAACACCCGATGTGGCACGCAAACCGAGGTGACGATGGGCATGTGAAAAAATGCCTAAAAAAGGGGCCAGTGAAATCGAGAAACAGACTCGACCACCGTGAAGTTCTCGATGCGCTGAATCCAATGGTATCAACGGTTTGGAAAATGGACTTCGTATGACTCTGGAATGGTTGAATGAAAATGGGTCAAATGTCTATAAATAGTAAGTGGACCCATAGTGACATGTGTCATTTGCACTGTTGAGTTTGACAGGAGATTTGAGTGAGCCAAAGGTGTTTTGTCATTTGCAGGAGAACCGACCATGGATTTCCATTCCGTGAGTTGTAGGTAACTCTATTAGCCCTTAGCTTTAATGATATTTAATTTCGGGGGAAAATTGGGTCCTCGGGGGCGGTGTACTGGTCATGTGGGGTGACCTAGGTGGTATATCGTGGGTTCGGAGGCCATTCACATGCTCCAGATCACGATAGTGGCCTCTACAGCCGCGATCTCGGATCGCAACTGTGGCTCCCACAACCGCAATCAGAATCGCAACTGTGGCTCCCACAGCTGCAATCGCGGATCACAGCTGTGGCTCCCACAATCACGATCTGGAGTGTGATTGTGGGCCTCATAGGTACTTACTTATTTCATGTGGTTTTTGATGAAATTTCATTGTGTGTTTGGCAAGATGCTGAGGGCGTCATGGAGGGAGTGCGAGATACCAGAGGAGCTGATGAGGATCATCCATCAAGATCATCGTGTTCAGGCGACTTTGGCACTAGGCGGGCTGCTGAAGTTTGCATAGTTTCCCCTCATGCATTCAGCATCTTTTTTGCTGAAGAAGTTGATCCGGTTTTGGGACCCGAACATTCGGGCGTTCATGGTCCGGGGTGAGAGATTGAATCTCACCTTAGTAGATGTGTACTTCTTGACTGGATTTCCCCGTTTGGGTCTGATGGCAGACACTCAGCGGAGGAGGTCAGGGGATGTGGAGATGGAGGATCTGTTGTAGAGGTATTGTGTTCCGGGTGCTCATGTGCATCGGAATGCACTATTAGTCAGTGATTTTCGGGATCCATCGACTCGAGCGGTCGCAGCATGCGTGGTGCGAGTATTGGGATCACGGGCTCCCAATAGTGTGTCAGGAGGGCCGATGCAATTGATTGGGCGAGTACTAGCGGGGACTTATTATGCATGGGGGTAGAAGTTCCTTGCCTGCATTTAGCGGGAGCTGAGTAAGGTGAGGCAGATTAGAGGGGAGTTCAGCTTGGCTTCCTTTTCATGTGGTTTCTTCTTTGAGCGGGTGCCTTGGCTATGGCCTCGTGTTCCTATCCGAGATGGAGGATTTATGGATCCACGGATGGTGCGGTGGGGGGCAACGATGCGCCGCCGTGGTGGCGGGGACGTGGGTCAGTATTTTACGGCAGATATTTTCAGGCAGTGGCTGTAGATGTCGGTTTTGTCTGATGACTATCTGTAATGGGAAATGGACTACCGGAGGGACCCTGAGCTGTCGCAGCCTCCTGGACAGGCCTGGGGGCCATTTGGTACGTGTGTGTTTTTGTTTTTTCTTAGCATATCATATTGTATTTTTTGCTTGCCAGTTTATGATGATAGCTAGAGATGTTAGATGATGTTGACCTATTTTTGTTGGTTATTGTAGATGTAGGACCACACCCACTAGAGGGGCATCAGGACCGGAGGGGTCGTATGGTGATTGCAGCCCCACCTACCCCACCTGCTCGAGGGGTCGTACGACGAAAGGAGGACGATGTGGCCCTAGAGACCTTACGGGCCAGTTTTGATCGATTATTGGGCGAGGTAGCAGATGAGGGTTGGCGGGACTTAGACCCGGAGATATTGGATTTGTGTTACAATGCTCCACGAGAGTGGAGATCGATCTTAAGATGGGTTGTTGTATTTGAAGCAGAGATGAGGGCTCGAGACCTGCTCAACGTTCGTGAGGGTGATGATGGGGATCCGGAGGAGGAGGATCCAAAGGAGGAGCAGGGAGAGGACGATTCAGCCGCAGAGGCTAGTGATGACGAGGACACCGACCGAGGAGAGTACTCTGAATAGATTGTTCGTGATCTGCCCCCAAATGCTGATGAGCATATGGGGATATTTTTTGTATTATATACAGCTGATGTATTTTTGTATAGTTGGGTGCTTAGGGCACTTAAGACTTTTTATGACTATATGATATATATTTATCCACATGGATGCATTTTTTGATGCTATAGTCATGTATGCACATGGATGCACATTTGTCGTTGTTTTGTGTTTTGTTGCACGTGGATGCAATTGTTATGTTTTTGTATGCCCGTGGAGGCATTTTTTATGTAAATGATATGCACGTGGATGCATGGTTATGATGGATTCTTTTTGTTGTTTCTATGGTTTTAGATGCCTATACAATGTTATGATATTGCATGGTTATTGTCCTACATGTTTTGGTTGATGTGCCAATGTAGGATGTTGTTAGCCATTTGGTCTGCGA
Source organism: Larix kaempferi (assembly GCA_027924585.1). Lineage (NCBI taxonomy): Eukaryota > Viridiplantae > Streptophyta > Pinopsida > Pinales > Pinaceae > Larix > Larix kaempferi. Next base: position 2,012,982 of record BSBM01000870.1, read on the forward strand.
CACTGTTTTTTATTTCTTGGGACATGAGTGAATGTAATGGATTTGAATTGTCTAATCATTTGTTTAGTGCGCAGGAACTTTCTAAAGAGGCAGCGATCGCGTACCTAGTAACAATTGTTGAGTTGGGGCGACAAGAAGATGGGAGTCTAAGAAGACACTAAGGTAACTTATACCCATCTGGAGGGAAGCAATCAGGAGACCGGTCACAGCGTCGTACTCAGCCTAGTTATTAGTAGCAGCACCTATTCACACACTGTCGAGGTGGATCAACTCATGTGAGGGGGAATAGAGTACCCAAGCTGCCGAGGCGAGATTTCGAGACCAGCGACTTGCACCATCGGCAAAGCCAACATAGTAAAGTGGAACAGGATCCATTTGTAGTCATGCAGGAGAAAACAAAAGGTAAGTTTTTTGGAAGATGAAAGCGAAAAAAAATCAAAGTTGTACAACATGGACCGTGTCCAAAAAGTGCTATGGGTAAAAGCGTTTAAGGTACAACCCATTACGGGGGTCGCGCCGGGGGTTACCTTTTGAATCGGTCAGAATGTATGCCCCGTGTCCAATGCAAGTGTGTATGATATATGGGCCTTGCCACATGGATTCAAACTTTCCTTTACCTGTTTTATCATGTGATTAGTCGTAAACGAGTACAAGGTCCCCTTCATGGAATGCTCGTGGGTGAATGTGTTTATCGTAGCCGGATTTGGAGCGGCCCTTCGTGGCTTTAATGGTTTGAAGGGTTGTGCGGCGATATTCGTCAGCTTGCTCCAATAGGATTAAGCATTGTTCGAGCAGTGATGTGTCTGGAAGGAGTTCAATAGCGATGTGCAATGTTGGGATATGACACTCGATTGGGAGCACAGATTCTACGCCGTGAACCAAATGAAAATGGGTAAAACTGGTGGCGGTTTTAGTGGATGTGCGGTAATCCCATAGTGCGGGGAAAAGCATATGATGTCAATTGGACTTATGTCGGTCGACGGTACGTTGAAGAATGGTCTTCAAAATTTTGTTAATGGCCCCGACTTGGTCGTTCCCTTGGGGGTAATAGGGGGAGGCGTATTGATGTTTGAATTTGAGGAGGGTTGACAATTCTTGCCAGATAGAGTCCTCAAAATGCAAGCCATGGTCAGAGACGTGTTGCTTAGGGACTCCAAAACGAGTAATGACGTGGTTAAAGGAGAAACGGGCTGCAGTGTTGGCTTTGTAGTTGAAGGTAGGCATGGCTTCTACCCATTTGGTAAAGTATTCGACAGCCACAATGATGTATTTGTTCCCATGGGCGGAGGGAGGATTACATTCCATGAAGTCAATGGCCCATTTGCAAAAAGGGCCAACGGTGACGACCGGATGAAGGGGGGCGGGGGGTGTCCTTGCCTTGGGGGCAAAGAGCTGGCAGTTGTGGCAATGTTTGACTGTTGTGATGCAATCAGTAAATAGTGAGGGCCAAAAATACCCTGCGCGGATTACCTTTTGGGAAGTGTCCATTCCAGAGAAATGGTCGTCGCAGGCACCGCTATGACAGTCATTGAGAACTTGTTCAACTTCCTCTCATGTGAGGCAACGTCGTAGGATAGTGTCGATACTGAGTCGATATAGAACATCTCCTAGGAGGAGATAGCGGGAAGCATGGTGACGAATGCAACGGCATCTATCATGGTGGATATCGAGTTAAAACTTTTGCGTGCGGAGGTAAACCAAGATGTCGCCATACCAAGGGTCCTCTGACGAGATGGTAAACAAATGGTCGTCAATTAGACTAGTAGTGACCGAGGATGACAGCGAGAGGGATGGTAAATCTGTCATGATTTGTGTGAGCGCAAGGGCTTTAGTACTCTTGGGGGTCGTGAAATTCAAGTCATACTCTTATAGGATAATGACCCACTTAGAGACTCAGTCTTGAAGAAGGTGATGGTTCAAGAGATAGACCATGGGGTTGGAGTTTGCGACAACTGTAGTGTGGCTTATGAGGATGTAATGTCGCAACTTTTGAAATGAAAAGACGGCAGCGAGGGCCAGTTTCTCTTCTTACGCGTAACATAGCGGTGGGCATGATAATGTGTGGCTCACATAATAAATAACATGCTCTTGATGAGAAGAATCTTCTTGAATAAGAACCCCAGAAACAGCATAGTCAGATGCCGAAACGTAAAGGATGAAGTATTTTGAGAAATCCGGAGGGGAGATCAATGGAGCATATGTGAGATCTTTCTTCAGGTATTCGAAATCTCCTTGTGCTTGGCCGTCCCAAACAAAAGCGATGTGAGTGTGGAGCAAACAAAGGAAAACATGAACCGTTGTGGCATAATCGGGGATGAAATGGTGGAGGAAATTGGCTCTCCCTGAAGGCTCTGTAGTTGTCGAAGCGTACATGGTGATGGGAGGTCTAGGATGGCTTGGAATTTTAATGGATCTATAGTAATCCCTTTTTGTGAAATGATAAAACCCAACAACCGGCCTGCTAGAACGCAAAATACACACTTGAGTGGGTTCAAGCGGATTTGATACTTGTGACAACACAGAAACACCTTCCGAAGGTCGTTCAGATGGTTGGACCGTTTCTTGGATCGAGCCGTGAGGTCATCGAGGTAGACCAAGATGATGTTAACCAAGTCATGAAAACAATAGGTCATGGCCCGCTGAAAGGTGGCGCCAGCGTTTTTAAGACCGAAAGGCATAACCCGATAAGCAAAGGTGCCCAATAGGGTGGTGAAAGCAGTCTTGTACTGATCTTCTTTGTGAATCTGAATTTGATTATACCCAGAGAAACCGTCCATGAAAGATAGTGTCTCATGCCCTGCACATGCATCGATAAGTTGGTCGATAAATGGCGTGGGGAAGTTGTCTTTGGGACAAGCTTGCTTTAAGTCACGAAAATCGGTACAGACACGAATAGTGCCTTCCTTTTTGTTGACTAGTACCGGGTTGGAAACCCAAGTGGTATAAGCGATGGGGTAAATGAACCTAGTTGTATGAAGCTTCTCAATTTCAGCTTTGACGGTGGGAAGCTTAGATGGGTGGATGGGGTGTTGTTTTTGGCGAACGGGTGGTATGTTGGGCCAAGTGTCAATGTGGTGTTCTACGATAGTGGGTTCAAGACAAGGCATATCGGTGTAGGACCATGCAAAGACGTCGCGAAACTCTTGGAAGATCTTCTTGTAAGCTTGAACCTCATCCTCAGTGCATGTTGCGCCCAAAGAAATGAGTTCGGGTATTCCGGGCATGGTAGAGATGTCAACTTTTATGATGGGTGAAATATTGGCCATATTTCCTTCCTCAAAGGCATCGGGAGTTGGGATGGGATATTTAAACCAGTCAACCTTGGTTGGAAGGAAATCTTTGGATTCGACAAAGAGTTGGGTTTTCATGGAGGTGGTGGATGCTTCAGGGATGAAGTATGATCGATGGTGCATATCGTCCCAGGGGTAGTCGGGTGTGGTTAGCGTTTCGAGGATTTCCTTGTCACTGCAGAAGCACTATGTCATCAAATCAGTCGACTAAGGCGCACTGGTGGATGAAATCATATAAATGGTATTGTCTCTCCTGAGGAGGAAGAGAGTGGGGGATAAATTTCTTCAATGGAAGGAGGGGATGTTTCTGGATCGAAATGAGTTAGTTCATAAAGAGCCAATCTGTATTCCGAGAGATCTAGGCAGTGATGTCAGTAATGGCCATAAATACCGCATATTGCGCAAGGGTGATTAGTACGTAATGATTTATCGCGGGGCTTAGGGGTAGGGTCAAGTGCGACAACCGGAATGTTGGGGTCGTCATCTAATGTTTGCATGTGTTCCTAAAGTGCTGGTAATTGTGGGCATTGGTGGGTAGTGTGGCCCAAATCGTCACACAAAGAGAATTTGAGGGGAGCACGAAATGTCAGAGGATTCTTTGTCGGCTTTGGTGTAGGTGGGGCGGTGTAGGTTGCGGGTGGAGCAGTGTAGGTTTGAGGGCCTCTACCCCCTGTGTGACAGGGCAGAGGGGGTGCATTACCAGATTTTGATGCGGTTATCACTCCTAGAGGTCGTCATGGTGATAGGTTGGACAGGTTGTAAAATTACATTTGGTGTAGGGGAAGGACTTGGGGCGGGTAGGTACCACATAGGTAGTCCTAACGTTAACCCAGGAAGATTGAGCGTAGCCATTACTGGGGTGTTGACCTCTCCTGAAGGAGGAAATAGGAACGGGATAGTGTGGATTGGTGTGGCTCCGACATGACTAGGCACTAAGGGTGCTTGCAGTAGTAAAGGGGGTTGTTGGATGGGTGCCTGTGAGAGCGTGCACAGATCAAATATTTCAGTTGTCCGTAAAGGTGGTGTAATGGATTGGAATGTAGAATTCATGGGTGTATCTAAGTATATCTCGGGTCCGACTGTGGATACAAACAATGTAGGTGCGTTGTGAATGGGTTGTTCAATCATAGGGAGAACGTTTATAGGTGCGGCGGGTGCATTAGGATCGTAGTACGTCAGTTGATTGATATTGATCACACATCCCTCATGGGGGAACATCATGGTGCGGAAGATGGATGAAGCGACAGCCTTCATGGCATACATGTAATTGCGTCCAAGTAAGAGGTTGTAATCAAGCTGGGCATTGATGACCTCTATGTCGATAAGGATCGTTTTTCCAACTAATTGAACAGGTATGTTGGCCAAAAGGCCTTGTGGTTGAGCTGAGCGGCCATCATAAGCTCGTAATGCGATTGTGGATGGTTGTAGTGTAGGGGATTTGAGCTTGTGCCAGACGAATGTGGACATCACGCAGGTAGAGGCACCTTCATCGATGAATCGCAAGGTTCTAAATGGATACAGAAACCTAAAATGATAATGTGTAAGGAAAACATGGTTTGGCTTGGTCTAAGTCGAATGCCATCATTCGTGAGTCAGAAGTGTCTATCGCACCAATGGCGGATAACAATATTTTTCCCTGTGCAGGACAGTTTTTTAGGACTTCAAGAGTAGACATAGCAACGGGGGACTGGGCTAAGTCATCCACAATGTTATAATTCGAGGCGACACGAGCGTTAGGATTATTATTGATTCAACGTAGTGGGAAGCGAGGGGCTTTAGGGCCCCCGTCTAACGGTGCAGTAGGTATGCATAAGGGATGATTAGTGGGAAGAGCGTTGGTGGATTTATCAGCGGGAATGGCTTTCGAGGTGGAGCCATATTGGTTTCGGTGTGTTTGGAAGTGGACATCAGCCGATGACATCATTAACAGATGGTGAGTACCTGAGTCCATATGTTGGTGATCGGTTGCAGCATAGGTGATTTGCTGCTATGGTGTCGTGGTTCCTTGAGGGGGATCCAGCAGACGAGTGTTCACCATTCCTTGTGTGGGAAAAGGATTCTGTAGCACCATGGGTTGCGGTTGACAAGGTGGTGTTAGATGTGCAACGTACCCCTAGCGTTGGGCGTCGTCGGTCCAAAGTTGGCGCGCTCACTCCAAATGGGGGCAAGTGTGTGTATAATGGTTGTATACCCCGCATATGGAACATGGGTGGTTTGTTCGTAAATTGGGGTTCTTACCTTATTTCGATGGTCGATCAGGGTTTTGGTTGGCGGGGGTAGCGTTATTATTATTTTGAGGATTGGGTGGTTGACCACATTGGTTCTGAGGTTGGTTGCTTCCCCGGTTGTGTCCTCTTCCGCGGTTTTGTTGACCTTGTTGATTGCATTGGGTATTCTGGTTTTGCGGTGGATTTTGCGGTGCATACACTTGCCCTTGGGCAATAGGGGGATTTTGAGGTTGTGCAGGTGCTGGAGCAGGCTACGGTGGATAGTATGAGGGAGGGGCTGGAGGTGGTCCAGGTGCTGGTGCTGATTGTGGTTGTTGGTAAGTCTGAGCGACTGGCAGCTGTGGTGTTGCAGGCACTGCCTATGGTGGGTAATAAGTCGTTGGGGCTTGTGAGTGAACAGGAGCATGAGTGGTCTGCTAGTGATAATATGTAGGAGGTGCAACTGGTGGTGCATAGGCTGAAGGTGTGTGATTGTAACACTATGGTGGACATGAGGGTCCATGAATGTGGTGGGAGTGTGTCATGGGATCATACGAAGTCGTAGCTCTGAAATGAGATGTGGCCCGCGAAAGGTCGGGGCCAATATTATGGATCATAATGGACAAGGGTTTGTTGTGTGACACAACATGACCAATGATGCCATCGGCATCATGGGATTCCCCGGCGCGTCATTCCGGGAGGAATCGCCGCGGGGGGCATCTGGTAAAATGGTGTATAATTAGCCAGACTGGGCGTAGATCAGATCAAACTGTTGGGCTTTCAAAATGGCTTATTCTTCAGACTAGGGTCGTTCAAATGCCACATATTTGGAAATGGCTAGAAGGAGAGATTTCAGAAACCAATCTAGGAAGATACGGTCATCTAACTTAATCTTACATGAGCTTCGGCATTTACGCCACTCATGAATGTGATCAATGATGTGGGTGGTCGTGTTTTGCCTGCAAGACAGTAGGATCTCTACTGCCGCGTCGTAATGGACGGGTAACTGAAAGAACTACAGAAATGTCGAGGGGAGAGATGTAAAAGTGGAGTGGGTCCTGTGAGGCTGCTCAATATACCACTTAGTTGTAGATCCAGTGAGGGTCCGTTGCAACAAACGTAGGCGGATGGAGTCATCCACTGTGGAGTTGGAGGAACACCATAGATGGAAAAACATGATGTGATTTTGGGGGTCCTCCCCATCCTTTCCCTCAAACTTAGGGATGTCTGATGGGATTTTGGTAGGCATATGAGGCCAAGTGGGATCATGTCGAATGGGATCGTTTGTCAATCTTTCCAAGTCAGGGAAGTTGAGACTAGCCATAAATGGCAAACTGGCAGAAGGATGTGACATGGTTGTTGGGGCGTATGTGCTGGTGGTAGCATTGTTGATCAGGCCGTTGCCCCCAACGTGTGAAGTGGGAATATGAGCCGTGACGGGGATGTGACCCCCAAATAGAGGTGTGGGGATGGTGTGGGAGGAGCCTACGCCTCCAAGTGTAACATGGGTCACAGATGGGGCAGGATTGGGTACAATAGCCGTTGGAATTGGAATAGTGACAGGGATGGTGGGTGTGGGTCCCATCGAGGGCATACCCAGGATAGGTGTTGTAGTGGTGGCTATTGTGGTGGCTGGGGTGGTGGTGGATTATCCACCGACAATCCCTACGAATAATGGATTGGAATTCATGCCAGCCATGGGGCTAGTCTGTGTTGTGTAGGTAGGGTTTTCTGATTCTACCTTAGAGTCAAATGTGAAATGAGGGGCGTCAGATTCGGGTGACGAGGCTCTACGCCGGTGACGAGTGGGGTCAAGTGATGAGACTCTACGCCTGTGACGAGTGGTGTCAAGTGAACCGTGTTGAGGGTGTTTTCCCCGAAAGCGCCGAGAACGTCTCGGGGACTCAATGGTGACAGACGGATAGTAAAACTAGTAGATAATGGCAAGTGAAAAGCTCAAAAACCCTAATGCAATCGAGTGTGCAGAAGGGCAGTGCAAAAAATATGGCACTCAGGCCAACAATAAACTTAAAATGATCATTGTAACAGTTGTGCTACGGTAAGCGAAGTGACCAAAAAATGCAGTCAGAATACCAACAAGCAAACGGCTCCTAAAATAAAAATGGTGTACTCGCTAAACCGGGGGAGGTAAGAGAGTATGCAAACGGCTAACTAAAAGGTATGTTGGCTCCAACTAGAAATATCCTCTGCAAGGCGATGAAATCCAAGTGATACAATACGAAAAGTAGAACCAAATGGATAAATGCCCCCCCTATCGGGAGGGACATCGAGTAAAGGAATCCTAGAAGAATGGCTACTAATATACCCCGTTCATGAAAAATCCATAAAGGTAAATCCGCAGCTCCTGTTCTATCGCCGTCGTACTCCCACCAGGGTAGTACAACGAGAACAACGAGTAGGTAGCCTTTGGTTACTGAATGGATTGCAGTATTCCACTCAGGCCTCCGGAACCAGTCTTGCTACTTTGCCCCTCCTAGGGGAGAGGCATTTCCGACAAATTGGTGTATAACCGTGCCAAAACATACTAGGGGATTTTGGTACCCTAATGGACAACAACTATGTTTCAAGTGAAAATGACTGAGGGGTGTTATTTGGATTCCTATTCCCCCTGTCCTACCTAACTACAAAGTTATTTTATGTTCCCCAAGTGGGGTTAGAAGGTTGGTTGTGTTAAGTAAATTTTAAGGCTCACTTGTATTAAGGTGACAGAGTGTGTGCAAGTGAGATGATGTATCCAACAAAAGGCCACGCTTGGGAAACAATCTATCAACTATAAATACTGAAATTTTAACTTGCAAATGCTGAAATTTAACTGTAAATGCTAAAAAACATCTTTTTCAATGAAAATGCTGAAAAATTTGTACAATGGTACAGTGAAGCAAATAACAGAGAAACTCAAGAAGTATCTTGGGTTGCAGGCAAAACAGGTGGTTGTCAAGGTGCAGGAAAAATCTGGGCCAAAAATGGATCTAGAAAACTCAGAAAACAGATCGCAGGTTTCGGGCCGAAACTAGGGATCTGGGTCACAGTTGTCTATGAGAAAAATCGCAGTCTGGGTCGCGACTGTGAGGCTGAAGGATTCCATCTGGATCGTGGCTATGAGGCTGAAAGACGCGATCAAGATTGTGGATGTGGGGCTGGATGACGCGATCTGGGCTCAGAAGCTGAGTTGCAGATCGCAGGTTTGGGGTAAACATATGCGATCTGGGTCAAGGTTATGGGCTGGGCAGCCGCGATCGAGGCTCAGAAGCCAAGTTGCAGATTGCGGGTTTGGGGTAAATAGATGCTATCTGGGTCGCAGTTATGGGCTGGGAAGCCTTGATCAGGGCTCAGAAGCCGAGTTGCAGATGGCGGGTTTGGGGTAAACAGATGCGATCTAGGTCGCGGGTTTGGGCTGGACAGCCATGATTTGGATCGCGGATGTGGGGAAAAAAACCTGCGCTCGACAGCGCAAAAATAGCCATCGAAAACGATAGCCGAAACTGAAAAATGGGGACTACAGGTCTTGTAGAAACAACAATGAGGAGAATGTTAATCCTAAAAGTTGAATTCTATCTCTAGAGCTAGCAAGTCAAAACCTTTAAAAATGTATTAGCCTTGGTAAGAACCCTAAATGGTTTCAGTATGGAGAAAAAGCATCCAATCTTCGCATCCAAAAAGAAGATCATAGGATAATAGGAAACTAGGACAATATGATCCATCCCTCGAGCATACACCTAAGAATCCAACTAACAATTTTGATTCTATAAAGATCATAAACAAGCATGCCAATACACTTTATAGTAGTCTTAAAGGTATATAGTGCTTCATATTATGTACATCAAACAAAATATATGACAGCAAAGAGAAGTATATTTGGTGTAGCTTTCAAAGAGCATATGACAACAAAGAGGGCACACCAACAAGGGACACTAGCACAGTATCTATCTTGAAAGTTGAAATACGACTACAGAAGATGAATTGTCAAAGAAACTTACACGAAAAAAGTAGGTAGCAAAAATTAAGTTGGTTTATCCCAAACATTCATCGCGCTTGAGGGAAAAATATCACATGCAAATCAAGAAAAATACAACTAATAATTATTCAAAAATTACCTATTAGATGGGAACAAATAAGGAAAAAAAAAGGTAGAATTTTCTTTACATTCATCTTGTTGAGATTTCAAAAAAATCTATAAAAAAAAATGTAATCACTTTCTTCTAATTTGTATGTGTCATTTCTATTATTATATGATAAGTTGGTCATTACTATAACATATTCAAGTTGTACAAAAAGATGGTCTGGAAAATTATACTTGTAAAAGTGGTGCCCCTTTATTTGACTCTTGTACCAACAAAATTGAAGCTTAACACCTTCTAGCTTATCCAAAAGATTAATGTCATTATGGTAATCAAACACCCTATTGCCATCCTTCTTTTGTATTCTTTGAACCCTTCCAATGTACCAAGTTCCACAAGAAACACCTTCTTTCATACTTCGAGAAACACATTTTATTATGGTAATTTGAACTATATGTATTGAGTTGCTCTCAAACAACACCCCACAAATCCGATCCAATTCCAAATCCAATTGAAACACCATTTTTAGGGCCCTTTCATCTCACCTAAAGTAGACCACATTTCTCACTCTAGTCAACCTATCTTTAAATAATGTTGGATTTACATTCAACTAACTAACAAAAACTATTTGAACTTTAAATAATGTTGGATTTACATTCAACTAACTAACAAAAACTATTTGAACATATCCTTACCATCAATCTCTACCATTGATTTGGTATTTATGTTTATACACTCATCAATGGAATCTAAAATTTCATCCAACTCATGCCTCCACTCATTTTCCATTCTTTTCCATTCACTATCATTGAGTAAAGATGAAGATGAGATTGGAATGCCGAATTGGAGTGACTCGATGGTGAATCATCAACTACCTCATCCACTACTCGGAATGTTGGATAGTTTTGATCCTCTATCCATGGTTTAAACCACCAAGAAGATTGTGTGGGTCCTTTTCATTGCATGCCAAGACTTGATAAAATGTTTTGTGTATCATCCAATCCTATCTTATGGGATTCTATAATTTTATCTGTATATATTGAATCATATTTTGATCATACATAATGATTATATGTCGTTTGTTGGTGCAATTTATTCCAAATATTGATTGCTTCTTATGATATTTATTAAATGAAGCCCTTAGGGATTTGATTCTTCTTCAACAACTTTATTAAGGGTTCAAATAGCATGAAGCAAGTCAGTGAAATCATAGGCCCTCTCTACTCCAAACATCCAACTAACTTTTATAAAGAAGTTCTAAGATACATCTGACCTAGTCAAGTGCAATACACATAGCAAGTAAGAGTAGTGACCTAAAAATAATATCATCAACAAAATTGCAAATAGGCATGAATTTTTCACATCCTAATATGCCTATATGCTAATGAAATCTATGTTGACATTAGTATGATATTGTTTCCATACCCAACATAACTATAACATGAAGAAATGTTGAACCCTTGATGCATTTCACGTTCTTTCCCAAAGAGTCAAACTATGAGACAAAAATGTCAATGTAGTCAACAACAATCATTAGATAAATATATGTACCTAGTTCCTTCTCTTCCCTTCCACTTGTTGTAGTTCTCATCTCTTTTAAACACCTTCTAACTTGCCTTGAAGCAATATATTGTCCTGAATCCCAATTTTGTCAATCTATCATCTCTATATATTCAATTTTAATCTTGTAATCCACATTAAATATGTTTTAAACCATTCTAGCATGATTATAATTTATCAACTCTTCTCCAACAATCAAATCTCATCAACCACTAAACAAAGGATTGACTAGTTTTTTTTGTGTGTATATAATTCTAATCAAATAGTCATGTTACTTAGAAACCATCATGCAACCCAAATTACCCCCATCCTTCCAAGGAATTTAATATTAAATACATGTTGAGAATAATCCTTCAACATAAGTTGTCTTCTAGTATCCCCATGTGATGTTTGACTAATAATAGGTACCAAAAACATTTCCACGTGTTTCCTCCACATAACTTCTATTTTTTCTCATTGTCAATAAACAAATTTTAAATTTGCATCAAACCTATTGCATGTTGGATGAACAACCACAACCAAACAAGGATTATTTTCATGTAAAGGGTTTGAAATATTAGCATGTGCAAAATGGCTAATTGCGTTGTTCTGAAAAGTGCCTAGAGTAATATCATAGCCTACAACTCCATTTTTGCTACCCACCTAACATATATTTTTGCAATGGTCTCATCATCAGCAAGGCATACAAGAATCAAACCCTTCAATCCATGTTTATGATTTATAAGAAGCATAAACCTTTCCAATTTCCTTAAATATGTACTCAATTTTTTTCACAATGATCTCATCTTCAACAAGGCATATAAGAATCGATCCCTTTATACCATGTTTGGCTTTATAAGAAGCATAAGCCTTTCCAATTTCCTAAAAAATTCACTCATGCTCCCCCAAGACCTCCCCATAATTTGATCATCTCATAAACGGATTTAGTGGATTTACGAGTCCTTTTCCATGCTTTTGGATATGTCAAGTTTTGAAAAATATCCTGAACAAATTCCCAAATTACATCTTTACCTTGTAATTTTCTTTGTTGATGTGCCTAACACACATCCTTGCCAAACCTGAAGGCATCCTTCCTTTCTATAGATACAAACAACTTTTCCTTTCTGGAACTCAATTTAAAAGAGAGCATAGCAACCATTGTCCTCTCCCACCAAAGAGCCCTCATTACTGATCTACAACTAGTATTTGCAAACATTGCAACATTTTTTACTTCATTTTGAGTCAAATAGTTAATTCTTCTCCCTTTCCATGTATCTCATCCATCTTTGCAACATTTTTTACTTCATTTTGAGTCAAATAGTTAATTCTTCTCCCTTTCCATGTATCTCATCCATCCCTTTCATCCATGACATAAATGGATCCTAAATTCGTCACATTTTGGGATCAACTTACAAAAATTGCATGTCAATGAATCAAAATGGATCCCTAATTCAAAAACCTTGTGTCAATGAATATGCCTATCTATACCATCAATATGACATTCAATGCCATGATAACATAGAATCCTCTTGGTATGCTTCTCCATGACCCATAATTTCCCACCCCTTTGATCATCCCTGTGACCTTTATGTCCAATCTCTCCCCATTTATATCAATATATGGATGCCAATTCCCCAACATTGATGTTTCAAGAAAGATAAATTATCTACAATAAGATAATAAAACCAAACAAATTAAAATAATGTGTAAATTCAAATTCAAATTAAATTTAAACTTTTGTGATTTACACACCTAAAGTACAAGTATTTTCACTTTTAGAACCTGTCAATGCCCAATATTGCATCAATTTGAATTTTCACAAAGTGTTGTGAATATATTTAATCTTCTGCTTCATTTATTAGATCCCCTCCAAAAATTACTTGTATGTGACTCTATTTTTAAACTTTTTTCCAAAAACTAGCCTAAGCTTACTGGGGGGCTATTTAAGAACAAAAGAGGGCAAAAGAACATTAATGTTCAAAGAAAAAGGATGTGACTTCATGTTATTATTGAATTCATTGGCCCAAAACCAAAATGTAGAATGTTAGTTCTATTTGAATGTAGTTCATTGCATTATTGGTTCCTATGTTATGGACATACCATTTAAAGTGCTCTTGGTGATCTGGTTTGCATTTATTGGTTAGCAATTAGGTTGATATGAGGTGGTGTATAATGATCGAAATGGAAATTTTATTTGACGCGTGCATATTTTCCAACTCATTCACAAAAAACAAAATGCATTTATCAGTTGTGATCATGTTGGATGTCGTTGGAATTGGGAAAACTGCTTATTTATTTCATTTGATTATCCATTGTTGATGCAAAGCAAGCTAGATTTGATATATGGTAAGATTTCTATGATAGATTCTCAAGCATTCCACTATTCTATTTGGCATAAATTGCATTTAATGTTGTGTAAATATGGCATGGGTTGGATTAAACGAGTTAAACTTGGCCATATTGCTACTTTGGAAACTCATACTAAACTTAATCTCACCACGATATAGTTTAGTTTTCATTTCTTTTTACAAACATTCAAGCAGGAAGAACCAGTTCAACTTCGATTCTTTTCATAATTTTGCAAAAGACCTGTTATATATGTTAGACAACATATCATGAAATATATATGAAAAAGATAAGCAGAGACATGAAGACGAATATGGCAAAAAAGGCAATATATTAATGAGTTGTTAAGCCATCTAGCATATGCACAAAAATGTACATATATATTACAAAAATACCATAACTGTCATGTAACCGCATAACAGTTAGGTTAAGCTAACTAATAATGATTAATCTTTAACATCCCCCCTTAATCATAAGTTAGTTAGCGCCTAAAAAACTGTCTCTACTTGACAATAGCTGAAAATCTCTCTGACATAAAAACTAGCAGAACCTCAATTTTCTACTAAATGGGTGGTTTTAGGATGACCACAAACCAACATGGCTCTCACTCTAGCTCTGGCTACTCCACTGACTTTGGCTAGGAGGCTCTGGCTCAAGGCTCTGGCTACTGGCACAAGTTCTAGCTATGGCTCAGGTTCTGGCTTCCTTCTCGATTGATAGGGCTTCGACACTGAACTATCAATCAATCTGCAATCCATCAAACTTCGAAACTTGAAGTCTGACAATCATCATTGTGTTCCCCCCTGTCAGCTGAAAGAGGAGAAGTTCTTTGAAAATGTAAACAAGCAGGACTTCATGTTTTCTGCTTAATTGGTGGATGACCACTAACCATGTCAATCAATAATGAGGTGGTTTTAGGATTACCACTAACCATGTCAATCAATAATGAGGTGGTTTTAGGATTACCACTAACCATGTCAATCAATAATGAGGTGGTTTTAGGATTACCACTAACCAATCAATTTGTATGCTCAGGAACAAGCCTCAATACTTGTTTCCCATTTGATGATCTGTTCACAGGCTTTAAAACAAACCTGGACATGACTTTGATATCCCCCTGTCAGGGACAAGTTATCAACTGCAAAAACTTCATTTGGGTGCTGAAGTATTTGATCCTTCATTCACAATAGTCTGAAAATTATGAACGTAAACTAGTTCAGAATGTGCACTTTTCTTTTGTTGCACGTCTTCTTTCACCCTTTTACAATAATTCAACAGAAGGGTGTTGGGTTCAACCAATAATGCACCCAATTACAATCATACATCAATTCAACATGATAAAGATAATTACAATAGTAAGTACGTACCAAAAAGCTTTCAAAAACACAGAATGCAAGTAAAAGTTTCTGAACAGGAACAAGTTCAGAAAAGAAGGGTTGAATTGTTCATATAATTCCAGATGTTGGAAACTTTGTTTTAATTTCTCTGGCAATGGTTGCAATCTTCAATCTAGTTGCAATATCTCTTTTTCTTCAGGTAGACAGTGAATTCCTCAAGCAAAATTTCGAGCAGGTCTGCAACATTCTCTAAGGTTGCTCTTCTCTCTGGTGAGGGATTTTTTCCAGCTCTGACAAATTTAATCACTCTTATATTTCTTCACAGGGACTGAGTTCGCAGGTAGCGGGGCTTATCTCTTCTCAACTACAATGGGCTTTCCTTAAAACCTTCCCTCACATTTACATCGAGAGTTTCTTCATGCAAGAACAATATGCGAACTTATTCTCTATTCAATCAGCAGGCTTCACAAGTCGCAACAGAAAATTCTTCACTGGTTTCTCCTCATGCCTTATACATGCAGAGTGACATTTTCATCAAATTTAAAAATAAAATAAAAAACAAACTTCACCTTTGTGGAATTTAACCTCCTCTGCTTTTCTTCGTTGCCATCAATGGACCTTTTCATGGTTTTTAGCTTGTAACAGATGGACTCCTTTACTTCTTGAATCTGTCAGAGGGGCACGGGATTTTCTTCACAGTCAATGGATACTTTTTCTCCGGGAAGTCTCGACTCTCCATTTAGACTCTCTTCCGAAATTTTGTATTTCTGTTCACATCAGTATTTTCCACGCGATGATCTGCATTCACAAAAATAAATGTTGGTTTTGCTTGCTTATGTCGGGATTTTGGGCTGGTCGGACTTCATGAGCTATGATGGAGGTGACTCCAATGCACCTTTTCCTATCAGATAAACCATAGATATTAATGAAAGATTGTGAATTCAATGATTTATTTTGGTCGCATTCGAGGAATTTCACGAGCGCAGACAGAAATTCACTCTTCTACCGACACAACAACGTGAACCTGGATCTAGAGTGAGACTGTACTATTGGGAAGCCATTTCTCTTTCATGAAATCTAGTGACTCATATGGGCATTCACTCAAACTATAAATCAACTTCAAATAAGAAGAAACATGGAGTTACAAATCTAAATTAATTTAGACTACAAACCTCATACGTGACCCTCGCGTGGGATGATAGCAATCAATCCTCTTGAGCATATTTCTGTTCCTTGGGCTCACTTAGTCCATTCTTTTCTTCTCAGTCCTCACAAATCCAACATTGCTCTGATAACTAGGGCAAATCCAACATTGCTCTGATAACTAGGGCAGGATCATCTCCACACTCAGCGATCTTTACATTCACGGCCCTTAAAGAAGAATTATCAATTCTTCTGGCCTCACATATTTTTATGCCGTTCTGACCTCACGGATCTCTCTCTCAATAAATAGCAGACTCATACATGCTTATGATGGAAGATGCACTCTTCCTTTTTCCCAGCGCTCCTCAATGGTGGTCTCCAATGGATATTCAGATCCTTTTCTGCTCCTCTGACAACGAGCTTCCTCCTTTCATGTCTAGGCCTTTCGATCATCCGCTCTGATATCACTGTTAGACAACATATCATGAAATATATATGAAAAAGATAAGCAGATACATGAAGACGAATATGGCAGAAAAGGCAATATATTAATGAGCTGTTAAGCTATATAGCATATGCACAAAGATATACACATATATTACAAAAACACCATAACTGTTATGTAACCGCATAACAGTTAAGTTAAACTAAGTAATAATGATTAATCTTTAACAATATAGATGTTATAGATGTTATAAGGGTGATCCCGCTGTTGATTCAAGCTTCTTAATTCAATTGAAAAAATGTGATAACCCTGTATATATTGGAGAATGAGTCGAAACTTGATTTGTAGAAAAACGAGTTATTTTTAGTTGAATGTTGATCACGGTTTGTCGAGTAAGAAATTTATGAGTTCAGTCATGGCTTGTGAATTGTTATACAGTGTTGGAAGAGTAAATAATGTCCTGTTGAAGTAAGTAAACTCAATAGATATATCTAGAGTTTAAAATTAAGGAACGGTCAAGTATTGATGGAGGACACAAGTTATGATTCGGTGATCAGTTTGTTTCAAGCATTGTTTAGTGATGACTGTGTCAAATATCTCAAGGTGAGAAAAAACTGGAGCAAAACTTGGTTCTCAGTTGGTGGTATGTTTGAATAATATATGTCTGAGTACATCTCCCCAGTCCAATATTACCTTATCCCTCCACATGTAACTCTACTATGTTAACTTACTCATGTGTATGCTTTACAGTATTTGCATGAAAACTATAGCAATTTTGCATTGATAGATACAAAAGAGAGATGAGTAGTTGTTGTCACTGTATATATCTTTGTTTATTTGAGCGTAAAACCATCCTAAATCCAAATCCTAGGCTTTATCAAGTGCTGAGAGGGATCAAATCTCCCAAGGTGCAAACCTCAGTATTGCACTCATGGAGCTATTCAAGGAGAGCTAGTAAAAAGAAATTACTATAGACGACAAAAGAAATAGAAATTACACAATCTCCCTCATATTTACTTTTTTACTTTGTATTATTCTTTTTTGTTTATGGCCAACATAATATTTATTACTTTTTACTTTGTATTATTCTTTTTTGTTTACTTTGTATTATTTTGTTACTCGACTAACAAGATCTGCCTCATACTGGGCTGTAGAGCGCCTCTCGGCGCAATGATCACTCACAAATTGTTGTCATGCTCAATTCAATCATGACTTTTCACAGTAAGGGCTCAAGGAGGTCAGTGAAAGGAAGAGGAGGCAAGGACAATATATTTGGCAACGGGGAGGAGATAGAAAAGTCAGGTTCTCAGTACAATTTGATGCTAGCTCCAACGAGTTTAATCAGCTAGCAAGAACTGGCCATCTTTACCTTGGGCCACGATGCATGCCTCTTTATCAACCAATGCCTCCACATGTGTCTCAAGCACCCCAACCTCTTCATAACTTAGTCGAGCTTCATCATCATTATTATATTCACAATTCTGGTTGGGATGTTCTTCCTCCTTCTCCACGAGGTAAGGGGACTGGATGGTGAGACCTCAAACCAAATCGACCTATGCTGTATGTTGCTAGCTTTGCATCATCCAGCAATCGTCCAAAATCTCAACATTTGCATGAAAATCGACCACCCCTCATCGAACAACCTGTAGAGATTGAACCTGTAATTGAGAATGCCCTCCCTCTTCCTCCAATTCCACCCCTAGAACAGCCAAAGGAAGAAGCAATGCTTAAAGCTTCAATATTAAAATCAGAGGATACAACGGATCTAACATCAGCACAATGCTCAGTGGTTTTCACCTTCCCTTTACGCGTTTCATTTCTAAATTGGTCAAAGGGCAATCTTAGGTTATATTGGCATAGTCATTGTGGGTGAGAATATCTCAATTTTGATGAACAGATTGTGTAATTTATTTTGGACAATACTTTTATTATTACGGGACAGAATTCTCTATGCATGACAGATTGTGGAATTTATTTTGGATAATACTTTGATTATTACGAGACAGAATTATCTATGCATGATAGATTGTTAAAACATGTTTATTCGGATGCATACAATGTTTTAATATATATAGGTGGAAGAA
Organism: Larix kaempferi; assembly: GCA_027924585.1. Lineage (NCBI taxonomy): Eukaryota > Viridiplantae > Streptophyta > Pinopsida > Pinales > Pinaceae > Larix > Larix kaempferi. The sequence continues at coordinate 2,031,452 of BSBM01000870.1, forward strand.
TATGATAAACGAATTTTGAATTTATATTTTACAGGTTCGTAAATGTGATTATATTATACGTTTTTGGGAGGCACAAGGGTTGGTCTCAAATGATAAAGTTCTAAATGAATAGTGGGTACCCCATTCAGTTAGCTATCCTTGAACACTTGTTAGGATCTTCGTGTTTTGAAAAGGTTTTAAAAATTATCGAGTCTTTCTCCCCTTCTTCTCGAAAAAATACATGATGAGATAAACACTCCATATGGCTTTATTATTATTTTGAAGTTAATTTTAAATATTTTAAAGAATCGGTTGCTTACTATTTCTTGGGGAGTATTAAAATGGCTTACTATCGAAAGTGAAAGGTTAATGATCCCTATGCTATGGTATGTTGAGAGTATGATATTCAGTTTATAATTCTATATTTTTAAAGTTATGGTGTGTATTTGATGTTTGACATTTTTGTCATAACATGAGTCCTTCACAAGTGATAAATTGGAGATTTAGAATTGATAAGAGTTGTAAAATGAAATCTTGTCTACCAATCGTTGATGATATTATGTAGGGTTTTTCTCGTAACTTGCTATTGGTTGGTTACTTTCATTGTAGAGAAACCATTATAGCCTTCGGGTCAATTTTTATTGATTCTGCCCAAACAGGTTTGTTGACTCGTTTTATATTGTATTTATCACTATACACTGACTAAGCAGAACTATAAAAACACAAGTTATGGTCCAGAGATAAGGATAATCTTTTTGGTGTAATTTTGAACCAATATTAATAAAAAATATCCTGGATGCCATATTTTCTTCTTTCTCTTATTGCCAGATTTATTTCAATGGTTTTACATCTTTTATTTTATCTTTCTTGTAAAATGTACAAAATGGTTACACTCTTATGATATTAAATGATGTTTATATTTAGTATTTAGTTCGTTGTTTGTGTTGATAAGTCTGCAAATTGTGGTTAAGTTATTTCTTTCATTTCTTTGTTTTATTTATTGAAACCTGTGTTTTTTTATTTTATTTAACTTATAAAAATAACACAAAAATCTACATAATACAGCTCCTCCAAGTCTCACATGAAGGTGGAGATTTGTGTATCTTTTGGAGGCTTCAAAATTGGGGTGTTCATTCTCGTTCTTCATTGTTTAGCTGACTTTGAAGCCCAAAATATTTGATCTAGAACATATCATTTCCAGCATCAATAGAACCCTTATGTAATAGTGGTGTTGATGATGGGTTTCATCACTGGTAGGCTTCTTAGGTCTCGCAACTGTTGCAATCCTCAATCTAATTATACTATGTGAAGCCTTATATGTAGTAATAATGTGCTTCTTTGATTTCATGTGTTTATTTAAAGTAATAACAATATTACCACTTGCTAGTACTAAATAAAACCATGTATTGCATTGTGTACATTCCACTTTAAATTTCTCTTGTCATCATATTGTGCAAGTGTTACTTCCACCACTTTGAACAAATTTGGACCTGGTGTCTTATTGAAATAATCTAGAATTTTGATGGCTTGATCAATCTCAAATCAATATCCAACCACTATCCCCTGCATTGTTAATGTCACATAAAGGAATTTCACTATCCCACCCTTGTAATGTTAAGTTGATGGGTCCTTGTTTTCGTATGATTGTTTTTAAAGTTGCAAAATGTCTACACTGCCAAAGATATTTCCCTTATTCCATAATCAGCACCACAACTTTCACAACCGATATTTATTTTAGGTTTTCCTTTTTCTAAAGACTTTTTGAGAGTAAACTTCTCCACAACAAACTCTTCCATTAAACTATTCACTTCATGTTCCCAAGCTTCCAATACATTAGAATTAACACCTATGTCTTGTTCTACAAGATCACACCCACCTTTAACTCTTGGTTGTGTATGCATAGCCTTCTCCACGTTCTCTTCAATGCTTTCAAATTTGGGTATTTTTTCCACTACATTTGATTGCAATGTTTTAATATCCAATGTGTCTAGTTTCCTCTCGATGCCTATAGTTGTTTTTGTAGCTTTCCATTCCATCTCTACTCTTGCATTGCATTTGAAGTATATCCTAGATCATTGATACACAAAATAATAGCCAATTATAGGCATCAAGCCCGATTTCTTAATGGATTTCTGTAAATGTAAAATCCAGTAGACACCTAACTATGCCAAGGACATAATATTCTTCACTAGTTACAATTACAAAGTCAAAATTATTTCCCCGATTAATATTCATTTCCGTTCACATTTACCTTTTAGTTAGATAAGAAATGGATAAAGATATGGCAACAATTTTCAAAAGATTGGATATAACATACACTCTAAATCTAGATTCCAAAAATTTCTCTCATAGGCAAATTAGGCAAACACTAAGACATCTCATGAAAAAACAATCATTCAATCTACTACATAATCATATCATACTAAAGTCGTAAAAGGCAATATGAAATGTAAAGATAGTAGAGTTATTGCTTCCTATAAATACATATTCAAGTTGATGTGTGTAGTTCTAATTAAACCAGCATAGATCCATCTTAAAAGGGGATATACCAAGCGCCAAGACGAATCAAATCTCTCGAGGTGCAAACCCTTTCTCAACATTTGCACCTTTGTAGTATTATATATATGTTTTCTTAAATGTTTAAATTTAATTTGAGCCAACATTTTATTTTTTATAATATCTTTTTTTTTAAACATGTGTTGGTTCCAGGACTAACACGGAAGGAGTTACGCATCCCCCTATCGGGGTGTAGAATCAAGAAGTTACACAATCAATGCAATGATAGGTTTGTTTGATACAACATCTTTATGTCTCCTTCAATTTATTTGGAATCAAATTGCCACCACATAAGAACAAGAATTAAAAGCAAACTCTATCATATTATGGAAAAATAACATCCAATTACAACGCTATCTACCCGCGTAGATCCATCCTAACTCTGGCTCTATCAGGGGCCGATAGGCATCAAATCTCTTGAGGAAGTTTAGGACTCTTAAAAGGGGTTTAAACCTCAAGGGATTTTATCCATAGACTCAACGGTTGATAGAGCGTTAAGAAGGATCTATGTTGGTTTATTAATATGCAATTATTACAAAATGAATATCTAACTCATTGTTATATTATCAACTTAAAAATACATTTAATCTAATATAGTTTAGGTTATAATCATTCAAGCATCAATTATTCCAATTTGGATATCTTACAAATAGGCCAAAGTTGCATTAATTAATTAATTAATTATGAAGTAAAATAGATATTCACTCAAAACTAATATTTAACCACCAACTATTCCAACTTGGAATCATGTCATAAATGTTGTAAATGGTAACAAATAAATCCTACAAATAGGCAAAAAATGGATTCATTCATTGGTTATGAAGTAAAATGGTTATTTACCCAAATTTAATCATCCAAGTGCCAACTATTTAATCGTCCAATAATATATTACTTAATGTTATATTATTTACTTAACAATACATAATCCACAATATATTCATCCACATGCCAACTATTCCAATTTGGGATACTAAAGAGTAACACACAAGCCCTACAAAAATGCAAAAATTGAGTTCATTTCATTGATTATGAAGTAAACTAGTTATTCTTGTAACTATTTATGAAAAAAATTATTTAAAATGTGAGAATGCATGAATATAAATTGAGATTGAAATTCAATGTATATTTATATAAATGTATTTTACAATTTAGCCAATTTAAATTTCGAACCTACATGTAACAAACGTGACACATCTCATCCACTTTGGGTTGTAGAAAGGGTCTTTTAGCCCAATAAGCAAAACCTAATTGGAATGTGGAGGGATAACCACTCTTCATAATATAGTGTTGAATATCTTAAAGTAAATATAAAGCCACCCCGCTACACTACAAAGTTGTATTTGGATAAAACCAAATGAATTTTATGACAAAGATTCCCATAAATACAAGCATGAGTTTCTAAATATTTTTCGAAGTATTTATCTATACAAACTAATCGTTACTAGGATAAAACCAAGATGAAATTTATGACAAAGATACACATAAATACAAGCATGAGTTTCTAATATTTTTCAAAGTATTTTTGGAAGTAAGGAGCGAGTTGAATGTAATAACTATTTATGAAAAAAATTATTTAAAATGTGAGAATGCATGAATATAAATTGAGATTGAAAATCAATGTATATTTATATAAATGTATTTTACAATCTAGCCAATTTAAATTTCGAACCTACATGTAACAAACGTGACACATCTCATCCACTTTGGGTTGTAGAAAGGATCTTTTAGCCCAATAAGCAAAACCTAATTGGATTGTGGAGGGATAACCACTCTTCAAAGTCATAATATAGTGTTGAATATCTTAAAGTAAATATAAAGCCACCCCATTACACTACAAGATTGTATTTGGATAAAACTAAGATGAATTTTATGACAAAGATACCCATAAATACAAGTATGAGTTTCTAAATATTTTTCAAAGTATTTATCTATACAAACTAATAGTTGCTAGGATAAAACCAAGATGAATTTTATGACAAAGATACCCATAAATACAAGCATGAGTTTCTAATATTTTTCAAAGTGAGGAGCACGAGTTGAAGGTGCAAACTAATAGTTACTAGGGTCTAAGCATGCAATCAAGTGTATAGGTGGAAGTCATGTTTTCTTACCCGAAGCATGTATTGACATCAAAGTATTATTTGTAGTATGTTGTCCATACAAATAGCACTCAAAAAGCATGAGAATTTTAAATGTTTTTCTTGACCAAATTTTATGACAAAGATATCCATAAATATAAGCATGAGTTTTTAAATATTTTTGAAGTATTTATCGATACAAACTTTAATAAAGGAAGCCTTTTGAAGAAGTGAGGAGCACGAGTTGAAGATGCAAACTAATAGTTATTAGGGTAAGCATGCAATCAAGTGAATAAGTGGAAGTCATGTTTTCTTACCCAAGCATGCATTGACATCAAAGTATTATTTGTAGTATGTTGTCCATACAAATAGCAGTCCAAAAAGCACGAGAATTTTAAATGGTTTTCTTGACCATATAAAGCACCTTCGTCACTTGTTCTTACACACTAGAGATAGTAGTCCAATTGGAGGATTTAGCATGCATTGTTTAGGGTTAACCATTCATTACATGAAAGAAGGTACTGCCCAAAAATAAGGCAGTCAAGTAAAATGATAACGTCAATCCTTTTCATTAAAGTTTGGATTGGGGCTGTAGTTACTTAGAAGGTACTGCCCAAAAATAAGGCAGTCAAGTAAAATGTTAAAGCCAATCCTTTTCATTAGAGTTCAGATTGGGGCTGTAGTTACCTTGAGTTCTCACAGTAGTTAAAAACATACCAAGTGGCAGTAGCAGAAACATAATAGAGGGTGCATTGGCTTAGTTCTTTGTTTAAATTAATGGACATTAATATAATAAATTTTTACTATATAAAGTGGCAGTGGCTCAAACATAAGATAGAGGGTGTATTGGTTTAGTCTGTGGTTGAATTAACAAACACTGCTATAACAAATTTATATTAAATAGTATAATAATAAGAAAACAAATTTATATTAAATAGTATATCAATGAGAAAACAATAGTTACACAATTACAAATGTATTAAGATACCACTGGGTCTATCATCAAAGTATAGCAAACAACGAAGAAACATATAGAACCAGAATGAGTAATCAGCTTTTCAAAGCATTCTTCTCAATGAAGAACTCCAGCCTCCCCATCAAGAGCTTCTTTAGACAAAGCATCAGTTGTATCATTGTTGTCTTTGTAGATGTGATCAATAGAGAGATCAAAGAACCAAGACATCATTTGAGAAATTCTGATGCACCAATGTTTGAGATGAACATTGTTGAGCTGAAGTAACTTATTTGCCCTGTTCACAATAACCAGTGAGTCGCCAAAGATCCTAATAGAGCCCAAACCAAAGCACATTGCCACTTTTAAGATGCCCCAGAGTCCAAGTAATTCAGCCTTTGTATTAGACCCTGAACCACACGCAAGATCGAAGTTGTAAGTGAGATCCTCTCCACAGATGATGATAAAACCAGCACCACAGATCAACTCAGTCAAAGCTCCATCAAAGAAGCCAACAGCATTACCAACAACTTCAAGGATCAATTTAATGTTTCTTTTAGGATTCTGATTAACTTGAGGGGCGTTAATCGGAAGAAACAAATGCTAAACTTATACAAGGCCAACTTCTCAAACGGAATGGAATCATGAAAGATGGCCAAATTACGAATGTTCCAAATTGACCAAGGCAATAATCCTGGGACATTTTTTAAGTTGTGATGCCTCCGCAATCAACACTGATATGCATTTTCAAAATCCATATTGGGCCAATCTTCCACAATCTTAAGTGCTGAACAGATCTTCCACATCCCAATGGAGAAACTACAATGTAAAAAAAGATGGTTCACCGTTTCACAACTACTACATCGAAGGCACATATTAGGGCCCTGTCTGCCACAACGATTCAAGTTTTCCCAAGTTAAAATTTTGTTATTAAAAACCAGCAATAAAAAGCACTTAATTTTAAGAGGAAGTTTCCACTTCCAAAGAGCAACATGCCACCCACCATTTCTTGTGAACTATTGCACCGAGAAGAACAAGGTGCTCTACAGCCCCGTATGGAGGAGATGTTGTAACATTCGTTCCTAACGAGGTTCTCTACAGCCCCATATCGATGAGATGTTGTAACGTTCATTCCTAACAAAATAATTAAAACAATTCATGTCCACTCATAAAATTAAAAAATTATGTCAAATATTTTTAAAAAATCCATGTTGGCCCGTAAAATAAAATATTATGTAAAGTAATTAAAAAAATCGATGTTGTCTATAAAATAAAAACTTTAACCTTAAACCCGGATCTATCAATTAAGAGATCAAATTTCTCGAGTTTAAATTTTTTTTTAAAAATAATACACCTCAAGAAAATGGATCCCTTATGAGCTTTCAATCAAGAGATATCAAATTTCTCAAGTTTAATTTAAAAAAAATAATACACCTCAAGAAAATGGATCCCTCTCGGTGCTTGATAGATCCGGGTTTAAAATGAATCTATGCAGGTTTTGAAACAGATACATCCCTCGGGCCAACAGAATTTTTTTATTTACTTTTTATTTTTGTAACGACATTGCATTACATGATAACATCTCCTCCATACCAAGTTATTGCTACTCTCATTGCAAGAAAGCCTAGACAATAAACATAATAAAAATATACAAAACATTTGCGAAATTCATGTATTTTCTGAACCATTATTAAAACTATTTTCATGTATATTATTATTAAAAAAAATAATACACCTCAAGAAAATGGATCCCTCCCAATGCTTGATAGATTGGGGTTTAAGATGGATGATCTTTCAATCAAGAGATATTAAATTTCTTGAGTTCAAATTAAAAAAAAATAATACACCTTAAGAAAATGGATCCCTCTCAATGCTTTGATAGATCCAGGTTTAAAATGAATCTATACTGGTTTTGAAACAGATACATCCCTCAAGCCAATAAAATTTTTGTATCTACTTTTTATTTTATAACGACATTACATTACTCGAAAACATCTCCTCCATACCAAGTTATTGCTACTCTTGTTGCAAGAAAGCCTAGATCGTAAACATAATAAAAATATATATATACAAAACATTTGTGAAACTCATGTATTTTGAACCATTATTAAAACCATTTTCATGTGAAGCATTATACTGAATAGATGATAAATGTTTCTAGCATTATTTTAAAATAACGCTAGATGAATGATTCTAGCATATTAGCAGACCCAATTAAACTCGCGGGCATTCTACAAAAGATAAGGGTTGCAAAAGAGATTCAAATTGAAAGGCCAAATCAGCTTTTTCCTTAAACCATTTCTTTCCTAACCATGATTAAAAGAAAGCTCCTTCGAAAACCCTACATCACAACTCCGAAAATTCTCCCAACTTTTTCCTACTTAATCCAACCACTTCTCCCGTAACCATGATTAAAAGAGCCCTCCTTTGAAAACTAGGCAACCCAATTCCAACACTTTTCTCTGCTTCTACACTCACGTCCAATAAACCATTTACATGTATTCACATTAGGCATTAACATATGATTAAAAGAGCCCTCCTTTGAGACCTAGGCAACCCAATTCCAACACTTTTTTCTGCTTCTAGCCTTACGTCCAATAAAGGAACCAATTACATGTATTCACATTAGGCATTAACATATGAAATGGCATAATATTTTTCTCCGCTTCAACCCTTGTCAAATAAAGGAACATTTTATATGTATTCACATTTGGCATTATATATTTTCAGGGATATATTTTTTTTTCAGATTTTAAATCAATTACAACACCAAATATAAACACACGTGCTAAGATTTTGCCTAGCAAGTGACCACCAAGTTCTCTTGGGCCAATGAGGTTGGTTAAAGGGGGTTTAGTCACTTCACCAGAAAAGGAACAAAATAGATGGCATCAAGCTTTGATATCTATAAAGGGTATTATAAACGTGTAAAGGTGATGACATCAGGGTTTCATATATAGAGTGGTGCCATCACCATCTAAGGGTAATTCCATGAATGAGCTTCATGGTTTTTGGCAAGTGGGGTACAAAAAGTATGTGCAGTAAACCTTCAACAAGGTATTTTTGAATCTTCAATTAAGGGCCTAAAAAAATCCCAATCAGAGTTTAACCTAGACTTCAAGGGCTTAAAAATATCTCGATCAAAGTTTAAGTCAGATTTCGATCAAACACACCCCACCCTTAATTGAGGCAATTTAAAAACCTCAATCAAGCTAAACCCTCAATGAAGGACAAAAATATAGGCCCGTGAATATTTTTTTGCAGCAAAAAATTGCAGGCACTTGAAATATGTCATTAAATATACATTAATGGACTTAATAGCGTTGAATTCGTCAATGAATCCTCAATCCTCTATCCATGGAAATAATTTACAAATTTTAATTTCTGCTAAGCTGACACTGAACCTGTGGACAACAGCAAATGAGCTCAAATATAAATCAACAACATTTCAGATACACACCCAGAAAATTTGAAAATATAGGCAAGTATAAGTGTTACATCAGTGCATTCACTTCAAAAGAGTATTTTTAGTTTTACAATTTATATAAACAATCAAAAAATTAGAATTGTTAGTCAACATGTACAAAATGCAACTGAAATATTCACAAATCAATTTTGAAAAATATTAATACAATAATTTTTTTGGATGGACAAAAATTAAAAGAAAAATATAGTGCTATATGTAAGCACTAGTGCAAAATGCTAAATAAATATTCACAAGTTAGATTCAAAAAACTTCAAAAAAGTATTTTGTAAAATTGGCATTGTCAATCAAAATGTGCAAAATGCAACTGAAAATATTCACAATCACAAGTCAATTTCGAAAAATCAAAATATGCAAAATGCAACTGAAATATTCACAAGTCAATTTCAAAAAATATTAAATATTTTTTTGGATGGACAAAAATTAAAAGAAAAATATAGTGCTATATATAAATACTAGTGTAAAATGCTACATAAATATTCACAAGCACTAGTGTAAAATGCTACATAAATATTCACAAGTTAGATTCAAAAGACTTCAAAAACAGTATTTTGTAAATAATCAAAAAATTGGCATTGTCAATAAAAATGTGCAAAATGCAACTCAAATATGCACAAGTCAATTTCGAAAAATAATAGTACAATAATTTTTTTGGATGGACGAAAATTAAAAGAAAAATATGTAAGCACTCGTGCAAAATGTTACAAAAGTATTCACAAGTCATTTAAAAAAAAAAAAAAAAAAATGGATGGACAAAAATTTAAAAAAAAAATGTAAGCACTGGTGCAAAATGCTACAGAAATATTCACAAGTCAGATTTAAAATATAAGAGTAAATATAATTTTTTGACAAAAATTAAAAAAATATGTAAGCAAAATATGTAAGCACGGGTGCATTCTAGGTTCTGGTCTTCACAAATCAACTATATTTTCACTCTAGGTTCTAGTCTCTCTTCAGTTGGAATATACCTTTGTAAGGGATGACTTCATGCGTAGTATTCAGCTTTATTTTGGGTTTATCATTAGACCTTCGCATAAGGGATTGACCTCTAACGCTTTGTTTCTTGATCTGGCCGATCCTTCAATCCAAACTTCACATATATTTGCGCATATATGCACGACACTATACCTGAGCATGCGTGCCATCTATATGATAGAATCATAACCATAATCTTGTTCATCAATATCATATACCTAATATATAATTAATATACTTCTTTCCTCGGAAAAAAGGGGAAATACAATATAATCCGAAACAATAATCCAGACAAAACAATGCAATCCGAAACAATATAATCCAGAGAAAACTAATTTAAATACACAATAGATCATGCAGGTACAAAACATTAATCCAAATAAAACTAATTTGAATACAGACATCAGATGCAGGTTCAAGACAATATATTACCAAAACGTTGAGATAATAAATGGCATACATTTTGAATAAACTTACAAAAACACACACAGAATATTTCCTGACAAAACTTGCAATTGTATCATTATTTGAATACAGACATCAGATCCAGGTTCAAGACAATATATTAACAAAACGTTGAGATAATAAATGGCATACATTTTGAATAAACTTACAAAAACACACAGAATATTTCCTGACAAAACTTGCAATTGCATCATTTTCAAAATATACATTGGATATTTCCAGATTAAACTTGAAAAGTATGATTTAATGTAACGACGAAGATAGACTAGGAAAATAGATTATAAAAAGGTAACGATATTTAATGTTCGACTGGAAGATAGATTATAATAGGTAAAGAGCAAAAAATGGCATACAGCTTAAAAACTTTCAAAAAATACGAATAGAATATTTCCCCAAAATTTGTAAGCACATCATTTATAATGAAGGAAATCAAATACACTGCCTAATAATGCAAATTTAAATGCTGGAAATTATGCAATTACTAAATAACAAGCTAGAACAATAGCCCCTGTGAAAATAATACATACACCATGTCAAATGAGAAGCTTCCAAAATGAAAATCATGGAAATGGGGTTCACAGCGAAACTACAGAATAATCTCAAATAGTCCAGCACCGTACCAATTGGAACAGTTATTGAGACTGATTCATAACACAAACAAGTAAATAAAAAGTAATCCTAGAATTCAAAGTGAAAATAATACATCCACCATATCACATTCTAAATGAGGTGAATCCTACAGGTTCTCCACCATGTCACAAAATGAGAAATTTCCAAAATGAAAATCATGGAAATGGGGTTCACAGGAAAACTACAGAACAATCTCAAATAGTCCAGCACCGTACCAATTAGATCAGTTATTGAGACTGATTCATAACAAAAACAAGTAAAGAAAAATTAAAGTAATCCTAGAATTCAAAATTCAGCAGCTTTCAAAACTACCGATACAGTGCAGACGAGCCAAGATATGCAGAAGGACCTCCAGCAACAGGGGCTGCTAACTCAGGTCGGCGTAAATCACGGAGAGGGTCTGCATAATAGCTTTCGGTTGGCACCTCCGCTATCTGCTTTCGATAATCCACATCCAATCTTTGACGGTATAAAGATTCAATGCTTGGGTCCACTCGACTCTGATAATCCAACTCGGGCAGCTGATCCCTGGCCAGTGGCTTCGTTAATACACTAGCATAACGATCTTGAGCTCGAAGACTCGCATATGGATCTTGCGATCGAAGACTCGCATATGGGTCCTGAGATTGAAGATTTGCATATGGGTCCTGAGATTGAAGATTCGCATATGGATCCTGAGATTGAAGAGGAGCCTGAGGAATATAATCTCTTCCAGCCCCATATCGTAACAGCTCCCTCTCAGTTATTGCAGGGTCAGTGCCATATCCAGCTAATGGAGCATGTGGAGCATGTACTGCACGTCGTGCTTCCTCCTGATAACGTAATATATCATCTCTAATGATTTCCTCTCTGCGCAACTCCTCTCGGCGCAGCTCCTCCCGACGCAGCTCCTCTCGGCGCAGTTCCTCCCGACGCAGTTCCTCTCGGCGCAGCTCTTCTCTCATTAGTTCCTCCCTCATCAGTTCCTCCCTGAATTGAAGCTCCCTAGCGCGATGAAGATCAACCTGCACTCTAGGTTCAAGTGCAGGTGGGGCATCCACAGGACCAAGGGGAATTTCAGGGCGAGAATCAAATTGTGGTACAGGTCGGAAGAGCTCAGTAAGTTTTTTCACCTATTAAGCAAAAAATTGTCCAAATTTTAGATGCCACCAAATATATCAGATTGTTTAATTACAAACATTCAATAGATAAATACCTGTTGAGCATTGAGCTCGAACCTGAACCTATTCTTATCCCCATAATTATCTTTGATCGCTTTTTTAAATATATCTTCAGAAAGTGGCAGGCAATCCTTCTGAATACGAAATCGCACCTGCAGCAACTTGCCAAAGTTAATCCTAGCAAATGGAGGATAAATTTGAAGAAACTGGAATGGCTTACTCAATAAAAGGAGAATGACCGTCACAATCCAACATGCGAAACCTCAGAAATTACAGAGAAAAAAGAAAATCGGCAACTAAATAGTAACACAGAATTGAAAATAGCCCTATTTAACAGCAAGTTTTGAGCGACACCTAAACTAGTGAAATAGGCAGATTTCAAGTCATAAATTAACGAAATAGATGAAAAGTTTAACACAAATCCATAAAACAGACAGCATTTAATTTGTTTTCAACAGAAATAAATGCTGATCCGAACAAGGTACTGGAAGAAATACAGAAAGCCTCTTTAAGAGGGAGGAACCACTCCACAAGTTACCTGAGCTGGGAATGACCTTTTAGCACCTCGGAAAGCATTAGGCTCCAGATTCATTCCTCCACCGGATGCTGCTTTATAGACACCATACATAAGTCTAAGGTCGATATCATACAAGAAAAGCTTCATTCCAGTCTTGACCTTTTCAACAAGCTCTTTCTTGCCTGGTGGCAAGCCAAACACTCGGTAGCGGAAACACTCCTGCTTAGTTTGAGAATTACACATAAAAATCAAGCCTGCAAGCTTTTCGTCTTTGACATTGCCACCTTCATTTTTTACTTCCTGGCCTAGTTTTTTCTTCTTATTTTGATCAAACTTTGGCACAGGAGTGTCAGCTGAGCTCTTAGGTTCCTTCGCTTTTACAGGTGTCTCTTTCTTGGCAATCTTCGCATCAACATTAGCCGGTGCTGCCTCATTCTTTTCAGCTCCACCAGTTGCTTGCTGACCATCGCGCGATCTCTTCCTGTTCTTTCCTTTGGCCATGTTGTTTAAAGGCTTCGAACAAATTTTACGTATAACTGCAACCATCATAAACATTACCAAAACACAAACTAATTTAAATACATGTTTATAAAATGACACAGCGTAAATTTAAAGAAAAAGTCAATTAAATAGACACATCAATACAGACAAATATAACCTGTTCACAAAGAAACTTCAAATCAAAACGACCGACGAAATGTCAGATATATGTTTTACCAAATACTAATAATTAACAAAAGTTTGTCAAAAAACACGAACTCCTACATATGCAAGAAGGTCATCATGCCTACATGTTATGTGCAGCTAGGAACAACCTCAATGAAAACAATACTGTGTAATATACTCACTACCGCAATCAATTACAGATAATCATAATGACTGTGAACAAACTATATAATAGGACTACACATGGGCTTTACAAGTGACATCAAAGTTGTTAAAAGTATAACAAGGTCGAAACATGGGCTTTACAAGTGACATCAAAGTTGTTAAAAGTATAACAAGGTCGAAACATGTTCGAGATCAAACAAACGAAAAAACAATATAACAGAAGCAGGAACTTGCACTGTTTGTCAGAAGCAGAAGACAAGGGGTAATTTACAATAAAACTCAAGGAATTAATCCTAATGGTAATAATTCCATCACAAGAAATTATCACTTTAAGCACGTTAAAACCACCTGAGAACGAACATGCACAGTATATCTCCCATAATCTGCTAATTGCATAAACTAAATGCTGTAGAACCATTCAAATGGTTAAGACCACCTCAAATAATCAACTGTCAACACAGAACGAGCTTGAATAACATCTCAGAAAACAATCATGATAGAATAGAAATATCGGAAATCCAAGGCTCTTGGAAAAAATTAGAGTTCTAACAACTTAAACTTCGTTAATGGAGTGGGCATATAAAGTTAGCTTATGAGTAACGCGCATTGGTTCAAAATACGGGAACCTTGTGGATTTCAGATTCTATTTTAAGAAAAGGCCAAAAGAGAATACCAACATCTGTAATTTCCAATAAATACCAGCCGTTAGCTGCGCTTTGCGGAAGCTGGTATCAATTGGAAAGCAAGCATCGTCCTGCTAAAACAAAGTCTTCTCCGCAACCCCCTTATGGCGTGTTTGGGCTCAGAAACTTTACCCCCCCCCACTCTTTTTATGGGAAAGATTCAATTATCATGCGTGTATAACGGCAGCTCATTAAATGAGCTACAACTAATCATCGAATACTTCGCAGTAACAAAGTACCGATTACCTAAATGAACTCAAATTTTAATACATATACAACAAAACCATTCTTCGATAACATTCCATGAACAGTAGCAAAAGACAAATACTTGAAATCTTAAGTTTCGTTGAAACCTCCAATGAACCAAAACCCACAATAAAAAACCCTCATCGAAATGCCACAACTGAAACACAGTAAACCCTTACGAAAAATCACCGTTACTATCTTACGAAAAACACGATAGCGAAGAGCTGACAACCAGGTCATTTAATAAGCAGAGCCATTCACATAACCCTAAGCGAGGGTTTGATAAATATCAAAGCATGGAAACAAAAAAGTAGCACACCAGAGCATAAACTAACGAGGGTTGGTTCAAAATCACTCCCTCGTAAGAGCATTCTAAAATACCTTGAAAAATGTGACTAGCATGAAAGCTTACCTAAACTTAAAAGACAAGATATCTTCACAAAGGTTTTCATCATACATTAAATCTGAGAAAACCCATTAAAGGGAAGGCAAGAAAGCACCGAAACTACATAAACCCATTGCGGATATTAAAAAAATCCAGAAATCAAGAGAAATAAACCGTATCGCAGAACCCTACAAACCCTCACCACGGAAAAGAAACTCGATTAAAGCTCATTTCGAGAACAGAAAAAGGGCCAACGGAGAAAATTACTGACCTGTTGAGCGACCTTCCAGCGGACACAGCCTACGCGCAGAGAGCCTTAACCATTTGTTATGTGATTGCAGCAGCACGAAATGAAGAGGCCGCGAAGTGGTTGAAACGAGAGCGGCGAGGAAGCAATATAGTGGAGAAAAGACGGGGGTACGCGAATCCAACGGTCAGGATACACTCAATGGCCTGTACCTCCGGATCCTTTGACACGTTCGACCAGATATCACTTCAAATTTCTCTTATACCCAGAGCTCCCTAGCTCCCAATGTGAAAAGGGACAACAACACACGATGTTCGCAAACCCTAATTCGCGTTTATTCCGATTTGCGAAAATGAATTTGCCTCCCTCTGTTATTGGAATTCGGAGAAAATCTTCCGATCGTTTTTGGTATCGAGAATGGAGGATAGTTATATTAATACTCTTCCTTCATGGTTCCCTCAAACCTGTGACCCTATGGATGTGGCAAGTTTTTATTATTACCCTTTCTTCACGGTTCCATCGAAGGCTTCCGCCATTTTAAACCAAGAATACGGTCCCGTGGACGTGGTAAGTTTGATAATTACCTTTTATTCAATGAAACGTGGTAAGTTTGATAATTACTTTTTTCTTTATTGTTCCATTGAAAGCTTACTCGGTGCCAGGTGGAAAGTTTTATTATTACCCTTCTTCACGGTTCCATAGAAGGCTTGCTCCATTTTAAAGAAAGGTGGTCCCATATAGGTTGCAAGTTTTATTAATACCCTTTCTTCGTGGTTTCATTGAAAGGTTATACACCATTTCAAAAAAGAATGTGGTCCCAAGCAAGTGGCAAGTTTTATTAATACCCTTTCTTTATGGCTACATTTTTAGCTTACTCCATTCTAAACAAAAAGAGGTCCCATGGAGGTGGCAAATTTTATGAGTACCCTTCTTTCATGTTTCCATTGAAGGCCTACTCCATTTTAATAAAGAATGTGGTCTTTTAAAGGTGGAGGTGAGCTTTGATTTCATAGGATTCATAATTTTTATGACGATCACATGAATAACCATCACAAATAAATAAAGTGTGAATTAGGTTTAGTTTAAGTAGTTGTGGGATGGAGTGTTATCATCCATCCCTACCCAAGTTTTTTTTTCAATTGAAAAAAAGAATTCCTTGCTATTCATGGAGTGATTCAAAGAAACTTACAATGTTGCATATCCCAAGGATAGAGTATGTGTAGTAATTTAAACACAAGTACATTCTTTAGTTGTTAAGGGCACACTCCTTACTGTATTTCATATTACAAAAAAGTACATATTTTCAAAATAATATTGTTTTATCATTTTTATGTTTTCCATGATATATCATATTTCATGTTTTCCATGTAATACAGGTTGAATCATTTTCCCAATATAGTTTAGTATCCTCAAAAAGAAAATTAATAAAACTGCAATCGACCCTCCTCCCTAATAAGACTATCAACATAATAAGAAAAATGCAGTGTGCCTTCACCACAGTGTAGTCCCATTTTAGAAAGGGTATATGCCCTCTGATTGTAAAACCTGGAAATATGTTGAGAATGGAAATGCCCAATTTGAGATAATAATTCCCTAATCCTCTGCTTCCAGTGTTCTAAAGATGCAACTCGCAGTTGACGAGAACCAAGTATCCACTGAATGATCGTTGTGGAGTCACCATACACCTACAAAACTGAGATATTCTTTGAAATTGCAAAGTAAAGTAGACCCTAGAGTGCCAATAGTTTCGCACGGGTGTTGATACCCATACCACACCCAAAAAAAGAGTTCATAATAGCTATTATGAGTGACATGCAATAAACCCCCTGCACCACATATACCTCTTTGCTTGGCTCCATCAAAATAACCCACGAGGTAGTGATCCAAGTGCTCAGGAAAATATAAGCCCTTATGACGAGGGACTGGGGTCTTAGCATTCGAAATAGCAAGTATCATGGATATGTATGTGCAGGCCCGAGCAAAGGTGGGCCTAAAATTGTCAAAGACTATCAGATTTCGGAGCTTCCAGATTCCCCAAATAAAGTAAAGGGGGGAAGATGTGAATGTCTTGTGACTTTGATACCATCTGGCCAGAATTGAATGGAGTGAACCACAATTCCAATTAAAATATAAGCCCCGACGATCAGTCAACTCACTCCAAAGTTGTAGTGTGGTTTGGCAATTGATAAGAAGGTGATCTACAGACTCGTCATACCAGTAACATAGATGGCAAATATTGGGTACCCTTCCACCTCGTAGTATGTAATTGTCTGCGGTTAATATCTTGTTTTTAAGTGCTAGCCATGTGAAACAAAAAAATTCAACGGTGCATGCCAAGACCAAATGCGATGATGCCACCACTGAGTATGATCCACAACAAGTTGTGATGCAATGGCCATGTATGCTAAACCCATAGTGACTTCCCCATAAGATTCGCCCCACAACCATTCAATGCAATCCGACTGATTGGTGAGTCGAATCCCAGCATGTCTTAAAACATAGATGTAGGACTCCCATTCACGCCCAGCATCGTCCGACAAGCCAATCGAAGAAGCAGATAACCAATAATGCGATGATGAACCGCCTGAGGATTGAGTATCTAATTTAAGAAGTAGAACCTTGACTCATGTAAATGTGAAATCAAATAAGGAGATAATAGTACCTTACACCCCGTCATTGGATCCAAGCCCAATCAAATTTGATAGCCATCACCAATCCACCAGTAGAGATGCACATTTAGCAAGGGAAAGACCTCCAATAGTCCCCGCCAAACGATTGATGTACCCTACAATCTTTTATGAGAAAGTCTTATCCAGTCAATAACTATAAGCCCTTTCAAGTATTTATCCCTCATAATAATACCCCGGAGTCCATTATGAGTTAAATCCCTCCACAAGCTCTTTAGATGTAAGACCCGATATACCCAATGAATGTTTCTAATACCCACACCACCTGCCCATCTCGGCCTGGAGATGACATCCCACCCAACCAAATGTGGCCCTCTTTTGTCATGTTTAGTAGACCATAAGAAAATAAAAATAGTATGTCTAATATGTTGCAGTATGTCGATCGGAACCTTGGCCAATGTAAACCAATATACCGAGAGATTTGAGAGGACCGAACTGATAAGTACAAGACGACCTCCCAATGAGAGAGCTATGTTATACCATTCGTTTACTCGTTTTTCAAAAATAGAAATAAGCCAGTACCAATCCTTTGAAAGATAATCATTCGGCTTTAGATAATAGCCCAAATATTTGAAACCCTTGTCAATATCCTGGAAAGAGGAAGGTAAAATAGAGCATATCTGAGTCTTGATTTCATCTGTCATATGCATGAATAGCAAACACGACTTCGGGATACTAATCACCATTCCTATGGCTAGACAGAACAAATCCAACATTGCTTTATAATGGAGCCATGCTTCAAGATTCCCAATGTCAAATAATAGCACATCATCAAAGAACAAAATGTGGTTGATGAAATGATTTTTTGAGACTTTAATCCCCGACATCCTACCCGCACTTTTAGCTTGATACAATAGTTTGCTTAGTCCTACAATCACCAACAGAAATAAAAGTGGTGAAAGTGGACATCCCTGATGCGGTCCACGATTTCCCGGGAAAAAGGAAGTAGGGCAACCATTAATTAATACTACATAGTTTGTTGAGGTGACACATCCAAGAATCCACTGTGTAATGGCAAAGTTCAAACCTGCATTTAGTAAAACTAACCAGAGAAAAGACCAGTGGACAAGATCATATGCTTTAACAAGATCCAGCTTCATGACAACTGAGGACTTCTAAGAAAGTTTGGTTGTCTGAAGAGTCTCTTGAGCAGTTCATATAGCAACAAAGATCAAGCAATGTTTTAAAAACCCAAACTGTTCTTTGATGATTCCTTTTGACAATCTAGCCTTTAAACGTTCCACAATCACCTTAGATATGATATTGTATAATAAATTACATAATGAAATCGGGCGGAAGTCCTAAAAAGTAGAAGGTTCCATCGTCTTTGGAATAAGGGCAATGAAGGTGGCATTAATACCACCCGAAACCTTCCCAGTGATCTAAGTCTCCTCCACCAATCTGACAATCTCCAATACAAGAAGATCAAAAAACTGAAGGTAAAACTCCACAGACCAACCATCGGGCCTTGGACTTTTGTCTTTGGCCATTTCTTTTCGGACACCTTCCACCTCTGGCAGTGAGATAAAATCTGGGCATAGTCCTCCTCCAAAAAGAGTGAAGACATACACTATAATAGCTCCATCTGCACACCAAGGCTCATAACATCAGATTTGGTAAAGAGTGCTTTGAAGTGTTCAGTCACCACCCTACCAATGTCCTCTTGAGAAGTAACTTTATTACCCTCACTATTAGAAATCTCCTAGATAGTGTTATTATTGCGCCGCATATTAGCAAAGGAGTGAAAAAATCAAGTATTTGAGTCCCCCTCTGTAATCCAGCGGGCTTGGCTTTTCAGTCGCCGGATCTCTTCTTCGCGGCGAAGAATCACATCATTTTCCATTTCCAAGGACTTAATATAAGTAGAGGCAAAATTATCGTTTAAATTATCGACTCTCTGCCATGATCACCTCTTCCCTTATCTCTCAATTTGATCAATCCAACATCATACGCCTCTCGTACTTCGCCAACACAAGTGGAGAGACCATCATCACTCAATGAATCCTAAGGATTGTCATCATGAAAAATCCTCTTTGGATTGCCTGTCGGATCCCTATTTATCTTCCCTGGATTTTGCATTAACTCGCAAGCATGGGACAAGTCCCATCCTACTATGTCATCGCCAAATCCTCACTACTTGTCATTGTTGCCTTGCTAAGTATCATATTCGCCAGGTTTTGGTTCTTGAGTGCCCCAATAGCCCCTTCCTGCATCCCTTCCACCCAATGAAGGGGAAAGTTCCAACTAAAAGTATGATTGAGATCAACACCTAATTATTTATAACAATAGAACATTTATAAAAAATAATTATTGAAATCATTGAGATTCATAGTTTTCCACCTATCAATCACAAATGTATAACACCCATTAAATAAATTATATTTTACAATTAACACATTATAAAAAACAAAAAACAAATTATTTTAAATTTCACATGTTTTCATTCTTGATTAATTAGTGAAATTTCTGCTACATTGTAATTTTGAAATTTCTTTCATAATATTGAAGATGATGATGACGACGTCAACATCCATTGCAACAAAGTTCGAGAAAGAAAAGTTACTTAATTGGTTTTATTATATTGCTTTTAAGATCGGATAGGTTGCAAATAAGATCATCGAACTCACTTTAGCCTTCATGGGTTAGCACATTATAAATATTAGCGGTGTCACAAATGTCTTGAAAATGAGATCTAATCACTATGTATGTTATGCACACTGTTATGTGGTACCAATACCAGCGCACCTGCAGATGTGCCCCAGGGAAAGAGGATCGTTTTTTTCCTGACCAGGAGGGATGTTATCCAGTTTTTTCTAAGTGGGGCTTATGGCCAGACCCTTTGGTTTCTCCTTTGGGGGTATTATGGCTTAGTGACATTGTTCACTGCCTCATGGAAAGGCTTGAAGCCCTGAGGTTGGTGTTTGAGGCTCCCAGGAGTGGGTCATTGGGTTACATGACCCCCACCTTGATTTATCACACTAGTGGCACTTTCTTTCAATATTGATGCTCATTTCTCTCCTCTACGCCACCATCCACACCCTCCTGGTCCTCCAGCTCAGCAGCACCCTCTGTCCTTGGCTTGTTCTTGATGATGACGACATCCTCTATGCCAGGTCGTGTTGCTTGATTGGGGGGGGGGGGGGCGTTGAGAGATTTTCACTACTATTGGGGTTAGATGGGGTATGACAAGCCACCCCTCTGCACTCCAACCTTCATATTTTTGAGTGTTTTGCTCATTTTTAGCTATTTTAGTCATGTGTGGGTAAATTCTGGGGAGAATGTCTCGAATTACCCACAGATTTGATTATTTTATATTATTTTTTATATAATTTTAAGTTGACATTTTATAATTTCAAATTTACATTTTAAAGGCATGTCGGCTTGGTTATTTTGTAAAAGTGAGTGTGAGAGACTATAAATAAACTCTCCTCACTTCATTTTTAGATAACAACTTATGGGATAAAATTCATTATGCTACTATTTTACCCTATAAGAGCCTTATGAAGTGATGTGCACCTCTTGGAGGGATGATTCTTCTTGTTCCTGGATGAAGTTGGATGCTTTCTTTGTCTTGCTAATGTTTTGTGGATGCTAAAATGGTTGGAATAACTCATGCTCGGGTAAGTCTCTTACATTTTTAAGGTTTGCTTGATGAATGGTAGGTAAATTTTGCTTCTTGAATGATTGAATGGTAGCCCCAGGGCTACATTCTCTTTGAATAAGGCATTTGCCTGCTATTATATCCTCATTGCATATTGAAAACGCTCCCAAGAGGAAGTTTGGCCTTCAAGCTCCAACTTTGCCCTAGTTTAGACTCTTGAAATTCAAGAAGACCTAACCTAGTATCAAGGAGAATTACCTCCAAGAGGAAGGCTTGTCACCTTCCTCTAAGGTTAGGGTTTGGGGTAACATCCATTAAAACGTCTCGGCCCCTGCTAAGTCACAAGTTTTTGGTATATCTAGCTTGCGGGCTGTTGGATATACCCTTGGGAGGTTGTTGTTCCCATGGTTAAAAAAAATCCATTAAAACCCTAAGTTTGTCGCTTTTCTCTACATCAAACCCTAGTTTAAATTTTTGTAAATATTATTGTTAGGGTAAACTTGCATTTTCATGGTAGAATTAGGGTTAGAAATAGGTCTGCAATTTTATAATAAAACCCTAAAAATAAAAATAAAATTAATTTTATTCATTTTTTGCATCCCTAAAATTTTGGCCCTAAAATCTCGCCCCTAAATTCTTATGTCCCTAAATTATCACGACCCCAAAATTTTGGCCCTAAATTCTCGCGGTCCTAAAATCTCGCCCCATAAATTCCTGCGGCCCTAAATTCTCGCGACCCCAATATTTCGGCCTTAAATTCTTGTGGCCCTAAAATCTCGCCCCTAAATTATCGTAGCCCTAAATTCTCAGACACCAATATTTCGGCCCTAAATTTTGGTGGCTCTAAATTCTTACTGCCCTAAATTCTCGTGACCCCGGGAATTTTGGCCCTAAATTCTCGTGGCCCTAAAATTTCGGGCATGAAATCCTCAACCTATCTTTTTTAACCCTAAACAGACCTGCAAAACTGCCAATACTACTATACAAGCACCAATCCTAATTCTCTCTATTACTATGTGTTTGACTCCATTAGAGGCACTGATCTATTCTTTAAGGTGTTTGAAAGGAATTTGGCATCTACTTGGCAAGTACATTAAAGGGCTCTCCCCTTGGGACAACATTGGATGCCGAAGAAGTTAGGAGATTAGACAAAGGTGACAGCAGTCCAAGTTTCTTATGTGATTGCCTTTCACTTGCAAGCCTAGCCTGCTAGTTTGAACGGTAACACTCACCAAAATAAAATTATTTTCATCTTCTTCCTTGTTAGAATTACAAACTTTACAAATTATTTCTTCGCGTATTGTTTTAGGTGTTGTCCACCTTCTAATTTCACTATGAAGCTCAAAGGAGCGTGTTCTTACTTTTGCAATATTTATTTTTGTGTTGAAGCTATCAACAATAGAGAGAGAATTTTCATCTCTTAGCTTAGAGTTTTATGGCCTCGTTGTAGCAAACTAGCATTTTCTTATTCTCAATCTCATCATAACAACACAACTTTTCTTTACGGTTAGTTACAACAATACTATTATAAGTGTTGATATTCTAAAAGGCTTCCTCTTCTACTAACCCTTGATTATGAAACCAGAAAATAACATCTATAATCCACTACCTCTTTGCCTCAAGCGCCTTTTACCGATGTTTGAAGCTACCATAGATAGTCTCTCTTTCTTCATGTTAGCCAACTTATACAATTAATACCCCCTTTTTTTAAATCTATGGGAATCGATAACTTATCATTACGTAGACTAGACCCAAGTTCAAATCAATCTCGTTGCCACTATAAACCCTATGCTAGTGCCAACAACTAGCAAACATGTGCCTAGTAGGAAACTTATGAGTTAGTAAGCGCCAAGATGTCTGAAGACACATCAAGTCGGGATCCCAGTCAAGGAGGGTGCCTACCCTTCTAGCCTCATCACAACGAGCCAGTGTCTCATTGGGGATTTGAACATGGGTAGGGAGAGTGCAAAACCTACCTCAACATCATTCAAGTTATTCCTCATCGACTAATTAATACCTTAGCATACCCTTGCTCTCCACTGGTGGGAGACTAGCCTCCAAAAGAAGGATAGGGTAGGGAATATTGCCTTTAATTCCAAAATTATGTATTATAAAACGTTTTTGGATTTGTTTGATTCGCCTCCAAGTTTACCTTGAAATAATACAACCTAGAGTTCACAACCATATAGAATCACTTAGATAACAAGTGTGTCAAAAAAAAAGCTGTGTTTCCAAAACCATAGCTTAACTTCTCTACAAATATTTTCAAGACAAAAAAAAAGCTTTCCAGCCTTCACTAATTGTTTTTTCAATACAACAATTCCAATATAACTTCTGATGAATGTTAATTCTAATATTTACATAAACTTCTTCCAGGAACCTGCATAGACAAGAGCTCACATGTGGAATAAAGAATCTCTAGTTGAATGTCTATTGGATTGGGTTTTTGATAGGACTTTGGCAGATCATAAGGACCTTCTAGGGATGTTTGTCTACAACATCTAGTGCGTAAGGAACTGAATGACCTTTGGTGGCTCATCATATCAAGTTGGTGATAAATAACAATAAACATGTCCCAAAGGCACAACAATTTTGATGTTTGTTGATGCTAGATATCGACCAAGGGACATCATGAGGGTTCTTCGATGGCACTAGCCAAGGAGATCTGGGTCTATGCAGTGTTGTAGTTGTCCTCTATATTCATATTCAAACTATCTCCAAATCTTGTATGCTGCAGGTGGTGGAATGGACGATAGAGACAAAATCTTTGCGATGTCGATGTTATTACAGGTCGCACTAGAGAAGGGGGTCGGAGTTCTACAATTTTCGAGGATTCTAAGATCATGATCAAGTGGGTTGCACATCAATGCAGTATTTGCATCTTGGTTTTGTCCTACATTTAAAAGCAAGCTGAAGATAAAATCGACTCATTTGAGAACATTTCATTCACTCACATTTATAGAGAATTTAATACTAAGGCATATGTGCTATCAAAAGAAGCTCTAAAACTTCACGAAGGGTCACTAAGCATGTCAAAATTCAAAGGAGGTACCCTCACCTTTATCTTGGAATCATCTTATATTAATCCACAATATGTCTATGATGTAATGCCAGAGTGTGTTATGTATTGTTTTTTTTGTTTGGGAGGGTACATATAACCTACAATTTTTGGTGGATAATTTGATAAATGATCTTGGTTAGGAAGGAGAAATGGGCAGAACTTATGAGATGCATGTTTTCTTGGAAACGGACTTTAGTAGCTATGATCTGAACCCTTGTTTCGACAATCCAATGTATAGTTGATTTCTACTTTAAATATCAATATAAGGATTTTTGCCAAGGAAAAAAAAGTAACTTCTTCCATGTTGTGGTTATCGTAAACAAACTTCAACAATGACACTCTCATTGAAGTGATTTCTTATCCTCCATTCATGGTAAATTAATTATTATTCAAAATCTTAAATTACGATATATATATATATGATTAGAGTTTATGGGGATTTGAAGATATCGGAGATGCACCTAGGGTTTAGGGTTTTGGAGGTTTTGGAGGTTTTGGGACCTAGGGTTTGGAGTGCAGACCTATTTTCAAATATGGTGGAAGCAAATCTCCAACTTGTGGATTACTCTAATGATTCACTGTTAGAGTCCGACATCTTTTGCAGTGATGAAGAGATTCAAGCTTAATCTAAGTGTGGAGTTTTTGGCACAAGATGGAGGTAGCGCATGCAGTAGATTTTTTCGAAGGAGGTGATCATTCTATCTCACTCGCCTGGTGCGATCTCTAGTGTTTCTAGGAAGGGGTGAGGAGTGGATGTACGAAGAAGGATGATGCTTGTGTATGACCACCTTGTGGTTTTATGAAAATTTGATGGTGGAGTCATATCGAGGAAGTTATGCAGCATCATTCCACGAGTCGTTTGACCCTTCCATTCAATGCTATGATAATTTTCTGGATTCGTACCCCCACGATGGTACTTCAAGTTTGGGATCGACTTCGAATGATGTGGATTGGTTATACAAGTTTATTGGCCTCAGGTTGGAGCTCTTAGAACTATCTGTTGGCAAAGGGAAATTGTTGTCTCCAATATCTCGAAAAAGAAAAAAAATTGTCATGTCGAGGGGGGTTGGGGTGGCTTTGGTTGTTGGCAAGGACATCCCAGTCATGGATATCCCCTTGTTTGTTGTGAAGACCATGATTGGTAAGGTGTGTGGTTGTTGTGTGGACGAAGTAAAGTTGGGTGGGTGGATTAAGGAAAACCAGTGCCCATTAATCAGAATGGGTCCTAAAATCAGTTGGCTAGCAAGAGGGTGGATTGGATTTGGTTTTAAAACTCTAGCTAAGGCTCAAGCCATCTGCACAGGATATGGGGTTTAGGCAAGCATATGTTGGTTCTCAAATACTGACACCCGCTTTTGACCCTTGTAATGACTTTCTAGAAGCAATCTCAGTTTGGGTTAAACTTCCATGTATGCCACTAGATTTTTGGTCGCAGGAAGCTCTTAAAGCCATTAGAGATGCGATTGGGAAGTTTATAGCGTTAGATGCATCCCTCTTTCATACTCAAGCAAGATCGATGGCATGTAACCTGTTGGAGGTGGATTTAAGAGTTAGATTACCTGAACATGTTGTTCAAATGTGCCAGATGTCATCTGTATGGACACATTGTGGCAGAGTGTGTCAAGTTTTATAAAATGCGGATCTGGCGGCAGAAGTTTCCTCCGAAAGGTGGCAAGACTGTTTTTGAATATCTGAATACGGAGAATGCTATATAGGACCATGTCATTCTCTTGCGGTCTAAGGAGGTTTCCTCGGAGGGCATTGTTATGTGGGGTCTCATCTTATCAACTAAGAGAGGCCAAGAAGTAGAAGCAAGAGCATGCAATGCTTCAAGATTTGTTTGGTGGGTTAGATATCTTCCCCAACTAATTTGACGAGTTGACAAATATCGGGCAGGATTCTTCGATGTGTCATCTATTGACCAGTAAGTCTTTTGATCTAGTAATTAGGAATCCTCCTCATGTTGAGTCAGCTCCAAAAGATCCAGGGACTGAGAAAGATGATAGTTTATCAAAGCTTGCAGATCCTAGTGCATAAAAGGTTCCCAATGATCTGGTTATGAATCTATCTAGTGAAGATTCTGAAAAAGGCTTTTACTTCTAGATCTCAATTTACATTGGGTGGTGATATGCATCTTGCAAAGGAAAAAGCCAAAAAAGATATTTGTCAAGGGAGACAATTGCGTATAATTGGGGTTCTTAGAGCAGAGAAATCCCTTTCGAAGGTTCCTAGATGAAGATTGTCTTTTAATGTGTGTGGCTTGGGAGAGCAAGCCAAATTAGCATCCCTTAAAATATTGGTGGAAGTACAGAACCCTGATATTTTGCTAATTCAAGAGACTATGGTGAAAGGTGAGTCTGTGGTCCCTGTGCAAGAAAAGTCCTTTGGAAGTTGGTATTTTTTTGCCATTGATTCAAAGGGTCTTTCAAACGATTTAATTTATGGGTTTAATCGCTCAATTGTGGTGGAAACTTCCTTTGCTTGTCCCTCGGCCTTGGGGAAGGAAAAAAATTCAAGACCTTTGGATCAACATTTTATCATTTTGAAAATATATGGCTCATATGATAACAAACAAGATTTTTGGGAGAGGATTATTCGGAACAAGTGTTGTTAGTGTCCCAATATAATCACTAGAGGGGATCTAAATTTTGTTCTCTCTGGAGATGAAATTTGGGGCCAAGTTGTTAGGAAGGAGTGTTTGGTGCCTTTCTTCATGCATATGTTTGAAGAAAAGGGGTGGGTCGATATCAAACAGCCTCAGATAAGTCCTACATGGACTAGTTAATAAGCAAGTTGGTGGTGGAGATATTGCAAAAAGGCTAGACCATTTCCTCATGCATGAATCCCTTTGCAAGGATTCTGAGATTTATCGATCGTGGGTTTGTAAGCGTACATTTTCCAACCATTTCCCAATTTTTCTAGAGGTTGGTCTCTCTAACTCAAAACTAGGTTCGCCTTTTAAATATAACTCGAGCTAGTCTAGTGATTTGGATTTCCAGAAGATTGTGAAGGAGGGTTAGGTCCCTATCTAGGATCTAGTTGAGCGAAGTGCTAGCCTCCAGTTTGTTGATTCTCTTCGTTAGGTTAAGGCTTATACGTTCAACCGAAATCATGTTAAAAGAGTTGAACGCCATGCTAAGCTTGTAGATATTGAAAAGGATATTGAAGTTTTGATTACAGGTTTTCCTTCTAGCATCTTATCGCAACTTGCATCTCAAGAGATGGTCATCTTGTTTCAACATAAATTCGATATACTAAGAGATTGTGAAGGTAATGGAAACTAAAGAGTAGAGTGTTTTGGCTTAAGGCCAAGGATCAAAATATCAATTTTTTTCAAACTTGTGCAAAGCACCGGAGGAACATTAACTCAATCTGGGTACTACAGGATCGAGAGGGTCGTCTGGTGAAGGGATTCATAGATTTATCTAGACTGACGGTTCATCACTTCTCTCTGTTATATTTCAATCCGGGACAAGCCCAACTGGACTGTATTTTGCAAGTCATCAATAAATTTCCCAAGATGTTGGAGGAGAATGAGGATTTGTTCAGGCCCATCTTGTTGCCTGAGAATTTGGTTGGTCTCAAGCTTTTTCAAAATGATAAAAGTCCAATGCATGATGGTTGCCCTATCGAATTCTATGTGGATTTTTTTGAGATTATTGGTGATGATCTACTCAAGGTGGTGCAGGAAGCTCTTACCTACGGAAAGGTTCTCGATCCTATCAATTCGACTTTTCTTACTCTCACTCCTAAATTGGACATGCAAGAGTCCTTTGATGGTTTTATACCTATTTCCCTATGCAACGACGTTTACAAAATTGTTGCTAAAATCATTGTTATTAGGATTAAGCCAACCCTGTCACGGACTATCTCCCAAGAATAATTTGGTTTTCTTAAGGGTCAATCTATTCATGAAGCAGTGGGTTCCGTGCAAGAAGGCCTACATTCCATTAAGTTGCAAAATCAAAGAGTTGGAGTTCTCAAGTTGGATCTTTCAAAATCCTATAATAAGGCTTCCTGGCTTTTCATACAGTTGATATTGTTACATATAGGCTTCAAGCTAGAAATGACTGATTGGATCTTGGGATGTATTGAGTCGTCATCTTTTATTATGTTGATTAATGGGGTTGGGTCTTCTTCCTTCAAATTTTACAGACGACTCGGGCAAGGATGTTTGCTTTCCCCCTATCTATTTCTCCTCATTATGGAGGGCCTAAGTAGACTTATTCATGACGAACATCGCAGTAGAATATTGGTTGGTGTTTCTTTCAATAGAAGGGAAACTCCAACTCACCTCCATTTTGCCAATGATATTCTTTTGTTTTGTCTTCAATTGGAACGGGATTGCCAAAGGTTGAAGGTCGTGCTTGACCTTTCATGCCAAGCCACTAGTATTGAAATCAATGATAGGAAATCCTCTCTTTTTTTGTTACATGCACATCTACATTCTTATCCTTTCTAGCAAAGATTTTTTCCTTTCTAAGATTGCAAGTGTTGAGGAGGGTATTAAATACTTAGGATTCTCCCCCAAGCCCAACAAGTATGGCAAATTGGAATGGCTCTGGTTGGTATCCAGAGTTGAAGCTTGAATACATTTGTTGTGCAAGTGGATCTCAAAAGGCATAGACCGGTTCTAATCAAATATGTGTTGAAGGAAATCCTGATTTATTGGCATCTAATTGCTCATATCCCTAAAGCAACTCTGGATCATATCAAAAAATTGTGTTTTAACTACTTATGGTAGGGTCATGGTGAGTATCGAGGATTCCACCTATTTATGTGGAAGCAAATTGCGCCCCCCAAATCATGTGGCGGTTGGGGTCTCAAAAACATCTTGGTTTTTAATCAAGTTCTCACAGATAAGTCTCTTTGGAATTTTCTAACTCATGATGGTTTATGGAAATCTATTCTAGTGGTGAAGTATATTGCTCCAAGGTTAATCATTGATTGGATCCATCTTTGCTCCAATCCTTTATTTAATTTTTCAAACCATTGGAAAGTTCTAACCAAAGCTTTCCCTAAGATTGGGAATTTCCTATCATGGAGACTTGGTAATGGAAAATCAGTTTGGGTAGGCTCAAAATCCATAATGGTATGTAGATCTTAACAATGCCTCCCTTTGGTTTGATCGAACTTCTTTAGGCCCTTGGTCGAGCAACCCTGGATAGAATTACCAATCCCTCGGAAACAAATTTGTGGCATCAGAGGTGGATCTCGACTCAGGGTTTAAGGCTCAAAGGTGCATGGGAACATCTTTGGGAAGATTATCGACAATTTCTTATTTAGGCTCACATCAGACTAAAGGAGGATGACAACTCTTTGGCCTAGATTTATAATTATGCGAGAGGTAGTTACTCGACGTGGTTGGGATATGAATCCAAATTTTGAAGAGTTGATCAACCAGAGCAGTGGTCGTGGAAGAGGGTTTGGAAGGTTGTTGCTTCCTCGAAGTGCATTCTCCATTTGTGGCTTATATTGTCTAACCGTATCCTTACTTGGGACCATCTTCAAAAACTGAACATGAATGGGTCAAGGATTTGCTCCCTCTGCAAGAGAGATGAAAAAATGAACAACCATGTTTTTTCTCGATGGTTCTTTTGCCCAATCCATTTGATATGAATTGGATTCGGTTTTAAAGAAAAAAGGAGCTATGGGGAGGCCAATCAATTGAAGCTTGTATTAGGAAGTATTTTTTCTCGATCAATCGCAAGGAATTTAGAGCTCTCCCCTTCTTGGTCTCTTCAGGGCTTTAGTTGGCCCGTAATCAGGTTGTAACTCCTTTGATTGCTCCCTTAATTGCCCAGGTCTCTGCCATGTTCTGTTATCATCGCAAGTTTGTCAAGCCTTCGAAGGTGAGACAGATTGGGCATTTTCATCCTTTTGGAGATATATCTTGGGCTTTTTTTGATGGGGGCTATCAAGATAGGAACCATTTCTATCAAGTTGGTTTTGTCCTATTTCTAAAGGAGGGTCGTTTTTTTTCAAGGCAAGGGGGTGTTAGGTGAAGGAACAAACAACTGGGTTGAACTTAGAGCCCTTTTTCTTCTCCTTCGACAAGCTTTAGTGAAGAAGATATATCAACAACAGATATTTGGCAATTCTCTCTTGGTTATCAATTAGATGAAGGATGAGGTGGTTATCAAGGACATTGGCATCGTGCAGCTTGCTAACCATTTAAAGGTCATTAACAAAGACTTTCAGGAAATCTGCTTCAGCCACATATACAAGGAACACAACACTCGTGTCGATCGCCTTTTGAATCAAGGCCTACAGATGCAACTAGCCATATTGAAGCTAGAAGAATTTAAGGGCGGGACTCTTGTTTCTTCCCAATCATTGTCTATATAACTCATGCATAAGAAACAATTGTCTCATGAATATCTCTTAGTTCTGGTAGTACCTCAAAATGCTATAATACTACCGGACTTTTTGTTCCTCATTTGCAAACTTATTTTTACATATCACCAAAAAAATGTATTCTCTTACTTTATAAATGAAAGATATAATTTGTTTCTTAGAAAAAAATATATAAAATCTGCCAATTTCTTTTAGAAAAATTAGGTTTAATTTAATATACATAACGTTGCTTATCAAAAAGGGTAAATATATCTAAAAACTTATTGCACCGAATGTAAACGAGGTGCTTACAACCCAGTATGGGGGAGATCCTATCACGGATGTCACATGTAACGTTTTCAAAAGTAATAAAATGTAAAAAGTAATAGTATGGGGGAGATCCTGTAACGTATGTCACATGTCACATGTCACATTTGTCACGTTTGTAGTATGGGGGAGATCCTCTAACAAATGTCACATATCACATTTGTCACGTTACGTTACAACCCAGTATGGGGGACATGTTGTCACGTTTGTCACGTTACGTTACAACGCAGTATGGGGGAGATGTTTTAACATTTGTCACATTTGTCACGTTACATTTCCATGTTGGCTCATAACTTATAAAAAATCAAAAGTAATTAAAAATTTCATGTTCACTCATAACTTATCAAAAATAAAATAAAAAATAATTAAAAAATTAAAAGAGAGAGATCAAATTTCTTGAGGGGTAATTTTTTTCTTAATGTGTAAAAAATTTAAGATTAAACAAAAAAAATTACACCTCAAGAAATTGGATCCCTCTCGGTGCTTAATAGATCCGGGTTTGAGATGGATCTATGCTGGTTTTATAATTATAATTTAGAATAGTTTTTGAATTAATTTCATAAGTTTTCCAATTTAATCTCGTGAAAGACATTAAGCTTAAACTTTATTAGAGGCACCAAAAAAGCTCAATGCTTCTCTTTGTTGTCATACTTAAAACTTAATGTTATTGTTAAACATAAAAGGCTAAGTTAATGCTGTACTTAGTAAGTTATTAATATTATAAATAAATTACATCCAAATTTAAATGCTAAAGAATAGGATACTTTATTTTTTAATGTTATTGTTGCACGTAAACTTAAGTTATTAATATTATAAATAAATTACATCCAAATTTAAATGCTAAAGAACATGATACTTTATTTTTTAATGTTATTGTTGCACGTAAAAGGCTAAGTTACTGCTCTCTTGTATTTTTACGCGGAAAGTTAATGCTATCTTGTTGCAATTAATAAGTTATTAATATTATAATTAAATTACATCCAAATCAATTAATAAGTTATTAATATTATAATTAAATTACATCCAAATTTAAATGTTAAATAATAGGATCTTTTCTGGTATATTCTCTCTTATTTATAATGATTTATTATATTTAGCTCCAAGGGTTAGCTTAATTACTATCTTTACCATCTACAAAATGTGGAAAAGTATTCGTGAGTTTCTCGTACATCGTTTCTGAGTTAAAAAACAAAAAAAACAAAAAAAAAAACGATTCATTATATTTATCTTTTATAAGTAAATTAAATTAGAATATCAATGCTTCTTATTAGTTATTTATATTATGTTTAAATATCCATGCTTCTTATTATTATGATATCAATGCTTCTTATTAGTTATTTATATTATGTTTAAATATCCATGCTTCTTCTTATTATTAGTTTATTAAAATAATGTTCTTATTTAACGATAGCTAAATTGGTTGAACTATTCAAATAAAAACTTTATGTTGTAAATGAAAAGTCATAAACCAATGTTGAGTTGTTTTGGGTTATCAATCTCTGTTTTATATTCACTATTTTCACTATTTAGAAGTTGAAGTGCCATCTATGTAGATTTGCAAGGAAGAGGGAGACCTTACCAGATTTATTATTGACCCTATAAGATGTTAGTATTGTTTTGCAAATTAAAAACCTATATATTAGAAGTTTAAATACACTTTGAAGTTAACAACTATTATTATCTTAAATACACTCTGAAGTTAACAACTATTATCATCTTAAATACACTTTGAAGTTAA
Source organism: Larix kaempferi (assembly GCA_027924585.1). NCBI lineage: Eukaryota > Viridiplantae > Streptophyta > Pinopsida > Pinales > Pinaceae > Larix > Larix kaempferi. The sequence continues at coordinate 2,064,390 of BSBM01000870.1, forward strand.
TAACTACTATTATCTTAAATACACTTTGAAGTTACCAATCACGATTATCGATCATATGTTATACCACCCTACATCTCAATATTCTAATTGCAAGGAAGAAGGAGACCTTACCAGATTTATTATTGACCCTATAAGATGTTAGTATTGTTTTGCAAATTAAAAACCTATATATCAGAAGTTTAAATACACTTTGAAGTTAACAACTATTATTATTTTAAATACACTTTGAAGTTAATAACTATTATTATCTTAAATACACTTTGAAGTTACCAATCACTATTATCGATCATATGTTATACCACCCTTTCTAAGAAAAGTAAAATTCTACAAAAATATCTTGAAATACTAATATTGTTTGTTTTTTGTTTAGACATTTCTACAAAATTACAATATTGCTCATGGCTTAATAAATTAATCAACATAGATCAATCTTAACTCTACCTCTATTAAGCACCAAGGGAGATCAAATCCCTTGAAGTGAAAACATTTCCTTGAGTTTAGGAAAGGGGTTTACACCTCAAGAGAAGAGAATTGATAGAGCCAGAGTTAAGATGGATCTATAATTATTAATTTGCAATTATTACAAAACTAACATCTAATTCATCCGTTATTAAGTTAATAACATCTAATCCAGTATATTTTCCATCATAATTGTTGAGGCACCAATTATTCCAATTTGTAATTGTGTTGTAAATGATAACATATAAATCCTACAAATACACAAAAGTAATTAATTATGAAGTACAATAGTTATTTATCAAAAAACTAATATCTAAGTCAATGTTTTATTATTAACATAACACTACATAATCCAACATATTTTCCATTATAATGTCAAAGCCAACTATTCCAATTTGGAATCATTTTGTAAATAATAACACATAAATCCTACAAATAGGCCAAAGTTGCAATAATTAATTAATTATGAAGTAAAATAGTTGCAATTTACTCAATTATTGATTAATTTGCAATTATTACAAAACCAATATCTAACTCATTGTCATATTATTAACTTAACAATACATAATCCAAGATATTTCCATTATAATTCCAATTTGGAATCATGTGGTAAATGATGACACATAAATCCTACAAATAGACAAACCTTTCATCAAATTTAGGACTCCAAAATAGTTATTCTTGATATGCATGCCATAGTTTTATTTCCACATAAACGGATATCATTTTCATATTAAAAGCATGGCGAAGCCACAAAACAGAGATTACACATGAGAATTACAAACAACAGGTTTGTATTACTCAAAAACCTAGGTAGGAGAGACGGCTATACAAGCTGGAAAAAATTCATATGAACTAAACAAACTTCACATGCATCCAACTGATTAAGGAAATTTTGAGAAATACCCTTCCCCCAAATTCATGCTAGGAATTCCAACCTCCTACTTCATTCGCTGGGACTCAGCAACTAGACGATCTAACTTGAACTTAAGAAAACTCACTCGCACCTCCAACTCCTGAATTTTCTGGTTTTGGGCTTCAGTTTCATTGGAAAGTTCATGCTCTTGGGCGCCGTGTTCCATTCTCTCCTGCATCATGTCCCTTTTGAGGTGCTAAATTTGCTCATCTAAATCCCTAACCAAGGTCCTCATCCTGTGCTTCATGGTTGTGAGCTGGTGCTGCAAAACATGAACCTCGGACGAATCTCTCTTCTAACAATGCATAGGGCTTGTGCTGCAAAAGATGAACCTCAGACGAATCTCTCTTCAAACCATGCACAGGGAAAAATTCCAAACTGTTACCACTATCCTCCATTGCAAACTCTCGGTCATGCTACTTAGTTTCTTCCCAATTTGCCTGTCGCACCAAACAAAGAACAAACATTGCTTGTTGCAAGCACCAATCTTTCCTTTTATCATTCCACAAGAGAAAGACCACCTCAATCCTTGGAATAAATCCCCTAGGCTTGAATTCGCCCACCATGGCAATGTCACCCTAGTACAATTTCGCATAGCTTGGGGGGATCTCCTTGCACAAAACTAATAAACATTCATCGTATTTATGCTTGAGCTGAGAGGATGTGAAGATAGGAGATGCACAAACAAGGCAGATCATCATCCATGACCTCTGTCGACTTTATATTCCCTAAGTTAATGCTCCACAGCTCATGATGGAAGAGAGGTGACATGTTGTAGGGCCACATGCACCACATGGGGGCATGATTGATGTCCTTCACATTGTTCAATTTGAAATTCATTTCATGCGTTAGGGGATTGGAATGAGTTGAGGAGCCTCCTCGTTTATGGTTAAGTCCCCTTCTCTCATGACCACAAACTTATTTGCTTAAGCATTGGCCTGGGTGTTCAGTTCTCTAAGAACAAGATAGAACTGGACGTCATTCATTGTTGCGATGTGAGCCTATATTCTTGTTATTATCCGACAAAGGGAAAGATCTTTAAGGTTAGATTGGTTCCTGAGAATTTGAATGATCATCACAAAATCACCAAATACCAACACTTATATGATCCCCTTTTCTCGCATAAGGAGAAGACTTTCTTGAAGCGTCAGGGCTTCAACCCTATTTTTTGAGACTCTGCCCATACCCCAAGCATAAGCTATCATTCTCTGTCCCACGAGGTTGAAGATAAGCCATACCACTCCTGTCGCCCCTAGATTTCCTTTCAAGGCCCCACCAAAGAAAAGATAAAAACTCCCTTGGGCTTTTCTCCACACATCAAATTCCTACTCATTTTCCATGATCTATCAAGAGGCCCAAATTTTAATGACCTAGGGGGAGGACTTGATAGGGGTAGAATCCTAATAACCCAGTCGGCTTCCTCTTGACATAGATCTGGAAGGGGAGAGAGGGATCCTCTAGAATTCACACTCTCAAAGAGCAAGGCCTTGAGCTGCTACAATTATAGGAGAGGAAGCTTTAGCTCAGAAAATGAGGTTGTTTCTAGCCAACCAAATTTTCCAGCAGATAAAATTTCGAAGAGTCAACCAACACAAATTGAATCAGCCTTTGTGAAGAAGCGAGTTTGGATACCTTTTCCCCCAAGAACCAAACATTTCCTAAATAGAGCTGGGAATAATTAAGCCTTGCCCAATAGGTGAAATGACATAAAATCAATCTTTTTGGGCAAATGAACAGTCTAGGAAAAGGTGATTAATACTTTCTTCACTATCCTAGCAAATTCTACACTAGGAAGGACCGATAAGGGCCCCTTTTCTGGAGATTGTCTCCTGTAAGCTAACATCCATTAGCACAGAGCCAATAAAGAAAGGATACTTCAGGGAGGCTACATTTACCCCATACCCCCTCCAGATGGCAGGATTAGGAGGTGCCCCCGGGGAATGGGAGGGCATTTAGTACCCTTGAGATATCTGTAACACCCATATTTTGAACCCCAACCACATATATCCTTAGAGCCTTTGCTCAAGGGAGCTTTGCCATGGAGACAACTTTTGAAGAGTTCATAAGAGGGTTGCAGATTGTTTGGGAGATCCAAATTCACTAACGTTCTCCAATCCCCTACTTCAAAATCTTGCCAAACTGAGATGTCCCACAGGATATTAAAGCCAACGGTCGTCATCCAAACCTACAAGTCTCAAAGCTCCATGTTGGCGAGTTGTTCAAAATTCTATCCTCTGAGAGCTTTATCTTTTTGTCGTTCCAAGGGACCCAGTAGAGATGTTCTTGTAAAACAGCCCACAATTTTAAATAGAGTTGCCAGACCTGCAACCCATTACGAAGGTTAGGAGGGGAATCTAAGCACCTTGACCTAGGCCCTTTGAAATATTTCCTCGTCAAAATCTGCTTAACCCAAGAGTTTTTCCATGAGACAAGTTTCCAAAGTACTTTGTCTCCAAGAGCTAAATTGTTGCGACATAGATCCCTAACATGAATCCCTCTAGATAGAGTCATGCCCTTAACCTTATCCCAACTGACCACGTGAATTTTTCTTTCTTTGTTCTTGCCACCTTGCCATAGGAACCTGCACATCTGCCTTTCCAATTCCTTAAGGACTAAATTTGGAGCTAACATTATTGAGCATTGGAAGATGGGGAGAGAAGCTAAAACAAACTTCACCGGGATGAGCTTTCCTATCGAATTGTGCCAAACAGTGCCCCGGTTTTGGAGTTTAGATTTCAATTTATCAATCAAATAGTTCCACGTCCTTGGATGGGGGGAGTTACGGAAAATTGGAAGCCCAAGATATGTGGACTCGTCCCATGAAGTTTCCCCCTGGAATCCAAGATTATTGGAGATAACCCTTATCTCTAAGGGAGAAAGCTTACACCTAAATATTGAACTTTTTTCATTGTTGACTTTGCTTCTTGAGGCAAAACAAAACATTGAAAGGATTCCCATGAATCTAGTTGCGACCTGACTTGATGCTCCCCCTATCAGAAGAGTGTCGTCTGCAAATTGAGCACGTTTTATGCTCTTAACTCCTTTACAATCCATATCCCCGTGATTTCTTCTTTCCTTAGCTCTTCCTCTAATCTTTTACTTAGAGAATCTGCCATAATTATGTATAACATTGGGGATAAAGAACACCCTTGCTTGAGACCTCTGCTTGCTTAGAAGAAGGCAGCCACCCTTCCATTGACTAGAGGGGATATCCAAGGGGATCCCATGTAGGCCTTAACACAGGAAAAGAAAGAATGAGAGAAACCCATGGCCATAACCTGGAATAAGAAATCATGATGCCCCCTATCAAAGGCATTTGCCATATCAATTTTGATTACCATTCATTTTTCCTTCCTTCTCGTACTTGTGTGTATGGCCTCTTGGACTAGAATCATGTTATCCAATATTTACCACCCCTTATGAAGCCTCCCTGATTTTCAGAGATGATTCAAGGAAGCCGACATTTTAACCTGCTGGCCCGAATCTTCGTTATGATTTTGTAAGCAAAATTGCACAAGGAAATAGGCCAAAATCGAGCAACAGAGGAAGCAGACCATTCCTTGGTGATAAGGGCCAAAAAATAAGAATTGGTACCTCCTCCTATCTTGAAACAGTTTTGGGATTTAAGGACCATCCCGTGAAGATCCTTTTGTATTATTTTCCAACATACCCTGAAGAATTTGATTGTGAAACCATCAAACCTCAAGGCCTTGTCAGGCTCCATCTCCCAAATAGCCTACTTTATTTCCTTTCTAGTGACAGGGAGCATGAGGTTCATTTAGTCTTCCTCCGAGGTTCATTTAGTCTTCCTCCGAGATAGAGGGAGGATCTAGATTCTGAGGAGAGAAAGTCTTGGGTTAGGCTCTCATTTTGGGACCCGTCTTTTGTGTACAATGATTTGAAGTGCCGATGGGAAGCTTGCTTGATCTCTCTAATGTCTATCCATTACCGTTGTTGAGAGAAAATTTCTAGCACTCTATTCTTGGCCTTCCTTCCTTGGGCTTGCTTTTGAAAGAAGCTAGTCTTTTTATCCCCAACTTTTAGCCAAAGGCTCCTAGATTTTAGCCTCATATTCTTCCTCGTCTCGGCAAGCCTTATGAAGATTTGAGAGCAATTTGGCTTTCTCTTGGAAGTCTTTTTCAAGAACCTCCTTCTGCTCCATATTGCAATGGTGTATCTCCAATTTCTGAAGGGCTTCTTGTCTGGCTTGGCTCGAAGATGACAAGCCCTTTGCCCAATCCTTTAGAGCCTTCTTAGTCGTCCTTAGATTTTCTTCCCAAGCAAAGAAAGCATACCCGTCACTGGTATGCTCCAAACATCCTCCAACAACTTCCTGAAACCTTCAAATTGGATCCAAAAAGGACTGAAAATGGAAGGGGATTGGGCCTCGGTTTTATTCCTCCTTAAGGGCAAGGGAAATCGGTTTGCGATCTGACACCCCAACTAGGATCTTTCTCGATATTGCTTCGATCCCTTGCAATAGATGGGAACTTTAAACTAAAAAGAGATCCAAACATGTTGCTATATGCCAAGGACCAATACACTTGTTGGACCAAGTGAAGAGGCCTTTGGCTAGTTTGATGTCCAATAAATCCCAGTTTGGAATGAGATCTTCCACCAATTCTCTTAATGGATCCCTCACCGGAGATCCTCCTTTCTTCTATCTTTGGTGAAGGGTTTTGTTTAAATCCACATCTACAATGGTGTTCTCTATCTCGAGGTTGCTTTCGAATCCTTCTAAACATAACCAACATTCTCGTTTTTCGGACATAAGTGAAGGAACATATAAGTTGAAGAGGTTTACATGCTTTTGAGAGCTAAGGTGTTGGGAGCAAAATGTATGCTAAAGCATGAACTTGGATGAGTCCCAGAGGATGCCTAGGTCTCCTAAAGCCCCACTTGAGCTACTACTAATCATGCGCTCATTTTCCATAACTTTTGAACCATATCGAGGAACGTCCCTTCTTCTATCTTTGTCTCATGGATCAGAAGAATGATCGGGTTGGTAATTTGGATTAGACCCATAATCACTTCTTCTTTGGGTTTACCACCCATCCCTTTGATATTCTAGGAGACCAGATTCACCATTTAGATGTAGAGTTTAGGTGGGCTCCTTTCACCCCCCCCCCCATGATCGGGTTGGTAATTTGGATTAGACCCATAATCACTTCTTCTTTGGGTTTACCACCCATCCCTTTGATATTCTAGGAGACCATATTCACCATTTAGATGTAGAGTTTAGGTGGGCTCCTTTCAACCCCCCCCCGCTCCCGATTCTTAGATTTTCCTACATTTCTACTGCTTCGCGAGATAACCTTCTCAATCATAGGTTGAGATCCCAAGGAGTTTTCCCTCCTTGATTCTTCCTCCCTTTTTTCCTTCTCTATTTTTCTACCTTTACATGTGGTGGGATCCTCCTCCTTATCCCCATCCTCCTCAAGGAGAGTTCTTGGTTTTCCACATTGACCTCTCTATGTCCCGTCTCTTGGGAAGTTGGGATAATCGATGCTTCTTGTTGAATCTATCGATCATGATGGATAACTTCCTATGTCTTTTGAGTCTTTGAGACTCATTGTGCTTCCTACTGGATTTTTCAACCTTCTTCCGAAAGGGGCTCTAGATCAAGGACCCCTTGAGATGTTGGAGCTAGCTCTTTGCGAGCTTCTTGGAATATTTCTTCCTCTAGGTTATTGAGAATGAGAAACTTATTACCTTGCATTATATCATGTCTTTATGTCCAAGGGTTTGATCGATTCACCCTAAAGGACTTGAAGGGGCTACTTGGGTCGGCACAGGGTTTAGTGTTTTTGTACCCATTTGCTTTCTTGATAGTGTGCCACTTCTCTGCTAGCTCAGGATCAATTAGGGCATTCATGTTTTGTTTACAATTCTTGGCAAAATGCTTGTAGTCATGACATATTCAACATTTGAATGGGAGTTGTTTGTAGTCCAACGGTTGAACATAAGTCCAATCGTCTACTAAAAGTGTGTCTCTCCGTTGAACATATGATATACATTAAGTTTGTTATCCGAGGGGTATACGTATAACCCCAAGGGAGGCCTCTTTTACATTGATCCTCCAGCTAGGGAGGCCTCTTTTTGCATAATTGAGATCGTAGGCTTGTACACTAGTGTCGTAAAGAATTGATGGCTTTTTCCACCTACTCAGGTAAACTCATAAAATTTTGTGTCTCCCTACTTACTCCACTTTAAGTTAAATTTTGTGTCTCCTTACTTACTCCACTTTAAGTTAAATTTTGTGTCTCCCTACTTACTCCACTTTAAGTTAAATTTTGTGTCTCCCTACTTACTCCACTTTAAGTTATTGATTTATTAATTCGACCTATTTACCTATTGAATTTGTATTGTTTGTACTGGGTGTTTGTGGTCCCAGTTTGAGTTGGAGTCCAAAAACTCAACTGACCCAATTCAATGGTAATCCAAGTTTGTGAAATATGGTTCTTGTTTGATGAGCTAGCCTCAGACATTTAGATAACCTAATAATTATACGGGTTTAGTTTAGCTTATTTTTTCATGTATTTATGGCAAATTTTTGGCACAGTCTCAACCTTATTGAATTTTCACCAATGTAATACAAGTAAGCCCTTTGGCTCTTACTCTTTAAAAATCTTGACCCAAGACAAGCGTATTAAGGTTGCAAAAGGTTTGAACACGGTATACTATAAAACGAGAACCTGCATGAGTTCTCTCTTTTCTGGAGGTCACATTTACAAGTTCCTTTTACCTTCCTTTCAAAAAGTGGTGCTACCGATTGTTAAATTTTCTTGAGGGCTTATAATATGATTACTACTTCCAATAAAATAACCTAGATGCATGCATAGAATTAAATTCTTAGAACTAATTTTATGAACAACAATACATAACCCGAAATAGTTGATAAACTACACAGCGAAACAAGAGACCAATCACACACAATACATAATGATTTTTACCCCGGAAACCCAATTAGGTAAACCAAAATTAATGGAGCTTTCTTGAAAATCATGCCAGTAGAAAAAAAAGGAATTTTTACGACAAAAATTTATCAAATTAAAGGAACCTTTTGCCTAGGTTTTTGTGCCAAATCTCTTGGCCAAAACCTTAATGTAAACAGTTTGCAAAACAATGCCTTCAAAAGTGCGCCCTCTGCTCACATGTGTAGCCCAAATCTACTAGTTGTACAACCTACTGTTGTACAACTGCCTTGGGAACTGTGTGCCCTCTCTACTGTTGAAAAACTTGTTGACATCATCCCTTATGGTTGCCTTATGAATCGTGCCCTTTTTCTGTCCTTTCAATTGAAAAGTGCACCCCTTCTTCCTTGGGATTTGTGCCCTCTTTTCTACTCCTGGCTGCTCAATAATGTTTGCTCCCTCTCTCACGTGTATCTCACACGATGTAATGAACTTTTACCCTTTGCCTCTCTTTTATAATTTATCAGTGACCTTTAGGGTTCAAAAACAATAATTTCACTTTCGCATTAAAAAAGTCAATTAATTAACTTTTTCCTCGTAAATTAATAAAAATCACCAACATGAAAATGTAAAAGTCTACACATCTCATGCATGCTTTCGACATTGAGTCATGCAGAGCACTTGTCCTTAGTTAATCCAAAAATCAACACTTACTCTTAACGAGGAAGGTGTTCTTCATTAGTCCAAGCTTATCTCTGAGGGAGACAAACTTCCCCTTTGCCAAAACCTTCATAAGAATGTATGCAGTCTGCTCATCTGTAGATATCTACTAAAGCTTCACATCTCCCCTCTGAACATAATCTCGTATGAAGTGATACCTGATTTCTATGTCCCTTCATGTTGGGCATCATCACATGAAGGACATCTCAAGCTACAAATTGCAACACTCCCTCTTAACAAGGGAGGTCCTTCTGACACGTCCACCACTAGAATCCCTCTCCAGACACATAACGATATCTGTTGTAGAAGATCCCTCTGTCTCTGAAGCTTGTCCTCTTACTAATCCTGGACTCCGAACTACAGACTCGTGCTTGCCTCTCTTGCTCTGATATATCTCATCACAATTATGAGCCTCCATCAGTGTCAAATCATACAAGTTGAACCTCTTGCCACTACATGAAGCAATTGTCTCTCGCCCACTCCCCAGAATCGAAGACCAAATACTCGATACCACCTCAATCTCTAGAGCATCTCACACTCCCTTTGTCTCAAACACTGATACAGAATCTAATATCCACCCAAATCTTCCATACATAGGTTGTCCACGCACCATGTACTTCATGTCCCTTCAATCACCTAGCAATATTGCTCCAATCGAATCTACTCCCAATGCATAGATGAATATAGGTCCACTCTTGCACAATACTGCATACCCATCATCTTCCAAGGCTAGAATTGAGAGTTTGTTATCTTTCAACCTTCGAACAAATAGCACCTCTAACACCTCCAAAAGTTCCCCAACCTCAAGTTGGAACCTAACACGTCCAACTCCTCTCATTGCATGTACTGTGTCCACTTCAGTCGATACATGACAATCTTGACCTTTCTCTGAAATGCTGAGGAATACCAGTATTCCTGTCATGTGATAAGAAGACCCATTGTCAACTATCTACATCCTGACACCCTCAAGTTCCTTATTGCCACAACTCGAAATAAGTGAGAATTCTTTCTCAAATTTTCAGTGAATTCATCCACCTCAACAGAAGCTGCCACTTGTCCCTCCTTCTCCTTATTACCCTTCTTTTTATTTGGAAATTGACCTGCATAATGGCCAAACCGATTACATGCGTAGCACTAGACCTTGTTCATGTCCTTCGTAGCTCCACCTACGGAGCCCTTCTTCCATTTGCCCTTGCTTTTGCTCGCAAGTGCAACGTTCTCGTCATCATAATCATGTTGTTGGCCTAACTAACTGAATCCCACTCTCATCTCCTTTTGAGTGAAATCATCCCACAATCTATCCCAGTTGGGAATATTCTCTCTAGCAACGATGCAACGGACAAATGTGTCCGATGGTTTGGAAAAGCCTTTCAAGGCCGACTGAACCATCTTTGCATCTGCAATCTTCTCACCCACAACAACAAGTTCATCTCAAACTTGTGTAACTCTCGTAAGATAGGATGTAACAGACTCATCTTTCGACATCTTTATACTATGAAACTTCTCACATAGCACCATCTTTTTGTTCTCGTTGACACTTTGGAAAAGTTTAGTCAATGATGTCCACATCTCGTAGGCATGCATCTTTCCAATAACATGCAGAATCATGTGATCCTTCATGGAATCTATAAGGATTCTCTTGACCTTTATCTTTCTCTTGTTATAAGCAACCAAGTCTGTTGGATATATAGGAATAGTAACAACTACTTTCAAAATGTCTCCAAGCCAATGATCCTCCAATAGCAGAGTAATCCTCTCCTTCCATGCACTAAATTTGGTTGCCCCCTCCAACCGATCTTCAAATCTCATACCTGTCGCCATGACCCTGTAAATCTAATAACCTGTGATTCAAACCCTCCTAAATCAAATAACCTATAGCTCATTGTGAAAACTGCCATGGTTTATGTCAAAGACAATGCTCTAATAACATGTTAAATTTTCTTTCAGGCTTATAATCTGATTACTACTTCCAATAAAATAGCCCAGATGCATGCACATAATTAAATTATTAGATCTGATTTTATGACCAACAATACATAAGCCCAAATAACTGATAAACTACGCAACATAACAAGAAACCAATCACACACAGTACACAATATATTTTACCCTTGAAACCCAATCGGGAAAACCAAAATTAATGGAGCTTTCTTGAAAATCGTGCTTGTAGAAAACAAAGAATTTTTACAACAAAAATTTATCAGATTAAAGGAACATGTTGCTTAGGTTTATGTGCAAAATCTCTTGATTAGGAAAACACAGCTTGAATGACCACATTCCATCCTCCATCATCACTTTAACCACCCCCTTTTCCAAACATGTTTTGGGTTATTGTTTTGTTTAATTTTTCTTTTTCTTTTTTTCTTTTTTTAAGTTTCTAAAAAAAATTCAATTATTATTTTTTTTTTTTCATATTTTTTCTTGGTTTTTAATAGTTTTTTTGTTGAAAATTAACAACGAATGTCCTCTCATATGTTTTTGTGTTTTGTCATGGGGGGCTTAAGTTATGTTTCCTAAGCATGTTATAAATGTAAGAGACTTTTATTTTAATGAAGTGAAATGTACTTAAGTTGTGGGACCCAAATCATTTAATGGGTATTTGCATTATTTAAATGTAATTATGATGGGCATTAAATGAGAGCCCTCAAATCAAACTTATAATAGCCATTTGATCAAATTGGTTATGTAAGTTGGGGTTAGATTGGGAAATGATAAGTACAAATACAAGAGAGAGAAAGTGCATCGAGTCTGTGAGAGAGCACTTCAGTTTGAGAGAGAGAAATAGTCAAAATACTTTACAAACAGTGTGCATGATTCCCAAGGCAAATCTGGTGTACTATACTAGTTCTTACAGTACGGATTTCAGAGAGAGAACAGTTTATACGCTCTACTGGTTGCACAAATTTTGAGGGAGGGAATGCATAGATCACGAGGCAACAAGTATACACATATTTCAAGGCAGATTTTCGCACAAAAAGCAAGGTTGATTGCTAAAAATTTAATGTATAGTCTGTATTGCATTATGGGCATTGTTTTTTAGGACATAAAGTCAACATTTAATGCAAACATTGTACCTATCTGCAACACGTGTGAGGCGTTTTTAGACTGCTACTTTCGTTGAGATAAGTGTAGTGATTTTTGCTACAAGATTGCATTTGTAGAGTTCATCTTTGACTCAAATTTAATAAATAAAGAAAATCTCTCTCAAGGGTTTTCCCCATCCTAGGGTTTTCCTCTGTTCAATTGGACCAAAAATCACAGTGTTAATTTGTTGATTCTTAGAGTGTTTTTCAATTTAATCATTTGGCATAAGTATTTCAATTTGTTGCAATCTTGAAATTAGTGCATTTATAAATTTGAAACCTCATAAATGCCAAGTGTTTGACAAAATGTATAAATGAGAGATTTGTTATTTTGTCATTAAAAATTCTCCATGGTATCAGAGCAGGTTCTCTGAAAAGGGCAGTGACTAGAGAGTTTGGGAAAACAATGGTTTGAGAGTTGGACAAGAAAGTTGTCTTGTTACTAGGAAACAATGGTGAGAACTTCTCCCTCTCTCACTAATGCGCAATGAGTGAGTGAGTGAATGGGAAAATAGAGAGGATGCACATCTCTATTTATACTGTACCTTCACTTGACTTTTTACCCTAACTGGGCCGACTTCTCCTAGGAGAGTCTAATAACCCATTACCACTTGACTCGGGGCCGACCCCTCCAGGGGAGTTTAATAACCCTATCAAATACAATAATAACTTTCCTGATCGGAGGAATAAAACCTCTCCGTCGGAAGTACGATGACATATGAATACAATATAAAATACAAAAGTGAATATCGCCCGAAGTTACAAATACATTAGCACTCCCTCTTAATTAGGAAGGTATTCTCTTGACACAGTTCATCAGCACAAGTCTTCATCACTAGATCATTAATAAAGTTGGATCATCATCAAAGCTGGATCATCATCAAGGCTGGATAATCGTCACTGCTGCTGCTATCTCGATCATTAATCTCCAATCTACTCGTCATACGAAGTTCTACAGAGCCAACCCTTTTTCATGTTGCATGTAGGCCTAGCCTCCATGTAGGTCTTCATCATCTCTGCGAGCAAGCCATCAAGTAGGTACATCTCAGGACTTATTATATGCCTCTGCAAAACCTACAAGATCTCCTAGGACTGATTATATGCCTCTGTAAAACTTGAAGGAGCATCTCAGCACTGATTATATGCCTCTACAAAACTTGTGTACCCTATTGTCACCTCATCATCTTCAGATCATCTCATGGTCAACAGAGGACAACCCAGATGCACATCACACAACACTTACATCCACCGACATGGGAGGACCAACCTACCACCATCTGGGAAAGGCTCAGCAATTACATCAACAACCATGGGAGGATCAACCTACCACCATGTCGGAAAAGCTTCAGCAATTGCATCAACGACCATGGGAGGACCAACCTACCACCATGTCGGAAAAGCTCGGTCATTACATCAACTGCCATGGGAGGACCAACCTGCCACCATGTCTGAAAAGCCCAGCAATTACATCAACGACCATGGGAGGAACAACCTACCACCATGTCGGAAAAGCCCGGCAATTACATTAACAACCATGGGAGGACCAACCTACCACCATGTCGGAAAAGCCCATGTGCATCTGCGTCTTCCGAACTCATCACTTCCCCTTGGAAGGAACCTCGATCTGAAGTACACCAAGCTTCTCTCTGAAGTATTCAAACTTCACTTTGGCCAATGGCTTGGTCAATACAACAGTTATCTGCTCATCTGTCGCAACATATTGGAGCTCCACTGCTCCTCTCTGCACCATATCCCTGATATAGTGGTACTTGATCTCAATGTGCTTCGACTTGTCATGGAACATTGGGTTCTCAGACAACTTCACACAACTCTGGTTGCCGCAATATATACAAGTCGCGTCCAACTGGAGATCAAACAAATCAGACAGTAGCTTCCTTAGCCATACTGCCTCACAACTAGCCGAACAAGCTGCGACATACTCTGCTTCGGCTATACTTAGTGCCACGCAGGACTGCTTCCTGCTAAACCAAGAGATCACTCCTGATCCCATACTGAAGCAGCACCCCAAAGTGCTCTTCTTATCAAAGGCACTGCCTGCCCAATCTGAATCAACATAACCTTCCAGGTTAATCTTCTGATTCACATCATACTTGAGCCCATAATCCACCGTACCTTTCACGTACCTCAGAATATGCTTTGCAACAATCAAGTGAACATGTCTCGGATCCGTCAGAAACTAGCTCAATGTGTTCACAGCAAAGCAAATATATGGTCTCGTATTCGTCAGGTACATCAAGGACCCAATCATCTGACGATACATCGTGGCATCAACCGACTCTGATGAAGCATCACTCAATAGCTTCAGGTTCGATGCCATAGGTGTGGCCATGGCCTTGCAGTCCATCATCCCGAACCGCTTTAGGATCTCTACTGCATACTTCTCTTGTCCAAGGAAGATGTTATCCGCACTCTGCCACACCTCCATGCCTAGAAAATGGTGCATCATGCCCAAGTCCTCAATCTCGAACTTGGCAACAAGCTTCCTCTTCGTGTCCGCAATCAACCCATTCTCACTTGTCACAAACAGGTCATCCACATAAAGTAGAAGTATCACTGGGTTTCCTTCCTCAACCTTGTAGTAAAGGTTGGAATCCGCTTTACTCTTGGTAAAGCCCAAACTAGTCAGGAAGCTATCAATCATGCCGTACCACAACCTGGGTGCCTGTTTCAATCCATACAAGGCTTTCTTCAATTTGCACACATGAGTCTCCCTGTCATGTGTCTCAAACCCGAGTGGTTGCTTCACATACACTTCCTCCTCTACGACACCATTCAAGAACATTGTCTTGACATCCATCTGGTGTACCTTCCACCTCATCACTGCAGCCAGAGCAAGTATTGATATGATGGAAGTGTATCTCGCTACAGGTGCAAATGTCTCATCATAGTCTATCCCTTCCTTCTGGGAGAAGCCACATGCCACAAATCTCGCATTGTATTTCTCTATGCTGCCATCTGCAACATGCTTGATCTTGTAGATCCATTTGGAAGTCATAACAGACTTCCCTACTGGTCTTGGGACCACATCCCAGACATCATTCTTCATGATCGACTGGTACTCCTCGATCATGGCATCCTTCCATTCTTTCTTCTCTGCTGCTTCCTCATAGTTGAAAGGTTCTTTGTCAATGATGTCACATAGCAGGACTACATAACTGGAGAATGGTCTTCTTGCTTTCTCTATGCATTCCTTCTAGAGCACCATATCTCTCTATATCTTGAATTGCTTCTCGCACCCATGTTGGTTTCCTCTTGTGAGAATTCTTCTCGCGTGGTGGATCTACAGGTTCTTGTGGGTCTTCTACCTCGTGTTCTCCATAGTCTTTTGGATTTACTTCATTCATTGTTGTATCTCAATTCCTAGGTGCTTCTGGTTCTTTAATGTCTTCAACAGGTATCTTCCTAGATCTGTGATATGCTGAGTCTTTGTTGAATGTTACATCTCTGCTAATGTCGATCTTCTTGAACCCTGGGAAATATATTATGTAAGCCTTCAAGCTTTCACTATATCCCACAAATATACCCTTTTTTCATGAAGGATCTAACTTCGTCCTCTTCTCTTTCGGAATGTGTATGTACACCGGGCAACCAAATATTATGAGACGGTCGACTTCTGGTTTCTCGCCGGAGAAAGCTTCTTCTGGTGTTTTGTTGTCAAGTACTCTATGTGGAGTACGATTTTGCACATACACAGATGTCCTAGCAACTTCTGCCCATAGATGCATAAGAAGATCCTAGTCATGAAGCATTGCCCTTGTTGTTTCCATAATTGTTCTATCCTTCCTTTCTGCAACTCCATTTATATGAAGTGGTCAACTCCCTCTTAATCCCCGAATTTCTGCATAATTTCTTTAAGTCTTCTGATGTGAACTCTCTGTCATTGTCTGACCGAAAAGTCTTGATTTTCTTCTCTGCTTGGTTCTCAATCAAGGTTTTGAATTCCTTGAACTTACTGAATACTTCATCCTTGTTCTTCAAGAAATATATCCAAGTCTTCCTAGAAAAATCATCAATGAAAGAAACATAATATACATACCCACTCAATGAACTGGATGACACCGGATGACATACATTAGAGTGCATGATTTCCAAGATTCCTTTTTCCTTACTCTCGCTACTTGGAAATGTCTTCTTTCTATTCTTTCCCTTCGCACAACCTTTGCAAACGCCTTCATGCTTTGCTTGGATTTCTGGAAGACCTTCAACAGCTTTGCTAGCAAGAGGTAGTGCTCTATGGTGCACATGTGCAAGCCTTCTATGCCAAAGTTCACTTGGCTCTATTGTGTCATGGACCAAGGCTTGTTCTAGTTGGCCCTTCAGATTGTATAAGCCTCCCTCTTGCTCTCCAATCACTACTGCATCATCTATGGTCTTTCCCTTTGGGCACATAAGAACTTGGCCATCTACAAATGCAACCCTCATACCCTTTCCATCAAATGCAGATATGGAGAGAAGGTTCTTCTTTAGTCCTGGTACAAACAAGACATCTTTCATCTTCATAGACTTTCCAAAGTCTAGTTTATAAGAGGCTTCACCACTTCCTTTTATAGGATATAGTCATCCCCAAGTTTTACTTTGTGGGGTGACTCATGTTCAGATAGGTTCATAAAGGATTCCTTGAATCTTGTCATATGCTTGGAAGCCCCACTATCTATAAGCCAATCATTGCTTCCATGTGTAATAGTTCCTGTGAGGGCAGAGATCAAAACATACTCGTCATCGCTTGAAGAATCTTCACTTTCTTCTCTAGCTCTCTTCCTGGGAGGTTCATCATCCTCTACAGTGTGAGCATGATGTCTTCTCTTGTTGTTTTTCTTCTTGTGAGAGCCACCTTTATTTCTAAGACAATCCCTGAAGAAGTGTCCCTTCTCATCACATGTATAGCATCGAATGGTGGATATTGTTGCGAACTAAGTTGTACTCGGTTGGATTATCAAGTGAGCGGGCATAGTTGAACATATCAATGTTCATTTTCGATGATATGATGACCATCAGGCCTTTTTAAGGGCCTCCTTTTTTTTACCACATGTCCATTGCCCTACGGGGTTTGTAATAAAATGTACTAGCATGGTGTTTTGTAAAGGACTTGGTTCCCTAGGACTTTTTGACTAAGTCAAGTATTCCAAGGAGTTTTTTCACCTATTAATTATGTCTTGCATTAGTGCATAACATAATTTTTGGGTTTTTCTCCTGCTCCTCCAGTGTTGGGATGCCTAGTGAGGTTAACGGGCCTTACGGGATTATTAAAGTCCATGGATCAATGTATATGAACATGCTAGGCATTATTTTTGAGTCATATAGACATGTGCTAAGTCCCCCTAGGTTGTTTTTAATTTTTTGGCGAAAAGCATTATTTTCGTAATTGAGCCATTTTTTAATGGTTTAATTAAAAAAGTTGTAATTGGTATTGAAGTTTCGTCTAGGGGTATCTTTTGCCTTGGGGGTGCTCGTTTTCTAACTCAGAGCACCCACATTACCCCAAAACCCACTTTCTATAGTGTTTGGGTCATTATTTTTTCACTTATGCTCAAAAAATAATATAAAAAGTTTAAAAAGTGAGAAAAAATTCAAAAAAGTTAAAAAATGACATTAAAAATAAAAATATTCTGGAGACATTTAAGGTCTGATTTATATCAGCACCTTTTTCGGAGCACATTGGGCTGCAAACCATGTCATATGGACATCTATTATCATGGGATTGACTCCCCTTTACTAGTTGGGCGCATTTCCTCAAGGAGGGCACATTCTCTAAGTGGGGAGCCCACCTTTCATGCTGAATGGAGCAACACCTTTCATGTTGATTCGTGGGTTGTTTTGGTGCTGAATGGGGCAACCCAATACATGGGGATGGCAACCCCATCTATGTTATCCATTCCACCACTCTTTCCTTACCAATTGCGCCCTCCCTCCTTGACCATTTTCTCTATAAATATGTAGCTCATCTCTCATTTTGCTCTAGATGGAGAGTGAGCAAAATTTGATTGTAAAGCATATGTTATTTTGTTTATGAACAAAGGAAGACTTTGGAGGTCCACATGTGTTGCAATTTGTGAGTGGTTTCATGGTCTCTTGATGTGAAGAAGTTGTAGCAAGTATGATTTCTGTGCAAGTAATTTCCAGCCATCAACTAGCCTGCTTGAAGGATTCGTAACGATTTTGTGGGAAGGAACAGTTAATCTTGTTTGTTTTAACTTGTTCTTGTATTTGTCATATTGGTTGAAGATTCAAAGTTTATATCTTTCATTTGTTTATGCTCATATTGATTTGATTTTCTAACCATATGCATTTCTAGTTTGATGGTTTCTCTGTGAGTTTTTGTTTGCTACAGGTTGACAGGTTTGAAGAGGAGGATAACTTGTTTGCTCTCCATTTCTTCATCTGTGCACATTTTGGTGGACTTTTCCCTCGGTGTCCCACTTTCAAGCTTTCAAAGTCTTCTGGTTTCAAGGGCCATTGTATTTCTTCTCTCTTCCTCGGCGTATAAAATTTAGAAATTTCTTTGGTTCGCAAAATCTCAGATCTTATTCTTCCTTTCATTATCATAAGTAGATCTGATTTTTCTATTAAATCTAAGTGTTTCTCAAAGTGAAATTTTAAACCTAGATCTAGTAAAATCATATTTCTTGTTTAAGTGTAACTTTTTGCATATTTCGAAACTTGAAAAAGTAGTATGTTTATTGATTCTAAAAGTTTATCCAACTGATTATAAGAGCTTAGAATTTGCATCTCTTAAAGCTTGCAAAGATCCCAAGTAAACAAGCCTCACAACTTGTCTTACTGGGTTAATTTTTTGCATTTTTAACTAGTTTTTTTTACTTAGATTTTTTGTGGATATTTAGGAGGTGTCCCAAATACACTCTTAGAGTGTTTTTGGGCATCTTTTACTGATGTTTGCTTGCTGGTTTGCAGCAAAAGACAAACAGGTAGGAGGAAGTGCTGCCCAAATTTCAAAGATCCAAGCCATCCGGAGCACCTAGAACCTTACTCTTGAAAACCAAATACTTTTTTCTTCCATTTTGTAAGCCACTAAGTCATAAAAAGGAGACTGGGGCATTTCTCTATTGCATTGTAACTAAAATTAAACGAGAGCAAGTGGGCTAACTAGCGCCCACACCCCATCCCCCCAGGGGGGAATCGTGTCGACTACTTTTATGGCGTGATTTTTAGATTAGTTTTATTACTTTTCTTTCGGCATTAAATAAAATCAATTAGGCTTAAAATTAACCTCGTAGGTCCATTTTATTGGTGGGCCACGAGTTCACTCAAGACTTAGATTTTTTTTCATTTTTTTTTACAATCCAAAACACCCGCTTGCTTTCCCGAAGTAAGGTTTCAGGATAAGGGCTTGCCCAAGTACTAGCCCAAAAAGAGACTCTCTAAAAAAGTAAAATACCAGTTATAAAAAATTTTAAATTTTCCAAGGCTTTTCCTCGTATGCTTTGTGGCCACTGCGGCTTAGTCTGAA
Organism: Larix kaempferi; assembly: GCA_027924585.1. Taxonomy (NCBI): domain Eukaryota; kingdom Viridiplantae; phylum Streptophyta; class Pinopsida; order Pinales; family Pinaceae; genus Larix; species Larix kaempferi. The sequence goes on from BSBM01000870.1 coordinate 2,083,968, forward strand.
CATGCTGGCACACATCAGAAAGGGATTAGTGACTAGTAATAGGATATAACACATCCCAAATAAACCACCTACTTGTGAAAATCCGACACAAACGAATATTCTTATGTTGTGGGCAAATTTCTCAAATGACGTGAAATAACACTGGATAGTGACCTCTTGGAAATCGTTTGGCTTGCCCTCGTTGATATAGCATCTGAACACCTCCTTGAGACTTTGATCCAACCCACATGTCTGAGTGAGAAACCACAAAACTAAATTTCGGACATATTGCTTGTACCTTTGTGTATATCGCGAATCCACTAGCCTTTGTTGGCGGGAAAAACTACCCTATAGTAAGGAAACGAATACTATCAACTGAAAGGGGATGACAGGTAAGCATATTAACTGTGTTACAGAGATATTTATGAAAGGAAATAGGTTATAGGTCTTGAGAACATACCTTTCTAATGACGTTCGATCCTAGCTCTTATTCGATCTTGTGCTCGATCCTCAAGTCAACCTCTCATTCAATAAACTTGCTATACAAGTACCTTTCTCAGCGTATCTTGGATAATATATAATGATGAAATAGACAAAGCAATTTAAACATCCAATATTAACCAAAATAGATCCAAACAAGTATATAACTTCAATGAACACTTAATTTGGGACAAGAAAGATGCTTCAACCTTTTATTGTCAAATGCAAATTGATGATACAAAGTATACCTGACTTTCTCACATGCTCCTGCAACCTGATCCTGGGCTCCTGCTCCTCTCTGGCTTTAGATATCTTCCAGCATAACCTCCTCCAATGCAAACTTCTCTTTAAAAGTCTATCAATAACATTCATGTCTCTAACCCCTCTCTTTATTCTTCCTTCTATTTATAGGACAAGGGAAGCAGTTCAGGTCGAGAGATGGTTATGGAGGAAGTTGGAGAAGTTGGGACACCAACTGCAACTAATCCTCTTCGTGAAATTAATTATTTTTTAATCATCTTTTGAGGTGTACGCTACTATTTCTCAATGAAGTAGCGCTCAGGGCGCTACTATAGTGTTTTTAAACTAGCGTTCATCACTTTTTGAATGTTGAGCGCTACTCTGTTCAAGAGGAGTAGCGCTCATGAGGCTTGAGCGCTACTATTGCACACTGGAGTAGGGTACAGGCGCTAGCCTATTGAAGAAGAGTAGCGCTCATGTCTCAAAATGATATTTTTAGGGTTTTGCCAGTCTTGCCAGGAGGTGGAGTAAGTCAAAGTCTCATCTAGGGTCAACATGCTCCTCCATCCAAGTTGTCCTTTTGTGTGATCAACAACTCAAGGGAAGCAGTTCAGGTCGAGAGATGGTTATGGAGGAAGTTAGGGAAGTTGGGAAACCAACTACAACTAATCCTCTTCATGAAATTAATTATTTTTTAATCATCTTTTGAGGTGTACGCTACTATCTCTCAGTGAAGTAGCGCTCAGGGCGCTACTATAGTGCTTTTAAACTAGCGTTCATCACTTTTTGAATGTTGAGCGTTACTTTGTTCAAGAGGAGTAGCGCTCATGAGGCTTGAGCGCTACTATTGCACACTGGAGTAGGGTACAGGCGCTAGTCTATTGAAGTAGAGTAGCGCTCATGTCTCAAAATGATATTTTTAGGGTTTTGCCAGTCTTGCCAGGAGGTGGAGTAAGTCAAAGTCTCATCTAGGGTCAACATGCTCCTCCATCCAAGTTGTCCTTTTGTGTGATCAACAGCTCAAGGTGATCATGGACGGAGAGGTGCAAGTTTGACCTATTATAGATGCCCCCTAATGTGTGAGGTCAAAGGGAAACGATGGTCGAAATACATTATAATCCAAAGCCAGAGGAGCAGCAAGGAACCGCATAAACAAGTCACAAGAACACTTGAAACAAAGATCAAGGTCAGCGAGCAATTACATTTTTGAAATCATATAGATGTGAAGTGTGATACAACATGATCTCCGATACATAACAAGGAGATGTATATATAGCATGGCCACTTGGAATACAAGCGTGGATCCATGTCAAACTAAGAGATCATAGCCATAACCACAAACTGGATCTATGTCTCATGGAGAGCCGAATATAAGTGAGGCTCAGTCTTGCGCAACTTGGGTGATAACAGGATGAGGTAATATTATCTAAAATCCCAAGGTCTTCATCCAAAACAACTCTAGGTACAAACCCTAACCATGTGAATAGATGAGCTGATAGTCGAACATGGGGGGTATCGTTTGATTACCGATCATTGATGTATACCGTTAACAAATGCAAGGACTTCCACCGATAATGATGATGGGGCCCAAGGTACCAAGTACGATCCGCCAAGTGTGAATAGATGGACTTGGAGTCGAACACTTGGGGATCCTGTTGAAGAAGAGACATTGATGTATTCTCAACATTCAACAGCGAGGAAAATTGCCACTGGTGACTGCAATCTCCAAGGTACTAACTGAAACTCTAAACTTCATTCCCAGAGTAAAATGAGTTGATGTTGATGGGAAGAAGTTCGTTGGAAGGGAGGCCTTAAGGCATCCTCCATCATCCAACTCGAGGAACACTCAACTGGTATGAGCTGATATGGAGTAATATGTAACAAGACTGACACTAGGATGGCCGACACATGAGGTTAAGGTAAACTGCAGAATGGCCGACATAGGGTATATCCTTGAACAGTGAGCATGAACTCAGGCAGTTTCCGACATAATGGGTAAATGATAAGCCTGAAATGTAAGAGACATTATCAAACCCTCCATATGGTTGGAAGAATAATCAACCGGGGGAATAAACAACTCGGAGATCAGGTTCACCCTGAGGTCAAAAACTAAACCCAACCGACATGATAGACTCAAGTAGGTGCTGTGTTCAAGGATAGAACTGACTGAACTGCCTTTGACATTGAAGATATGACACATCTTTCCCATCCCTTATTCTTTTTAGATAAAAGAATACTTTTCTTGTTGTTTTAATGAGTCCAAGAAAGAATGAAAACTCAATAGATCCAACCATGTAAAAAGTTTAACGAGCCCATGGGAGGAAGACTCAGGACCTTCTTCATTGTTTACAGAGTTCAAAGAAGAGATAGAAGAGTACTCTATATTACTGATCTCAGGATTTTAATATCGAGGCGAGATCTGTTCTTGCTCCCCGGTGTTTTCAATTTTAAGGAGTCTGAAAAACTTAAACAATAACTCCATATATCTGCTCGTGGATTTAAGTATCGAGCCCAAGCAAATTAATGTTCACCGGTGTTTTCCTGTTTATAGAGTCTGAAAAAACTTAAACAATCCTCTTTTCACCTATCCGTGGATTTTATATCGAGCCCGGATTGGTCTGTGCTCGGCGATGTTTTCTTGTTTATAGAGTTGAAAAACTTAAACAGCCCTCTACTTACCCTCTCGTGGATTTCACATCAAGCCCGAGTAGGTGAATGCTCGCTTGGTATTTTCATGTTTAGAGAGCCTGAAAACCCTAAATAAAAGCTCCAAAAGGTCATTTTTCGTGCAGTTAGTCTCCTCCCCCGAAAAAGTATAAAACAAAGGAAGAAGAACTCTTCTAGCGCATACAGAAGTATACCTAGAGTATACATTTTCCGTAGTTAATCCACCTAGGCCCGGAAAAGGGGTAATTCTATACCTGAGTGGATGAGCCTTCGATTACTTTAACGAGCTCGAAAAGGACAAGCTTGCTCGGCAATCTTGTTTAGGTTTAAATAGTCCAAGCAAGAGCTTAAAATGACTTAAAGGTCAGCTTCTAGGATCATAGCTTCATAATCTGCCAAAACTAGGTCTTCGACAAAATATTAGTAAACGCGACAAAAATCTCGAATGATATATGAATTTGAACTATTAACTAGTTGACAAGGTCTAACATCGATAATTTTAATCTTAGGAGATCGATCCTACAAAAATTTAAGGAAAAATGAGAGCTGGATAAGTGAACATTAGTATTGCACCATGTGTATGTTTCAATTGATTAATTAGGTCATTTTGATAAAATTTGAAACTATAGAGAACTAAACAATGGTGGGTAAAAATTAAAATCCAATTCATATATATAATTTCATTTTAAAACTCAATTTCCAATTTGTTTTTTGTAGGGCAAAAATTGGGGCAAACTTTGCACTTTCAAATCTCCGTGGCGATTAACTCAAGCATCCAAACACTGTTCTTCTTCCACCAAGTAAGTTAGAATCCTCCCCACTTGCATTTTTGTGGTTTAGTTTTTATTTTTTGAGCCTAAAACTGCTTGCCAAGCAATGCTCACAACGTTTAGTGCGCGGGCGCTACTGTGTAACAAGAGCAGTAGCGTGTGAAGGAGATGAGCGCTACTATGCTCACACAGAGTAGCGCCCACACGTTATTGTGTAGTGTACACAGTAGCGCTCAAGCCTGAAAATTTAAAAACAAGCGTCGAGACTGAAAAATTGTCACTTTTTGTGCAGGATGGTTCTTCAATGGAGAGAGAGAGAACATGAGGATGTGGATAGGCTGGCCATGCAAGACCCAGCCACTCTCCACGCTCCCCGAAGATGCGATTTATTGAAGTTTTACCGAACCGTAAATATGAGGGCCCTAAACAAATTATTTCGAAGACTTATTCAATACTGGGATGTGGATACCAATACTTTTGTCATCCGCAGGCAAACTTTGGAGCTTACAGTTGATGACATTTATTTCATTAGTGGTCTCTCACGAAGGGGAGATGTAATAAATCTGAAAGGGTCTTCTCCTGTGGGCATAGGGTCCGTGCAAGAGTACTTAAATACATATTGTGTGGATGGAGCTGAGAAATCAGGAAGCCAAAACTTGTTTCTACCATTGAAGGCCTCCCCTTGAAGGTGATAGTGAGTATGATTAACCGAGTGGCAAGTAGTGCCTCACTACACCTAGCTTCCAGGCACTCTATGAATGTTGGTGTACAATGCTTACAAGGTCATGTATACGATTGGTGTACTAGTTTACTGGCGAGTATAAAAGCTCAATTGACAGGTTGCAAATCCGGTAAAATGAAGAATTTTGGGTATGGTAGCATTTTGTGTACTTTTTTCTTTGAGAGGATGCTTGTTATTAGCTTGGGGATGCCTCTACCTCAAGTTAACCCCCGTGAGCCCAGACTACGCCGTTGGGGTGACATATTCCTCCGCCAGGGTGGTGGGGAAAGTCACTGCTGTTATCATACTGATGATTTATGGGGGTGGTGGGAGAGGCAAGTGCCCACCTTCGAGCAGTTTCCATATGCTAGATTGGATTTCCGCCATGATCCAGAACTGGCGCTTCCTCCAGGTGGAGCCTGGGGAGCTATTGGTATGTTTAATTTTGAGAATTATTTAATTTTTTCAAACTTTTCAAGTAATTGATTTTTATGAATGAATTTTGAAGTGCTAAACAAGTGTCATATGCAGATATTGGGCTTGTCCGTCCCGAGGAACATCCTACCATCTTTGTGAGGCCAGCTAATATTACTGCAGTAGATGCTATGTTGGGGACCATAGAGAGAAAAGTGAGTCGGTTGACTCATGAAGTTCCTGCATGCCATATGGATCAGATACCTATTGATATGCAGGAAGATGTAGTTGGGGTGCCCCCAGCATGGCTTAGGGCGTTGCGGAAGATAGCTAAGCTAGTCATATGTTATCGCAATGCAGTAGATGATGATGAGGCCCCTCCTCCATAAGAGAGGCATACATTCTATGTATATTTTTGAGGCCACTGTGCCCAGTTTTGTACTTTTATGACATGACTTGATAGACTTGTGATCCAAAACTCATATAATTTTTGATACAGTATCGGTTATTTACATGTGTATGTGTTTGAATTTTATGTGTGCAATGTTGTTTATGAAAGTGTATGATACAAATGCCAGTCTAACACATAGTTTGCTAATGAACTAGCTAATGCGTTTAAATTTCTTGGAATGTGTTCATATATAATAGAATCAAACTGTCTTTCCAATAGTCTAACTCGTAGAAACTGACGTAGCAATCCAGGATCTCTAATATGGTAGACATCTATTAACTGAAACACAATTAGTTGTGACTCAAGTCTTGCCTCCAAATGTGAAATGTCATGACAGAGAGCATCTCGAAGAAGTTCTATAACTGCACTGTATTCAGCCACATTATTCGTAGTGGGACCCAAACAAAACCCCCCGAAGAGACAAGTTGGCCAGCGGGTGAGTAAATGACCCAAGCTGCTGCAGCCAACTGACAGGTGTGGCGACTGGCACCATCAGTAAATCCTAAGAAATGTTCGGTCGACATCTGGTACACGAAAAGAAAAACACACATAAGATTAACTAACAAGCATAACGAAAACTAGCTCAACAAAAATATACAGCTATGTTACAAGAAAAAACACGTCAGCCTAAGCGTAGTACTTCTTCAGGCAGAGCCCATTTCTGGGCTCGCCAACTTATTACCTTCGTAATCTATCAGTTCATAGGCACGTTTCTTCAATACTTTGGAAATTATATAAGGCCCGAGCCACCTGGACTTGAACTTGCTAGGTCCTAGGGGTTCTTTGTCTTGATCCCAAAGTAGGACCAAGTCTCCTTAAAGGAAAACCCTAGGTCTGACGGACTTGTCAGACTGTCCTTTGACTCATTTTTTGTGGACCTCGTTTGTTGTGAGCGCGTCGCGGCACTGCTCATCTAGATGTTCTAAGTGTAACAAACGTTCTTCTAGTATTGAAGTATCCGATAGTAACTGAACGACTAGTTTTAGCGAAGGAATCTCGCATTCAATCGATACGATTGCTTCTATCCCATGCACAAGTTGAAAGGGAGAGAATCCGGTAGCAGTCTTAACGTTAGCTCGGTAAGCCCAAAGAGCCGGGTACAGCATGATGTGCCAGTTATTTCGACTGGCATTAACAGTTCTTTGCAGTATAACCTTTAAAGTTTTGTTCAATGCTTCGACTTGTCCATTCACCTATGGATAGTATGAAGACGAATGTTCTTGTCGAAAACCAAGCATTGTATACAACTCGGTCATCATGTTATTCTGGAAATGACTGCCATGATCAATCATTATCTCTTTAGGTATGCCAAACCGTGCAATAATATGATTAAACACGAAATAAGCGGCAGTTTCTCCATTTGCCTTGACAGTAGGCATTGCCTCCACCCACTTAGTAAAGTAGTCAACGGCAACGATGATGTAATGATGTCCTCCAGCCGAAACTGGATTGCAAGTCATGTAATCGACCCCCCATTTTGTGAAGGGACCTGCTGTAATCACAGGATGAAGAGGAGCTAGGTGTGCCCTCATTTTCTTAGTGAAAAACTGACACGGACGACGGCGTTTCACAACTTCCACACAATCTTTCAAAGATCGTGGGCCAAAAATATCCGGCACGCAGTATCTTTTGAGTTGTTGCCAACCCGGAAAGATGTCCCCCACAAGCTCCACTGTGGGCATCATTTAATACTGCTTCGGCTTCTTCTCGAGTTAAGCAACATCGTAAAATGGAATCTACCCCACGTCGATACAAAGTATCTGAGATGATGAGGTAGTTCTTCGCATGGTTTTTGAGCTTGCGTTGCTCTTCTCGAGAAAAAGTAGTAGGACACCTCAAAGTCTGGAGATATACTAAGATATCCCCGTACCATGGGTCAAAGGAAGCAATGAGGAAGATATGTTCATCTGGGAATGATGATTCTTCCTCAATGTACTCTAGGTCACTCGGAAACTCTAAGATTAACTCAGCGAACACTAGTAATTTCTTCAACTTGGTCGATTGAAAGACCAAATCAAACTCCTGTAGGATTACAATCCATTTATTATATTTCCCACCGATGATTCGTCGGGTGAGAACGTACTGGAAAGGATTGACTTCTGCTATCACAGTAGTAGTTCGTAAAAGTATATAGTGACGAAGCCGTTGTACCGCATAGACCACGGCAAGTGCTAACTTCTCAACGTGCGAATATTTAACCTCAGGCGCTATCAATGCGCGAGAAAGATAGTAGATAACATGCTCTTGGAGCGTATAGTCCTCCTGAACTAATACTATACCAATTGCATTAAGAGACGCTGCCAGATATAAAAGAAAGTCTTTTGCATAGTCTGGCGGGCTCAACAAGGGTGCTAAAAGAAGTGCTTTTTTCAAGGCTTCAAAGGATGCTTGAGCAGCCTCGTCCCACACAAAGTAGGAGTCTTGTTTGAGTAGCCTCATAAAAGCTTTGGTAATCTTAGCATAGTTTATGATGAATTGCCGTAAAAAATTAGACATGCCTTGCAGACTTTGGAGTTGTCACAAGGTGCGAGGAGGAGGCAGATTTACAATCGCCTCTACTTTCAGCGGGTCGACCATTATGCCATGACTGGAAACAATGAAGCCCAGTAGACGTCCTGATTCGACACAGAACACACACTTATTAGGATTCAAACGAATCTTATATTCTCTGCATCTTTCAAACACCTGTCTAAGATGAGTTGGATGATCCCGTCTCTTTCGAGATCGCGGCGGGAGGTCATCCAAGTAAGGTTCTACTGTGTGTTTGATATCATGAAAAGCGAAATTCATCGCAGGCTGGAAGGTAGCTCCAGCATTCTTCAAGCCAAATGGCATCTTCCGGTAAGCGAAAGTCCCCCACGGGCAAATGAAAGTTGTTTTATGCTGATCTTCGAGTTTGATTTGTATTTGATTGTATCCCAAAAATTCGTCCATGAAAGAGAACATCTCATGTCCCGCACAAGCATCTATGATTTGATCGATAAACGGTGTAGGATAGTTATCTTTCGGACAGGCTTTGTTCAAGTCCCGGAAGTCAGTACAGACTCTAATGGTACCTTGCTTCTTATCAACCGGAACAGGGTTTGAAACCCATTCCGTCATGTTAATCGGATAGATGAAACCGGCCTTAAGCAACTTTTCAACCTCCGCCTTGATGGCGGCCGCTTTTCTAGGGTTCACATGACAAAGCTTTTGTCTCACAGGTTTTGCGTTAGGGTATGTCATGATGACATGCTCCACGATGGCTGGGTCAATACCTGGCATCTCCTCATATGACCAGGCAAAAATGTCGCGGAATTCTTTGAAAAGTTTTGTATACAGAGCGATCTCTGGAGAACAGTCTGCACCAATAAAAATGTTTTCCACGACCCCGGGTTTGGTGGAAATGTTAATCGGAATTATTCTCGATATATTAGCCATATTTCCCTCAGCGTAAACAGCTCTCGAAATAGAAGGAAAAGATGAAAAATCAACAAATCCACCAGGTCTCACAAGGAAGTCCCCTCTCTCAATCCTGTCTAGATCTGGAAGCATGTAGGACCTGTGATGCATATGTTCCCATGGTTGGTCCAGGCCCATCATGACTTCAGTGACCATGCCGGAGCATATTCCATATCTGACCCAGCAGAGACCGGCGGAGTCACGATATGTTCCATTGCAACATGTTGTGCTTCCATATAGGCCACTTCTGCAATGGATGGAAGCACAGAAGATTCTGACGTAGTGGGAAGGATCCAAGGATCAATTCTTAAACCAACCGTGAATGTTTCGGTAGAAGTACCCACATCAGAACGCATAAAAAGAACAGGGGAGGGAAGGTCGAAAGTGCCTATTAACGACCCGTAAAGCCCTGCTCCTAAACTCTCACTAACCGGGGCGGTTTGATCAACTAAGGGAATTGTGGTCTCTGAAGAAGTCTGGTTGTTTCTCTGAGTGAAAGAAAACTGATCGACTGTAACGACCTTACCTTCAAACGGGAACATAACAACTCGAAAAACTGTCGATGCAATAGCTCGCATGGCATATGTCCAGCTCCTGCCTAATAACATGTTGTAATCAAGCGGAGCGTCCAGAACTTCTACTTCTACAGCAACTGTCTTACCGGCCAATGTGACATCAAATGATGGCAAAACCCCGTGTGGACGGAAAGTCCTGCCATCAAATGCAGTATGTAGTGTGTTAGAAGGGGCTAACTCGGGGGAACCCAAAGCTTTCCAACAAGAAATTGACATTACGCATGTCAACGCGCCCTCATCTACGAAAACTCGTCTGATGGTCATTGGGCCATGGACGACTTCAATCTGAAGAGAACCGTGGTAGGGCAACCGGTATTTGATATCAGCCATATCAAATCGCGCAGACATGTTAGAGGATTCCATACTTCCAATAGCTGTCAGAAGTGCATTCCGTTGTAAAGGACAACTTTGCAAGACTTCTAAGGTAGACATGGCACAAGGGGTCTCGGCTAAATCTTCAACCACATTGTAGTTGGCGGCGACCCGAGCGTTGGGATTGTGCGATTCCCGTTTCAAGACACCTTTCGGGATCTTGGGCATTGGGTCCACAGGTATGTGGAGTGGAGTGGAGGATTCTGGAATCTCTTTATCCTTTTTCTGTGCGTCCGGGGTATAATTCCTGGCTCTTGTTTGTAAGAGTGCATTCGAATTAACCATGTTAATAAAAGTTTGATCAACCGTAGCATGTGTAGTGCCCTTAGTGTTGGAGGTGCCAGAAGCTAAGCTCTGCCCCTTAGGGAATGGATCTTTCAGTACGGCGGGCTTCTTTTCTTGTAATAGCTTCTGGGCTTCTTCAAGCAGAGGGCATTAGTGAGTAAGGTGGTCCTGCTTGCAAAGTTTACAAGGGAACTTAACCTTCTTTTTCTCTTTTTTACCCTCCTCGGCATTCTCTTTTTTGGGCTTCTGATGGTTCCCCTCTCCTTTCTTGCCCTTTTTTTTGTTATTGGGCTGCCGAGGGCCCTTTTGATTGTTCTGAACCTGGTTAACAGACTCAGAAGTAGAAGGAGAGGTTGTGATGGAAGAAACTTCTGCAATCTATTGTTTCACAGATAAGGCATGAACCTGTTTGGTCAATGCTTCGAAAGCTGCAGAGTCAACTGAACCCACTATGCCATCAGCATGTGGTCCAGGTTTAGGTCTACTCAGATCGGTATTCGTTCACGGTGCATCAGGTATGATCTCATACAGTAACCCAGATTGTGCATAAACGAGATCTAACTGTTGGGTCCGTAGGATGGCTTCTTCCTCATTAGACACTCCAGAAGTAGCTACTTCCTTAGAAATGTAAGGAAGGAGTGATTTCAAATACCACTCAAGAAGGAATTCTGGAGGTATGTTGGCTTTAATGAGCCTCTTCCGTCTTCGCCACTCCTGAATGTGATCAAATAAATGAGTGGCTTTATTTTACCTAAATGTAGACAAAAGGTCTGTTCCGGCATCATACCGAACAGGAAGCTGGAAGTGATCCCAAAAGACAGTCGCGAGATCCCCAAAATTAAAGAATGTAGCTGCAGGTAACTAAATGTACCATTTGGTTGCAGCACCAGTTAAAGTCCTTTGGAACAGTCTCAATCTAATGGAATCTTCATTTAATGAGTTTGAGGAGCAGCATAAATGGAAAGTAGTGACATGGTCACCGGGGTCTTCACCTGTTTTGCCTTCGAACTTTGGAATGTCCGAAGGTAACTTGGTAGGAACTGGTGGCCATGTAGCGTTATGATACACTGGATCGTTGGTCAGCTTGGAAAGATCTGGCAAATTTAAAGTTGCCAAAAATGGTAAACGAGGCCGGTAAGACGGTACTTGATAAGTTGGGGTCAAAAAGGGGTAACCACCCATAGCTTGACCCATGAACTGCTAGTAGGGGTTGCCCCTAGCCGTCTGCTGTTAGGGATTGCCCCCAACCATCTGTTGGTAAGGGCTGCCCCCGACCATTTGCTGATAGGGGTTTCCACCTATCATCTGTTGATAGGGGTTGCCCCCAGCCACTTGTTGGTAGGGGTTGCCCCTTGCCATCTGTTGTTGCGCGAAAGTATTATTGAAATTTCCCCACCCATATGAAAGTGGGTTAGTGCTCTATGGGTTCGTCCACTGTGGCTGGGTGTTAGCCCCGCCATATTGCTGGTTAAAAATATTACCCCCTCCTCCTGAAAATAAGGAAAAAGGGACGTTACCTGCAGGTATATTACCTTGATTCATGTTGGGACCTGCAAAGGTATTAAAACCAGTGGTAGCTGACGTAAACGGTGCAGTCATTGTACTCATGACAGGCACAGTTGCAGAAGCACTTGGCCCTACAGCGGGTGTGGAAATCCAAGTACTGGGTATATGATATAATGGTTGAAACATAGGAGGTGGCACTAAATTGGCTGTACTGCTAGGTCCAAAAGTAGGTGTAGAGGTAGATGCCATAGTTGTTGAACTCGGCATACCTAACGTGCCAGTATTAAAACTGAAGGTCGGAGTGGACATAGATGTTGTCTGTGCCGAACTCGGTGTAGCAGTAAAAGGAGGATTTACAGTGTTAGTGTTCATACCTATGGTGGGAGTTTGTGGAACTCCCCGTTCGCCTCCTGGATTAGACATAAAATGTCCAGGTGAGAAATTATATGCACTATAAAACTGCTGGAAACCAACGGGTAACAAAAGCAGATTTCTAGGATTAGTCAGAGGAGGATTAAAGGGACTGTCGTACTCCACAGAAGTGAGATCTTCAATCTCAACTGAACTAAAAAGTCGCTGATCTGGAGTACCCGGTTGTGGTTCCTCGGGAACCTCTATTTCAGGGTTTTTTGTTGCAGTTTGTTGTTCTTCAGGAAACTCAATTTCAGGTGGTAGTTCCTCGGGAATTTCTATTTCAGGATTTTCCGTTGTAAAAATTTCCTCAGGAAGTTCTATTTCAGGAATGGTTTCCAAAGGAACACTGGGGTTTACCCGTTGTCGTCTAGTTGGCGGTAATGGTTCTGTTCTAAGTGGCGGAAGGTTTTGAAACCTTCTCGATCTACGAAGTTCTTGGTTCTCCATGATTATATATAAAAATAAAACTAGAAAACCTAGTGGCCACTAAGACTAGGGGGCAAACAGCACGCCAACTAAAAAGTCCTAAGTATGCAAACCAAGCAAACAAGATGCCTTCCAGAGAAGAGTCTGGGATGATGAGGGCCCAGAACAGATCAACAAAGGATGAAGAACAGTTACCCAGGGTCCACAATACAATGACTAAGGGTGCAAGCGCTGGAATCACCCAACCGCCCTCCCAAAGACCTGCAAGGGATTTCCTCCCACGTCTGTCCTAGGTACAGCAGATATACCCTCCGTTGTCACCTGTGTATGAACCTATGGTCAGATACTAAGGATACCACAACACCGAAAACTCCTGGGGGAACAGTCTCTAGTCGAATCAGAAGGCGTGGGTAGGGTAACTGAGCCCGAAACTCAAAAGAGTCCCCAAACGCAATCCAATCCTGGTGTATGCTCGAAACAAAAAGTAGGAGTATTCCCAAAAATCTAATCTCACAAGACCTATTGCATAGATCCCAGGCAAGCTTTGAGTGAAGTGGATTTACCTGTGATAGTCGAACTACCCTTTTTGCGTAATGTCTGATCTTGGGTGGTTTAAGATGATTTAAACCCAAGATCCTAACCAAGACTAGTTGGTGTAGTGTATCCCTAAAAAAAGAAAAATTGTTTCTATTTAATTTTATTAAAGATTTTTAGGGTTGTTATTACTCAAAAGGTAGTGTGTTTGTGTGGCGTGGTTGCAATAAAAAAGCAAAAGTGCATAAATTCTAACTTTCAACAACAAAAACTTTTATTTTTTCATTTAAAGTTCTTTCCAAACTGAAAAACTGAGCAAATCTAATCAAATTTCTTTTTTGTTTTCTTTTGAAATTGTAAACAAAATAATCTATGCTATCTTGTAACAAATATAAGCGTTATTAATCTTAAGCTACCAAATTTTTGTTTTTTCTGTTATTATAAACGAAAAAGAACTATAAACATGGAAAGCAAATAAGACTTGTGTGCAATGTGTAAGTATGGCTAAAAATGGTTTCTAAGCTTACAGCTGTCAAGGCACTAGCTCAACAAAGACTTGTCCTACACGTTTTTTGCAAAAGAAAAAGCCTTCGTACTCGGAAACAAAGTGGGGAGAAAACAAAGGAGAAAGATACTCAAAACCGGGAATCAAACACAAGAGGACTGACCCAAAGCGTCAAACCCTAACAAGACCACTATGTCAAGCAATCGGTAGGCAAGCAAGCTAACAACCACCCTACTAACACAAGGACTGAGAAATAAATCAACCTAAAGCACTTTAAACACACTTGAAACCAGAAAAGACAAAAAGTCAAGGAAGGTTGGAACTCAACAAGTTCGTAAGACACCCTAAAGGCTCCAAAACAGACCAAACCCTAAAACAAAGGATAAGATAGGTAAAGATCAAACAAATGTTGCTACCAACAGTGAATGCAAAGCATACATGTTTGTAAGTCAGCAACACATAGTCAGGGCAAGAACAAGCAGAAGTGTTCACTAAAGAACAAAGCCTAGTCTTCAAAAAGAGTTATAAATAGTACAAACATTCTACAAGTAAGCAAGCAATCTAAAGATGGTAAAAAGACTCAAAGAAAGGTTCTAAGACTCAAAGAAAAGTTATAAACCTCAAATACTAGTCAAGGAGATCTAAAACAAAGTCAGAAGACCACCCAAAAGGGCAGAAAACTCAACCAAACAACTAACAGAAGGCTACAAGAATATACCCTACTGTGCAGTAGGGAAACTAGTGCTCCTGAAGAGATGGGCGCTACTATATGTATAGCAAAGTAGCGTATGGGCGCTACTGTATGTATAGCAAAGTAGCGTATGGGCGCTACTGTATGTATAACAGAGTAGCGCTAAGGTCTTAAAAAGTTAAAAACTGACTTTGAAAAGATGCAAAAAGACTAAATGAAGCAGAGAAAAACAAGCAGGGGGTACCTACAGGGTCTCTCAGCAAATTAAAGGAGTTAAAATGGTTCTCAGAAGACAAACAAGAAAGGTTTCCTAGAGCAAAAACACAACTTTCCCCAATGGAGTTGCAAGTCTATTGGCGGGAAAAACTACCCTATAGTAAGCAAACGGATACTATCAACTGAAAGGGGATGACAGGTAAGCATATTAACTGTGTTACAGAGATGTTTATGAAAGGAAATAGGTTATAGGTCTTGAGAACATACCTTTCCAATGACGTTCGATCCTAGCTCTTATTCGATCTTGCGCTCGATCCTCAAGTCAACCTCCCGTTCAATAAACCTGCAATACAAGTACCTTTCTCGACATATCTTGGATAATATATAATGATGAAATAGAAAAAGCAATTTAAACATCCAATATTAACCAAAATAGATCCAAACAAGTATATAACTTCAATGAACACTTAATTTGGGACAAGAAAGATGCTTCAACCTTTTATTGTCAAATGCAAATTGATGATACAAAGTATACCTGACTTTGTCACATCCTCCTGCAACCTAATCTTGGGCTCCTGCTCTTCTCTGGCTTGGATATCTTCCAGCATAACCTCCTCCAATGCAAGCTTCTCTTTAAAAGTCTATCAATAGCATTCATGTCTCTTACCCCTCTCTTTATTCTTCCTTGTATTTATAGGACAAGGGAAGCAGTTCAGGTCGAGAGATGGTTATGGAGGAAGTTGGGGAAATTGGGGAACCAACTACAACTAATCCTCTTCGTGAAATTAATTATTTTTTAATCATCTTTTGAGGTATACGCTACTATTTCTCAGTGAAGTAGCACTCAGGGCGCTACTATAGTGTTTTTAAACTAGCGTTCATCACTTTTTGAATGTTGAGCGCTACTCTGTTCAAGAGGAGTAGCGCTCATGAGGCTTGAGCGATACTATTGCACACTGGAGTAGGGTACATGTGCTAGTCTATTGAAGTAGAGTAGCGCTCATGTCTCAAAATGATATTTTTAGGGTTTTGCCAATCTTGCCAGGAGGTGGAGTAAGTCAAAGTCTCATCTAGGGTCAACATGCTCCTCCATCCAAGTTGTCCTTTTGTGTGATCAACAACTCAAGGTGATCACGGACGGAGAGGTGCAGGTTTGACCTATAACAACCTTTAATAAAAAGATCATCACCACATTAAAAATAAAGTAAACCAAGAACAATCGCACAACATTGTCTTTTCAGTTCAAGCATTCTTTTTACTCCATTTATCGACACTGGTCTATCTTGTTATATTTCAATGATGATGAATGTTTTAAAATGACAATGATGATGATGGATGTTTGCTTATGACAATAATGATGAATGACATTTGCTTTATATATATATGTTGCATTGTCTTAGTTTACAAAAAATATTCTAACTCCTAGATTAGATGTTGTCTTTCATAGATTAGACAGCATAGTTTATTTTCACATTTTAGGGTCCACCCCCCTTGGCTTCGCTAGGAAAGCCTAGACGGAGGAGTAGAGTTTCAGGTGACAGCGCTTGACTCTGACCTGCCCCCAAGGCCACACAAGCAGCTTGAAGACTTATGCTGCGTTTTCCCAATGTGGAACCAGGCGGCAACAAATACATCTCTTTGGGATTTGAAGTTACCCCTTTGATTCTAGTGGTGGTATTTTTCTTTCTTACTATGGTGATGCGCCCTCGTGTTATCATTCTTCTTGGAGTGTGTTGTGAGAGCTTGGTCTTCATTACCCATCTTCTCTTTGCGGGCTATGGGTTGAGCTTCTTCTTGTGAACATTCCTCCCACAGCCTACTAAATGTGATGAGCTTCTTCCTAGCACAAATTCCTTGAATGAAGGAATCCCATGACCTAGGGAGACCATTCAAGGTGGTCATTACTATTTCTCCATTCTTCCACAGCTTCAAGTTGTTCTTTGATTTGAGAAACCCTTGTGAAATAAGAATGAATGATTTCTGCATTTTGAATCTGCAATAATCCTCTTGGCCTTGACCAAGTTCTTCTTATGTAGGGCCTTAGCCTCATCTCCCTCTGCAACTGGAACCTCTTCACTTATGTAGGTGTCCAATTCATTCTCTTCTAGGATTAACCCAATCCTATACTTCCATGCTCGGAAGTTATCAACCCCTTCAAGCTTATCCTCAAGCTTGGTGTGGTGAGACATCTTTAATGAGAAACTCGAATGGAAATAGAAAAGCTTTTAGGTCTTACCACTTGATTGTTGAAACTGAATCTAGAGCTGGCTAGGGTTTGATAGAGAAACCCTAAAAATTCAAACTTGGAATTTGAAACTTCTGTCCGGATAAAAAGATGTAATTGACTGAGGTGAGCAAGCTCGTGTGCTTGGATTTTGAAAATTCCAAAAATTAACCCCTCAAAAGTGACCTGCAAATTTTGGGTCTATAGTTTCTGTCAATTTCTGGTTTTTTGGTTTTTTGGTTTTCTGGTCCAAAAATCAAACTAGGGTTTTTTACTTATCCTGGGGTTCTACCCAACTAAAAAGTTCGATCTTGGTCTCTAAATTTCGATTTTGATGAGGAGAACAATCATGTGCAGAGAGCACTCCAAAATTTCATTTCTCTCAAAAGCCCTAATTTCCTACAATAGTGACATGCCAAAAGATGAAAATGCTCAAAATTCAATTCTGCTTCGAGAGAAAGATGCACCTTCCTCATGCGAGTTAGCCTAGCCTCCTTTTGTTGATGATCTGTGGAGAGAAACCCAAAATTAAGAAGCCCTAACTTCCGCAGCTACACAATGTCTTCTTCTCAAGTTAGCTCTGATACCATGTTAGATTTTCATCATTTAATTCAATATGATCTAGGATCTTAGCTGAGAAAATAACAAGCACAACAAATCAAACAAGAGATAAGAGAAACAAAGAGTTTCATCGAGGAAACAATAAAGGAGAAAACCCCACAACTTCCTCAGAGATAGAATGAGCAAAGAATACAAAACCCCAAAACAAAGAGATGGTCTTCAACAGCTTCCTCCTCCTCCACTTGTGTGAACTTCTCTCTCACTCACTAATGTGCAATGAGTGAGTGAGTGAATGAACAAATAGAGAGGATGCTCCTCTCTATTTATACTTTACCTTCACTTGACTTTTTATCCTAACTGGGTCGACTTCTTCTAGGAGAGTCTAATAACCCATTACCAATTGACTCAGGGCCGACTCCTCTAGGGGAGTCTAATAACCCTATCAAATACAATAATAACTTTCCCGATCGAAAGTATAAAACCTCTCCATCAGAAGTACAATGACATATGAATACAATATAAAATATACACGTGAATATCATCTAAAGTTACAAATACATTAACACATCAGCCTTAGATGGAAATGGCATTATTGTGTTGGTTATAATCATTGTTTAGAATTGTACCTTTGTTAATTCATAGTTTAAATTTATTGGTATTACTAGCCTATCATATTATGCACGAGAGCTCAAAGACTCTCACAACCCAACTGGGCTCTAATTGATCCACTGGGCCATTTCGATTTACACTTGTAGTTTCTTTTATCTTAGCCAATAAATACATACTCAATTTGTTTGGCTTATAGCATTTCAAGTTCAAACCCTCGGTTGTTCTAGACGTTTTTGAACAGTCATATGATTTTTACTTTTTATGCAGCATGTGAATATTTGATTACAATTGGGTTAACCACTTGTTTTGATCCTTAGCTACCTGGGGACTTGTATCTCATCTATTTAAACTTACTTTATTTTATCTTGAGATTATTCTCTAAAGGAATATGAAATTAGACTACAATTAAAGTTATATATTTTGTGTGTTTTATCTTTGGGTATATGTAAACTTTCTACTCGATAGACCTAAATCTCTTTTACTTCCTTTTGTGGCAATGTTTTAGGGTTATCTTCAAACGAATGAAATTAAGAATAGATTATATGAATTTTGGTTTTCTTTTAGTTGATCCTCACACTTAACTCTTCCTATTCAACTCTAAACCATAATTAATAAGAGAAATATAATTGATTATTAGTCTAATTTATACGACATTTGGAAAATAAAGAAAGAATCTAGGTTAATAAAGAACTAATTAATTTACATAGTAACACACTTTAGCTTTTTAACTAGTTAACGAAAGTAAAAGTATTGTAAGTTATACAAAGATATTTTACTTTATTGTAACATGGTATAGAACTAATTAATAGAAGTTAATAACATTTTAGTTCAATGTGACAATACTTCGTTGCATAGCAATAAATTATGCATTAAACTATAATCAACCGGAAGTAAATGGCTATGTTAAGTTAGATCTAAAATAGATGCTTTATAGTAAAATAGTATAGGTAAAAAGAGACCTAGAAATTATATTCGAATTAGCTTTGAAGTACAGAAAATGCATGCATGTCTAAACTAGCACAATAGAATAATATTGTAGCATTAGCCAAATGAGTACTTAATAACCAAGGGAATAACACACATATGATATGCAACACTTGATTAAGAAAACACAGGTTGAATGACCATATTCCAACCAATCATAGACTCATGAACAATCAATCTCACTTACTCAACATTCAGTCCCTAGGATGAACCATGACACCACGGGAACGAAAATCTGACCCTCTTGCTACAACAACTTCTACCACGGTATCTCTAGACCCTTCAACTGTATAAATAGTTATTAGCTTATCTCAATCAATGCACTCACTTTTTCAAAAATTGCCTAACACTTTACCAATGCTCCCACAATAGATTTCTCCCTTGCTTACTAGACAACGTCTTGCCTTCCCACGCATGCAAAATATAGTTTATCTTGCCTAGGTTTTTTGTAATGCCCAACTTCCCTCCTTGGGAATTCATTGGCCTTGGATCATCTCTTATATTTGAGAGAGTTGATTGAAAAGAATGTCTCTTAACACTTGTGTTTTCCTCGAGTAGCAGCACTGTGTTCCTCACCTATGGGGTCATAGTTCATTCAAGTTCAACATGGCCATTGCAACTACTTCAACATTTAATTAATAATATCAAAAACTACCTTTCACATCTATACTATCATGAGGACATGTGGCAAGTTTTAATCCTGCACATTTTTCAAAAAACAATATTAAAATATTAGCCCAAAAAATACAAATCCGAATTTGCAACTTAGTTTAAATTACATCATCTCGCCCTTAAAATTCGTGCTATCATCGATGTTCGATTTTGATCTTTGCCAAATCTAAAATGGAAATGGATATACTTCTCTCATGGCATCCTCCATCTCCCAAGTGGCCTCTTTGAAACTTAAAGTGCTTCCATTGCACCTTTACCTAAGCAATGGCTCAATTATGAAACAAAATATCCTTCCTGTCGAGAATGCATAAAGATTCTGCTTGGAACTCACCTTTTGGTTCCACCTGTACCACATTACATGAAAAACATGAGAAAAATCAAGACATTTTTCAATAAAGATACATGAAACACATTATGAACTTTCACATTGGTCAATAGTGCAAGTTGATAGGCCACTGGCCCTATTCTAGATAGCACTTAAAATGGCCCACAAAACCTTGGTGCTAAACTGGAGTAGATCCCCACTTTGAAGGAACTATTTTTCAACTTCACTTTCAAATTAACATTATTTCTCACATTGAACTCTATGAATTCTCTTTTGGTTTGCATAACTTTTATGTTTATCATGAGTTGTCTTCAAGATCTGTTTTATGTTTTGTACCACCTATTCCATTTCATTAAGCATGTCGGATCCTTTAAACATCTTATCTATTGGGTTGTCCCAACTTACTGGTGTATTACATTTTCTATCGTACAATATTTCAAAGGCACTCATCTTTGATGCAGTCTGGTAACCATTACTGTAGGCAAACTCTACTAAATGTAGATAGTCTTCCCACTTACTGGACATGTCCATCACGTACATGCAAAGCATGTCTTCCAAAATCTGGTTTGTCCTTTCTATCTATCTATAGGTTTGAGGATGGTATGCAATACTAAAACTAAGTTCCTGTCTAAGGCTTCAAACAATGCCTTCCAAAAAGTTGAAGTAAACTTCGCATCTCTATCGGAACTTACAGTTTTTTATATACCGTGCAATTTGAAAATCTCCTTCATAAAAATTTCTACTATATTAATGCCTTTCATAGTAGACTTTATAGTAATTAAGTGTGATGCCTTTCTTAGTTTGTCTACCACAACCATTATAAAGTCATGATGTTTTCTTGATTTAGGCAATTGATAATAAAATCCATCGAAATAGCTTCCCCTTTCCATTATGGAATGGTTGGACGTTGCAATAATCATAATGGGTGTTGATGCTTAGCTTTAACTTGCTAACACTCTAAACAATTAGTTAAATATTGTGGTGTTTATGTTTTCATTATTGGCCAATATTACTCTTTTTTCAAAGCTATTTGCATTTTCGGTAACCTAGGTGACCAAAATATGGTCTCTTGTGAAACTCATCCATAATTAAAAGCTTTAAATTTGCTGAGTTGGGTATGTATAATCTATCCTTAAACAACAGTAAACCTACTTCATTAAACCTTAATTCTGTTTTGTTACTTTCAAACTCATTTTTCTACAATTTTTCTGTTGTCAACGCATATTTAATTCTGATTTTTAAATCCGATTCAACATGAACCATGTCAATTTTCCTGTTGGGATCATCTAAAATCTTATTTTCTTTACCCCTTGATAAGTTTTATCTCAAAACCATGCTCGATGAGAAAAGTTAACCATCTAGCCTGCCGTGCACTTAAATTCTATTGGTCAAATATCGAATATTAATAGGAATCTTCTTCCTATTGAGTAGTGATGCCACATTTTTAAAGCATGAATTATGGTAGCAAACTCAAGATCATGAGTTGAGTAATTATTCTCATCATCTTTTAGTTTCCTTACTCATAACAAATTACGTAATCCTAAAGTAACACTCCACCTAACCCTTCTTTACTTACATCTGTACATATGACAGTCTTTGTATGGATCTGTTATTTTTAGGATAGGGGCAATAGTAAGTAGTTGCTTTAACTTTTGGAAACTTTCTTGACATTTTTTGTGGCCAAACAAATTTGGTTCCCTTTTTATGAAGAGAAGCGATGGGATAAGCTAGCTTGAAAAACCTTCTATGAATCCTCTGTAATATCACGTAATTTACATAAGCGTTCTTATGTTTGATACATCTTTTGGAATAAGCCAATCTAAAATAGCTTTGATCTTATCTAGATCAACAACTATTCGGTCTTTTGATATTGTGGCCTAGGTACTAAACTTGTTTTTGATAAAATCACACTTGCTAAACTTTGCATAGAGTTGATGCTCCCCGAACATCTATAAGACCATTTGTAAGTGTTGTTCATGCTATTCTTCATTCTTGGAATAGATAAGTATATCTTCTATAAATATATCTAAATATATTGTTCATTAAACACATAAAAGTTGTTGAAACGTTCGTAAGTCCAAACAAATTTACCACAAACTCATAGTGCCTGTATCTAGTTCGGAAGGTTGTTTTATGAACATCTTCATCTTTAATTATGACTTGATGGTATCCTAATCTAAGATTAATATTTGAAAATACTTTTGATCCTCCTAATTAGTCAAACAGATCATTGGTCCTAGGAAATAAATACTTAATTTTATTGGTCATCTTAATTAATTGCCTATAGTTGACACACAATCTAAACATGTTGTCTTTCTTTTCAACAATCAACACAAGCGCTCCACACAAGTACACACTCGACCTTATATACTACTTTTCTAGAATTTCTTGTAATTGCATTTTTTACTTGTTAACTCTGGTATGTTCATCCTATAAGGTGCCTTTGATACAGGGGCAGATCCAAGTATTAATTCAATAGTGAAATCTATATCTCGTTTAAGCAGTAACCCCGGAATTTCTTCAGAAAACACATACTGAAATTCCTTAAGAACTGGAAAATATTCTAAGGAATGTTTATCTTTTTCATTTCCTTAATTCATTAGTTGTGATGCATGTACTTTACGGCCTTTCCTAGCACATTGCTTCAATTGTACCGCTGAAATTTGCCTTACTAAAATTGTCTCGGTATGCCTTTTATCAGCTAGGGTCTGCCTTCATCATCTTCACATTTAAAAGTTTATCATAATAGTTCAAAATTACTTTGTGTGCTTCCAACCAATCCATACCGATAAGAATATTGTGGGATCCTAGATGGAATATGTTTAACTCTACTTTGTGATTGATCAATTCATATCAAAAATGCAATCCTTTACAAAATATGCCACCTTTCTTTTGGTGTCGGTAGCTAGCTATACCAACTAGGCCTTTTGGTTTTTAACCTTTCTCAACTTACAAGTTTCAACTACAAAAGGTGAAATGTAGCTTAAACTTGACCTTGGATCAGTTAAAATAGAAACAGTCTTTTCAAAAGATTTACCTTCTACTTCTATCCTAGAGGACTGATGGTCAACTTTCCTATTATCTAGAACAACATTAATTCTAGGAATATTTATGCCAACATCGTTCACAATTGTAGCTTCATGTATGTCATAAACTGTTTGATTTCCTTTGTCTTGATGTGGACAGTTTCCAAACAGATGTGGTTCGTCGAGACCCTGATACATTAAAGGTTCTCTATCGGGTTCATTAAGCTTTTTGTTTACAAAACTTGCAGATTTTATCCCACTTTGAACTAATGGACGAGGTTGATTGAAATTGATGTTGTAATTATTTCCTTGAACACTCTTGGTTGTGTTTCTATATGGTGGAGGCTTAAAGCCTTTCTTCCTTTGGTCAAATATGTCACGTCTCTTATCTTTCCATGCTTCCGGTACTCCGAATATATGTTTTTATTTTTCATAACCTAATCTTGCTTTTCTCATGGCTTCTTCTAATGTTTTTGCGTTATCAAACTCTATCATGTCCTTATAGGAATGCAACAAGCAACCTAAAAATCTTTGCACTTTAACTTTTTCATCTTTAATACAAGGCACATATCTTAAAAGTTCTAGAAATTTGTTTATCATGTGATCCATAGACATCTGTCCTAATCGGAGTTCATAAAATTCCTTTGTCTTTCCTTCATAGTATATTTCTGACAAGTACATTCGTTTAAAGAATTTCTTAAAAGTCTGCCAATCTATTTTCTTTTCGTTGAGCTCTTTAACTAGCTTGAGGTCCTGCCACCATCTACAACCTTTCCCATTTATATTGTAGATGTCCATTATGGCTTTCATGTTACTAGATATGTGCCCATGCCTAAAAGCCATGCTTCTGCTTCTGCTTCTGCCCCGGTCTTTGACTCCTCGTCAAAGGTCGTTGGTTTTATCTTTTTGAATTCTCCTACTAGATGGTCTCTATACTTTCTCTTCTTTGTGGGTGATGACTTAACAATTTCCTCTTTTCCAAAATTGTCAATATCATCTTCCTTCTTGTTAGATGAATTGTTGCATTTATATGTTTCATAAAAATGGGGTTTTTGTTCCATGCCTACATCACCAGAGGTTTGGCCCTTAGTTTTCTATCTTTTAATTTGAAATATATTATGCAGTAAAACTTCATTTTCTTCATGTTGTTCCTCTTGCCCTTTCATCAATTTTTTGTTATCCACCTTTTAACCATGGAATTTTATTGTTACACTTCTCATAGTTTCCAATACTTCAAAGGGAATACCATGTCCAAGTTCTTGTCATTTAGATCAACCACTACACGAGCTTCGAGGGTATTTGCTCGACATTCTCTTGATGGTTTTGTCCTTCTTCCATGTTAATAGACATTGTTTAACATTTTTTCTATTATCTATTTCTACAAAAAAATGCAATTTGTTAGTTTTATTTTTGTTCGAAAAATTGTAGAGCCCATAAAGGTTAAAGGTCTAAGTGTTGTAACCTACAGCCCTAATACCATATGTAACTCACCCAAAATTACCAACTAAAAAATAAAAATTATCATTAGACTTTTGTCACTACTTGTGACACTTCTGGTGAAAGGTCAATGCACGGTGCATAGCACTAATTATAATTTAGTATGAGGAAGGTTGTCCTAGGCTCCTTGACTTGACTGGAATTATTAGACAATGACTTTCTTTCATCTTACGACCAACTCACAACATTACCAAAGACCTTGCCTTTTACTAGTTATTACTAAGAAATAGAATGGAATTATATATATATATATATATATATTCACATTTTCATTTTGACCTTTGAATTGCAATATTATTTTTACCTTATAACTATATCCTAACAGAGGTCCCTCATGGAACGATTACACCCCCTTATCGAGCTATCATATAACATTAAGTTAGATATATATATATATATTCACATTTTCATTTTGACCTTTGAATTGCAATATTATTTTTACCTTATAACTATATCCTAGCAGAGGTCCCTCATGGAACAATTACACCCCCTTATCGAGCTATCATATAACATTAAGTTTGTAAGCCAAGGGGTATGTGTATAACCCCAACGGTGTCATGCTTGTATTTTACATTGATCCTTTTAACTGTTGATGTTGTTGATAGCCCCACTTTACCACTATTCGCTTACCCTCATGCCACTAGGCTTATAAACGAGCCTCGCTTTGGAGTGCTATGGACCACGTGCCGACATCATACAATGCCACATGTTAATCATACACAATGCCTCAAGCATTTGCATGTGAACACGCATCCACACATGTTCTAACCACAGATCAATATTAATTACTCCATGGTTAACCAATGTATGAAAAGGGTTGACGTATATGAATTAGATGATGTTATTAATTATTGGCCCGACTATTACTATCAATTAAACACTCGTAATGGAAGTTGCATGTCAAAATTATGTCATGGAGTACCCTCTTCACGGTAAGATGACGTGTCATTTTGTATTGTGACTCATTACTTCACATGGCCTCCTCAATGGTTAATATTGTTTTACTTCATGTCAATCATTTTCTCTAGAGCTGAGAAGGTTCTCAACCTTCTCCCATCCCCATTCGACTCGGTTTCTACCCTGGTGCAAACAAAGTTAAAGAATCGTTTGAGCTTAGACTTGTAACCTTCATGTCGACTCATTCTTTACTTACTTATGGCGACAATAAGGCATCCTGGATATCTCTATAGCATTTGGTAACAACCCTTTGCATAGGTACTACCTTCACTAGCTAAGGTTTCCTATGTTACCTCTAGGTTGCTTGGTGTTGGTTACAATGTAGCATTGCTTTACCGTACCCTTAATGTTTAATATCTGTGGGTATAATATGCGTTTCTCAGTTGTTAAAGTTCATATGAAAGCAATGATGGGTCCCTTGGTATCTTGTGAGGGAACAAAGTACCTAAATCTCTTTTACTTCCTTTATGGCAATGTTTTAGGGTTATTTTCAGAAATAGTAGGAATGAAATTAAGAACATAATATATGGTTTTTGGTTTTCTTTTAGTTGATCCTCACACTTAAATCTTCCTAATCAACTCTAGACAGTAATTAATAAGAGAAATATAATTCTAGACAGTAATTAATAAGAGATATAATTCATTACTAGTCTAATTTATACAACATCTATAAAATAAAGAAAGCATCTAGGTTAATAAGGAACTAGTTAATTTACACAGTCACACACAATAGGTTTTTAACTAGTCAATGAAAGTAAAAGTAATATAAGTTAATACGAAAATACCTGACTTTAAGTAATATAGTAACATAATATGGAACTAATTGGCATAAGCTAATAGCAGTTTGGTTTAATATGACAATACATGGTTGCATACAAATAAATTATGCATTAAACTAATCCATGGGATAGCTATGTAAAGTTAGATCTAAAATAGATGATTTTATAGTAAAACAGTACAAGTAAATAGAGACCTAGAAATTATATTCAAAAAATATTTGAAGTACAAAAATGCATGCATGTCTAAACTAGCAAAATAGAATAGTAGTAAAGCATTAGCCAAATGAGAACTTATTAACCAAGGAAATAACACATCTAATATGTGCTTCAGTCACAACTACTATCTAGATAACACCTCTAGGTTGTTCAAGCACTTGCCACAACAATTCATTATTGGTGTGAGATTGATTGGCTAAATGGGCTTCAATGTGCCATTAAGAGTTGTGACCTCATTACCTCATATGTTAAGACATATTTGTGGTGATGTACCTATTCTGGTTAGGTCACTTTTGTTGTAAATAATGAAAAATCATGCATTAAAGAGCAAAGCATTTCTTTTTTTAGTTCGTATAGATCAATTATTTCTTACAAGAGTGTTAATTGAAAATAATACCATACTAAAATTGTGTAATAATTGAAGGAAGCGTGTAAACATAGAGGATGCCATAGTTGGTTGTTAACATAACACTCACATAAAAGTGGAGATGATTGAGTCTACATTGACAAATTAACCAATTTACTTTCACTAATAGGAGCTCAAAGCCTACTAAGAATTAAGGAATTTGTTACATGGAATTATTTGTAGCGTGCATTTTGAACCAAAACTCCTTGGGGTCAAGCTAGCACGTGATCCAAGAATGCAAATTTGGATAGTTGAATGCACTGTCTCCAGTTGGGCATATCAAAGCATATGCACTATCTAACAAGGTTAGAGGATCTTGGACACATGATCAATGGTGAAACCATAGATCTCACATCAAAAACTCTGATCAAAGTCACCCTTACTGAAAAGGGGGTAACAATACCAGCTAATTTCCTACATCTACCTTGAATTTATTTAATCCTCCATCTTCAACTTATTTTGCCACCATTTGATATTAATTTAGCTTTGAATTTATAAATTTGCTTTGAAGTTTAACCAACACAATAAACTCTTTTTCTAGTGTCAATATAATAACTCTCACTTTTTTAATGAAAATATTGTCCATTTTAAAGGATATTTATTATTATCCTTTTAAAGCTGACTTTAGATAAGCTACCCATTGTCACAAAGGTAGCCTTATCTTTCTCATTTTAGGTTGCTTCTCATCCAACTCAACAGGGGTATGCTATGTAAGATTGCTAAATCTATGGAGTGAGGGCTCAAGGTGATATGACAGAGAGAACAAAATGACGATGATTGTAGCATAAATGAAATAATGATGCATGGATTAAGAGGCAAAGTGAGGGAAAACCAAATGATTAACACCTACTAAATCATGGGCTAAATTGAGTCAAAGGGATGGATCTAAGAGGGAAATTCTATGAATGTGTATAGCTAAAAGGAGTTGTCATACATACCACAAATATTGTTTTAACTTTGCTAGAAATTATTGCAGAAAATTGCCTTGGAGAGCTAAAGTTGCTTCACTAAAACAAGGTTATGAACAATTATCAAATTTGAAGGGCATATATTCAAGTAACCCTTCAATGATGAAGGGTTATTAAAATAAATAATAATTTTATCGACAAGTACGAATTAACTAAACTCTTCATTAAAAAGAAGCTGCAAATATGAATTAACTAAACTCTTCATTCAAGTAACCCTTCCAAATCATTACAATTTTAAAAAATTAAACACTAACTATAAAAAAAATTAATAAATTTAATAAATAAACAGAAATTTCTTTCAAAATCATGGTATCCACCAAATTAATTTTTTTTATCTTCATCAAATGAAAGCATGCAATACATAAGGAGAGGCCCCAAAAAATATCTGATCAATCATCTTGCACAAGAAGCATTAGTAGAGAAAAATTTTAGAGAAAATGGAGGTTTAGTTTTAAATAAGCACCACTAACTCATGAGTCAAGGAGGCAGGAATTGGTAGAATTGGTGCACAGAATAAACTTGGCCACCTCGGGAATTGGCAAAATTAATGCACAAAATAACCTCGCCCACATATTTAGTGTTCGGTTGTGAGTTACACCCACAACTTTAGTTTTTTAATTGACTTCGCAAGCAATTAAGAACACTTGGTTATAAAAACATTGTATATATTGTCTTAGATTGTTCATTAAATGTATTTTGGTCAAATTTGTGATTCAATAATATCATTTTTCATACCAGATTAACTTGCTTCATATAATGCTATTATAGAAAATAATTGCCCTTCATTAATACGTAATACATTCACATTTTTTACTATATATTTATAGGGTGCATGCAATGAGAAATTTTGTGAAATTGAACAATCAAGAAAATGGAAAAAAACATAATTGGATTCAACTCAACCTGTGGATAGATGGAATATGGTTCCAAGTTCCAACTATTAATACAACACGTTTTGTTGAAGAGTTGAGAATAAACTTTGATAGAAATGTGGACAAGTTTTATTAAATTTCCATAAGAATTTGTTGTATCAAAGTAAATGTTATAATTCTTCTTTTGAAAGTCCTAGAGCAACCAAATTTAAAACACATCAAAACAAACAAAACATAAATGTTTCGCCAAGCAAATTCTCACACATTTCATTCATAACCACTCTCAAATTTGCCATTAAAGAGAATTTAATAATATGGAAGAATCAATTCAAATTTGTAGTAATAAAATCCTTATTGTGTATCCAATGAATAGATCATTACCCAACAAATGTATCCAATGAATACATATTAATGGGTTATTCAAAAAATTGCCCTTTTTTTAAAAAATCTACATCAACTCTTCCCTTCTTAGTTGGCATTGTAAAATTAAGATTTCAAAAAAAAATTGAAGAGCAATTTTTACTTAACACTTATGGAATGTTTCAAAACCCTTTGGAAGGGTTGGGACGAGTTTGTATTTGATCATTGGTTAAGAAGGTGATGTTATATTAACCCCACAAAATCAAATTTTTAGATGCAAGTATGAATCAACCGCAATAATACAATAGGGTTTTGTCTCACATTATATTATCCAACAAGGCCTTCAAACTAATTACAAGGCTTTCATACAATAATAATAGAAATGTGAAAAATAAATACAACATAAAAAGCATCACTTAAAGTAGAATATACATCCAATTTTCCATCAGTTTTTAAATCCGATATACAACGTCGCCCAAAGGGAGAACTCCTTCAATCCCCAATCTCTCAACCATCATGCAAAAAATTGAGAAAAGGCTCCCTTATATAGGACTCAAATCTTTGTTACAATAAAAACCAACTCCATCACAAGTCCAACAATAACAAAATATTGTAGTTGGATCTAACCAATCATGGTTGACAAGTCAAATGAATGAAGTGGACTCTATTTTCTCCTCCAAAAATATGATGAACTAATTCAAAGTCACATTAACTCTCAACATGATGAAACAAGACCAGTGAAAGATGCATGTTGCCAAATTAGTGGATGAAGGAGTATTATGAATAGAGATGGAAGTCATCAAAAAGACTAAGGTGCATGCATTATTAAGCTCTCAAAACAAGTGCAAGCTTAACAACCTCCTCCACATTTGTGCCTAATGAATCTATAAAGGTGGCCGCCATAAAATTCTTTAAAAAAATTTATATATATATATATATATATATATATATAGTTGTATCAAAATGTGTGCGAAAAGGAGACAACTACCCTTAAGTGTTGTACCACACAAGGCATAATTTGTATACCCTAGTGAATACACTTTATTCCTTTTCTTTTTTTTATCTCAACATGTGTGTCCTCAAAATGTGTGCCAAAAGGGGGCAACTACACAAGTGTTATACCACACAAGGAATAATTTGCATCCCCTAGTGAATGCACTTTATTCCTTTATCATTTTTTTAATCTCTACATGTGTGTCAATGGGGGAGCACTACCTTCATGTTGTACCACATGGGAAATAAAGTTGCATTCCCAAATGAAAGATTAAAACATTTTGAGATGAAACTTGTGGAATGATGCCTCAATGAAGGTTCATAACAAATATATATTAAAAAACCAATAATGTAGCACTCAACCTAAGGTTTGGGTTTAATTATTCAATAATAAAAATATCCCAAACTGCATTGGCGTGTTCACACATGGAAATGTGATTTGCTAAAATATGACACATTAAAGGTTAATTATGAAGGAAAACTTATATTAAACTGGATGAAATGACTCATGCACCCTCTAAGAATAAGAATAGGGATATGATGGAATATGAAAGTGATATGGGTTATGCCTAGGTACAAAGTGAAAGTGTAATGAAATATGGAAGGTACTTAGGTAAAACAATAGAAAAGTGATGAAAGTGAGTAATAAGAATAAGAATAGGGATATGATGGAATATGAAAGTGATATGGGTTATGCCTAGGTACAAAGTGGAAGTGTAATGAAATATGAAAGGTACTTAGGTAAAACAATAGAAAAGTGATGAAAGTGAGTAATATCAAGGCAAAACACTAGAAAAGTACACCACCATGAGGAAAACTAAGACAGGAACCCACCATGCAACAACCAAGAGAAAGTAGTGAGTAGAGAATGAGAAAATAACTATGTGATCTCCCCAACATGAAGAATACCTCTATCAAATTGAAAGGAACATGATGCACAACTTAAGCAACCTCTATCAAACCACTAAACACAGTCATCAACAACAAGAAGTGAGTCTACTCCACCAAACATCTCTATTAAATGCCTAGTAGAGAAAGGCTCCATGAAGAAGTATACCCCCGGGACAATCGAATGCCCCAAAGGCATTTGCAAAAAATCCCCCTCAATCTGGTGACTACAGAATGAGAAAATAACTAAGAGATCCCCCACCATGAAGAATGCCTCCATCAAATTGGAAAGAACGTGATGCACAACTGAAGCAACCTCCACCAAACTACTAAACATGACCATCAACAACGACAAGTGAGTCTCTTCCACCAACGATCTCCATCAAGTGCCACGAAGAGAAAGCCTCCATGAAGAAGTATACCCCCAATTCAATCCAATGCTCCAAAAGTACTTGTTGCAAATCCCCCTCAGTGTGGTGAAAATCATCGTCATAGAATATGGGAGGTAACAACTAGCTCCAACTAGGGTCATGTATTCTTCTTGGGAGTGCATGAGAACCTTAGAAATCTTTGGTTGTAGATGGCTATCCCTGAAAGCGAGAGGAAGCAAGACCATGTGACAAGATGGATACATATCAACATCCCTAAACACCACACATTTATTCATGTAATCCATTACATCAAATAGCTCAAAAATTGGCTTCCACAATGACAAAGACGACTTGTGCATTCAGTTTCATCATCCTACCCTACTCTATTATAAGCAAAAGGAAAGTAAAATTCTAATACCCTGCGCAAGCACCCATGCATCTTCTCAATGCCACGTACTCTTCCCTTATGTTTGGTTATGATCTAAAACAAGGTTACATTAATAATAAGACATGTATATTATAATCTCTATTATATCATGGCTGCAAAATGAATTTGCATTACAACGATGGCAACCAATATACAAATTTACAAATTTTGCAAGGGCGACATGTTCCAACACATGCTAACTCAATCCAATGTTGAAGAGCGTTGAAAAAAGGATGAAAATATGAATAGAGAAGTGAATCATCAATCTGCAAAACATCGATGTTTCCAAAAAATAAAGCCACTTAGGCAATCAAAAGAAAAGAAAAAATCCTCAACTAAAAATATCCCAATAGCAAAACGACACACACCACCCCAAAAGTGTGTCTCTATTAGTCCCCAAGTCTTGTATGATCTTCCCAATACTTAACAAGGACAAGTCTTGTATGATCTTCCCAATACTCAACAATTCAAGAACGACACTTTGATGGCGTTAAACAAGGCATATTTTCTCCAAACATATTTTTTAAATTATTAAAAAAAATAACCCTCCTTAAAAACTATCCCAATAACAAAACAGCACACCACCCCAAAAGTATTGTATGATCTTGATCTTCCAAACACTCAACAATTCAAGAAAGACACTTTGATGCCCTTAAAAACATGGCATATTTGCTCCCACAAAAATTATATAAATAATTAAAACAAATTTAATTAAAATTAAAACAAAATAACCCTCCTTGAAGCTTCTTTTTTCAACTACAAATTTTATGCTCTCATGCTAATTTTAAAAGGGGGTGAACTTTTGTCCATGATTACGATTACATTAGGTTAGAGACGAAATTACAACACCAACGACTTGTCTGCTATGATTTTGATTTCTCCTCACAAGATGTTTGACATTCGCGCTCTCACTTCTACATGTTCACATCTAATAACAATATGTTGCTATGCTTTCAACAATTCTTCCTCTCCTTTAATTTGCTCCACACTCCTGTATTGAGTGTACTCCTCACGTCCTTTCATGCTCTATGTCAAGGGAAGTAGCATGCCCCTAATGGGGAGATTTTTTTAGTGTAAGAAATCTCTATGGCAAGCAAGAAAGCAGACAAGCGAAGCGTGACAAAGTAAAAAAGAACGACCACAATCACGACAATGATGCAGTGCACAATTTCTGCACAAAGGATGAAAGCGTGTGACCCTTGAGGATGGAGGAGACATGTTAAGGATGTCGTTAGCAGAGAGAAACGAAGATATAAAGTGTGGAAACCTGTAAAAGATGGATGAAGAATAGCATGCGTGAGTGTCACATACAAACAGAATTACACAATACAATATGACCACACACTGAAGGAAGGTGAAAAGTCGTGACAAAGGAGATCAAGACCTTGTAAGGAAGTGTGACAAAAAGCCAAAGAATTGAAGAAAAGGGTAAGGAGTTTACCAAAAGAATAAATATGATGATAAACAATGGATTCACATTCGTTGGTCATTGTATCAGAGTTTAAGGGTAAACGAGTTGAATAGAGAGTCGACAATGAGACAAAGTAGGAAGAAGATGAGAGACCCGAGTATGTAAATATCATGACAAACAATAGAGTCAAGTTAGACCATCATAATATCAAAGTAATTACCGGAGTTGCGGAGAGAGTTGCGAACAACCTAAAGTAAAAGGGAGTTGAGAGGTTGAGTGGCTCAAACCTAGAAGATGAAGAAAGGAAATGGGAGATGACATCACGGGGAAAAATTTAAGTTCATTGAAGAGTGAGAAGTTTGCAAACCTAAAAGTTCCACATGACCATGGAACTTAAAAGCTGATAAGTTGATTTGTTGACTCAGCGAACTAAAAAATTATAACAAGATTAAAACGACAGAATTCCTTTGGAGAACAAGACTTGAAAGTACAAAGTTGAAACGACAAGTTGCCATTTCGTGGGATTTTGTGCAGTTCGAGATAGTTTAGAAGGATAAGTAAAAGATAAAGCATTGAAGCATGGTGGTTGAAAAGCTGAGAGAGAATTTCTTACCCATGGATTATAAACAATTGTTGTTCAAACAGTTGTTGAACCTGTGGACGAAAGGAGCAAAGTGTACAAAAGTACACGAGAATTTTAAAATATATCAATTCAAGCTCAACACGAGGAAGACGTGGACATGGACCAAAGTATGTTAATGTATTGAAATTGAAGATGATAAACGTTTGCAAAGATCAAATGCACCAATAGAAATGTGATGTGCAAAATATGTACAATCATTTAAATTGCTAGATGTATTTCTCAGTATGTGCTAAAAGTAGAGGAGAAAGTTATGCAAAATTTTGATCAAGGACGAAATGCCAGAAAAGGAGTCTAAGCGCACAATCCCACATAGAGGATGGATGATGTGCACGATAAGAAGGTAGAAGAAAAATAATTGTATGGGCAAAGTCAGGGGCAAAGGTCAGGAATTCTTTGGAGGATGGGGAGGAGGATATAGTGGTTATTGATGACAACTTTATTATTACAAATGTGTGACAGTAGAACACAAGTGATATGAGGATGCTATTATTACAAATGTAGGACAGTAGAACACCAATGATTTGAGCATCCTCATAGAGAGATTGTGAATAGGAATAAGCAAAGAACCACAATTACGAGGAGAGCCTTCAAAAAAAAGAGTGAGAATTGCAGTAGCGATAGACCAAGGTGACAATTTGATGATACTGCAAGATCATGCCAACGATGTTGAAGCAAAGCTTTAGAAGAGTATTGATACCTGAGAAGAAATATCTTCAAGACCCGATGTAATGTTGAAGGCCAAGGTTGCAACGTTATTATTGATGTTGGTAGCCTAAAAAACAGGGCCATCATGGAAATGGTAAAGGAGTTGAATTAAGCATAAAAAAGAGCACCCTCAACCATACAAAGTATATTGATCCAATGGAATTATGAGGTCATGCTGAAAATCAATGCAGGTCGACAATCAATATGGGAGAATAATACCAGGGCAATATTTTGCCAAATGGAATACCATGTGCACTTGTTACTTGTTACTAGGAATATCATGGCAATGTGAAAAAAAGTATAGGAAGGATACCTACATCTCTATGAAAGGAAGTTTTAGATGTTGACAATGAAGGATAGAAAACCAAGAGAAGTGGTGTCAATGCACAAAATTCAAGTGTGATGAAGAAGACAAAGGAATGTTATGCAGTGCCTAAATTAGAGGTTCTTGACATCAGAAAGTTGTTGGAGTAAAATGAGATAACATTATTTGCCAGAAGGCTCACCTCCTAACAAAAAATTTGGGGGGGTTGATTGCTTACTTGAGTAATGCATATGATCAGTCTAGTGGAAGGTGCATAGTTTAATTGAAATGTAGCGAGTTGTCAAAATGTTTGATAAACGAGAGTACTAGGCCACGTGTTATTCGAACATGGATCATGCAAAATAAAAATGCATTGTGGAGGACATGTACAGACTTCTAGCGTTTGCTAAGATCATAAACAAATACAACTTCCAAGTACCAACGATAAGATTTCATCAACAGCAAGAGTGGCAAGAGATATTTTTCAAATCTTACTCTGAAGAGCCAATATCACCATATTCAAATTAGAGAGCACAAGTGAAACACTACATTCAAGACCAAGGATGGATTGCATGATTGAATGGTTCTATTTTACACAAACAAATGCACCCAAAGCCTTAGTTAGGCTCATGATAAAACTTTTAAGGACATATCTGGTAGTTTGTGGCTCGTAAGTTTTGCACGAACATATTTACACCTTCAATGAAAATTGAGAGGAGCATTCACAACATTTGGAATTGTTTTAAAGCATCAAGGAAAGAGGATTTGCACATTGACTTGAAGAAATGACAGAACTTCAAGGCGAAACAAATATACCATGGTTTCATTGTGTCCAAGGGGGGGTTGTATATGGATTCAAAGCAAGTGAAAGTGGTTTTAGAATGGCCACATAGTGCAATGCCATAGAGGTGAGATGTTTTCATCACAATTCTAGTTTTTATATGAATTTCATTGAAGTATTCAATGTGGTAAGTGAGTCGATAAGAAAATGTATGAGATCACGAGGATTTTAGCGAAGCACAACAGTGTTGCACAATTTTGAACAATTAATGAATAATTTAACAAAAGCACCAATGTTAAAGTCACCACATAATTTGGCAAAGTGTCAAAGTAGATTGTGATGTAAGCACGATAGCACTTGGTGCCATTTTGGGTTTCGAAGGAAGACCAATGGAATACTTTGATGAGATTCTAAATTAAGCACAAAAGAAGAATTCAAAATGCCACTTAGATTTAAATT
The DNA here is from genome assembly GCA_027924585.1 of Larix kaempferi. Classification (NCBI taxonomy): domain Eukaryota; kingdom Viridiplantae; phylum Streptophyta; class Pinopsida; order Pinales; family Pinaceae; genus Larix; species Larix kaempferi. Next base: position 2,120,093 of record BSBM01000870.1, read on the forward strand.
GTTGCGAAAGCACTTCAATGACAGAGGAGGAGTTTGTTTTATACATGGAAAATTGGGCACTAAGTTCATGAAGTCGTGGGAAAAATTGAATTAGTGACTCATCGAGAAACATCTTGCAAAGCTACAAATATGTGTTGAAGCACAAGGCAGGAAGGCAAGTAATGCCATAGACGCTCTAATGCCATGTGGAAAAGTGCTAATGACAATGAAGAATGATACAACCAAGAAGCTAAACACATTTTTGAGTTATTTTCAAAGGACACAATGGAAGATGAGAACGAAATTGCAACTTGGCTCAACATATCATCCTTACATTGATCTATAAACAAAGGTATTAAACCAATGTTTGGACATTTTTCCAAGATGTCTAGCTCAAGATCCATTGAAATAATGTGATCAATTTTTGTTCAAATAACAATAATAAAAGTCAACAACACTTCCAAGAAATTGTGAGACATGGACCATGCAAAGGATGATGTCAATGGACCATGGAAAGGATGATGTCAAAATGGAGCACAACAAGATGGTCGAGGAATAATACATGAAAACTAGCTCAATGATAATTGCAAGGGCTAGTACGATAGAGAAACAAAGAGCATTACCAAATATTGATGAAAGATCAAGAAATTGATAAAAAAGATGAAGATATCAAGATGAATATGGAGTTGACACGAAAACAAATCCAAACATAGGAATGAATATGTTGATATACACTTGGTTTCTCTATTACAGTCCTATGGGAGTGTCTAACTAGACATTTTCTCGTCAACACTAGTTGGCTCAATGCAAGCCAGGAAATGAGCTCGAGGAACATCACATTCGAGAAAGGAGGTGAGCCTTAAGAACACCAAAACCCTAGGAACGTCACATTCGAGAAAGGAGGTGAGCCTTAAGAACACCAAAACCCTGTGATCATGCTTTTCACATTTGTTCTTTATATCTCATTTACCTCTCTTCTTGGATCATGCTTCCATAATGTCGGTTTGTTTCTTTCTATTTGTTTATTTATCTTGTTTACATTTGTTTACTTTAATTTTTCAGTTACATCTCTTTTGTCGTGGCATTCATTCATGTCTTTTCCTTTTATCTCATATCATCTTATTCATTTCTTCCATTATGTATTCTCTGCTTTACAAATTTACATTCACTTCACCTTTGTTTTCTTCTTAGACTATTCATAAATCAATTTGTGAACAAGATAAAAATAAAGTTTCATTATACTATTTATTTCCAACACTTTTGTACATTCTCTCTTGTTCAAAGGCTAGGGAGAATTGTTGGCAAACCTTGGCTCTAATATCAAGTGAACATTGAGAGAAACAACCGATATAATAGAAATATTATACACACAACCACATAACATAAACATTCATGACTAGTCACTTATAAGACATGTATTCATACATCTTTGTACAAAATATTTGTGACATTGATTTCCAAATAACATTCCAATTTCATCTACCCTTCGTTAGTTATGAAGCAAATAGCTCCGTACCGTTTTCTATCTATATCCATTGTACAAAATTAACATTATATATATATATATATATATATATATATATATATATATATAATGTTAATTATACATATATATATAACACAAAATATGCATACTTGGTACAAGTAAATAACCCAAAAGAAGTAGCATCTACATCAGTTTTCATAAAAGAACAAAAACATACATTATATTTAACAAAATTGTAAAATGCAAACATCAACTATATTGGAAGCCAACTTAACATTACATAAGACAAAAAGAGTTTGAGTAGCCTTTACAAATCCAACAATTACAAGACATTGTGTTTTATGTATCCACATGTTAGACTACCACTGTTGGGGCATTCACAAAAACAAGGATTACGAAACTTAAACCATCCTATAAGTTTGTTAGTTCGCATTGTCATATCCTTATACGTGTCTTCTTCCCATGTTTAATTGCAAATTTCTTAACTCATGCAATGGTTTCATACAAGCTTTCCAAAATTCAAGTATGACGAAGACCCACTTTCACTATGTCAAGTTGCTTTTACAGAGTTTGATGTCAACAGGTCTTGAGTTGTCGACAATTATTAGTGAGATCTTTAATCATGTGGTTAGGAAGGCCCTTGGAGACAAACTTGAGTGATGTGTATCTAAATAATCAAGACAAAACTTACAAATGAAACACACACTAGAGTACCAAAAGAATGTTATTAATAGTGCCTTATCTCATGAATGCCAACCTCCCTTCATGTTGTTTTGTTATCTAGCACATCCTCATCTACATTGGCATTCCTTGTGATAGTTATTAACTTCATCTACCCAAATTGCCTACAAAAGGAAACGGAAAACTAACCCTCTTTATGCCTTCAAAACTTGTTCACAACAGCCTTTAAACCCTTGAATGCTCATGCAACAAGCCCATGTGGCTAGAAAAATTGAACAACCTGCTCAAAGGTTCTAGTCAAATTCTTCCTTTGTCACTTCTTTATCTTCCTCTACAATCTATATTGCTTATCCTATTTCGATGTTCTCATTTCCACACCCATCGAAAGCACTTCTACATATTTCAGTAATTCTTTCACTGGGGCTTCACTTTATGTAGTTACATATTCTTCAAATGCTTATTCTCAATAACACTTGTTCTCTTGAATTTGCATGTGCTATTAAAAGCTTATTGTCTCATGCTCAATGTAGATCATTATAAAATTTTCTAGTCCAACTAAGCTCATTGCCTCCTCAAATGCTTTATCATAAAACTTGTCGACATCTCTATCCTCGTACAATCATATTTCTTACCTGCACTCTATATTTCCTAAATAGTCTACACCATACCACTATACTCTATCTTGGCATCTGACTTGTTCTTCACTAGGAAAACAACTTCACTAAGTTTTTCTTCAACAAAATTATGTACATGCATTTACTTCCTTTGAAAAACCCATAACACAACCATTTCCTTCATCAAGTGTGGACTAGTCATTTTCAACACAAGCATTTACTTCTTCAACATAATTAGCCATGAATGGCCCTTAAATCTCCAACAACAAGGCCATCATCAACTTTAACGATGTTTCTTCTTTATGTGCAACTCCATTATATATGTTCTCTAATCCAATCTCTTATTGTTGCATGTACATAATGTATCCATCTTTGCTATCCCATTGGCACTCCAACCCACGTCTTCATGCTACCTCCTTTCTTCATGAACGTCTAATCCAATAGTGCTCCTGTAACTCATCATCATTCTCTTCAAGATCTTCTTCATCTACTACAAACAAGTCAAAGTAGACAAAACATTCTTATCTACTCTTCCTCTCTTATTTTTACAATCTCTATTTCAACTATTACTATGTTCTTCCTCTTATAACTCTTCGGCTGGTATACATCATTTATCTTCTCTTGCCATCTTCTAAGTACCTCGTCACTACTTTTCTTCCCATGCTGCAACCTGTATTATTCTCTACAAAAACATCTCCCACCTGATTGGGATCTTACCTTTTCATGACACTACCATTAAATCCTTCTTCTTATTCCTCTCTAATTCAATCTTGTGTTACTGCATGAACATAGTGTGTTCATCTTTCATCTTTCCTATCCCATTTGAACTTTGATCCACGTCTTCAAGCCACCTCTTTTCTTCATGGGGGTCTAATCCGATGATGCTCTTGTAACTCATCATCATACTCATTAGGATCTTCTTCATCTACAACAAATCAACTATTAAGTAGAGTGTACAAAACATTGTCTTATCTGCATTCCCCGTCTTTCCTTTTACAATCAAAATTTTAACCATTACCTAAATATCTATCTTATAACTCTATGTTGTTATCACCATTTATCTTTTCTTGTCATCTTCTAAGTAGCTTGTCACTACTTATCTTCACACGATGCAAACTTCCGTTATTCTCTACACAAACAATGTCCCACCTAACTATGCCCTTGCTTTTTCATTACACTGTCATCAAGTCCTTATTCCTCTCCTTTGCATTTCATTAATAAAAGAAAACATATATCAACCTATTATAAGGATAGGCAAACCCCATAAACATCTAACCTTCTCTATATTCATGTGCATGTTCTTTCGGAACACCATCCTCATCAATATCCTCAAGCATCATCATAATTAATGTATCGCACATTGCAATATTATGACTTAGTTGAATTAAAAGAATGTATTATTTCACCATCACTAGAAGCAATGCTCCATCCAACTTCTTGCTTTGCTTGCAACACATCAATATACACACAAACCTGAATCTAGACATGTGGGTTTTTATTCATCCTAATTCCCTCTTGCTTTATTTTTGGCAACACATCCATCTTCACTGCAAAGGTGTTTGTACTCTTCACACAAGTCCTCATCTAATAGACAACCTCATAACTCTAATAGTGATACAATTAACAACAATGACAAACTCACTAGACTCATATTGACATGTTCAGCAACCAACATTACATCTTTATTTCCCAATGGTAATTCAAATGCATAACTCAAATGACGCATATCTTTACTTGCCATGACACACTCGATTATATTTATGGATCTTTTCTTGGGCCACTCTCTATATTTATGGATATTGCCTTTTATTATGTTTCTATTGTCCCTCTTCAACTTATCACATCCCCATGCTTTCATTCTTTAGCTTTCATAACTTCTCCAAAATCTTCTATCTTATGATCTTCATCATGCTAATATTCTTCATCTACAAGCAACTCCAACAATCCTCCAAGTTTTAATGTTTTTGAAAAAATCATTAAGGGCTTCAACTTCTTCACTTGCTTTGTGAAATATCCCTGACCAATTGAAACCAAATTTTTTTGTTTAAACCATCTCACAAGGCCATGGACTTTCGTCAAACACTTGGCTTCCCGAACTGCTGTAGCTCACTGTGGTTTAAATCTGATTTAACGTGTACTGAGGTTTAGCATTGACTGTGATATTTTGACAACACTTTGTGCCCTTCTGCTGTAGCTTCAATTCAACTTCTTTGACTGATCTGAATGTCTACTGTGGCTTAGATCTTGTGTGTGGGCAAGGTAGTTTTGGGTATATAATTGTTTAATGCTTGGTCATCAAATGAGTTCATATAGAAGCCTCATAATCATAAAATGGGCACTATGTAAAATGTATTTGCAGCAACAATAAATGCAAATGAATGTCTGATATTAAATGATTTCCTGACCTGATTACAACAGCCAAGCTTGACAGAATACCACAGTAAGGAGACCCTCGATCTAACTGCCTGGGAACACGCACAGTTGCTAGCAATGAAGTTGATGCCCAACAAGGCAAGGGATCTCACTCCAATAACTTATATAACCAGCATATAATATTCTAATGCACTGTTAACAACTTAACAATAATCATTGGGTTCGTCCCTCTACTGCAACGACCCCTTCTAATTCTGGTTTACACAACTTGTTGACAGTAATAAGGTAGAAACAGCCCAACAGAAATCCTGTAACAGAGATGAAAGAATCCACGACCCACTGATTCTGTAGCAGCAAAGTATCGGCAGATTTGACACGATTCCTGTAGCAGCTGTTATATTCCCCAGTGATCTTCAAGCAATATAAGTATAGATCATACTGTAGATATCAGCTGGAGATGGCCAATGAATGAGCGGATATTTGGACATTAATGTACAGCCACCAAAAATCACCAAGACAGTTCCAAAAGAGTATTGAAAGTGACACTATATTCCTCCATAAGATGTCCTGTAACATATGGGTCCCTTGGTAGAAAATTTTCAGACTGGTGTGCCTTTTTTTCTTCACCATGCAGAACCCCAGACTTCACCATACAATGATCTCCCTTTTCCTCAGCAAAATTTCCTTCTTTAGAGTTTTTCTTATCCCTCTAAACCTCTTCAATCCTCTAACTTCTTCGAGATAATTCATATATTGTCTTCAACAGCTATCTCTATCAACACATCATTATATTCAAAAGTCATTCTCTTATACTTTCTTCTCTACTTGATTTCTACTACAACCTCAAACCTTTCTTTCATGATTGTTATCAAATATTTAACGAAATTTTCTTTTTCATATTTATTCTTCCACGGGATTTTCATCAAGGCTTCAATAATGGTCCTCACTTCTCTCACCCCATTCATCTTTCTGCCATTCTCATCCCCATATTGCATTTAATGCAATATTCTCATCTCTAAATTCTTCCTTCTTGTAATCACGATTCATTTGACACTCATCTTGACCTTTATTGCATTATCCTCGTGGAAGCGGGTCTTAGTATACTTCACACTAGCAAACTATGATTATTGGTCTCCCCTTCTGAAAGGGTAAATGCAACCACTATTAAGATACCTCTCTCCCCACAGGAACACAATCCTGCACTAACACCACTTAACAGAACACAAAGTGTCGCACACTACAAACTACACAACAAAATCATTCACAAGGGAACAGATGTGACCAAAATCTAGACCTTATTACAGTCACATAGCTATATATGTGTAGATTCTACACAAATCTCGCTCCACAAGGCAATTATTCAAGAGCCAAAGGCCCGCAATTCATTGCCAGCACATAATCTATTCACACACCTAGAGAAGGTGAATCAATTGAAACAAATCCATTATTGTTGATTGAATAATGCCCCTCATCTTACTTTTCCACGTTGATTATGATACAACATCTTCATCATTGATTAAACTTGATCCATCACTAGACTAGGCAACGCCATGTATCAACCTTCAATTAGTTAAGCAGCATAGTCAATGTAGTGCAATGGAGCTTGGCTACAAATTACTTCAATTCATGTAACCAAGGGTCTAGTGGACCTCTCCCGAAGTCTTTGGACAAGTCTCCAAATTCCTAGATTCGTTATTTGACAGAGCATTTTGGATGGTTCCAACTAATGCAGCCAAACCCAACAGGCTTACCCCGACAAATGTTGCATGGTTTGATTGACACTCCAATGCAATTAAGAAATTTCACCTTTTTTCAACAAAATTCCTCATATCTTAATCCCAAAATTTTCTGCCCTGGGACTGTTGTAAATTAAAGTATAAAGTACAAAACAACATCAAAAGATGCAAAATAATTCACTTTCAAAAAGCCCTAAGCTTCTTGGCAATTGATAAGAGAAGACCCCAACAAATGAAATAAGTTTTCGGCCCTTTTATGGCAATTTATCAATAAATATTCAGATCCTAAAAGGTACTTTCAGCAGAAATAACGGCTTTATTACAACAATAAAATCAGCACCTTTATCTTCTTCTTTAGAGGTCAAATCACTTAACAATTTCTCCTTTTACTTATGTCCAATCAGCGAGCTGCGAGATCATAAGATAGATGTAAAAAGCAAAATATGAAGAACACATGTACCTAAAAATGAAATCTGAAATTGACAAAACATATGTATGGCTGGAAACATCATACATAAGTTCAATAATTAAGTACATAACATAGCATCATCTCAATGCTACAAAATCCAACCATGAGAAATGCCCTAGCTAGGGTAAATCATCAAACCCTAGCTTCACCAAGAAGAGCAAGTGCAAGAATCCCTACAACATTATCTGCAAGGCAAGATATCCTCCTTTTCTCTTCTTCTTCGAGTTTACCCTAGTGTTTTCTCCAAAAACATTAGCCTCAAATATCCAACGATAAAACCCTAACCTAGAACTCCAAGATGCTCTAAGAAAATCCAAAGAGACCAAGAAACCCTAGCACTCGAGAGAGATATAGAGAAAAGTACAAGTGGAGACCTAGAGAGAGAGAGAGAGAGAGGACAATTGTGCTCAACTTCTTTACGTCGCGTCTCTACTCAAGAGTAAGAAAGAATGAAGATATAACTTATATATAGATGAAAGATGCTCTCCTTCCTCTATTTATATGAGAGAAAAGGAAAACAATACTTTGTGGCCAAAAGCAACCTACATGAGCCCTTCCAAGCCACAAATGTGAAACGACAACTTTAGAGTACAAGTGTTATGCTCCAATGATGATGTCATGCACAATATGGACTCCAAGCCACAATACAAAATCCACACCACTCTATCCCAAGCCTCCATGAATTCCATCATCCTCCAAAGCAAAGTACTCCACTAGGGTAACTACCCCTTGCAAAAACAAACTTGAAACACAAAGCGTCCCCAAGCCGTCTACAATCCTACGAACGGAAACCAAAGTTCCTACTTGCCATCTAGGGGTTGAAGCCCACCTCCACGATGCACAATACTTCACATCCCCTGTAGGGTGTTCTCCCACCAAGTGAATCCTCTATGTGGCTATCATAAAACAAATCCATCATCCAAGCAAGAGATCTCAAATGCCCAGGAGAAGAACACTAAGCCAGCAATCAACTCAAGCCAGGCATCCACTGAGCATGCAAATCTCGAGTGTGCATATCCATCATGGACAATCTCTCATGTTGCAATCCATCTCGCACCATCTAGGGGTTGAACATACACCATGTACACCAAATCTCATGAAGCACCCCAGAAAAGGGTGTAAATACTTTTGGAGAACCCAAAAAGATAGCAAGGCACGATGTGGGATTATACACCAAGGTAGCATTAGTCAAGCCCCAAGTAGAATTAGCACAAGGTAGTATCATCAAGCCCCAAGCACAATTACCATAAGCTAATATAGTCAAGCCGCAAGTGAGATTATCCCATGTTGTATCCCTTCAAGTACCATTGGGCCTGGCCTACATCGAAATTTCCCCACTGAGATTTGGGACAAATACTTGAGTCCCTAGTACAAAGGTTCAATCCTCCAAAAAAAATTGAGAGTGAACTTTAACCATAAATCAAGGTCACAATAAGAGGTCGTTCGGTACTCTAATAAATAGGTCGATAGAAAATTTGATGCTCTACAAAACCCATGTCTTTGTTTTGTCAAGAATGCCTCCAAAGCCAAAAGAAATTTCAAAAAAAGAAAACAACTAGACTAAATCAGTTTCTACGCTTTGGTGAATTTCAACAAAAATATGCTTTGAGAGCAGAACTTGCACACAAAATCAAAAGACAGATCAAACCCTACATATACCTTCACGATTTGTGTAGGATAGTCATTGAACCCTCAATACTCCTACATCAATTATCCACTGCATATGGCACATCACCCACTTTTTCAAACTCGAATCAAATTTTGTTCTTATATTATCACTTTATAAATATTCGCTTGTAATTTTAGATATGCATATTTCGCATTTCATATTTCATGTTCACATTTTGAATGGTGTTGGTTTGCATGTTGTTTCATCTTATTTGTTGCCAATTAGTAGGTTGTCATTTCAAATGGTGAATATATTCAAGATTTCTTCAAGTGTGCCATCCATTGCAAGGGCTTTAATGTTTACAATGTCTTAGATGTCCTAGTCCCCATGTGATGGAGGAATAGCGGTATGCAGTCTTGTGCCAAATGCAAACACATCACCCATTAAATTTAATGTTCGCTTATGAACCGCTAAAGTTACCCTTCAATGTACTTATAGACAACCTCTGATTACCCTTCATTCCAAGTGTGATAGGTAATACTCATATTGGAGGCAACCCTTGCTAATTTGAAGAGCACTTTGCTGAAAAATTTGGGGTCCCAATTAGAAATGTTGCTATGAGATTCCAATAAGATTATAGACATGCTTGCAATATAAAACAATATTCCATAAATGTTCTAAGCTTGATGGTCAAAGGGATGAAAAAAAGATACTTACAATATCAACACCAAAAGATATAGCATCCATGCTTTCCAAAGGTAGCAACCATCTAATGAAGTTGATAGATACTCTCCTTGGCACTTCTAATTTGTGATGGAATCGGGTCGAAGGAATGTAGAATAAAGAACAGTTTCCACCTCGTTGTGTTCCCAAGTGACACATCCTACCATGAACCTCACAATACCATGTCATTTTATGTCAGTGAAAGATGGAAGGGGAATTCATAAAAGTCTTTGTGAAACACCCCATAAAGCAAAATAAATACCAATTCTAATGTGCCCTCTATATGAGAGGAGAGTGAGGTCATGATAGATATTGATTTTGTACCTTAGGAGTAGCTCGAGTGGTTGAGCAAGATGATTCTTAACCTCACCACCCAAGTTCAAATCCAACATTGTGACATGTTGCTTTTAGTGAGCATTGATGAGCTATATATCATATAATCATGATTTGTTGACCTAGCCTTGTGCCCTGAAGAATCTAGGTTTACACTAGGTATCATCCTTGGAATAAGGCGAAGGTATCATCCTTGGAATAAGGCGAAGTGCCTAGGAAGTTTCCCTCGGGATATATTACTTAGAATTTATAATAATAGTTGTACTAGTAGTAGTGGTTGACAATGATGCCGAAAATGATGACAACGTATGTTATTGTCCATATTGTCTCTCCTTGCAAAACAATATAGCAAATGAAGTTGAATTGTGGCTAGATCACCTATGTGAAATCTTCAAAGTCATGTACCCATGCAAGATAGCTAGTTACAACAACATTGAAAGCGGGAGTACCAAGTAAGAGCAATTGAAGTTGATCTATCCATGTATATTACTTCTCTGTAGTTGTACCTCTAGTTAGTAAGTGCTTAACTAAGGTGATAAGTTATGATAAAGAACTTATTTCTTAAGTTGAATCAGCTCGACTTGCCCATTCCAAGAAGTACAAAAAAATACCACCTTGTGACAAACTACAAAAGTTATTTAAAATGGTAGTAACAATATGAATATGATAAAAGTAACTAGAAATAACAAAAGTTAAGAGACATAGCATAAATTGTTGTGGCACTTAAACATCCCCCTGGATTTTACTTGCAAATCAAAAAAAATGGAAGATCTCCCTAATGTAATTGCGGTGACTAAATAACTGAAGTAAAAATGTCACATAATTGTATGCAAGAGATCTTTATACAAAATATAGAGAGACCCTAGGTGAGGTGCAAGTTGACACTACAAATAAACCCTAAGTGAGCCCAAGTCAACATTACATAAAGACCCTAATAAAGGCCCAAGCTATCATTGCAAAGAAACTTTACCCAATGCCCAAGTTACCATTACAAGGTAACTGTGACCTCATTTCTAAAGGTGGCCTTTTACTACCATTGAAATATGATATCGTGAAGACCTAGTACAAAAACATTATTACAAAATTATGACCTACACAAGTTTTCCAGACATAATAAAACATGTGTATAGTACAAAATAGGAAATATCTATAAGTCACATTCACAATATACTTCCATATGATATTAGTGTGAATAAGCCTTTTCTAACCAAATGTTGATCCAAAACAATATATAATTAGGACAATCATAAAAGGCATGCTTAAAGTGTATATGTATTCAAAGTTTGTTAGAATGAGTTTCTTTTCAAAGAAAAGATTCTAGTTATATACAAATAATTTGGACCAAAAGAGCAAAGGTTTTGATACATACCAAATGTATTGTTGAGGTAGTCTCTAAAATATATAGAAGCAACAAACTTTGAGTTAGTAGGCTAAATTGCATTTAGGGATTTAGATCTATTTTCCTAATAAACATAACCTTTATGACCTTCCATTTCAATACAATATCGAATAGTGAAAATTCAAACTTCACATACTTAAGTTTATATACAAGTTCATTTAACTGGATTTTCAAAACCATAACTTAGGAGTGGAAGCCAATCATGTTCGTAGATCAATTTTCGATCCCAAAAAGTTTCGATACCTTTCTTCCTCCACTTAAGAGGAGAAAACAAGCACCACCAAATAACCCTGAAAACAAAAGAAATGACATTCAAAGCCTTAAAACAAAGTAACCTTGGCATAGAGGAGAAAACCTCCTTGTTTAAAGAAGTGGAGCCAAATTGTGGACAAGCACCACCAAATACACCCTTGAAAACAAATAAAAATTGTGACATTCAACTAATCTTAGATAATCATAAAGGACCTTTAAAATTTCCAAAAGACAAATGAAAAGAAGGTAGAATTTTCCAGTGTATTTTCATCTTTGGGAGAACCATGCATAATATCATTTTGAACCAACAACCTTCATGTTTAAGAGATGATTTAATCATTATTCATCTACACACGAGCAATCACATGGGATTTTAAGTTTTTCTAACATTTAACGTGTGTTTTCCCCTAGAGAACAAAATTCAAATTGATCACTAGCCATTTTCAATTACCTCTACCATCTTGACCATCTAAAGTATTTTTATTCTAATTCTTGAAGTTAGGTATATGCAAAAATAATACACAGAGAAACAGATTTGAAACATTGATAGGTTTTTCTTACACTTATTTTTTTAGTGTTTCCTTTAAAATCAAGAAGCATTCCACCCAGCCTGTAGGAATTACCGTTTCCTTAGGAGGTCCAGCACACAAATCACTTGTTTGCATGGAAAATGATCTTTGAGGGGCGAACCAATGAACACAACGCATTTGCTCAACTAAATTTTTGCAACAATCCACCCATGACTTTGCACTTGGTTGCAATCGCTTATTCATGTCTCCAATGGAATTGAATCATGTCCTAGCATGCCACTTGTCTTCATCACTAACCCACAGCCCACTGGGTCTTCGACACATTTGAAACCTGACATCAAAGAGAAACAATTGCGATGTGATTATTAAGCATGCTTTCCATTTTGTTCATAAATTATTCCAAAATAGTTTGTAATAATTGTTTTCTAATTGTTGAAGTTACCTATATGCAAAAAAAAAAACATGGAGAAACAAAAATTAAAAAGTTCATAAGATCCTTTGACAATTATTTTTTGAAGTGATTGCTTTAAACTAAAGAGAAGCATTACACCCAACCTGAAGGCATTACCATTGCTCAAAGAGATCAATCACCACAACTCACTTGCTTAAGGGGGAAAACAATTCTCTAAGAGACAAACCAATGAACAGAACACCTTCTTTGTCCAACAAAGTTGTCACGACAAGCAACTATTATTACATCAAATTCATCGAGACTTTGCACTTGGTTGCAATCGTTTTTTCATGTCTACGAAAGAATTGAACCTTGGTGGGTGCCCTGACACACCATCGTCTTCGTAACTAACCCACGACCCACTGGTTTTTCTGACACACCTGAAACCTGCTATCAAAGACAAACAATTACTATACCATTATTAAGCTTTCTTTCAATTTTGTTCATCAAACATTCCAAAAATTTGCTCATGGGAGCTTCCAAGCTTAAATGAAAACCAAGATATCAAAGGATGAGTAAAGCACACTATCATTGCCAACCCCTATAAAGCAAGGTGCCAAGAGAGATGTTTTGTTCCATAAAAGGGCCATGGATTTATGTCAAACTATATTAGCACAAAAGGTTGAACACTAAAGCTCTAATATATTCACAAGGCTATCAATTTTAGCTTTTTCAGAGATGGGGAATACGAAGGGACCGTCAACAAACTATAGAGAGTACAAAACAGAGCTATATGGAAGCATTAAGGGTGTTATGGCTTTCAATGGGGACCAAACTAAATTTCTCTCATAGAGTAGGTAGAGCACGCCAATGAAAACTCCTTGATAAAGCCAAACTCAATTACTCTCATAATGTATGTAGAGGGATCCAATGGAAATCCCTTCTTGATAGTGCTCAAGAAGAGGAAAGGGATCTCAGAAGATAAATTTATGTCCAAAAAACATTTTGACAAGCAACGTTTGACCCGATATATCCCTTCCTAGCTAATAATTAGATTCTCTCGTATATATCTTAAATTCTATTAGTGTATCCAAAATGAATGAATGATGGACAAGTTTTGATCTTCCAATGTAGGCTTTTTACCAAATTTTTATAGGAAAACCTTTTAAACTTAATAGTTGTCTCATGGTTATCATGAAGACCTCCTTCACACATAAATTTAATTAATGATTTATTATCTTCTTCCCACTAATGTCCAATTTGAATTGCTTGTTTTTAGAAGAAGCTATACAAATCATCTTATTAAGATATCAATAGTTATTAGAGAGTTCAATCTAAATACATGAGACTTATCCCTTATTTAGAGATTGTTTTCTTACACTAAGGTTTATTTCAACCACTTTTATCACTTGTGTGCACTGATTTATAAAGATTCTTATAGAAATTCAAAAAATAACAATAAGTACATTACTCTTTTCTATGAATCACACATAGATGCAATGTATTCTTTGGAATGCTCATCTCCACCAACTTGAGAAATACTCAACTCAAATGTTGTCTTTTTTTCATTGATGTTGAGCCTTAGTCTATGTTGATCTCCATTTATCTGATACTTGCGTGGTTTCTTAACACAATCACCATTAGCATTTTCAATTGAAGCATCTAGATGAAGATATATATCAACATTCCTCATATCAAGTTCAATATTTTGTCTATGTTCGGTATCTTTACCGCCCCATCTTATCTTAGGAAAGACCCAATCAAGATTAAAATTTCAAGCCCTCTACGTAGTTATATGAATAACAAAGATTGGCCAAGGTCCAAACATTTTCAATTCCAATAGGCATATTTTGTCTTTAAAACTTAGAAGTCACATGTCTAGTGGGTTTATAATTATCCCCTTGAAATCTACAATGAACTAAAAAGATTATCGAGATCCCAAAAAAACACGATGGCACTAACAAGGGTTTAATACTTTTCATTGTATTTTTCAAACCATTTGATATTCAATAAGAGTTCCTCAAGTGTTGACTAAATTCTTCCATTTCCCTTCTAATTATTACACCACATACCACAACAAAGAAAATGGTATGGCACTAATAGCAACTTAACAATTTTCCCAAAAATACTTGAAGTATACCACCACCACCATCTTTAATAAGAATATATCCAATGTTGAGCAAATTCTTCCACTTCTCTTCTATGTATTAGACAAAGTATACAACATTGACTCTAGGAATAGATTTTCCATCCTTCATAAGGTTGTCGTCTAAAGAATTTTCCATTCAAATTATTTTCTCCATTCCAAAAAAAGACAATCCATCAAATTTATCTTCGCATTCTTATATACTTCAACAATCAATAGGATTCTCTCAAGAACATCATTATTTACAATCTCGGACTATAACACTCACCTTTGATTGTACATTTTGGGATGGAAATATTACATCACCAAAACAATGATTACCTTGTTTTCTAATTGTAAGTATGCACCTCATACATGGTGGAATATCAAGCCCAACAATATTATCTTTAAATGAAGAACAATCACATTAGCTACTCCCCTCTCCACCCCTACTCCTTAATTATGGTTGTATAAGTAAAGGATGTATCATCTTCCCCAATATAGGGTTTAAGGTTGTGTTTAATTTAAAATACACAAGTTTTATTTCCTACAAAAAACGACACAAATTCACATTCTTACATTTTTTTAAGTCATTTGTCAAATTTCTATATGAGGATCTACAAACACTAGCAAATTCTAGTTCACGATCTTCATCTAAATATTGTGGATGGGAGGATTATCTAGCTAAATGCCAAGGATAGTTAGCCTTATTAATATCCTATGCGTGTTATTAGATACACTTTTCAAGGGTTGCTTAATCTTTTTAATCTCCTCTTACTTCATTGCAATATCTCCTGAGTTTTCTTAAAATGGTTGTTTTGTGCAGCACATTCAAACAAATTTTTCAAGATGGTCGACTTCTAAGTTTGATGGTTAAGCCTAGCAAATTGATGTTGGAAGTTGAATCGCCGATAAATTTGGTTTGGATAAGCATTTCTAAATTGAAACCTAAATCCTATTTACCTTCCCAAACAGAAGATTTCACATTGTTTAAGCTTGAAGAATGTGATCACTTCTTTTGAGACTACCAATTACATTCGTTAAACTTTTATCCATCTAGTTTTATTATACTTCTTAAGAGCAAACATATCAAGGTCATGTTCCCAAAACCGCAATTGGTTCCAAAAAGCCAAAACCCATTTACAAAACATTTAAAGTGATCACTTCATTAATAAAAACTAAAATGCATGTTTCTTGAGCAACTGAATTATTCATGAGTTCCATTATTTTTTTAAATTATTTTCCAAACAACCACCCATAAGTGATCACTTCATTAATAAAAACCAAAATGCATGTTTCTTGAGCAATTGAATTCTTAATGAGTTCCGTTTTTTTTAAATTAGTCTCAAAAGAAGTTAGATTACTTCTTTAAGAGCAAACATATCAAGGTCATGTTCCTAACAGCGCACTTGGTTCCATAAAGCCAAAACCCATTTACAAAACATTTAAAGTGATCAATTCATTAATAAAAACCAAAATGCATGTTTCTTGAGCAACTGAATTCTTCATGAGTTCCATTATTTTTTTTAAATTATTTTCCAAACAACCACCCATTCTTCTAAGCATATAATTAAGGAAGGATATCTAAAACAACTAAAAATCCCACTAAAATATTTAAGTTTATTCTTCCACTTTAAGACCTTATATTCATTCAATGAAGAATTAAGACCACCCTCACCCACATACATTAGTTCCTTCTACCTCATTCCCTCGTTCCTTGACCTTCATTGTTCCATCCTCATTGCTACTCAATGTCTTAAGACCTACAAGACCAATTCCCAAATCTATATAAGGCAATGACGAGTTGATAATGGATTGGTTTCCATATGATCATGGATAAACATCATTTCAAACCTTCTTACACTTCCTTTCTCAACCCTCTTATATCCCTCACACAAAGGAGTTGCAATTCTTAGGAAGATTATGTACTCTAGATTAATGGCAACACCAACCACTACGTAAAGTACCTCTCATACCTTGGCTTTCCTCCCCAAAAGATTCCCTCACATCATCACTCTCAAACTTTTTTATCATACCACTAATTCAAAAATGACAAGTGTGCCTTTTATCTCAAAAGGTAAATAGAGAAATTCCATATAACAAAAAAAAGTTATTCACTCTTATTATATGGTCTTCCATAAACTTTCTACTTTCCAAATTGTCTTCTATTACCAAATTGTCTTCTATATGCTTGAAACTAATCAAACTCCACAATAATATTAATCTAATATGAATGATATCGGTTTGGCTTGTAAACAAGTATAAACAAGGGTTCCATCCACTCAACCCTTTATTTTTCCCACTAAAGGCTATGTGATTACAACACAAAATCAATGTCACAACAACTTACAATAAGAGCCCCTTGGAATAGTTGTTAAATATAGAATTATAAAACTACTAACTATTTTATGAACCAACATTTTAAAATATATAAAAAGTAGCAATCGACAATGTTTAACCACACTTTGGTATACAATCCATAGTCCCCAAGGAGAGGCATATAGATAGCCTAGATAACTTATTGAACTATCCTAATATCTACAAAGATTTTTATTGTCAATACCAGCTTATAGGGTTAGTGAAAGCAGGGCCCTTGTTAATGTCCCCATCAAGTTTCAAGCCTCACCTAGGAGATGACTAGTGGTTATGCTCATGGTTGTTTTACACTAGTACATCCAGTAGAGGTTGAGTATAAGTGTTGGTCCTCGAAAAATTCACAAAATAAATACCTCCTAGTCATGAAAAGTTATTAAAAGGTTGCTTTGTGTGAGTATTGACTAGAAGCATCAAAAAAAGATCTCAACTAAATTTTAATTTATTTGGAAAGATTTGAAGTTGGTGCACTTTGGGAGATACAAAATGAAAGAACCTTTAGCTAGTTTGTGTTTGATTTGTAAATAGTAGGGCCTAATGCTAGTGTGTTTCCCCAACACGAATGCCATGAAATAAAACTGCAATAATTTCAAATGTTCTCTTTACTTCACTATGCATCAAACCATGCCTATTCCTTTAATGGCACAATGTACTTTTAATTGTAGAAACGGTGGAATATATACCCTTAAATTTGCATATGAAGCTTTTGGTACTAGAACAAATGGTTTGGTGGTGGACGCTTATCTAGAAATATAAATGTCCTATAAAGCCTCGTAACTTTATGTGGTTTTCTGTAAAGTCTCATAACCTTATGTGGCTTTAAAAATACAAAAATGTAAAGTGTTTATCTTTGTTTTTTCTTACTTCACTATGCATCAAACCATGCCTATAACTTTAATGGCAGAATGCACCTTTAATTGCAAAAATGCTGGTGTATAAACTCTTAAATCTGCATATTAAACTTTTGGTGCTACAGTTGGAGAGGAGCAAATGCTCTAGTGGTGGAAGCTTATCTAGAAATATAAATGTTCTTTAAAGTCTCGTAACTTTATGTGGTTAGCTTTAAAGTATAATGTTTTCTTGCATCTTATTGTACTTAGCTTTAAAGCATAAGATTCTCACATGGGATATCCCTCAAAAAAATAGGTTATAATGGTTTGAACATGTGCATTTTATGCAATTGAGTCTACTGAACATTTGCTTATGTGGTACAAGAATTATGTTGTTAAGAAGTTCAAGTGTTTGTCTTTGTTAGTTGGATGGGACTTATGACTAGCCAAAAACACCTAAATTTTTATGAAAGGTTTGTCTCCTTTCCAATGTGTTGTACAAAGTTAAACTATTCTACAAGGCTTTGAACAAACTATGGAGTGATTAAAGAGGAGCATATTGACAAAAATTATGCAATAGCTTTCATTGATGGTGCAAGTCAAGGAGATCTTGGTGCATGTACAATAGGTGTAGTAATACAAAATTAGCACAAATGAGTCAAAACAAGCCAAAATCATAGAAACTAGCCAAAACAAGCAAACGAAAAAAACCGAGACCACAAAAGTGACACTATACTAAAACAACAAAAATGGGGGCCAAAACCAAATAGAGTCAGAACAAGTCAAACTAAGATGAAATTGAGCTGAAGAACGAATGGAAATAGTTGAACCATGCTAAAAGCGATGAAACAACCCAAATTGAAACAAAACGATCAAAGCAAACCAAAAACTATAAAAAGAACCAAAACAAACCAAATTACACCACAAGAAGAGCAAAAACCACAAAAACTGTGGAACTAAGCCAAAATAAGTAGTGGCACCAAGCAAAAATGATATAAAATTTGCCCAAATGAGACAAAATAGCCAAAATGACCCAATATAACAATCAAACTAAGCCAAAACAACCCAAACTAAGCTGAAACAACCAAAACAAGTCCAAACGATAAAAAAATGTGTCCAAACAACCAAAAACGATGAAACGATCAAAATTAAGCCAAAACAAACTACATGAACCAAAATCAATCCAAAACACCAAAAAAAGGTTTAAAACAAGTTGAAATGATCATTTTATATAGTTTAAAGGATATTTGGAAGAGGTTCAAATAATTTCATTTAACCGATTGCTTTAAGTTGTTAATTATGCCAACTAAAAAGGCACTCAAAATATACAATTTTTTTGCAATTCTATGGTGGTTGTGGTCAAATGAAGAAGAACGTACAAACTCAAAAACTAAATTTTGAGGCCAATATTTGAAGAGGTCAAGATGGCATGTTCTTATTTTAAAAACATGTTTTTTTTCATGTTTTCAGAGAAAGGAAAATGGGTGCAATTGCACTCTAAAAGGTTGGATTGATATTTGATTCAAGAGGTTGGCACATTCGAGAGTCAAGGGAATGGCCAACTCATATAATGCTAGAAATAAAGAACAATGCTCACACAAACATAGATACGTTTTACCCTCGAACAACAATTTTGGGAAAACCAACACGAAAAAAGCTTTTTTTGGCTTCTTCTAATGCTCCATATTTTTTCAACATACACCCTCCAATGAAGAAATGGTGTATTCTTACTCCCTATTATAGGCTATTGTTTAGCTCTAAGACGCATATCCAATCTCTATGCTATTGGAGTTGCACTCTTCTTTTCCTCCAAGCTTCAAACCAACATGCAAATCGCTCCCTTCTATAGCAATGGGGATTTAGAGACCGTTTGTTTCCTTTTCTCAGAACTCGTGCTCGTTCACATTCTTCCCCCAATTAGTTTCTTCCTCTACTGAGATGCAAAACCTTTTTACCTCCAAGAATGATAAGAGATCCCCCCTTCATTTTGTTGCCATCATAGCCCATTGTATTTTAACCTTTAGGAGTACAAAACAAACACGTTTGGTGCTGAAATTTGGTGGGCACATGGGGATAGTTGTCAACATCCTAGTCAAAATTTTAGCAACAATAGACATTGAACAACAAAGCAATGTCAAACTACAACTACAACAATTTTGCCTTTTTTAGGAGTATATATACAAATTTAAGGTTGATTTTTGAGGGCTTGTGCATATATTCCAACACACAATAGTTCAAATTTCATCCACCTCAACTTTGTATGACCCCATTATGCCAAAGACTTATGAAACCAATTTTAACTTGTCCACTTTGAAGCAACATGTGTGATTCTATAGCAACATGTTTTGCTTCAATAGTAAAACCGTGTTTTCTTTTAAAAGTAGCAACATGTAGGTCAAGAACAAATCATAAACTAAGAACCTTTAAATAAATAAATAAAAATTAATTGTTTCATTATCATGATCCTTCTTAATGAATCACTCTTGGTCCCCAAAAGATTACAAGTGAAGGAGATGGAAGCACAAGGCCTCCATTAGTTTCCCTGTATCCACTCCTCCATCAGATTTTAAGGCTTCTTACTTCTTACTTGTCTTAACAAGAGTCTTACCACCTTGTGACCAATCAATAATTGTCTTCATTCTTCTAAAAATAAGCACCCCTATCCCACATATATGGGTTGCCTAACATCACTTCACTTACATCCGCTACCTAACATCACTTCACCTACATCCGCTACCTACATTTGCTACCTAACATCACTTCACCTACATCTAGTGGTCTAACTTCACATTACTTCATCAACACAAACAACTTAAATGGCAAACCTGATCTTGCATCCCCTAGTGATTCTCACGGCTTATTTCTCTTTGATCCAACCCAATGAACATGGTTGTAATAGATCATAAGATTCTAGACCAAGCTCATCTACTAAGAATTCAAAATTAAAATTACAGTAAGAACCATTATCAAACAAACCATTTACTTTCTAGGTATTCACTTGAATTTTTATTTGGAACAATGTAATTTTATCTCCACTTTCCCTTTATTGTTGCAATGTGGTGCAAACCATGGTTTCATCCACATCCAAGGTGTTTTCTACCCTATTTTTCCCTTCTTGCTTGTCATTTTCCACCGCTGAATTTGCATTGCCATTTCATCAATTATTCCTCTTTATAACCTCCTCTTCAATAGCACCATGATTTTAACAATCCATTGAAATCCTTCCATTTTGTAACCATGTGCTTTTTTGCCTAGCTTTGAGGCATCCACATAGCCTCCATAACAAGCATGTCTAGATATTTTTCAATGTGAAACGTTTTGTTGTGCTTCTGCATTTTATAAAGACCAAAATAAACTTCATTGTTCCAACTAGAAATTCAATATATCAACATTAACTTGACCACCATAAGATGGTATTTCAAGTTACACTTTTACTTTAAATGGGTCATTTGAAGATGAAGGAAAAGAGTTGTTATTTCTTGATGTCTTATTTTTGAATTTCTAAAATGTATTATTGTCCACTTTATCCTTGTTCATGCCAAAGGTATTGCCATTTCATGAGTTATTCCTTTTCATAGCCTCCTCTTGAATGGAACTCTAATTTCAACAATTCCTTAAAATCCTACCATTTTGTAGCCATGTGCTTTTTGCCTAGCCTAATGCATCTACATAGCTCTCCCATTATAACAAAGCATTTTTGGACTTATTAAATTTACAAAAGATTTATGTTGTGCTTCTTTATTTTATCAAGACCAAGATAAACTTCTAAATGTTTCAACAAACATTTCAACTTCTCAACATTAACTTGACCATCATAAGATGGGTTTTCAAGTTACACTTCTACCTTAAATGGAGCATTGGAAGATGAAAGACAAGAATGTTATTAACTAAGACTCCAAGGTTCTTGTCTTTAAAATCTTATGGGTCAACCTTTTCTTCTTCATCCTCAATCATCATCGAGTGTCCATCCTTCTCCTTCATTCCAAGAAATTGTGCATTTCAATGAATGCCACAATGCTCTGTACCAACCATATAAACGTAGCTTTCAAATCTTCCTTGGCATGTTCTTCATCAAAAATCCACATCATTTTTTGTGTTCTCATCTCTAGACCTTGTAGGAAAGCCCTCTAGTTTCTTGATGCAAAAAGAAAACCACAAACAATCTCATACAAGACTATAAATAAAGAACATGGCTCAAACAAAAATAATACAAGGTTTTAACCCTAGAAACCTAATTTTGGGAAAACTAACTTGAAGTAGCTTTGTTTAGCTTATTTTAATGCTTCAAATTTTTTGTACAAGTTGGAGCTATACACCCTCACATAGAGAATTGGTGTATTCTTACTCGTTGATGGTGTTCTATAGGGAGGGAACATAGGGAAAGTACCCAATTCCAATCCCTCAAACAACGAAAGAGAAGAAGTCAAAACGAAAGGCAGATATTCAATAAACGCTAGATACATTGGGGCTTCTAGTCAATAATAACAATATTCCCAAACTCATGTTGGGCAACTTCCACTTGAATTCCTTTTATCCAAGAGGAAGTCCCATGGGAAAGAGGTAGTTGTATTCCATTGGTCTATGTTAGTTTTTCGCACAATTATAGCATAATAATTCAATTGCATAAGATCAATAGGATCACTAGAAGAAAGACAAAGCACAGAAACAAAGAACACGAGAATTTATCCTGGGAAACCCAATCGGGAGAAAACACAACAACCTTCGTATAGAGATGAATAATTTCGAGAACATGGTACAATGATGAGAGAGAAAAAGTGGAAGTACTTTCCAAGTAGAAATCACAAATGTCTTCTCCTAGTTGCATATGTGAATCTCTCTCCAAGTGGTGTGAACTTGCTTGGTTGAGTGAGTGAATAATGAGGTGAACTTTACTCTCTATTTATACACATGCCAAACTGGCTTTTTCCCTAATGGGCCGACCTAACCTAGGGTACACTAAATAAAATTATTTTAATCTTTTTCTTTGGGTAATTTATCCCCAAGGTTTACATGGACTCTTTCAAGGCTTTACATGATTAATTACATCAAGATCAACTCCCTTAGGAGGTACAATCAATTACAATAAAATACAATAAGAATAACTTCTGAAGTTGCACAAATTCCAACGCTCCCTCTCAACAAGGAAGGTATTCTTCAATCATCATCAGCATCACGATCATTTGGGTTTCATTTGTACATCTATATTGTCTCAATCATCTCTATACATACTTAAGGTTGTCAACACAGTCTCGGTCCTTCGAGAAGTGTCATCATTCATCAACTCTACCAGTCCTTCGGTGAGTCCAAGGGTGTCCTATCCATCCTACCTGGATGTCTGAAAGATAGGCTTTACCATCTGCTACTTGTATGTCTCATCTACCGATGGGATCCTCCCATACCTGATGGAGAGCCTAGACGAGCAGAGGTGCACGACCATCTACTACCAATTCATCTCATATGCCGATGGGATACTCCCATACCCGGCTGAGAACCTAAGCGAGTAGAGGTACATGTGCAAGTATCACATGACCATCTACTACATGTATATCTCATTTGCCAATGGGATTGCTCCCATACCTGGCTGAGAACCTGGACAAGCAGAGGCACATGTGTGTAACCCGACCATCTACTACATGTTTGTCTCATCTGCCGATGGGATTTCTCCCATACCTGGCTGAGAACCTGGACGAGTAGAGGTACCTAAGTGTAAGCAGGGTAAACATCTCTATATCATCTTTCCTTCCCAAGGAGGGACATGTTCTCTTCTACTCCAAGTCTTCCACGAAAGTATTCGACCTTTATCCAGGGAAGAGGATTGGTGAGAACATCTACAATCTGGTCATCTGTCGAAACATACTATAACCTGACCGCACCTTTCTGCACCATATCACGAATGAAGTGATACTGAATCTCTATATGCTTCAACCTGTCATGGAATACAGGATTCACTAACATCTGCACACAACTTTGGTTATCACAGTGAATCACGATTGGCTCTGAAATCTGGCCAAACAATCCTGCAAAGATTTTGAAGCCATACTGCTTCTCGAGTTGTTGTACTAGCAGCCATATACTCAACCTCGACAATATTGAGTGCTATTGAGTTATGCTTCCTGTTGCACCAGGAAATCACTAAGAACCCAAACTAAAGCAACATTTAAAGTACTCTTCCTATATGCAGCACATCCATCCCAATCTGAGTTTGTAAACCACTGCAATCTCAAGTCACACTCTGAAGCATATCTGAGGCCATATCCCATAGTGCCACGCAAATATTTGAGCACATGTTTTGCAGCAATCCAGTGAATCTACCTCGACTGACACATAAACTGGCTGAGAGCATTCGCAGCAAAACATATATTTGGTATGGTGTTCGTCAGATACATC
Organism: Larix kaempferi; assembly: GCA_027924585.1. Classification (NCBI taxonomy): domain Eukaryota; kingdom Viridiplantae; phylum Streptophyta; class Pinopsida; order Pinales; family Pinaceae; genus Larix; species Larix kaempferi. The sequence goes on from BSBM01000870.1 coordinate 2,144,383, forward strand.
AAAGATCCAATCAACTGGTGATACATAGTGGGATCAATCAAATTTGAGTCTGAAGCAGAATCCCTCAACTTCTTCGAATTTGCATCCATCAGAATGGCCATGGACTTGCAGTCCAACATCCCGAATCTCTTCAGAATATCTATGGTGTATTTTCCTTGACCTAGGAAAATCTCCTTCTGCCTATACCATACTTCTAATCCCAAGAAGTAATGCATCAATCCAAGATCCTTCATTTCGAACTCAAAGGCATGCGATAAGTTTATCATTTACAGTGAGAAACAGGTCATCAAAATAAAGTACCAAAATCAATGGCTTGTCATCTACAACCTTGTAGTAAAGGTTGGGGTCTACATCACTCTTGGTGAAAACCAAGCTCACCAGGAATCCGTCTATCCGTCCATACCAAGCACGGGGTGCTTACTTGAGTCCATACAGGGCCTTTTTCAACCTGCATACGTGACACTCCTTTCCATGGACAATAAACCCTTCTGGTTGTTCAATATATACTTCTTCCTCAATAACACCATTGAGAAAGGTTGTCTTAACATCCATTTGATGCAACTTCCATCCCATAACTGAAGCAATAGCAATGATCGATCTGATGGGGATGTACATCAAGCCACAAGAGCAAATGTCTCATCATAATCGACTCCCTCTTTCTGAGACAACCCTCTGGCAACAAATCTAGCCTTGTGTTTTTCAACGCTGCCATGTGCTCCATGCTTGATTTTGTATAACCACTTGGAAGTCACTACTGACTTCCCCTCAGGTCTTGGCACAACCTCCCATACAGCATTCTTCATGATGGATTGGTATTCTTCCACCATGGCATCCTTCCAAACTTGGTGTTTGGATGCTTCTTCACAAGTGGTAGGTTCTGAGTCAATGATGTGATTCATCAATGCTACATAGCTGGAGAACATCTAAGGTCTTTTACTTTCTCGAAAAGTACCATGTGGAGCTTCATGCCCCTATGCATCCTACAAAGTCTATTGTGCCCATCTAGGCCTCTTCCGACCTATTGCAATATCTTTGGGAACATCAACTCGCTCAACTAGATCAATGGGATCGATGGGTTCATCCTCTTCTGCTAACTCCCTCTGAACTGGAGTTCTTTGGTTCTAGCATCTCCTCATCATCGATCTCCATGTCTGATACTCTGCCTTTCCTGACAGCCATTTCTTCTTCAAAGGAAACCCCTGCTGACTTCGATCTGTCTGGATCCTAGGATGTAAATTTTGTATGCCTTTGAAGATTCACTGTATCCCACAAAAGTTCCCTTCTTGCTTGAAGGTTCTAACTTCGTCCTCTTCTCCTTGGGCGCATGTATATATATTGGACAGCCAAAGATCCGAAGGTGGCCCACTTTTGGTTTCACTCCTGTGAAAGCTTCTTCCGGAGTCATGTTCTTCACTATCTTATGTGGGCATCTGTTTTGTACATATACAGTTGTTCTGGATGCATCTGCCCACAAGAACATTGGTAGACTCTGGTCATGTATCATGGCTTTGGATGCCTCCACAATTGTTTTGTTCTTTCTTTCCGCAACCCCATTTTGTTGAGGATTGTAGGGAATCGTGAGCTCCCTCTTACTTCTTGCTTCCTTGCAGAAATCACTGAATTCTATAGAGGTGTATTCTCCACCATTATATGATCTCAAGATCTTGATCCTCCTTCCTAACAAATTCTAGACTTGTGCTTTGAATTCTTTGAATTTACTGAGTACTTCATCGGATTCCTTGGACTTGAGAAAGTAAATCCAAGTCTTCCGAGAGTTGTTGTTGTAAATGTAACTTCGAAAGATATTCATTTGTACTTAATATTATTGTATTTTATTTGTACCTCCGACAAAGATGTTTTTCCTCCGATCAGGGATGTCATTATTATGTTTGGTCATGCAAAGTCATTGAGGTAAAACCTCTATTGTAAGTCGGGGCATTAGATCCCCTTGAGTCAAATGTAAAAGGGTCTATTGAGTCTCCCTAGAGAAGTCGGCCCAAGCAATTTTAGTGAGATCGACCGTAGTTAGGTAAAAGGTCAAGTCAAAAGTAAAGTATAAATAGAGAGCCTTGCTCTCTCATTTGGACACACTACTCACTCACACAAGTTCGCATAGCAAGGGAGAGAAGACAAGTTCGTTGGAGGAGAAAGAGAGAGAGATGCAGAAGACATATTTTGGGTTTTCCATTTTTGGCTTGATATTGTATTAGTGACAAATCTATCTTTGAGGAAGTTGCGAGGTTTTCTCCTTTATGGTTTCCCCAAGGAAAACTATTGTGTCTATTGTGTTTTGTTGTGCTTGTTATTCTTTCAGTTAAAGATCCTAGATAATATTGAATTAAAGTGCAAACATTAACATGGTATCATAGCTAACCTAAAAAGAAGGCATTATGCAACAGCGGGAAACTAGGGCTTCTAGTTTGAGGTCTTCTCTCAAGAAAAGGAGGCTAGGCTAACTCGCCCTAGGAGGGCGCATCTTTTGGAGGAAGCAAAATCGAATTCCGAGAATTTTCATTTTTGAGGGCATCAAGCTTTTGGGGTTTTCCTCCATCAAATTGGAAAAAGGAGTACATTGGACAACTCACCTTGAGGAGGTGCATCTTCCTGTCCAATCAAAGTTCAAGATTCCAACTTTGGAAAATTAGGGTTTCTCTAACAAACCCTAGGACAGCCAACTCCAGAACCAGGTTGGGCATCTCAAATTTGTATGACCTAAATCTTTGTTATTTCCATTTGAGGTACTCATATGTCCCACCACACAAAGCTTCGGGATATGCTTGAGGGAGTTGATAACTTCCGAGCATAGAAGTATAGGATTGCTCTTGTCCTCGAAGAAAATGATTTGGACAAATATGTTAATGAAGAGGTTCTAGCACCAGAGGGAGATGAGGCTAAGGCTATCCACAAGAAGAACTTGGTCAAGGCCAAGAGAATCATTGCAAACTCCATTAAGGATCATCTCATCCCACATGTGTCATCCTTGAAGACACCCAAGAAGATGTTTGATGCTTTGACAAAGCTATTCAAAGGGAAGAACATCAATCTCAAGATGACATTAAGGAACCATCTCAAGAACGTAAAGATCCAAAACTCCGAGACCATGCAATCCTATTTCACAAGGGACTCACAGATCAAGGAGCAACTTGAAGCAATTGAAGAAAAGGTAGAAGAAGGAGAGATCGTTATGACCACCTTGAATGGTCTCCCGAGATCATGGGATTCATTCATTCAAGGGATATGTGCCAGGAAGAAGTTGATCACCTTCAGCAGACTATGGGAAGAATGTACACAAGAAGCAGCTCGACTTGTGGCTCGAGAAGAAAAGATGGGAGCAAATGACGATCAAGCTCTCACAGTTTACGCTAGAAGTAATCACAACAAGAGGGAGAACCACCATCAGAATAAGAGGGAGAACTACCATCACGACAGACAAAGGAGACCCAAAAGAGATCTATCCAATATTAGATGTTACACATGTGATGAGAAGGGGCACTACTCCAGAGATTGTCCCAGAAACAAAGGTTCCTCCAAGAAGTCAAACAAGAAGAGACATTATGCTCACACCACTGAAGATGGCGGACCAGCAAGGAAAAGAACCAGAGTGGAAGAAAGAGATGATTCTTCAAGTGACGAAGAATATGTCCTGGTCTCAACACTCACGGGCACGATCACACATGGGAGCAATGATTGGCATGTAGATAGTGGAGCTTCCAAGCACATGACAGGATACAAAGAATCATTCGTCAATCTATCTGAGCATGAGTCACCTCATAAGATGAAACTTGGGGATGATTACCAATAACCCATAACAGGAAGTGGAGAAGCCTCCTACAAGCTATACACTAGCAAATCTATGAAGATGAGAGATGTACTATATGTTCCATGATTAAAGAAGAACCTTCTCTCCATATCAGCACTAGATGCTAAGGGAATGAGAGTTGCATTCATTGATGGCCAAGTCCTAATGTGGCCAAGAGGAAAGACAATAAATGATGCAGCAGTAATTGGAGAGCAAGAGGGAAGCTTGTACAAGTTGAACGGACAACTTGAACAAGCATTGGTTCATGACTCCATGGAACCAAGTGAACTATGGCATAGAAGGCTTGCACATGTGCACTATACAGCACTACCTATTGCAAGCAAAAGCAATTTCAAGACTTCCAAAAATCCAGACCAAACATGAAGGCATTTGCAAGGGATGTGCGCAAGGAAAGAATGTGAAGAAGGCATTTCCCAACAGTGAAAGCAAAGCAAAAGGAATATTGGAGATAATCCACTCCGATGTATGCGGTCCCATGTCATCCAACTCACTTAGCGAGTATGTTTATTATGTTTCATTTATAGATGACTTTCTCGTAAGACTTGGATTTACTTCTTGAAAAGTTAAGATGAGGTATTTAGTAAGTTCAAGGAATTCAAAGACTTGGTCGAGAATCACACAAAGAAGAAGATCAAGACCCTTCGATCAGATAATGGCGGAGAATTCACCTTGAAAGAATTCAAGAACCTATGCAGGCAATCTGGGATTAAGAGGGAGTTGAGCACTCCCTACAATCCCCAACAGAATGGCGTTGCAGAACGAAAGAACAGAACGATAATGGAAGTAGCAAAAGCAATGCTACATGACCAAGATCTTTCGATGCACTTATGGGCAGAAGCTGCGAGGAAAACGATGTAACTACAGAACCGTACTCCTCACTGAATACTAAATAACAAGACTCCCGAAGAAGCTTTCGTCGGTGACATACCAAAAGTCAGCCATCTCAGGATATTTGGCTGCCCAGTGTACATACACATTCCGAAAGAAAAGAGGACGAAGCTAGATCCTTCAGGAAAGAAGGGAATATTCATAGGATACAACAAAACTTCAAAGGCCTACCGAATATACTTCCCAGGATTCAAGAAGATCGACATCAACAGAGACGTGACATCCGACGAAGACTCAACATACAACAAATCAATAAAACTACCCATTGAAGAGATTGAAGAACCTGAAGTTCCCAAAATTAGAGATTCAGTGATGGAAGAAGCAGTTCCAAAAGATCATGAAGACCACGACATGGCAAAACCTGTAGATCCACCACTTGAGAAGAACTCCCACAAGAGAAGACCAGCATGGGTACAAGAGGCAATACAAGATGCAGAGAAGTGTGGCACTCCAGATGGGATGCACAGAGAAAGCAAGAGACCTAGACCATACTCCAGCTATGTGGCCCTGTTGTGTAACATCATTGACAAAGAACCTTCCAACTACGAGGAAGCAGCAGAGAAGAAAGAATGGAAGGATGCCATGTTCGAGGAGTACCAGCCGATTATGAAGAATGATGACTGGGAGATAGTTCCGAGACCAGAAGGGAAGTCTGTTGTGACTTCGAAGTGGATCTACAAGATCAAGCATGTTGCAAATGGTAGCATTGAGAAACACAAGGCAAGATTTGTGGCACGTGGCTTCTCCTAGAAAGAAGGCATAGACTACGAGGAGACATTTGCACCTGTAGCGAGATACACTTCCATCAGATCTATACTAGCATTGGTTTGTAGTAATGAAATTGAAAGTACACCAGATGGATGTCAAGACAACATTCTTGAATGGTGTAGTAGAAGAGGAAGTGTACGTGGAGCAGCCATTGGGATTTGAGACACATGACAGATAGACTCATGTGTGCAAATTGAAGAAAGCCTTGTACGGATTGAAATAGGAACCCAGGATGTGGTACGACAGGATCGATAGTTTCCTAATGAGCTTGGGCTTTACTAAGAGTAAAGCAGATTCCAACCTTTACTTTAAGGTTGAAGACGAAAGTCCAGTGATACTTCTGCTATATGTAGATGACCTATTTCTGACAGGTGAGGATGAGCTCATTGCAAATGTGAAGAGGAGGCTTGCCGCAGAGTTCGAGATGAAGGACATGGGGATGATGCATTATTTCTTAGGCATAGAGGTGTGGCAAAGTGCGGATGGAATCTTCCTTGGGCAAGGAAAGTATGCAGTAGAGATTCTGAAGAGGTTCAGAATGATGGACTGCAAGGCAATGGCCACACCCATGGCATCGAACTTGAAGCTACTGTGTGATGCTTCATCAGAGACAGTTGATAGCACGATGTACAATCAGATGATTAGTTCGTTGATGTACCTAACGAACATGAGACCAGACATGTGCTTTGCTATGAACACCCTGAACCAGTTCCTGACGGATTTGATACATGTTCACGTGATTGTTGCAAAGCATGTATTGAGGTACCTGAAAGGTACAGTAGACTATAGGCTCAAGTATGAGGCGAATCAAAAGATTAACCTACAGGATTATGTTGATTCAAATTGGGCAGGCAATGCCGCAAATAGGAAGAGCGCTTCAAGAAGTTGCTTCAGTATGGGATTTGGTATGATCTCGTTTAGTAGGAAGCAATCATGCGTGGCACTAAGTACAGTCGAAGCAGAGTATGTTGCAGCTTGTTCGACTAGTTGTGAGGCAATATGGCTTAGGAAGCTACTATCAGATTTGTTTGATCTCTAGTTAGAAGCGACTTGTATCTTCTATGACAACCAGAGTTGCATGAAGTTGTCCAAGAACCCGGTGTTCCATGACAAGTCGAAGCAAATTGAGATCAAGTACCACTATATCCGAGATACGGTACAGAGAGGAGCGGTGAAGCTCCAGTATGTAGCGATAAACAAGCAAATAGCCGATGTGTTGACCAAGCCATTAGCCAAAGTGAAGTTCGAATACTTCACAAAGAAGCTTGGTGTTATCCAAATCGAGGTTCCTCCTAAGAGGGAGTGATAAGACCGGAAGATGCAGATGCACTAGAGCCAATTCTCGCACGGTGGTAGACATAGGTGGTCCTTGAGACGTAGTAATGCACCTGGGGTGCTCCTGACTGTTCTCCCATGTTGGTAGATGTAGGGTTGGTTCTCGTATGGTGGTAGGCGTAGGTGGTCCTTGGGACGTAATGCATCTAAGATGCTCTTGACTGTCCTTCCATACTGGAGACGCTGAGAGGTCCATCGATCATAAGACACTTTGTGTGCACCTAGGCAGGATCTCGCATGGTGAAAGACGTAGGTGGTCCTTGGGACGTAATGCACCTGGGGTGCTCCTGACTATGCTCCCATGCTGGTAGACATGGGCTGACCGTTGAGAGACGTAATGCACCTGGGGTGCGCCTGGGCTATACCCACTTGGTGGGAGACACAGGGGCTCTGTTGGATATGAGGTGTGCATCTGGGATGTGCTCCATGTGATGATGAGATGATCTGGATACGATGAGACGATAGTAGGAGACGCAGGTGATTGCAGTGGCAATGTAATGAGTGGTCGTGGGTTGTACCTACTTGATGGCTTGCTCGCAGAGATGATTAAGAACTACATGAAAGCTAGGCCTACATCCAGCATGAAAAAGAGTTGGCTCTGTAGAACTTCCTATGACAGATAGATTCGAGAGATGTCACTAATCAATGATCAACGGAATGAGGATTACTGCGGCAGCGACGATGATGATCCAGTGTTGATGATGATGTTCCAGCATTAAAGATGATCCAACAATCATGACGTCGTCCAGAATTGTGTCCAGGGTGATGATGACTGCGACAAGAGAATAACTTCCTAGTTAAGAGGGAGAGTTGTTGTAAATGTAACTTCGGAAGATATTCATTTGTACTTTATATTATTGTATTTTATTTGTACCTCCAACGAAGATGCTTTTCCTCCGGTCGGGGTTATCATTATTATGTTTGGTCATGCAAAGTCACTGAGGTAAAACCTTTATTGTAAGTCGGGGCATTAGATCCCCTTGAGTCAAATGTAAAAGGGTTTACTGAGTCTCGATAGAGAAGTCGATCTAGTCAGTTTTAGTGAGGCCAACCTAGTTAGGTAAAAGGTCAAGTCAAAAGTAAAGTATAAATAGAGAACCTTGCTCTCTCATTTGGACACACTACTCACTCACACAAGTTCGCATAGCAAGGGAGAGAAGATAAGTTCACTGGAGGAGAAAGAGAGAGAGTTGCAAACGACATATTTTGGGTTTTCCATTTTTGGCTTGATATTTTATTAGTGACAAATCTATCTTTGAGGAAGTTGCGGGGTTTTCTCCTTTATTGTTTCCCCGAGGAAAACTATTGTGTCTATTGTGTTGTGTTGTGCTTGTTATTCTTTCACTTAAAGATCCTAGATAATATTGAATTAAAGTGCAAACACTAACAAGAGTAGTCATCAATGAATGTTACATAATAATGATATCCGCCAAATGAAGCAATCGCCATGGGTTCGCACAAGTCAGAGTGCACTAGATCCAAAATTCCTTTAGATCTACTCTCACTATTTGGGAAAGATCTCTTGGCATTCTTGCCAAGTGCACATCCTCTACATGTCCCATCATGGTCTACTTGAAGCACTGGTAAACCTGTGACTATATTCTTCAATGATGGGAGAGCTCTATAATTCAGATGAGCTAGTCTTTTGTGCCATAGCTCACCCATACTTGTAGAGTCATGGACTAGGGCTTGAGGTACAATCAATTACAATAAAATACAATAAGAATAACTTCTGAAGTTGCACAAATTCCAACAATCTACATTGTCTTTGCCTTCATACTACCAGAATATGAAAAAGTAATATCATTTTTAGCTCTAAGACCAATATACAATCTCTTTATTGTTGATACTGCACTCCTCTTTTCCTCAAAGCTTCACATCAACATGCCAATATCCAATATGCTCCTACTTCCATAGTTAAAAATGAATGAAAACACTCCCCTCTATAGCAATGGGTGTTTTAAAGACCATTCATTTCCTTTGTCCAACAAAAATGATTGTTCATGTTCCTCCCCCAATTATTTTCTTCTTTTGCCTCCAAATCTACCAAAAGGTTCACCCCCTTGATTTTCCATCCAACAAAACCTATTGTGTTTTGTTTTTTAAAGGACGAAACCAACAAGTCTAACAATAAAATCTAGTGGACACCTAAAGTTGGATGTCAACATCCTACTATCAAAATTTCATCATAGTGGACACCAAAGAGCTAATTCATGGACAAAATACATTTGCAACTATTTCATGTTTTTAAGCAGTAAACGAACAAATTTAGGGCTGATTTTTTGTGGACATGTGCACATATAAAATAGCTCACCATAATTCAAATTTCATCTACATCCAGCTTTGTATGACCATGCTATGCCATGTGTCTTTTTGTAGCAACCTATTTTGCTTCAAAAGTAGCAACCTGTAGGTCAAAAATGAAATATTAAAATACATTTAATTAACTATTTCATTATTCACAATCCTTTTTGTTGGATCACCATTCTTTGTAGAAAACCAAGATGAAAGAATAGTTCTCCTAACAACACTGTTTAATGCACATCCACAACAACCTACTACCAAAAAGAAATGGAACACAATGGTGTACCAAAGTCACACACTACTTGCAAAAAAGACTTTCTACAAAAATCTTCAAAATTGATGATGATAAGAAACAATGATCTAAAAAGTAATTAATTGTAAAGATAGATCATTGAACTACTCAATAGCGTAATGATCATCTAAATCTAAATTTCATTATTTCCGGTAAGATTGAAAGTAATAATTATCACAAATGTTAGTATACAGTTTATAGCAAAATGAAAGTATATAACAATACATGAGGGTATTGAAAAGGAATGTCCTATCTAGAATTCAATGATGGAATGAGCACAAGATTTCAAGGCAAAACAACAATAAAACTAGTCTAAAGAAAAATTATATGAATGGAAAATGATAGATCGCACATGGATAATAATTTAGTTGGACCCTCTATTTAGTCCAATGATCTAAAAAGTAATTAATTGTAAAGATAGATCATTGAACTACTCAATAGCGTAATGATCATCTAAATCTAAATTTCATTATTCCTGGTAAGATTGAAAGTAATAATTATCACAAATGTTAGTATACAGTTTCATAGCAAAATGAAAGTATATAACAATACATGAGGGTATTGAAAAGGAATGTCCTATCTAGAATTCAATGATGGAATGAGCACAAGATTTCAAGGCAAAACAACAATAAAACTAGTCTAAAGAAAAATTATATGAATGGAAAATGATAGATCGCACATGGATAATAATTTAGTTGGACCCTCTATTTAGTCTTCCCAACATTTTAATCCCTCTATGGGATCATCTTCAAGAGTGAATTTGCTCAAGGAATAAAAACGTAGAGACGACTAAATAGGTTACAACTCCAATTAAAATATTATATTCCCAAAAAGTCACGGGAAATCATCGAGACTCCTTTATAGATGAAAATGGACTTCTATGATAAGATGGATAATACACCTCAATCTTATGTAAAAGAAAAAAAAAAGTGAAAGATAATGAGAATATGCACATGTATAAACAATGGGTCACTACTGAGCTCACCTATGAAAAACAATGCTTTCTCACTAAACTTGGTAAATGATAATAAATGAAAAAATAAGCCATTCAACTAATTCAATACTAAGAATGTGGCAACACATCACAGAACAATCATGTTTTCATTCACAAGCTTTAGTATCAACATTGTCACATTATCCTTGTCTCAAAATGAAATTCCACAAATCACATAACAGTATGCACTCCCTTGTGCTCACAGCCCTAATAAATCACAGTCAAATAATTGAGGTAGTTCAAACATGACAAGATATTAGTTTACTTTTGGGAGATGATGACAATTATGGTTGATGCATAAGAGACTTACAAGGCATGGTTCAAATTTTGCTTTAATCTTTAGTGTTTTTATCTAAGGACAAGGATTATTAATATACTCTATAGAAACAACTTTTTATAGCAAACCATTTGACACTTCAACAAATAAAAGATCATTTTCATTATCTTATAACTTTAAGACTATATAAGCATCAATATGAATATTCTAATCATGACAAATACCTTAAACTCTTTAAAAAGAGAGCCACGGAAACATCCCATTACAAGATGGACAAAGTACATCAATGGAGCTTCCAAAGGAAAACATGTTCACACAAAGCAAGCAAGTTTTTAAAAACTATAAAGGAAATGCTTATAGTCTCTGGAGATGGGTACAAACCCTAGAACAAGGCACTATAAAGCATTACCTTTAATCATATGTTGGGGTATATGGATCACCAAAAATCATTTTATTTTTTAAGACAAACTCTCTTCTCCATTTCAATGTACCACACAAAGCTTAAGTATTCTATCAACCTTCCCACATGAGAAGCACGTTCCTGTCAGGGTTATTGGAAGGGAGTTTATTGTTAACACATTTCATTGGCCCTACTTTGATGAGGCCTCTCAGGGGAAACCTCAAAAGTGTGGTGTTAATGGAGTTATCTTTCTATCTAAGTGACATTGTTTTAGGTTTAGAGTTGGCATTGGTGAAGGATCAAATAACTATGCAGAACTCGTGGCCTCAAACTGTAACACTTCCTTGGCCCTACTTTGATAGGGCCTCTCAAGGGAATCCTCAAATATGTGGTGTTGATGGAATTAACTTTTTATCTAAACAACATCGTTTCAACTCGCATTACTGAAGGAACAAATAACCACACGGAACTCGTGGCCCTCAAGCCTACCCATTTGCAAATTGAGAAAGGTATTTAGAGGATCCATGTATTTGGTGATTCAATGGATACAAAGTGAATTGATTTGCTCAAACGTAATGCTTCAGTCGTTGCTAAAAGAGATCACATTTTTTGTCTTTAACCATACATATCACAAAAGGAATTTTGTCCCTGACAATTTGTCCAAAGATGGTGTTCAAATGCCTTATGGGGATTTGCACATTACAAAAGTCCAAGAAGATTATAGTGCAAGGTACTATACCCTCCTTTCCACGATCATATCCAACGAGATGTGTAGCCTTTTCTTAAGGATTGTGCAATTTCAATTTTTTTGGATAAGCCTTGTTATCTATTTTTGTTTCTTGGTTAATTGATATGATGATAGTAAAAAGGAAATTGATCCTGGTATAATTTTGGATCACTGTCATGCAAATATCCTTTATGAGAGGTCTCATGGTTATAGGGGTAACCATCTTTCTTTTTGTTTAATAACATATTTGTGAATTGATTGTAATGGAGGCATTTTGAGGCAGTTAGTAGATCAGGGAAACGATACAAAGCTTACAAGTTGGCAACATAAACACGATGCATTAGAGTATAAACAAATAAACAAGTAAAGATGCTTTATTTGAAAGGATAACCTAGAACAACCATAGGACAAACCTAGGAACATGGAGTACATACAAGAAACCAAGAAAAGATACTTTAGTTGTTCAAGAAATCAACCTCTACACCCTACCAGGATTCAAAAAATTATTTTTCAAGGGAGACTTGAAGCTAGTTATACATATCCTTGGAAAGATACAAGTAGGGTGTGGTAATTAGTTGCACAAGTCGACTATATGAAAACATCAAAGTTTTGAATTTGGTCGACTTTTTTGCATAAGGAGGACCACTAATATAATGCTTCACTTCCTAGCAAATTTAACCATTTTGGAAAATCCTCACAATTCAAAGCAAAAAACCTAAATCATCCTAGAAAATTGTTTCATAATAAAAACATGATTAACAATATTAAAAAGACCTTTTAAATCACAGTATATAGAAGTAAAGGATCATTTATGCTATACCTTAGGCCAAACCTAAGCTAGAATGATGAAAATGATGACCACAAGGGGGAATAAATGCAATCAATTTCTATTGTCATTATTAATTATTTATCCCCTCAAGGGTGGCAATAAAATCCACTCCTTCTCAACAAAAAGATAATAAATGTATTCAACTTTTACATTATTAATTATTTATCCTATCAAGGGTGACAAATAAACACTCCTTGTCAAACCAAGAGGACAATAAATATACTCAATTTTTATATACATAATTGATTATTTATCTCATCAAGGGTGACAAAATACTTTCATTATTAGGCAACAAAAACCACTCCTTGTCAACAAAAAGATAATAAATGTTTTAACATTTACATTATTAATTATTTATCTTATCAAGGGTGCCAAAAAACCACTCCTTGTCAAACCAAGAGGAAAATAAATATACTCAATTTTTATATACATACTTGATTATTTATCTCATCAAGGAGGGCAAAAACCACTCAAACCACTCGTAATCATGTCCATTAAAGGAGGATTGCAAGGAATGATGGTGCTAGTGGGGCAAAACAAGAATGTCAAATTTCAATCATTCACAGTCCACGCAAAACATCATAAAAGTTATCAACTTCCATTATCACTTTTGGCTTAGACACCACATAGAAGGTACAAGTACTATTTTAGAAATTAAGGAAAGACTGTATAGAGGGGCTAAAGAACATTCAAAAATAACTTAATCAACCAAGGTTTTCAATCAAGACAAATCATCAAGGAAAGAATTGTATTCTTGTACCCTAGAGATTGTATACTTGTACCCTAGAGAGTGTAATCCTACAATGGAATGTGTTGTATGAATATCATTATCATTAGAAAGATAGGGTTGGAGTGAATGTATGATGCACATTTTAATAATAAAAAAAGCAATTATAGCCCATGGAAAAGTGGTCTGCCGACGAGCAACAAGGTGATCAAGCTAATGAGGATACCAAGGCTCAAAAACCCCCCAAGACGATGCAAATGAGACCAAGTGCAATGCTCAAGTGATTTTGGCAACAACTTAGCCAAAGGGATCATTGTAACATAGGATTCCCAAATCTTATACATTTTAAATTTTTTTAAATAGAATTATCACCCATGCGAGTGTGGTTTAACAACAAGTGACAAGTTGATCAAGCTAATGCAGAGACCCATGTTCAAAAACATTCATGAGGATGCAAATGAGATCAAGCTTGATTTTGCCAATATAAACAACACCCCTCACGGGGCAACAATGTGTCAAAGGGAACATTGTACACATTTTAATAATATGTGTTTCCAAGAAAAGGAAGAATATAATTACAAATTATGTTTATATATGAAAATAGACAAAATATGGAACTTCAAGAACAATTGAATCTTCAATCTAAACATTTAGATGACAAATATTACCATAAAGTTGTGGACCATAATTAAAACAACAATGGAAAACTCATCATTCAAACTTCAAAACATCATGATATTATAAAATTCAATGTTTCATGAATCATATAAATATTTAATAATGGTATTAGCATAAATGATTAATAAACATAAAATGAAAATGTCAAAATTACCAAAGTTGAGCTTATTTGGGAAGCAGCAAAACCCTCATAATCATCATCACAATCGCAAGCCTCCACATCGTTCAATGCAGCATTATCTAATGGTCCCCAGTGGATCATAGGAAGGACTATTGAAGACTATGCAAAAAGAACTACCAAAAGCAACATGATCACAAGTAAAAGAAGCAATAGAATACCTCGTCGATGACCCCACAACTTTGTCCTATATCCTCGTCTAAAAAGGGTGACAAAAAGAAGTATTCAAGGGCCATCTCGACGCCCATCTTCTCACAAAACACAAATTTTAAGACACGTCTCAATAATTGTCCTTCAATTGAGAGATTAGGCAAATATTTGTGTGAACATAAACAAGATATCTTGACTTTGTTTATGCAAATTTATCTCTTTACCCACTAGATGAACCCATATGTGTTCCAATCTCCTTTAGTTATTTAAGTGTTGACAACCTATGAAAGAACTCCAATTAGAAGCCTCTACACTTACAATCTTCAAAACCATAATATGACGACCATGCAAAAGGATTCATAGAGCCCCTAGGAGAAAGTCCATTTACATTTCCAAATACATTGTTCCCTGTTACAAAATGCAACAAATTGGTTCTTTAGCTTTGAGAGCTCCATCAGATTTCTCAAAAATGATGCTCAACAATATAAGACACTATGATTTTGAAAACATGCTATTTGATGAATCTTCGAAAAGGGAGGAGAAAAAAAAACAAAATAAAGCTAGGGGTGAATAAAAATGAAAGGAAAATTGTTTATTCCTACATTGTTGGAATGTGTAGAATGGATAGTGTTTCAACTAACAATGTTCAACTCGAGGTTTTTCTAATGCTCTAATTTTTGTACCATTATCTGTTAAAGAACATGGCAATTTATTGACCAAATGTAAAGGCCTTCTTACCATTAAACAAAATAATTGGAAGAATTAGATGATAAAAGAACAACACCTCTCCTTATTTTATTTGCACTTGAAGTTACACTCCTTCAAACTATACTTGATGAGACAATCCAATTAGAGCAACTAGATGACCAAGATCAAAACAATGATATGGAGTCATTTTTTACAAAATTTAAAAAAAATACATCAAAATACGACAGATAAAAACATAAATAAAAATGTATGAAATATATAGATATAGTTAATTTTATGCCAAATTGTTAATGAAGTGTGGATTGGAGATAGTGTTAAAAATTGTTTTTCATTATGGTTTCAAAGCCAATATCTAAATGATAAAGGGGCCAATCTTGTTCCTAGTCTTGCGGAGCATTTGGTTGCCCCAAAATGCACTACTATTTGAATAAAGATTTACTTCTATTTTCAAAGTGTCAACTTCGGTTGTTGTTATTTTCCAATCCTTAAAAGAAGGGCATTAAACAAAACCTCCCTCGACAAGTAGGAGACTTCTATTCCATGGGGTTTCTTTAGCAAAGCATGCCTTGGTGGTGAAGATAAATGTGGTTTGGGAGACTTATTACTTCATGATGAATCTCATTTTTTCAAATATAAAGCATGCTTAGAAAGTAGCTCAAACAATTATGTGAAATTGATGGCACTCAGAGCATTAGTGATGGTGGCAATTACAAAAGAGGTAAAACATATTACAAATTTATGGCAACTCTTTGTTAGTGATAAACTGGATGCAATATAATCAAAAGATCCACAATATTGCTTTACAACCTCTTACCAATCCATTCAATACTACACAATTTGAGCAAATTACTTTTACACACATTTACATGGAACTAAACTTGGTAGCTAAAAATTTATCAAACAAGTTTTACTTATGGTTCTAGGTTATCTAATGTCAAAACAAATCAATGATGAGGTCCATTTTGAGACAAGGACACACATTTTCCTTATCTTTCATATGGACATTCTCCTTATCTTTCATTTCATATCCTTTTACTTTAAGAATTTAATATTACCATTTAGTATTACCAAAGAAATCAATGACGAGGTCCATTTTGAGAAAAGGACACACATTTTCCTTATCTTTCATATGGACATTCTCCTTATCTTTCATTTCCTATCCTTTTACTTTAAGAATTTAATATTACCATTTAGTATTACCAAATACTATTGGTTATTGAACAAAGCGGGTTTTTTTTACAATCAACTCGACCGATTCAGGACAAGCCTCGATTCAGGACAAGCCTCGACCAAGTTAACCGATCACCCGATCTAGTATGAAGGCCAAGTTGGCTCAATTGATGGTCAACTCGATCAACTCGACCAAGTCTAAGTTTGAGTTGACCAAGTTTTAAAACTATGATTTGGACATCGGCATTTTGTTTTGATGATCTTTAAGACTATCTAATTCTTTAAACTAAGGGGTAATTGTATATATCACCTCTCTTCTTTATGTATTACAAGCTAAAGCACCTAAAGCATGTGTTCTTTATTTTTCTTTATACATAATAATGAGTTCCATTTTGAGACAAGGATATACCTTTATAAATACTCACAAAGATATTCTAGTACTTTTCTTTTATAATTTTTTGAGTCTATATTTGATCTTTTCATGAATCTCTCTAGATCGTTGTAACTATGTTAGAAACAAAAAAAGGTGGTGAATACAAGGAAAGAGCATAAACTTGTTTCGAATAGCTTTTATCTTGTCAAAATATAAATACCAATGGCCATAAACTTGAGAGGTTATCCTCCATCCTTTTTCCATTGCAACATTGACAACACAAACTATAATTTCCTTTATTGTTGTTTTTGTTGGTTGTAATCGCTTTATTTAGAGTAACCAACACCTTAAAGGGGCATGATCAATTTATATACGATTGACTAAGATTCAAGAAAAGGATTTCAATCTCATAGGAGTATTAGAGAGAGCAATCATCAAGCCAATGATAGTTATTTTTAAATCATAAGGCAAAAATTCGCGCAAGGATGTGGGCATTGTGAAGATCAAAGTAAACCATTTCACAATCCCAAGTAGGATTACGCACCACTTTTGTCCAATTTGCAAGGATTAAGGAAGCACAATCCTCTTTCGATTTCCCAATAGAGGGATCATATAGTCCAACAAGCTACCTTTCTTTCCTTTCTCCTTTAAATTTAAATCCCACACTCTCAATGGGGTCAAAAGCAAAGTGCTCTAAAACTATTGAATCTCTAGCAAACATAGTTGCACTTGCAATTCACCGAGATAAAAGGAAGACATTCTCTTTCCTTTTTTAATGAAACATCCTCTACAAAACTTGATTTCCCCCAAATGTGTAACCAAAGGAAGAGACTGCATTTTTGGCGTGCTGTTAACCCCCACTGAGTCAAATGCATCATCAATTCCTACAATGGGGGTGAAACAAGGTCATTCACAAAAGTAATTCATTCACAGTAGTAATTGGTTCAAAGTCCTCGTGATCTTATTGTATTTAATTTAGGGAAAGGCATAACCATGTGCCCATACTCAAAACAAAATATGCAATGAAAAATAACAAGTTTGTAGTTACATATTTCTTCTAACTTTATCATCTAAAACCTCTTAAACCTACCTATGTTCACGCCCTTACCTCTCAAACTAATTCAATTTTTCCATTATCTAATATTTATTCTCCATCTTTATAATGCTGGCATATGTATGTTCTCCCCCATGCTATTTGGTTTCTCCATGATGATGGAGAAACATCAAAAAAACATTACAATCTTAACACAAACTCCTCCAAATCATAATGAATAACAATACCTTTTGTAAAAGCCTATATAACTCAATGAAAATTGTTGCAAGTCTTTGAACTTTATCATCTAAAATTACCTATGTTCACGCCCTTACCTCTCTAACTAATTCAATTTTTCCATTATCTAATATTTATTCTCCATCTTTATAATGCTTGCATATGCATGTTCTCCCCCATGCTATTTGGTTTCTCCATGATGATGGAGAAACATCAAAAAAAACATTACAATCTTAACACAAACTCCTCCAAATCATAATGAATAACAATACCTTTTGTAAAAGCCTATATAACTCAATGAAAATTGTTGCAAGTCTTTGATGTTAATATTTTCTTCCAATCACATGTTCCCCTATCCCCAAAAGTAATTTCTAGATTGGTTTGGTAGACATACCATATGATAGGATGGAGATAACCCCATTATTCCTTAAACTATTCTATTGAACAAATACATAGTGCTCAAAGCTTTTACAAAGATATTTATGAAATTAGTACTTGAGACGAATGTACAAATACAACAATAGCTCAAGAATCTTACGAGGGTCATGAAGTAGATTCAAAAAATTAAAAAGTAACCAAATGTAGTGGAATGGGTGCAATGATATCTTAAATTTTGACTTTGAATAACTACTCTAACTCTAAATAGCTCTTTATGAGTTGATAAATTATCTTGAAATAATTTGCTAACTATGTATTTCTTATGCATCCTACCTGTTTTTCCCACCATGTTTTGGTTACACCCAATAGAATAAGTTATCAAAAGTACATAAGTAATGAAGAACAGCTTTTAAGCAAAATAATACAATACCAACATTTGGATACCCACGATATATCAAAAATTCCTAATATCAAAAAATATATATAAATCAGAAACCCAGTAAATCTAATACCCAAAAAGTTGCATCTTGCACTATAAAAGTCGATAATACACAAAACAGAACATTCAACATGCATCAGAATGAAACACCCAAAAAAGAGCATAGCAGAAGACAAAAAAATACCTCTTTGAGAAATGTTGAAGTGATGGACGTTGTTGTCTTAAAAAACAGAACGGAATTCCATGCAACTGCAAAATTTCCACCTCGAGGCCATGTAATTCATCCATATGAACCCAAAGCTAGCTGCACAAAAGCTTCATTCCAAAATGACCTCTCTCCTCGATCTCCGGTATCAATATTCAAGAGACCAATGATATGACTTCCTTTGCAACTAAAACCTTCGTGTTTACCAACCAAAGTATCGATATCATTTAACAATTCCTTTTCCACTTCTGCACCTGGATTATCCATCAAGGCATTCAACTTATGCAGATTACCAAAAGCTCTGATTTATGAGTGATGCACAAATATTAATGATCTTGAATATTGAACTGCTTTCTTTCCTTTCACACCACAGTTTAACCATGGAGACTAGAACGAAACATAACAGTCCTGCAAAAGAGTAAACGGCCATCAGAATGCTTTAATATATGATATGGTACTACTTCAGAATATAATATGGAGGTAGCTGCACAAAGAATAACATTAAGAGTCCCAACAATGAAAATACTATAAAGATAGACCACATATAATAGGTGCTTTATGCCTCATGTTTCACATACAAGACAACTAAATTTAGTCAGAAAGTAAGATAAAAATAATACTTATTGGGACCTTACAACCTGCCATAAAAAAAGATTTGACCACCACGAAGCATATGCTGATCATAGAGAAAACTGCTGGGAGGAAAAACACCTAGATAGATAGTTTTGATTTTTAACTAAATTTTAGACTAAAAACCCTTGCATAACTGGGAAAGAGCAGCCTGAGTTACAAGGGTCGGTCCTGCTCCAGCGAACCCAATAAGGTCCTGGGCCAACCCATCTAACGAAGGGTAGAGCAGACATTCTGTGTGGAGTGCTAACGAACTTCTGTTACTGTGAACTATTTGCATATACGTGACTGAAATTATAGTAAGAGTTGGCGTTGGATAAATTCGAAAGCAGGAATAATCACAAAAATGTCTTGAATAAATCATCACGCTAACAACATTGTAAATTTTATCCAACGGGGGGAAAGGAAAACGCAGGCAATAATGCTCGACCAAAAATTTCACAAATATATATATATATATAGTCTTTAATATTGAAATACATATAAACATAAACGACAGAAAGCTCAAAATCCCCAAGAAGAAGAGCCTAGGGAGGACAAACTAGTACAAAAACACCAAAACAGTTGAACCCTATTGAACCCTATAACGCACAGACCTAGTGTCTACCCGAGAATTGAACTTGGGACTAAGAGAAATCAAGAAAGGGTAAACTTGACTGAACAAAATAGATGGGCCTGGAGAAGAGGACCCTGCCCGTTACTGAGATGTACACATAACAGCCATAACAGGGTTACATTCATTCACTACTAATACCCTAGGGTTTCATTTTCTGCGGGACTAAACGAAAAAAAATTAAATTAAATAAAAAGGTTGACTGAATGGAATCGAAACCGTGACTATGGTGACACATCATTTTCTTCCTGATCTATAGAAAAAATTCAGCACGGACAAGGAAATACCGCACAAACGGCCCCTGAAACCAAAAATAAATTCAATAATAAACGTATATACTGTGCCCTGAGACAACCAGGGATCGAAACTCATGAGATCCGTGAAACAATGGAATAACAGGCTTGATGTAGGTAGGAATTCCTTACCTGGAAAGTCGAAGCCGCCGCTAACGCCAAATTACTTCGCAGAAATTGCCCACAACCGAGTTGAGGAACGCCATATAAGTTGAAAGTGAACATGATCGACGGCCAGGATTTTCTGTTGCTCGGGTTGTCCCCGATGGATGCCACCTGTGAGAAGATTATTCTTCAGTCATATTTATCCTCCAAAACCCAAAAAATCGCCTTTGCAATTTGGTATAAATAAATAAATAGAAGATCACCCTATAAACGTGGTATGACTAGCCATTGTCATAAAGATGCCCCAAAGATGCAAAGGTACGTGGAAAGGAAAAAGAAAAGGAAAGTAAAGTAGATGTAATGAACAAAATAAAGTCGGGATGGTGTATGTCATCTATTGACGCGGTTGGTCTTTGTGGTGGTTTATTGGCTGCATGGAATTTGGGGGTTCTTAAGCTAAAACCTTTTATTACTTCGCTGGGCATACTGCTGACTGGCAATTGTAGAGGCTCGGAAAAAGATATAAATATTGTAAATTGCTATGGCCCTTACTGCAACAGGGAAGCATTTTGGAATCTGGCATGCTCGGAACATTTATTGGCTTTGGAAAATTTGATACTTGCAGGTGACTTGAATTTTTCTTGGGGGGCTGAGGAAATTTGGGGGCGTGCGGCCAGAAGGGACCCTCTTGGGACTTACTTCAGAAATCTTTTCACCACTTATTCCTTGATTGATGTGGAACCAAGGCCTATGGCCCCCACATGGTCAAATGGCCGTCAAGATGAGAATCTGATCTCCAAGCGTATTGACCGTTACTTGATTTCTGAGTCACTCTTAAGCTCTTTTCAATCATACAGAACATGAATCCAACAGACCCATATCAGTGATCATCTTCCCATCATTTTACAATTTGAACCCGAAGCAAAACACCATGTATATCCATTCAAATTCAACTCTGTATGGTTAAACGATCCGGATTATGATGTGGGCGTTCGTTCCCATTGGGTAAATTTTGATGTCTCGGGGGAGCGGTTGGCAATGGACAAACTTGCTACAAAATTAAGTTCTTTAAAAGACTATACTATAAAGTGGGAGCGATCCAAAAAAGTCGAGCTGTCTACAGAACTCAATGTGCTGGAATTGGAAATAGCTGATCTTAGGGATCAATCTCTGAGGGTGGGGATTCCTCAACCTGGTCGAGCTCGTCTTGCTATTTCGGAGGAAAGAAAACTCAAAATCCTCCTCATCCAGGAAGAGTCCTGGCGTCTAAAGAGCCGGGCAATATGGCTAAAAGCTGGTGATTTAAACACTAAGTTTTTTCATTGCTATGCTGATTCTCGCAGAATTCAAAATAACATTTGGGATTTAAATGATCATGATGGGAGGAAGATTCATGGGGATGAGGATTTGATGTCTGAAGCAACTCGACACTTTCTTTAGTACTTTACTGATCCTTTGAGTACATCCATGCCTGAACAGTTTAAACTTATAAAAGAATATCCTCGGATGTTCAGTGATAGGGAGGGGGACGAAATTTTTTAGGCTATTACTATCACTGATGTTCAAAATACCCTGCGGGGTTTTGCTAAAGATAAATCTCCCAGTCCGGATGGGTGGACGGTAGAACTGTTCACACATTTTTCTGAAATTATGGGAGATGACCTCAGGGATGCTGTGGATGAATCTCGATCTTTGGGGCTGGTTGTTGGGGCGCTGAATACTACCTATCTGGCACTAATACCTAGATCATCACATCTTGAGAGTTTTAGCGACTTCCGACCTATTGCACTGTGCAATTTAGTATATAAGATCATATCCAAGATAATTGCACAACGTATCAAACCGATCTTGTCTACGTACATTTCTATGGAACAATATGGCTTTCTGGATGGGAGGCAGATACACGATGTAGTTGGCGTGGCACAGGAGGTTTTCCACAGCATAAATCAAAAGAAGTTGGATGCACTTATACTCCAACTTGACTTGGTGAAAGCCTATGACCGGGTAAATTGGACCTTTCTTAAACTGATTCTTATTCAAATTGGACTACCTTGGAAGGTTATGAAGTGGATTATGGCCTGTGTTACATATGTCAAATTTTCTGTTCTTATAAATGGTCAGCCGACTGATTTCTTCAAGGCGTCTAGGGGCCTTCGTCAAGGATGCCCTCTTTCTCCCCTTCTGTTTCTGTTGGTCATAGAAGGGCTGAGCCTATCCATTCACAAAGCTAAATGTGAAGGCACTATTGTGGGTATCAAGGTCTCGGCAGGTGTATCGATAACACACACTCTGTTTGTGGATGATGTGATGCTTTTTGGCATGGGTATACTAGCTGAATGGTTACAGTATAAGAAAATACTTGATTTCTTTTGCTTGGTAACTGGTATGCTCATTAGTATGGTAAAGTCCTTCTTCCTGAAGCACTCTTTGGAGGTGAATTTGGAACGCAGGATCAGGGATTTTTTTCCCTTGGATTTCAAGGAATTATCGGAGGGCTCAAAGTATCTCGGCTACTTTGTCAAACCTGCAAAATACAGGATCAATGATTGGCTATGGCTTGTCAAACGGTTTGATGTGCGCATTGGACATTGGAGCTTGAGATATCTGTCCCTAGGTGGCCGGCTCACCTTGGCGAAGGCTGTTCTACAGAACTTGGGAGTATACTGGTTCTCCCTCTACAAAATTCCTGTGTCCATATTACGCATACTTCAGGGGAAATTCTTCCGCTTTATTTGGTCTGGGGGGGGGGGGGAGAAGAATAAGTTTCATTTACTTAACTGGAAAACTCTGGCCCAACCATATACTCTTGGGGGCTGGAATGTAAAGAATTTGGAGCTTTTTGTGATGGCTCTACATGCTAAGAGTCTGTGGCGTGCTTTATTTAACAACTCTTTGTGGGGTTGTATTATTCGGGCCAAATATCTCAAAAATGTTTTGGTTGCGACCTGGTTTCGGATTGGCAGACATTCTGTTATTGGGTCATCAAATATCTAGCGTGGGCTCATGGGCTCGTTTTCTGTTGTTGCAAAATGGCTCACTTGGAAACCTGGCAATGGCCGGGACATAAGACTCGGCTTGGATCCTGTTCTGGGGGGATCCCCTACATATCTTTTCTCACCCGAACTACTTGCACATCTTCGGGCCAGGGGGCTCTATTATCTTGCACATGCGGCTTCTTTCAACAATAGGGGATGGATAATTGCTCGTCAACTTGGCATTGGGGGGGTTATGGGAAAGGAATGGTCGGATTACACTCTGCATCTCAGTCAAGCAAATATCCGCCTTTGTGAATCCCCAGACAGGTTGGTCTGGTCTTGGGATATTGCTCGAGGCGTGGTCACTTCAAAACTTGCTTACGACTCATTATTTGTTGACTGTCGACCGGTGAAGGTTTGGTGGCACACTGCGATTTGGAAGCTTGCCCTCCCTCCGAGGATTAGATGCTTTGTTTGGCTAGCTTTGGGTAATAATATACTCACCTGGGATAACCTGTGCCGACGTGGTTTCTGCGGCCCTGGCTGGTGTCCTTTATGCTGCTCCCATTTGGAATCGATCGATCACCTTTTCACTTCGTGCTCGGTTATACAAGATCTCTGGTTACTCATTGCTAAGTCACTTGGTTTACCTGTTGCCTGGCATTCGTCCACATTGATTGATTCTCTTGGTCGGTGGTTCCGCTATTATCTTGCTCTTCGGTGGTTGAAACTCCCCTGTTTTATGCTGTGGGAATTATGGAAGGCCCGCAACCGCTGTGTGTTCGAGGGCATTGTTCCTAATTTGGTTTGGTTATGCAGTCGAATTATTGCCTTATTCAAGGAGTTCAATTCCATATCTATTCCTGTGGGTGGCATGATTGCTTCATCTGCAAAGAGACCTGGTTACCGAAATGCTCCTCCGATTCTGGTGTATCCTTGCGGATTCTTTGATGGGGCTGCGACTGGGGGGAGAGGTGTTAGCGGGGCGGGTGTGCTGCTACATCTTAACAACTCTGTCTCCTTTCGAATCCATTTAAATTTGGGATTTGGCACGAACACTCGCAGTGAACTATGTGCACTCTGGCTCCTCTTATATTTTGCTCAGCACAAACAGGTCTCTTCGCTCGTTGTTATGGGTGATTCTTCCTCTATAATATCATGGGCTCTGGGTTCTTCCCCTCTCAATGTGTTGCTCCTCACACATTGGTTGGATGCGGTCAGGAACTACATTAGTGTGTTTCAGCATATTCACTTTGCTCATGTTTATCGTGAGATAAATGTGGTGGCAGACATGCTTTCCAAGCGGGCTTTGGATTCATCGACTGGTATTATCATGTGGGAGGAATGGCATGAGGACTTTCTATTCACCCGGGGCTCGGTTGATTTACTTTGGTGCTGATCTATGTTTCTGTTTAGAGGCATTTATGTTTATATATATTCCTCTTATGATTTTTCGCGACTTTATATCTTGCAGGTTCTTAGGTACTTTCTCCAACTTCTTGTTGGATTATTCAGCTCTATACTATATGCTCTTTGTCTTTCCTGCTATATTTGTCATATGTGTCCAGGCCTTGCGCTGTTTTGGACTTATATATTTGTATATGTCTTTAGTTTTGTCCTTTATGGTACTTTGATACTATGATACTTGGAGACGGTTATTTATGGTCTTATTTGCTGTTGGGGATATGATGCTCGTTTTTTTGGACATCCATTATGGTTTATGGATGGGACTTGGCATAGATCCTGGTTAGTGATGGTGACTTGGGGGTCGTGATGTGATATGACTCACATTTCTGCATGTTATGATGGCATGATGTACTGGTTTTATTTACTATTTCGCGGTATTAATAGTAAGCTATATTTTCTTTGGAAAAAAAAAGTAGATGTGATGAACTGAAAAAGAAAGCAGTAAAAGAGATGTCATTAAGTGTTTCCTCCTCATCATCAAAATGCCGCTTTCACATTTGATAAAGCATTATGGAAAATACAAAAAAAATAGTGAAAATTGAAGTGAATTTGGATATTTCTTAAAAATATAGAAACAAGTAATGAAAACACTATAAAGCAATATTAACTATAGTAGATTAGACCTATAATTTTAAAACAACATAAAATTTTCACAACAACATTATTTTTTGTCATTTTACTAGATTTTTCTTTAAAAAAATGATTAAATATTGAGGATCCCAAGTTAAAGGGAATTGCAATGGAAACATCCATCCATCAAGAGATGTGTTGAAATCAAACTGATATGAGCTTACTCTAGAGGGGTAGCATGTTAGTAATATGGATAATCAAATACATAACTAAAGCTAAATTGTTGAACATGTATGTACCAGAAAACTGCACTACACGATTATAAAACACACAAAGTCTTAATGAGAAACATTACATAGGCTTTAAACATGACCCTACAATACAAAAAGATTAACAACATTACATGATGGGCTATAAGACTTCTTAGGCCAATGTATCCTCATCAAATATATGAAAAATACGTCTTTCTTCTATTTTTGTTAACAGTTAGTCTCTCTCAAATTCATCATCAATGAGAGAAGTCGTGTAAGCAGACCTATACATGCATCTAGTATATACATAGAAACAATTCTTCCATTCGCTTAATTAGAGACTGAGATTGAAAACAAGTTATGGCTAAAGGAACAAAGTCTATAAGCTCAATGCTACAACAAGTGGAGAGATGTTGTTGTAAACCGAAACCAAAGCAACAATTGTACACTCCAAATCCCTTAGATGCACTTTGGTGACATATGGAAAAAAATGACGCAATGCTTTCAATCTAACTATGAGACTGGATCAAATCCCCATATAGGTGGAGCAGAGGATTAGAATTCCACACTCCAAATTATAATATCAAGATTTTCCTACGGCTTTCCCAAAGTTGCCACCTTTGGTCAATTGTTTCCAATAGTATATTTCCCTTTACCTTCATGAGCAAGTTCACAAGTCTCACTCATAGGACTACATCTTATGTTTGTAGGAGGAATAAAGCAATCCATAGATAGTCCAAGAACATTGAAAGCAACTTCTTTAATCGTCCACACCTCTTCCATTAAAGTCTTGGCGTGGCTCATTGCAATCTCATTGAATCTAAACAAGGTAACAGTAGTTTGGCATGAAAGACCAATCACGACACCATCTACAAGTGTATAGTCCTACATAAATGAATTTAGTGTTGTTTCAAAGTAAATTGCATAACCTCCATTGGATTGAATGCATGTCTAAGAATTTATTCCTTTGATTTAGTTTAGTTTAAATTATTTTACTTTCCATTTGATCTGCTACTAAGGATTGCACAACCTGTGAGTGTGAGAAATCACAAACAATAGACATCGCTTAAGTGAGGCCCCTAACATCGATTGGGTGTATATACCATAGCATAGACATTGGTGACATGTTGCTTAAGAAACTCCACGGACATTTTTTTCAATTGTTCTAGGTTGCTTAGGAGTTGGCAACATGTCGATTGGAAGTTGGCGCTGCGTTGATTTGTTGTCCTTGGAGCATCCAATAAGTGACATGCTATGATATTTTTTTTCAATCATCAAATGGTATAGCATCAAATTTGTGACAACCTAGTGATGCATGTCCAACTACAAGCTCGTTGTTTTTTTTACAAGAGACAGATTCATATTCGATGCTTAGACATTCTAATCTTCAAGTTTTGACACCAAACGTAGTAGTGTTCTATCTTGGCTCCTATGACATGCAAGTTTTTCCATACCTTTGTTTTAGGAAGGGAGTGCTCCTTAGATTTTTCTTAATTCATCATGCCTCCCATTGAAAAATCTTTTGAATGATTCTTCCACTTTCTACCTTGTTAAAAAAAAAATATGTTCCCATCCATCTTGCACAAAGATATGTGACACGTTGATCTTCCCCTCTCTAAGAAAACACCTCGTTTCTCTTAATGCAATAAATATAGTAATCTTTTGATTACTAGTAATAAGGTAAAAGTGAAAACTACTAGAACATATTAACCTCTATATGATTTAATGAATAAAATAAATAACACAATAAATAAAAGAAAATTTTCATTCCTAACATCTATGCAAAGTGTTATTATGACATAGAAAAAATTTAGCATACCAATTGATATCATCACATGAGAAATCTTAGCATGCCTTTTATTTGAAGTCTTAGCATGAAAGGTATTCAAAGGAACTTTGCATTACAAAAAACATCCCATCTAAGAGTACAATCAAACTTATATTTTCTAATTACAAGGATATTCTCATCTAAAAATACAATCAAACTCATATTGTCTAACTAATTACACTGTAAAATATCATTTAATTTAATTTATTGATACTTTATCAATGTTTTTGCCATCTATTGTATTTATCCATTAAATACAACAAAGATTTAAATAATAAAGCAACAATTTTGATGTTTTAAAAATTTAAAGTTAAGATAGATCTATACCAATTTTCTTGATTATTAAATACAATTTTTTATATTAATGATAATGATGATTTTTTTTAAATGAGAATTTTGGAACACAATTCACTTATTTAAAAATCCTTATAGTTTATGATTTCGATGTTGTAAAATGTTAAAAAAAAATATCACGTACTTAAGTAAGTTCTTTTGTTCTCATCACCTCTTCTGATGTTTTAAAAATTTAAAATTAAAATAGATCTATACCAATTTTTTTGATTATTAAATACAACTTTTTACATTAATGATAATGATGATTTTTTTTAAATGATAATTTTGGAACACAATTCACTTATTTAAAAATCCTTATACTTTATGATTTCAATGTTGTAAAATGTTAAAAAAAATTATCACGTACTTAAGTTAGTTCTTAGTTCTTTTGTTCTCATCACCTCTTCTTACCATAAGTTTCAAACTTCACATACAATGAACTCCTCTCCTCTTACTTATGTATATATTGGTAAAGTGTGAATTGTTCACATATATTTAAATCTAAACACTAAAGTTATCATTTATTTAGTGTGAGTGTTTTAATGCCATTTTATATTAGAGTAGACTATTATATTTACTACTAATTGAAGTTAAGATAAATTTATATTAATTTTTTTAATTATAAAATATTTTTTTTACATTAATATAAGAATTAATCTTTTTTTAAATAAAAGTTTAAATAAATAATTTTTATTTATGCATAAGCTCTTGTACATTTCATCCATATCAAATTATAGTATGTTGTTTACTTATTTAAATGAATTATATTTTATTAAAAAAAACTGTATTTTTACTTTTAACAAACTTGTTAAATTTACCAAATAGTAAGTACATGGCATGCAATGTATAACTTGTTAATCCAAATAAATGATCCATCTCTTTATCATCACCTCTACCCACTATAAGCTTCAAAATATACTAGCCTAGGTCGTGATCTTAAAATTAGATTATTAATATTATTCATGGATTTCGGTTTATTGATTGACTGATATGAATAGATCATCTTATTTATATTGGTCAATGTTGTTAGTTACTATTAAATCTACATCAAATATAGTTCAATGGGGCTTTTATTACAAGTTTTGTTTAAGTATTATGACTTGGTTTGTTGGAAGGATATTACATAGAGCTTTGGAGGTTGAGTCTATTAAAGTCCCACCAGCATACATCCATTATTTGACCAACCAATTAAAGAAAATAATTGTCATGTTATTGGAGAAGGTACCTCTCCTAGTACCAATTGAAGTAGAGACTCTACCAAATGATCAACAATAGACTCCAGATAATGAGACTTAACAAATTTATCTTTTCATGTCATCTATGAATATAGACATCCACAGTAACTTTGTCTTTTGGCATAGAAAGGAGACACTTATTCTCGTAAAATTGATATCTAGAAAGGAGACGCTCATTCTTTATTACAAGGTATAAGAAAATAACTTGTGTAAAGGCAACAAGCAATATTGGAACTTGAACTTCCTTTGGCATGGTTATCTTTGGCCCAAGAAGGTCGTCATTTGTATCGGATCTTTGTCAATTAACAGTTCATAATTTGTATACAAAATAAATTAGACCTGAAGAAACTTCGTCATGTCCTTTATACTTTGCATTTTGAACGGTGGGACTTGTATCAATGCAATTTTTCTTCATTTTCCAAAAGAAGAAGAAAAGAAAAAGAAATCAAATCATTAGTCATGTAATCACTACAAAATTCCAATCCCTTCTTCATCCAACTTTGGTGGTAGGAGGGTACCCACCACTTGATCTATGATCGAAGCATATCTCACCACTCTACTTTTGTGGGCATCCATCCTGAAGTTTCGCTTGTACCATCCTCTCTATCTCAACTCTTGATTGATCCAATCAACAGGTATATAGTGACTCCTTGTTCAATCTGGAGTAACGAATGAATTAGTCATTGAGTATAATTCCAGTGGATCAAAATCTAGATGCCCTCCAAATCAAGAGGACTTTTGTGCTTTCAGTATAAATTGTGTAAGAATGGATTTCTCATCAAAGGCAACCCATGAATATCAACAATGTCAAATTAATCAAAAGGAAAGGAATACAATCCAAACAAGATTTGATCATATGCACAAAGATGATGTTCGCCAAATTTGAACAGGTACCTTAATAAGAGAATAAGATAAGATATTTTTATTAACGTCTGCAAATGACCAGGAATAGGTCATTGGGACTAGAGAATACAATCAATCCACATCAATGATCAAACTATGAGAGTGTCTAGATCACTCATATATGCTAAAATGCTAGCAAAATAAAGGATATAATGACAATAAATGGAAACAAAAGAGCATGACAAAAGTTGAACTGTAATGAAAAACCCTATTAGGATGGAAACCAATTCGCAGTGTGAATGTTGGAAGTAGATGCAAAGGAGGAAGAGGAAGCCTTCCTGTCATCATGTATTACTGTGAAGGAGCCAATGCAAATCCTGATGATGTCCTTAACAACATCATGAGACTATCTCAAGCATGAACAGTTAGCAATTAACCATAACTTAACTATGAAAACAAATTGGCATCGTCGTCATGTCTTTTTATTCCAAGACAATTGCATTGCAATACATGTTAAGTCAATTGCAACATAAGTATAACGTTTCTCCGTTAACATACTACACCAAATATTTCCCATAACTATAGCTTTTAGGCCCATAAAGTCGATTCATCGTCATTTACTCCGGTGCTTTATATATTTTTATTTTATGTATGCTTCTAGTCAACATGAGCATGAGCAAGAAGACTTGTGAAAACAAACTTTTAGCTAAGTTGTCAAAACCAAGGGTATGATGTATCTATTCCACCAAATTCACCCAAGACTTGCATGCAACCCCAACCGCTATTGCAAGTACTAGTATACAACAAACATGAGCAGAAGCATGAGTGTTGAAATATATATGACAATGGATTAAGAAAGTAGCTGATATGGTTTCGGTTGCTACCTGAATAAATATGCTATTGTCCCCTACAAACTTGAGGTTAGAGATTATGAAATTTGATACATTTTAGTAGGCGACTTTCTATGAGTACCAACATACTTCCCATTTGGAAAACAATTATAACCGATATAAAAAACATACAGTTTAAGAAAACCATGAGTTCCACACTCCCAGGAAAAGATTGCTTGAGACCTTAGAGTTAAAACTAGTTTCTTTTTGCATTTGGTATTCTATATTTATAATATGACAATACATGTATAGTTCTTGTAGTTATCTACTTAAAGTTGCAAAATAAATCAAAAGTCCAGATAGGCAAATCATACTAATGCAACGAGCTAAAGCCCATTCCTGCCTAAATCAAATCCCGCCAATAACTAAACGATTACATATTGAAATGTTTGAAATTATAGAAAAATTATTAGCATCACTACAAAGCTATTATGAAATATCTAATCCAAGGCAAGCAAACATTTATAACCTACTATAAAAAGGTTCATCGTCCATAGCAATGGTACAAGTGTATTTTCATTCTGACACTAAAAGAAGTTTCAAAAGATGCACAATGTGATTGATCACTTGTGTTAAAATGCAACACAAAGTCAAAGCACTTGATAGTTTTCAGCCAATGGCAGTAAGAAATTCCTTCACAATTTACGCATTTGAACTGATGCGATGACTAAAAGCCTTTAAATTAACTATTTCTCCTCAATTTGTGACAATCCTTGACACAATCTTCTAAGTACAAATTACTAACAAAGTTGATTGCATCTATTTGTGAATCCACTATGAACCCTTGCAACACCTACTATAACATACTTGGAAACTGGGAAGATATCAATCTATAGCTTTCTAGCCTTCCAAAATCTTGGAAATGCCCCCAGCATGCGGTATCAATGAAATTAGATTTTCCCATGTGTCAATAAATATCTTATTGCGAGCAGATAACTTTAGCAATGAAGCATCAAACAAAAATAGATAACATTGGAATCCACAGGGGGCTACTACTCCTGACTTCCAATCTCATCCCACGTGAGCAACCTTTTGTAAATTTGAAAACAATATATCTCCTCGACCATGCCAGCAACATCAATCCATATTTTAGTAGTTGAGACATGTACTTAGACAAATACTCATCTAAAAGGTTTCACGTGACCCCAATTGAGAGAGGAATTTCCTGATTCAATACTAAGATCTTTCAAAGAACTAGTAGACTTCTTTGACGTAGATGGTCCCGAAATCCCTTTCAAACTGGGACTTACATGAGGAAACATGGAACCTTTGGAGGACCTGTATGGCCTTGAGATAGCCTTGACAGAGGAAAGGACAGCCTTTTTCGTCTATGTGAAATAGGCTCTATGTTAGGAGTCGTAGGTCCCTGTTTTGGAGTACTTTGTGATCCGACCTTTGCTTTGGTAGACTCTATAGATGTCATGTAGTTTAGAATTCTAGGAGATATCATAAGGATTTCATGGTCTCACATAGAATAAGTACCTGCTATACCGTAATGAGAGTTATATCTTGGTCTTTTTGACCTCAAAACATTGTCATCACTCTTTATATATGGCCCCATCAAGGGCATCTTGTTCAGTATCGAGGGTTTTGAAATAAGCAAAAATGGATCAAACTTTATGGTACCAATGTTGGTCACTTCTGCATCATGTTATTTTAGCCCTATATGTGAAGTGTTTTGTCCAATCTCACCTATAGTATGAAGCTTCTTGATAGAATTTTCCTTCACAGTCATCCTATGGTTGTCCCATGGCCTGGTTGTCATCCAACATTATAACCAGGTCCATCCCTAGTGAGGCTTTTCGAGATCAATCTCCATCAACATGGTCTCATTTTCTTACTGGGTGATAGGCTTCCAAGAAGTAAGATGTATATACAAATAACACATGCAAAATTTTAACATTCATGGTCTCAAAGCAGTAAACCAAAATTGTATATTCATACACAAATGTAATAGAAAGGCACACTTCAAGTACACATCGAACAAGTTTCTTACAACACCTTCGATTGTGTCATCTATAGGAAGAATATGCACACACTTCCCATACTTAACATATGGGTATTGATGAACATATACTACATCCCCTAATCTTACTCTTAGATTTGACCTAACAACTTTGTTCATTTTGATCTTATGCTCTTCACATGTATCATCAACCAGAACAATGCAAACCGTATCCTTTCTCTTTTCCCCTTGCACTGTGACAATAAATCAACCTTGTGAAATTTTATTTTTAAAAATATAATTGGCAAGAATTTAAGCTTTCCAACAACATTTTCCACCCAAACTAATAAAAGGAAAAATACAATTTGACAAAAGGGTGTAAGAACAACCTTAATAAGGATGGTATCACCCCGGAAAAGATGTAACGTTTCCATCGTTTTTGAATTAAGAGCCACCATAGAATTCTCATCATTTATGGCTTCATCCACAATTGACCGATTAGGAGACTTCTTACACTCAAGTATTGCAGTACTAAAGTCTTTCTTTGTTCCCGGAAAGGAAATAATTCAGAATTAAGAAACAACATGAAAACTTGAAGTATAGTTTTTTTCCTCGAAAAAACTTGAAGTATAGTAATCTGCATAAGTTACTCAAAAACTATTATACCATGTCATATCAAATTTGACCTCATCGAATGTAATAGCTTAGAAATTGCAGAGTTTCAGATAAAACATAACAAATAAAACAAATAATACAAATTTATTTTGTAAATATAAGGGTGTTTGTTGTTGTTAAGGCCTAAAAAGGCATTTTTATATGTATATTTTTTTGGTGCTTTGATGCACAAATAGAGGCCTTAAATGGCCCAGTAAGACTGTAATAAATAGATGTAGGATCAGTTGACAAATTGTTTCGAAGTGTCTTCTTAGACAAAGAGCATAGAGTCTAAATATCTCAAATGAATTTCATATTTTCGAACACATACCCCAGTCAACAGTTTGCATTTCCAACTTAGACACCAAGCTAAGCACACACGATGCAACTGTATAGTATCATTAAAAATGGGTTTGGATATAATAAAATCTGTGACAATGATTATATTGTCCTTGTAAATAAATTAAAATTAAAATATATAGAAATGGTTACATCAAAATCAAAACCTTAGTAATAACACGATAGCATTTGAAACACATTCATATATTTGGTAAATCATTACAACAAAAATCCTGTGGAACTTGATCACAAAGGACAATCTATGGAAATGTATTATTGTATAGAAATATATAGCGCCCAATTCACTTAATAATTGGATAAGGAAGGAGAGACGAACTATAAAAATGTATCTAACCAATGGAAAGATTTGGTTTTATCATTTTCATTTATTGGTGATTTCCTTGCTTGGTAGGTTGGGAATGATTCTCATGTAGGACGAGGATCTAGTGCCATTATGGGTTGCGACAACCATATTTTTCTTCCAACAAATTTAATTCAGCATCTCCAAGATATGGGATCCTTTACATTAAACCAATTTGTAAACATTGATAATGTTGATATTTGGCGTCAAGGATGGAGTCTTCTATTTCATTAGGGATTGTGGAGAGCAAGCAATTGCTTGGGAAGGAATTCTTTTTGAACTCATAATATTCCATGTTCATATTAAGGAGGAGGACGTTATTGTTTGGTCCAAGAATAAGGAGGCAAGTAGAAATACAACTAGGCAAGGATACCATGTGATGCAATGCTCAGTTGACGGTGACCCTAGTTGGTGGTGGACCAAAATATGGAAGGTAAGGGTACCAAATAAAATGAAGATATTGATGTGGTTAGATTTGGAAAAAAAAGTATTGGCCCGGGAGATGCTATAATGTAGAAACAAATAGGGTCCAGGCATCTATATTCCCTGCAACAAGGATTCAGAGACCACCACGCATTTAGTAATTAAGTGTCCATTTGCACTTCATCTCTATAAAGACATAGGACAATCATTGGGTTTAGATAATGCTTGGTTGGAAAATAGTGTCAAGGAAAGTCTCCACTCTTTGTTTCACACAATGAAACATAAGGAATACAAAGTTGATCCTTTTCAACTAACAAAAAGGCTCTAAAGACCATGTTTCAACTTTGATATTGGGCTCCCAAAATATTTGGTACACGAAAAATATTACTGGGCAAGAAATCGACCATTGTAAAATGAGGAGAAGCACACAGGATCCGCAGAAATTCCATTTTGTTCCAAACACATGATATGGCTGGCTTCTATAAGAGATATCCATGATAGATAAGGGAACAACTACGATGTAGAGGTATAGCATAGGCTGCTCAATATCTCCTGTATTCTTGAACATGTCCATAGCGTCGACATGGAGATGAAAAACCATGCTATAAAGCTATCGCTAATCCAATAATAAATATAATAATAATAATAAAAACCAATAAAACTTCAAATTTAATCGTTAAACCATAAAATAGTTGAATAGTGTTTGAATATATTAAATTTCTATACTAAATGTTAATAGCAAATTGATTAGCATTGCTCCTAGCAAATAAAATTCCTAATAAATGCAAATCACCAGCCAACTCGAGTGCAATACCTTGTGGCTCTTGTTTTATTAAGTGTAAAATAAAATAATTATTTTTCAACCTATTAAATATACATATAATTTAAAATAAGATATTCTTTTTATATTAAAGGTTTTATCTTGTTTTACCAAGTATGAAAAATACATAATGTAAAATAAAACAAGAGCCACGTGGTGGCAATGTCCTTGACATTGCCACATGCTCTATTTGCAGAAAGTTGTATGGATGAGCTATTTGCTTTCAGTTGTGGACAATTGATGGAGGTCAAAAATGGTTTAATTCAATGAAACAATTACCCTATTGCTAATTTGGTGAGAGAGCATAGATACATATGTAATCAAATTTTTAGATAAGAGATTTTAAAAACATAATAAATTCAATTTTTAATAAAGTTTTATCTAATTTTTTCTTTTAATTACAATTATATAGATAGTTTTAAATAGACTAAAATCTATAAAACAAAGTTTTCCAATAATGAGATTCCATCTTGATATCAAGCAGCTTAACTCATATGATATAGTTCACCTTCCTCTTATGATTTGATCATTAAGTATCCAACATTGTGAATGTAATCGATATCCAATGGGTTTCATACTCTAAGCTTACTGATCATTGTTGTAATTATCATTGTAAATACATGAGCTCTCTACACTAATATGAACAAGCTAAGTAGTATGTTGTTATTCTAACCAATGCGCATTGCTCTAATGATGATTACCCTATTTTATAGGTAGTAGTCATATTAAAATAGGCGTGATTAGACATATAATCCATATATGAGTAATCTCTATTCTATTACACTACTGTCAATAATATAAGCACTGTTACACATTAGCTAATATGCATAATTAACCTAATACTCTTAATGAGGTGATTTACTCAAGAGAGTATAACTACCTGTGTTTTATTAGTTGATTGCTTTTATTAAGTAAGCTCCAAGCTATTACAATACATGCTCATGCTTAACTAGAACCAACATAAGCAATGGGAATACTAATGGTGATATAACCTGAACTATTGATAACATAACCATTACTTGCGGTATTACAACAATGGAATTAGCTTAGTTTCATTGCTTAATGACCTTGTTTAAATCAGAGACTATTATAGATTAGTAATCATAACTATACCATAAGTAGTATGATTAGAATACCAATGGTCTTAGTTCATGTGATCAAGCTGGGCTATGTTGTGCATAATGTAACAATTACAAGATTGAATCTGTATCAGCTTAGACCTAATCAATGGGATACATACTAGTAATTATCACAATGCAATTACCATGAATATAAATATACCGCAGTGTTCTGGAATATGATTAGGTTAATAGTAATGCTTATGATGAACTTTGTTAGATCCATGTATGTGACAGCTATAGGTAGAGGCTGCAGGTCCCAATCATTCTCCATAGAAGCATTAAATACTTGACAACGCAGCTATGTTTCACACGTCGCAATCCCAATCAGCCATAGATGACCGGTTTCTTCATATCGAGCTAATAATTGGCTCAATTTCATAACAACTTGTTGCACAGAAGATGAGATTGACAACCCTATCGATGCTCCTCTAGCCTTGGGCTGCTAGATACAAGCCACTTAAATCACCAACTTTAAGAATTATACCCTTATTTAAATGCCTTTTCGCCATTAAAACGAAAAGAAAAACGTACATATAATCGCATCTCTGGACATTGTTCTCCCTTGCTCAGTTTTATCCCGTCTCGTAACCACAAACACGAAATGGACAACGAGTTGGCAATTGCCTGGTGATTTCTGTTTGAGTTCCTGAGTTTTCTATTTAAAAAAAAAAAGGTATCTTCAGTACCCTCCTCCAACTTGCCTTCTTTGCAAAGACCGTCCATCAGAGCAATAAATGTAATAACAGCACAGTTATGCTCTTCGTTCAACATCTGATACAGGAGTTTCTTGGCCTCTTGGTGCTTACCTTCTTCGCATAGTCGATCCATGAAAGTGGTGAATGTAATTGTGTCAGGTTCATGATCCTTCTGTAGCATTACAGCTAACAACCCGAATGCCTCGTAGGTTTCCCCTATCTTGCAGAGCCCATCTATTAGGCTACTATATGTATAAAGATCGGGGACATGTCCTTCGCCCACCATTTATTTGAAAAGTTTGACAGCATCCTCCATCCCGCCTTCCCTACAAAGCCCTTTGATGAGGGTACTGAAGGTTATGACATCTGGAATATACCCATGAGCTTCAAACACTTTGAAGGCATGATCCATTCTCTCCATTTTATAGGCCCGAACTCCGTCTCTCCATTAGGGTTACAGAAAACCACAATCGACATTCACTCCTTCTTTTGGTTAACAACGCAGCTGTGTTCCACACTGTTGTAAATTCCGTTTGTCAATGTATGCACGTAAAACAGAAAGAATTCTTGAAATACTCTGCCCATTGTCATAACCCAATATTAACAGGTAAAAAAATTACAAATCGAAGCACTGACCTCCATTTGGTCTCCTGGGATTATGTCAAAGCGTTAGCAACTGGGTGCACAGGCACCCAATTCTCGCCTTTGTGAACTTGAAGGCCGACGACATCGTCCTGAAGTAGGACGGTTATTCCTCCAGGATCCGTATGTGGGAACAGGCCATAAGTCAATTCAGGCTGTGGGCAGACAAGATAATAGTTGACTTTGACGCAAACCCCAATGCCATCCTCACTTCCAAAAGCCTCTTTTAGATTGTCGGGAGGCAGGCCCAAGTTTCTGGAAAGCACGGACAGCAAGGTTCCACAGAGCTCCAATGTTCCTTCATAGTACTCTTTCATTCTAGTCCTGCAGTATTAACAAATGTCTTCAATAATACAAATTTTATGCAATTTGATGAGTGGCGACAACGAATAATGAAATTGAATGTGAAAACACCAGTACTATCATGGGTATATTCCTTCAAACACTTTGAAGGCATGATCCATTCTACCCGTTTGACAGTGAGAATTGATGACAATGTTCAAAGTTATCAGATCCAGACCAATTTCTTCTTCAACCATATATCTGTAAACGGACAATGCTAATTCATGTCGATCCCGTCGGACCAGGCTACTTAACAAAAGATTGCAGGTGCTGAGCGAGGGTATGGATTTAGGTTCAGCTGAAAGCAGATGCTTGAAGGTGTCCACTGCCTCTTGAATAAAGGTAAAGAGTGAAACCCACCAACCCCCTTACTTGTCATTCGATGAAAAGCACAGCAAAATTGGGAACTTGCAAACCCTGTTTTGAATGGCCTGCAGCTGGATGTAGACGAGATTCCAGTTGGCGGCGTAGTGGGATAGACCACCCCTCTCACACCACAAGCCTCCGTCAACCCCTACGGCATAGCCATCAACCAATTCCCAAAAGCTTCAATTAATGCAATTGACACATGCAATGGCAAGAACCTCAATCTGCATTAGTCGCAACAGGGATGGATGACATCAAGTTGGACAGATGTCAGGTGAAATCCCCTCCTCTTTTTCGAGGCTGACCTCACATCTGTTCAACCAATACAAAATTTGAAAATTGAAAATTATAATAAATAAAATTTTGATTTCAAATGTTGAACTTTAGATTGAGAATATTAATCTACCCTACGGTTAGTTTAATAGCTCTGCCCATTTCATATATGTCAAGGACATAATAATTATTTTCTAAGCCTTTATTAAAAATAAACCTTAATATAAGGGAACATAGTTATTTTTTAATCAAATTAAAAATACACTTTGATGTAGGATAGGATAATTAATTTTTTCTACTAAAATCAAGTGCATACCAAAAGCCACGGGCTTGAGACTGATGTATGACTATCAGGGAGGTGTGGAGGGTTATGGATAGAATCTTGATCAACATAGATCTAAATAGAGGAATCAACAAGGAAACAATGGCTCCAAAATGGTAGAAAACAAGAAATTTCCTATAATAATATTCTCTGACGTAATATAAATATTATCAAAGGATAAATAACAGGACTTGTTTTCTAAAATCATTTGTCTACTCTGTTATAGTTTTTGCATCGAAAAACAGACTTTGTTTCAACTCTAATTTATAAGGCACGCAAAGAAGATGACCGGGCACAAAATCCTACCAATCCTCCATTGTTGGGGTCTAAAAACATAACATTTAATTGAGATCGACTTGGATTCTCACCTGCTATCAGGGATCGAAGCTGTTCACAAAAAAAAATAAAAAATAAGGTCTGTCAGACGATTTCCTTGGTCTTTTTGGATGGAAAGAGATTCTTTAACCTGCGAAATTTTCAGAGATTTGAAAGTTCACAAGGCATGGGTGGCGGCCATGGCCAGGGCTTCAAGGTGCCAAGGGTTGATTGTTTCATAGACAATCTACCGAGAGCAGACTCAAGGCATGATCTCCCTAGCTTAACGTAAGTCTAGAACAAATAGGACAGAACATAAAATACTTTCCTAGATCATGTAGAAGTACAAATGCAAGAGTAGATTGTTTACCTTAGATTTGTAGATCCCTTTCTCCTTCGTTTATCCAATGCCCCAGCGCTGCCAGATTGCAAGTAGCTAAACCCTGTTTAACATGTAACAGACCACGAGAAGTGAAAGCATATATCTCATATGATAGATCTAAGTTAATAGTTAAGGAGGAAAACTCTAAACATTATCAAAGAGACAACATTTATGGAAAGCAATTATATTAATTGTATTGAAGAGTGGAGAAGTACAATAGAAAAGAGGATTACAACCATTGCCTTAACGCTGCAAACTCCTTCCGACAAGCCATGCCAAAGCTCCTAGAGAGAAATGAAGGTTCCCCAAGCTAGAGTGTTAGATCCATTGGG
Source organism: Larix kaempferi (assembly GCA_027924585.1). NCBI lineage: Eukaryota > Viridiplantae > Streptophyta > Pinopsida > Pinales > Pinaceae > Larix > Larix kaempferi. The sequence goes on from BSBM01000870.1 coordinate 2,184,658, forward strand.
CTTGATTTCACCAGCATAAGAATACCATAGACTTCCTCCCCTTAGAATGAGAGTGAGCTTCATTTAAATAGAACTAAGTGGATATGATATGGATAGGATAGGTTGAGATATGATATGAGAGACTTAAGGGATCTTTCCAAGTTGTTATGAGTCGAGTGCCAACTCTCCCAAGAGGTCAGGGATAAGGCCCCAAGTTAGCAAACTTCGAGAAGGAACTCGAAGAAGCCATTTTTGCCATCTAACTGACTTCGTCGCACCCTGTAATGGAGCAAGGTGCGACGTCGCATGTTGCATGAGTGCAACCTGCGACGACCTCTCAAAACCTAGTACAAATGGGCACAAATCCTTCCAGGTAATTCACTTAATCAAGGTAACTCCAGGGGTGTATACACTGAATCTCATGATGGGAAGATTTTAGGTGTAAAATTGATCATCCATTGATGGCTTCAAACCCTTTAGTAATAACAATAAGAAAAAATAACTAGTTGCACAAAGAGAATTAGGGCCTCTGAAACATAAATAGAGGTAAATCTCAGGTCCTTCATCCACGGGGTAATGGATATTTGGTTTTTCTTTGCATCTCTCACCCCACGTAAGAAGGTTGAGTAGGGATCTGCATTATGATTCGTTATTTGCATAGTGGATTTATTTTCAAGGACGCTACTTCATTTCAATTAAACCCAACATCTGCATTAATGTCGTAATACCCCTGGCGCTTGCAATCTGCATCAAGGATTTTATGAAAATTTACCCTTGCCGGATGACCATGGGATTTTAGAGCCACTTCTCATAAACGAGTGGAGCTACAGAAGGAGCTCATCAGGTTCGTCAATGCAAGTCTCGGCAAAGGGAAACTTTCTGCCTCAAGCAATGACCCAGACAACCATGTTGGTGACCACTAAATGAACTCACTATAGAAGCTGAAGCATGGTAGGCATGCCATTAGAGCATTCCTATGGTGGCTTTGTCCCCATATTGAAATCATCAGAGCTACTACGCACATGATCCGGCCAGAGATAAACTACATGAACAATAACTCATCATTGACGTTGCTCGAGACAAGGCCGTGTATGGAGGAAAATTTCAAAGGAAGCTAATAATTTTCTCAGTGGATAACCTCAGGCTCACCTTGGTTGCAATTGGAAAGCTCATGTTCGTATGGTTCTGGGTGGAGCTCATATGGCTTTGAATCTAGTTCGCGGGTTTTTGTTTTGGAGATTCGACTTAAGCATAGAGTCTAATTCAAAGAGTTTTTTCTAGAGATTTGGTCAAGGCTGGAAGTCTAATTTGAGGGTTTCTTTTTTTTTGGAAATTCAACTGATTGGAGGTCGCATTCTGGATTATTTTATAATATTTTCCTTGCAGTGCCGCTGAGTGGGAGCTGATTCTCCATTCTTTAGAGAAAAGCGTTGCTCCTGTGCAAAGAAGAAGACACAACAAGGAGATCCAGTTCAATAAAGTCCAGGGGAATATTTCCCCTATCATTCTTGGCTTAGGGTCTAAAAGGCTTCCCATGCCGCCTTTTGACACAGACTCCATAGGGATTTCCATTGGAGTTTTTTGCTGCAAACTTTGAATTCTTCCCCATCAGGCTCTAGCTGGAAAGCACCCACGTTGTTGGCAAAGAAGGCACTGGTAAGACATAAATAGGGTTTAAGTTTAGTTTTTTTTCCATTTTAAGTTCCATTTTGTTAAAGGCACTATTAGAAATATTATATATGAGATTTGTGTCTTCCATATTTGACCTTGTCTGAATAGCCTATGCAGGACGTAGAGACTAAGTATTTATCTAAGGTTTGAAAGCAATTAGAGCTAGAAGCACATCCGTCAAAATCTCTGGTATATGTTGTCTTTAAAGATTTTCTTTTCCACCCTTAGATCAACTAGATCTATTTGTCTCATTGTCTTCTCTTCTTCAATGGGTTTGATGCAATATTTGAAATTTCTCCATTTATGAGAGGGATTTTTATCTTAATTGATTTTGGCAAGAGCAAATGAAGTAGTTAAGAATGTGCGGGTGTATCAAATAGGGCAGAAGAAAAAGAGAAAAATCCAACTTAGTTCATCTCTTAATGAACATGTAAGTTGCATTTTCTGTTTCTCAAAAAATACTCCAAAGTTTCATTTTCTCAAATAAATGTAGCATTAATGTATCATAGTTATCCAAGAGTAAAACTACCCTACATCTCCACAAAAGATGGCTTGAGACTCTATTTTCTGGTAGATCAAACAATCGCCATCTGTATAGCCTGTTCATTGCAGTGTACCTTTGTCTTCAAAACTATTAATGAAGGATATTCGTCCAAGCTTCTTTCATTGTATATGGCTATGATAAATAAAATCTAGAATTGGTTATAACGTTATGATTATATATATATATATATATGATAACATAAAAACAGTCCTCCATATGGTATCACAACCATATTTCCTTAGTCATGTAGTGCTTATTTTGAATCTCTATGAAATTTCCAAAACAAACAGGTTACAAGTTAATTAAATATTTTATAATTATATTTAGATATATTATTTTGCAGTGATAACCCGTCTCTGTCTCGCAAGATCGAATCGATTTCTTTCATCTCTGTTGGTTCATATTTCATTCTACTATCGTAGTGGCCTAGCTTATTCCTTTTATATATTACATCCTTATCAAGCAATTATTTTCCAGGTTATCATGTAAGTATTTGATTGAGTAAGGAATTTTTAGGAATTCATAAAGGTCCATAGGTGTTGCGCTTGCTAGGATCCTTGCGAAAGTTTGTAGTGTGTCCAATTTGCTCCCCTTCCTCCCTAGAGTGATTATTTGGGTCTATGATTTCATTGGAATTTTTTTTTTCCAGAATTCTGTGGAGACTTAAAAAAAGATGTCCAAACATGAATTTTGAATGCATAGGTGTAGTCGACCATTCTAGAGGACTGCTAATAGGTTAGAATTCTTCATTTGATGTAATCAACTCATTGCACCCTTACTTAGTTGATAGCTAACTAAATTCCGATTTCAAAAACGAAAATGAAAAACATATATTCCTAATGCACACATGTAGAGTACATTAGCATTCTATGATTCTGCAATAGCTAGATTAACTTATACAATTATATGATTTTGTAACAGCTAGATCTCTTATGGTCATTCCCCGTCTTCAACAACACCAACATATTTGGCCAATTAATTTGAATTCAATTCAATATTCAGCTTTGTTCATTCATAATTTCAGAGATAAATCTAGGATGTGCCTCCTTCTCTTCCTCAACAATCCGTACCTCCTAGTAGTGTATGTATACATGAAATATCTAAGTATATATGTTTCCTCGTCGTGTTAAGAATTCTGGAATGTCACATCTATTTAAATTTTTACACATTGACATTCCAAATTTTTTAACATAAATGCATGAAATAGTTCATCTGCAAGTGCAAACCACTTTCATTTTCTCCAATACGTAGCGACCGTCATCATCATAAACCAATGTATCAATCTGTTGATATCCTATCTTGAGGCATAAAAGTTATCGTTCAGTCGATATGTTGTATGAGGCATAGGAGGATAACTTTTGGACAATGGGCCTTATTCTTATGTCAATATTTTCGGTAAATTGAAAGTCACACAGGTCCTCATTAACAAACTGGGCATGTATTTGTGAAGTCACCCATGCTCATTAACCAAATGGACAGTGGTAAACTGAATGCAACAATTCTTGCATGAATCTATTTTTAGAAGTGATGTGAACTCTGTTTTGGGAGGAGACCTAAAACGTGGATAGAAAGTATTTTTGAATCCATATATGTTTGAAGTTTTAAAATATGCACCCCAAATACTAAAACTATGTGCATATATGAGAACTCCTACTAATTCTATAATTTTGGTTCAATAAATAATATATTATTTTTTAAAAGTTTACGTTACATTGTTATAGTGAATATTTTTTTCTCTTAAAAGTTTATTTTAGAGTTCACATTGTGACACTTGTCAACTCCACGAAATTACACTTCTCCCTCATACCGGGATGTAGAAAGCATCTCCCTCATACCGGGCTGTAGAAAACATCTCTTGGCACAATGACAGTTCAAGGAAGTATTGATGTGAGCAAAAACCATTAAACTAAGAAGGAAGATGCCATCAATGTTTTGAGATGTAGATAATTACAATGTGTCAAATGTAAAAAGAGACAATTCTAGGTCTCAACAAGACGGTTGATATCCAAGTGTTTTTAGACATAGTACATGTTGGTGACCTTCCAAGTACTGAGGGCATGATAAATATCAGCAAGTGGATACAACATCTATGACAGATGGTGAAGATGTTCCTTCAGTACCTTTGCATGAGTTGCTTGGTGATCTTACACTTGAGGATGATGAGCACGAAGATGAAGAAATAGAAGACTAATTGTGAAAACAGATTTCAGATGACTATTGTGTGACATTGACAATTTTTTTATACTGTTAAACGGTGTGGACAATTGGCATCTTGCAAAGGTTAATTCTAGATTTGAGGCATGTGAGAATTTTTTCTCTCTGTGAGACCCATGTAAGTATTCTAGTGTGTTTTTAGTGTTTTATTATATTCCTTAGCAGATAAGTGAACACAATTTAGAATTCAAGGGTATATGTCGTAGTTTCAGTTGAGACATCAAATCTTAGAGTGATTATTACACTTTGCATGGTTTCGTCTTGTATGAATTATCTACAAGCACCATAAACTGACTTTTTGCCCAAAGTGATAACAACCATGGGAACAGTCTAGTAGTATCTGAACTAGGAAAACTCAAGCTCTCTAGAAAAACTAGAAGGCTGCTATTTTTCAGAACTATTATAGTGTTTCAATATTTTCTTCAATTGAAAAGACAGTGGGCCCAATTTTTCCATTGAGATGAAATAATGGTTTGGTCTGTGTTGATCATGTGTTTCAGTCCAAGTCCCTATCCTTGTATCTTGATTGCCAAATATGAAATACTTGTTCCATTTTGTATTTATATTTATGGAATTTTGGATGGAGGTTCCATTCAGACAATGTTTCCTGAAAGATGAAAAACTTATCAATTGTGACCAAGTGGATATTTCAGCTACTGCATGATCTTGGACGGATGTTTTCATGTTGAAAGGGCATTTTCTTCAGCAGCAATATGCCCATGCAATCCACTTGATCATGTTTTTGGCCTTGACCATTTAGGAGCATCTCTCTCTAAAAAAATGACCGTTGTAGTGATAAACATCATCTTTTACAGTGCTTTTGAAATAATTTCCTATAATATTTCGCATCATTGTATTCAACTATTGGATGCTAATCATATGTTGAAATTGTTTGGTTTGAGATCAGGCGGTATGTTAATTATATTTTATAAAGAGAAAGTATTGCCTAATATTATTAGTGTGAAGTGTTATAAAGGCTGCTGATGGCCCATGGATGCTAGTATTTTTGAGATATTGCATCTATGGGAAAATGAACTTGAAATCTAAGCACTGAATCCTTTGCAGATGTGATTTTTTCCCCCTATTCTTCATATTGTTGCATTGGTCAGTGATTACATGAACTTATGTTTTTATATTCTTCTACGAAATTTTCTTGACAACTTGATATCAATGCTTTGACAAGATCTAGATGGATATATAGCCTGCTCCTAGGAAACTAATGCATTAGTTGCCTATTAGTTCCTGGGTTCATTTTTGTGAACTATGTACTATGTAGATGGAAATATAGCCTGATCCCAAGAAACTAATTCTTCAACGGCAGTATTAGTTTTTAGGCACGTTTTTGTAAACTAACTTTGGGTGATGTGTGTTTACCAGATCAAACTTTTTTAGTTAGATCTTCTCTCACGTGAATGAGCAATTAGTAAAATTGTAGGAGCACTAGTCTGAGGTTGTCGGCAAGCTTGGATCTGCCTCATATACTTAGCTTATTAAAGTGGCTAGCAACTTTGACTGTTTGTAATAATATCCACTTACAACGGACTCAAAAGGTGCACATCATTTGATTTGAAAAACATATGAGCCTTGAGGGTGGTATTTTTTTTGTATGGTATCATATATATCTCCAAATAGAACAAAATGTTGAAGCCATCATTAAGGGTTTATTTCATACCTGTTAAGTTACTAGAGGGAACAATAAATTGCTTGTTGGCAGCTTATAGTGGCATGTGCTTGAGAGACTTCCATGGCAGAAATGATCCTGTCTGAAATATGAACCCGGATAGATAAATTGTCTTGATTATGGAATAGACTATAGAATCATAACGAGTAGTATAAGTTGATATATCAAACATTTAATCAAGAAAGTTATAATTATATCACTTAAACTAGCACCCTAAAGTGCAAGTTTCTCACTAGGTTCCAAGTAGATTGCCTAGGTGATAGTGGCAATTCTCCTCAAAGTCAAATTACTTGTGATTGGTTTTAGTAGAACTCCAAGCATCAACAATAATCCTATAGACTAAATCCACTTGCTGACACAGTACTCTGTTCCGGACTTCAAGTATTGATCTATGCTTGAGTTAATTCTTGTTAATATGATGTTTACAGTGTTTCAATATCAAATTCACACAATTAAAAATGTAAAGGTAGGAAATCAAATAACTAGATGCTTGAAGGGTCTTAATGCCATTCTGAGTTGGGACAACTTTAACCAATAAGGTGTGTAATCTGACCCCTCAATTAACCATTTTGTGTGCAAATTTTTTCAGATTCCTTTTTATATGTTCCAAGTAAGCCTGACTTCTGCAAAAAGTAAAATGTGACCCTTGCATTCCTCCGACAAATGCTGCAACTTCCTATTTTTTATGCCCCAAATTCTATACCTAAGCTTGATGGTTAACATAAAATCAACTAAGGTTAGAAGTTTATTCATTTTCAGTTTCTTACACAGATAAATCCCTTGAAATTCTTTCTTCATTATCAGTACCAAGAACAATTCCCAAGGCAAAGGTGATAATCAATCTTCCTTCATTATCTTCTATTACCTGCTACCTCCACTGGCACCCCATCTAATTTTAAATTAGCCCATTCTTTCAGAATCAAACACAAAGGATCTTCCATTCAAGTTTCAACAGAGATCTGAAATGTGCATGCTGTCATGTATTTATTATTTAGTGACTGTCTTTTAAGGTTCATTTTGTAGGCTTAAGTAGTTGGGATCTGGATTCTTTCTTCACTGCTACTTTCTCTTTTGGATGAACTATGATGGTCATGCCTATTTTTTTTAATCTAGATTGTAGAATTTGCTAAGAGTTGTTATTTTTCCATTCAAAATAACCATTAGAAAACTCTATACATCTTTCCATGTGTATTATAATGTCATTGGATTAATTTTATTTTTTTCTTGACTACATGCCCCACCTGTCAGGTATCTCCTCTTAGGTTTAGACATAGGGATTATTACGTAGTTTGAGTGTTATTATGTTATACTAACAAAAATATTTTGCAGATTTTTAATGTAGTCTGGTGTTACCATTGTGCATGCAAAAGGGTCCCTGCCCCTGCCATGGTCTATCCGAATGAAAATTGCATTAGGTGCATCAAAGGGCCTGGAATTTCTTCATGGAGGAGCTGAAAGGCCCGTGATATATCAGGATTTTAAGACGTACAATATCCTGTTGGATTCGGTTTGTCCCTATAACCCCAAATACTTTAAATTACTAAGCATTGTCATAGTATGGATTCGGTTTGTCCCTATGGTGTCTTTTGGTTGATTGAGAGACTATGCACTGTAATGAGTTTTTTGCATGACTGAAAGACTTTGTACCTCATGCAGGAATATAATGCCAAGCTTTCTGACCTTGGTCTAGCAAAAGATGAACCTGAAGGAGACAAAACTCATGTTTCAACTCGAGTCATGGGAACTTATGGCTATGCAGCTCTTGAGTATGTAATGACTGGTGAGCATTCTTGATAACATACAAGTTACAAGTTACACCTTGTGTTTACATGTGAATCTCACTAACACCGAAAACTGTCAGAAGTGTGGTCTGCATAATTTAAACTGATTGATTCTCACTACAGGGTATACTGATTATACATCCTCTTGAGGGTGGGGGGTGGTGTGGATTTCTCCATGGACAAACTGGGGTGAAAAATGAAAACACCAAATTGTTTAAAAACTATCCCGAATTTAAACTTTTAGATTCACTATAATAATGTTAAGATTATAATTCAAATATATTTGTTGCCTTGGTGAAGCTGGTACTTTGACTGTAAGAACTAATTACTACCTGTTCATAAATAATGTCTTTAACAGAAAGCATGCATGCAATGGGCTCAACTTGAAAGGAGCTAGTTTGTTGGATGGAGAGCTTAAGCAATTAAGATTCACCCTTCTTATTTGCTAATTTTAATTTTTATTCTGTAGTGATGCTAGTCCAGGCCTCCTAGCTATGAATTTATAAGTTTTATTTACAGCAGTTACGTAGTATTTGGTTGAAATTAATAGGAACATTTGAGACATTTAGTAGTGGATTCTGGAGTGATGGGAATAGGCAAGATCTGAGAATGCATTATACAATGGAGGAAATTTGGCAGCAAGGAAACTTAATGCTATAAGATACTAGGATGTTGAGTATGGGATAGTTATGGAACCATGGCACATTGTGTGGGTCACTAGATTCTGATTTTGTACTACAAACATTCCAGACTGACCTAATATTGTCTTGCAACCATTTGCATCAAATTGACCAACACCAGATGTTCCATCTCCCACCACATTTTTTTGCATTGCAACAAAGCCAGTTGCACTGTAATCATTCTTCTGCGGAGCCTTAGAGCCAGATAAATCCTGTGACCTGGTTGTCCTATTCAGAAATCTAGGAGCAAATAAGGGCTTTGTTTTTATGGTGTTCCCTGTTTCAATTTTAGCTACTTCACGTGAAAGAGAAGCTATTGTCTCAACTCTAGAATCCATGTCAAATTCAGTGAAAACTGGAGTCACCACCTTCGACCCATCTACAGGGGTAGAAGAGTTTTCATGTGAAGAAGCAGTTAAATGAGTTCTAGATTCCAAATCAAACTGAACAAAAGTTGAAGTCACCAACTTGGCACCATCAGCAAGCGAATAAGAGTCTTTGCGTGAGGAACAATCCCCACTTGATGAATGATTTGTAACATCTTGAGATGGAATAGAACGGGTCACAGGATACAATCTTGAAGGTCTGTTCAAAAAACCTGGAGTAAATGTAGTCTTCGATTTTACAACTTTCTTTTCTTGTGTACTAATCGGTTCATCATTACTACATGTAGTGACAATTTTGGCAGAATCTACTGGGCTAACAGAAAACTCAGGAGCAAAAGCAGAACCTTCTAATATTGCACCTTGTGTATTCTCCAAACATCCATTCTGTTCATCTTCACATGTATCACTGTGTTCCTGTGGGTGCTGGTGTGCACATGACCTTAATTCTGATATAGAGGCTGCAACACTATCCACCATGCCATCCTTAGTAGGAAATCCCTTTGCATCTCTAATTGATTCACAAGACATTACATCATTATCTGTTGCCAATGTCAAATTAAATTGGGAGTCAACAAAGTCCTTATCCTTATTGAGTATTCTTGGTTGTGTCTCTGATTATTGAGCAGCAACACATGGCATGCTAAGCTGAGAATCATTCCTAATCATTTTCCTGGAAGAACCTTCCTGTTTACGAAGGTCATCCCTTGCATCATTTTCTTTCTCTATCATATCAGCATCAGAAATATTGCCAATCTTTCCAGCCTGACCACATGAATCACTGTAGTCTAGAACAATTCCATGTTGATTTTCGTATGTAGCTGTAGGAAGGCAGGCATGCACAGATGAATTCAGTGGAGCCCCACCATTGTCACAAGAAAATTGTGTTATATCCATAGTATCTGGAATCCATTGTGAAGAATTATCCACAATTCCATCTATAGCATATTCGTTAAGAAAACTACGAAAGTTGTCACTGGAATTTTCAGTAGATAGTTGTGTTACTTCATAACCATAATCCATGTTTTATGGGCCAAGTATATATAAATCATAGTTCTGAACAGTAGAAATCCTGCTTGTATCACCTTCAGTCAAATCACTGGTCCTCGGGTCATCTAAACGTGCATGCTTTGAAACTGAGCAACTCCATTTTCCATTATCTAACCTAGCCTAAGGGAAGAAAACTAAGCCTGCCATTGGGTCAAATGTGTTGGCACTTTCATTTATATCATCCATAGGTAGACTCTGCTTCATTTCCAAAAGAGAGGGACACGAAGAACTCCTATTCAAGCATGTATTCAGTGGTTTGGGTTCAGAAAGGGAGGAATGAACTGTATTCAAGCTCTCTAATCCAGCTTTTGTTCATGACTCTTCTGAACAACTTGAATTACTAGTTAGCAATCCTGATGCTTCAGATGTCATATCCACAGCCACCATATCCACATCACAACTACTCAAAGATCCTGTCGTTAAATTTGATTTCTGCATATTTCTTAGCTCATCACTGCTTGTAAGGCTGTCCAAAACTTCAATCTTTTCATTAGTAGCTTCTTGTGCATTACCAAGATTGCTCTTGAGGGACTCTACCACTTCAAAGGGACTGGATAGATACCCATCAGTCCTACATGATGTAAAATGAGATTGATTGTGAACAAGAGATGAACTGTGATTAAAATCACATTTTGCCTCTTTTATGACTACAGAGGTTGGGCTATCAGCAGAAATTGAGGGGAATCGACAGATAATTTGCAGTATAGAAGCATATAAGCTCTTTCAGATAATACGTCCTCTAGTTCAACTCTCTTAACTTTGCAGTCATATATTCTATACCATGATCCATGCAGATCCTTTACATAACAAACATAATGCCCAAAAAAGGAGGCATTAAGCATATCGACATGCACTACAACAACATAAAGCTTGTATATATGCAAACTGTTTCTCTTTCCACTCACGTAAGGTGACAAATCTAGTGTTTCAGGGAATGTTACTCTCTTGTTCAGCTTGCCAAACCTCCCAGTCTGAAATCGTTTTAGTGCTATTGTAAGAATATTAGGAGCTTGATGGACAGTAAGTCGTTTCAATGCCTTCACATAAGCATCGCATCCATCACACTTATATCTATTTTCCCCATCCAACCATTCAAGTGCAGTAAACTGCTCCAGCGCATCCTCCAAAGATGCCACATCTCCTTGAATTTCAACATTAAGATCCATCATATTCTCATATCGATTTGAAACCTCGAGGCATTGTGTACATTTCACCTAGGACTGGAGTGAATTCTGCCTATTTTTTTGCATTTTTGGATTTATGCTTCATGGTAAAGTTTTATACAAGGTTAAGTTTGCAATCCTATCAGAGTATGGTCTCTCTGATTGGTAGAGGTTTAAAATGTAAATAGTTTGGATTTTAATTTTAAATTTTCTTTTGGTAGTCTATGTCAGATGATGCAGAAATAGGAAGCATTCCTCTCACTGAGCAACCATCCTTTCCTAAGAACAAAGCTGTCAACTGTCAAGAGGTTGAAGAGTTTCTAGAAGAAATTAGGAAGCTTCAAGCACCGTAATTTGAACAATTTTCTAGTTCATTATTACATTCTACATTTGCGCATAGACTTAGATAAGCTGTATGATGATTTTTTTTGCTAGTTATGGTTTGAGAATTTTGTGTCAAAATTATGATATTTGTACAAAATGGGTATAGTAGTTCTCTTGCATTCTATTGTTCTATGCCACGTCATTCAAAAAACATCCTATCCTATATGGTTTCTGGACATGCATTCTGAAGAGGAAAAATGAGCATCATCTCCCTTTAAGAAAAAACTTTGCATCCCTCTATAGCCAGAGTTGGGCTAGGCCCTGAAATCTCTACCATATCTATTAGTAGCGTATATTTCCTTAACCAGTATGCTAGAGGGTGTCTCATAATATAACCAAAAAGTTCGCTTACAGCTCTGAACATTAGTTTTCCTCCGTAGTCTATGAAAATTCCCACCTCCACAATGTCATTGGGGCTCTTTTGCATTCTCCTGGGTGTGCAGCTGGCATATTCCCTCGTCTTTCTGGCTCATGTTCTTTTGTTGAGTCCATGCTTCCTGTTGTTCCATCTTATCTACTATCTCTACTATGGGCACAATTCTAGCTATCGGAGTGTCATTTTGTTGCTTCACTTGTTGACATATGGTTTTGCAGGTAACTACAGCTGCATATTACCATCATAGTTTCCAATAACATGGGTAGTTATTTTACAGTCATTACCACACTCTCAATCTCCTTGGCACAAGTCTTTTGTTGTTTTGCATTGTTTTATAGGATTAGCTTAGCACATAAAAGGTTAATTGTGTATTGAATCCATAGAAACTTCTAAGAATATCCCAAGAAATACACAGTCCTTCAGTTTTAAACTGTGTATTGTATAAATTTAATGCTCAGCCAACGGATTGCTCTTTTTGAAATTGGATTTGTCTTCTTGTTTACAGCTTAGTGGTATTCATTTTATGGCTTTTGCATTATACTTTATAAGGATGATTTCTGATACCAAAAGGCAACATACTTCACAAAATTATGAGGTTCACAAAAAGCATATTCATTCATGCCTCGGAATGTCTTGACAGTTTGTTAACAAGATGCTCACCCTCCAAATAACAAAATGAACTCCCTTGCTGAAGATGTTACTTGAATGACTAATTGATGCCCTCATATGGAATCACCTCCAAATTTATTTATTTATTTTTTAAAAAAAGATAGACATGTCCGTCGCTATAGAGACAACAAGCCCCAGCAAGTTTCGACGAATTTGCTATACTAGTGACGGAAATTTTCGTAGCTAGTATAGCAATTTCGTCGAAACTTGCTGGGGCTTGTCGTCTCTATAGCGACGGACATATTTTTTAAAATACTGACGGCGTTCGCTTGGTTTATTTGTTTTTAAATACAAACAGCCGTCGCTATAGCAACGAAAGTTCATTGCTATAGCCACGCAAGTTCGTTACTATAGAGACGAACTTTCGGTGCTATAGCCACGAAATTTCGTGGCTAGAGAGATAGAGATCGCTTCCCTTACTTTTTTTAAATATGAAAAGCCGTCTCTATAGCCACGAACTTTCGGTGCTACAGCAACGAACTTGCGTTGCTATAGCGATACATTATGGTTTTTTAAAGATAGCATGGTCCATGTCATTTCTGTCTCTATAGAGACAAACGTCGACAAGTGTTGCTACAACGACGAAATTTTTGCCACGGAAACTAAGAGTCATGTTCGTCGCTATAGCAACGATTTTCCGTGGGAAAAATGTCCACATGTACTAGTGACCACATCTCTTGTTTGATTCCAGAATTCCTGGTTGTTGTGCACCACTTGAGCAAGTAGGTTCTTAATGATCCAGTAATGGTTAATTCAACCTCTTGTACGTGGATTTTCCAGCTGATGCTCCACAACAACCGCTTCCCATTCATAAATAACACAATGAAGAGGATGGGTAATGTGGTCCTCATAGCCAAATCCTATGGCATGCAGTCTATTCCCATGCCCTGCCTCATTTTCTGCCACCACTGCTACGCTAGGGGGTGTGTCGTTACCGAATCAGCATTTTTTTTGAGCCGCTCTCCTCTCGTGGGTTTAATAACCGAGTGCATCCACCCTCTCTCATACACGGAGTCGAAATAACCCTATGAACGCATAGAGGACCACTCTCGGCAATGCTCAAAACCATCAACACAAAATACCCAAAATGGAAGCCAGAATGAAGGTTATATGGGTTGTCTGCCTCAGACATCCATAACGAGCCATAATTCACACCCATGAACACTGTACGAAGAGCCACATCCCAACTGTATCAAGGATCCATCACCATAAAAGCCATAAAACTTCTCACGCGGAATGATTTAAGAGAGTGGGGGGGGTAAACAAGCTATCTCGCCAGGTAGTCGGCATGCCATGCAGGAGGCACCTGCCCCACCACGTGATACCACATGCCTTGAAGCACTCGCATCCGGGTTTTTTTATACTCATGTTATCATTATCTACAAAAACAAATAAATTTAAACCTTGTGATAATATCATGCTAAATTAATTTTCTAAAATGACAAAAAGGTAAATTTGACAATCAAGCCGAATTTGAAATTCTACAATGACAATTAAAATTAAAGCTTGACGATTAACATTAATGGAAGGTCCTATAATAACATTTAAATGAAATTAATTTAGTAAGCAATAAATTTGATAGTTAATAATTGCAAATTCTACGATGGTAATGAAATTTGATAGTGTAACTAGATACAATGAAATGAAATTCAATAATAATAAATAAACATCAACACTTTAATTTTTTTCACCAAAACAAGAATATTTCTCAATCAAAGGAATCATTCACATCAATTTCATGTGAGAGTAACATCATTAAATCACATGGTATATCAAAAGGGCCTTGACACCATAAATGCAATTCTAGGTTAATTCATCAACACACACATTAATCGAATTAAGTAGGTGTTATTACTATCATTCATATATATATATAGAGAGAGAGGACAACCTCAGAGCAAGGATTTTACACTATGGCAATATAATACATATATCAAACAATTTAAATTATTTGCTATTGCATAACACTTTTAGTTTGTTGTCATACTGCAATGGAAAGAGGCTAAGGGTTCCACAATTTGGTCATTTGAGTTTATAAGGGTTTAAGGACTAGCCAACACAAATTTTGGCTTGGCGAGTGGGGTCATAGAAGGTTTCCATGGATCTAGGCCAGTGTTAGAGGCATGGCAAGGGAATGACTAATAAAAAACAATGTTCAATGTCATTTCAAGATTATTCTGGAGGAGGTCAATTGACCAAGAGGTTCAAGGTTCAATATGGATACAAAGGTAATGACCCACCCTTTTCTTTAGTCACAACTTTGTTATTTTGATGCATTGTCTAATGTTGGTCTTTTGGATTCTCTAGACATTGCAATGGCTTAATACTGTAAATCTAATCAGTTTTCTAGTGTTCCATGATCTGATTGGTAACCGATACTGGTGGAATCACACCCAAGGGTCGATATAATAGTAAATAAATAAAAGCACAACCTCAAAACAAGGTTTGTATATATATATATTGTATTGCAATGGTTTGTACACCATTGCAATACAATATATATAATTTTGACACAAAATTCTCAAAGCATAACTAGCAAAAAAAATCATCATACAGCTTATCTGAGTCTATGCGCAAATGTAGAATGTAATAATGAACTAGAATAAAATGTACACATAGAATAAAATGTCCGCTATTATGCTTTATCTATGTAATTTTGCAAGGGTGTTTCTATTTTACAGTTGAAGCCAAAGCATAATCCTCATAGTCTATTAGTATTTATATCATATGGATCTAAAGGTGAAGTAAGTCCATGTATTATCTGTAACTATTAGTGAGCTTCATGCTAGTATATCATATTGTAACAACTATAAGTAACTAAGAGGATTCAATTACACATGATGTTGCGCGTTACCCTTCCCGTCGTTTACATAGGCCTAGGGAACATAATGAAAAATGATAGAATTGCAGTGATGATTAAATATATATATATATATAAAATAAATTCGAATTATATGTCACTGCATAACACTTGTATTTTGTTGTCACACCACAATGGAAAGAGGCTAAGGGTTCCACACTTTGGTTGTTTGAGGTTGTAAGGGTTTAGGGACTAGCCAACATAGATTGTACAGGCTTGACAGGTGGGGTCAAAGAAAGTTTCCATGGATCAAGGCTAATGTTAGAGGCATGGAAGGGGCTTAACTACTATAAAATGGGGTTTGGGTGGAATTTCATGACTATTGTGGAGGAGGTTGATTGACCGAGAGGGTCAAGGTTCAATATGGATACAAAGTTAACGACCCAACCTTTTATTTACTAACAAATTTGTTATTTTGATGCATGGAATAATGATTGTATTTTATTTTCCTTAGAGGTTGTAATGGCTCAATAGTGCTAATCCAACAAGTGTTCTAGTGTCCCATGATTTGATTGGTAACCAAGATAGGTGGATTCACACCCAATGGTTGATTTTCCACCCAACTAATGCAACTACCTTCATAGGTAGTCTCCCCAAATACCTTCATAGGTAGTCTCCCCAAACTAGAGCTCAATCTCAATGGAGTAAGGAATTTAGGGTATAACGCTTTGTAGATAACTCGTGCAATTCCCAAAGGATTATCACAAATCAGACTCCTATTTGATCAAAATCAATGTGGTGGAGAGACTTCTAGTCTATAAAACACGCCCAAACCCCTTAGGGTATGGTATGCATGGGTCTTGCTACCACCCTAAACCCCATTGGATGCATTCTCTCTCAGTAGTGACATCCCTTTGAAAGGATATTACTAGCACCCTAACGTTGGACAAAGACAATCACACTAGGTAATGGTGTCCTAATGGCCCAAAATCAAAACAAGTAGCTGGGAAAAATATGAGATTTAGTACCCCATGAATAGGTAGCACACTCCCAACTCCTTAGTCCATTTAGACTAGTTTAGAGCAACCAATAATTTGATCTACCAAGTACATAATTTAGAATCACATATTTCTTGCAAAGTGGGCGAAATCTTATAACATTTTTCCATTGGCTAACCAAACCTCTATAAGGTAGGGAATTATTTTTTAATCCTTCCCCAATGTAACAACATTTCCAAGAGTTGGATTTTGGCCTTCCATGTCCCCCCCCCCCACTACCATATCATTGGAATCGTGAAATTGGGCATAAGAGTGAAATTACAAGTGTCTAGAACAAGGTAAATGTAAGATACAACTCTTTCCCCTTGGCCCTTTTACCCTAGTTAACTTTAGTTGTCATGTTCTCATGTTTTCTCCTTCCCCAAATCTTTATAATGTCTAGGTGGTCATCCTCATTGAGATGTGATCCCTTTCCCATAAGTGTGTTTCCCTATTTTTTTGTATGTGTCTCAACCTATAATAGACTAGTCCTTTCAATAATACCAATGCACATGCATCGTCATCATCATAAATCAAGAGCATCATAACGAGGATGTACATCAATATGCATGTTATTCAATAATTAATATGAATATCCACCCAACCATTATTAAGAGGGGTCTATTATCAAGGACTAGTTATTCTAAATCACCATCAAAGATCATCAATATTAATGCTAAGTAAATCATCAACATGGAATACCAATGATCATCACAATCCAATAAATCAAATATTTATATGTCTACAATAACCAATCATCAATATAATAAATAAACAAGGGTATGATGAATCCAGAACACCATATCTGATTAGTCATGCTCAATAACAAGAACTAAAGGAATAACATCATGTCAAAAATCAGGGTGCTACAATTCTCCATCTCTAACAAGGGATGCAACCTCAAAGGCAAGTCATCATTAAATAAATGAGGTAAATATTTTTCATTTCCAATTCCAACTCCATAGTGTCATGATTTTTTGAGTGGTGTTGTGAGTGGAACCTGATCCATTTTATAACTTTGATCTACAAGTGTTGTGGATTATTGTTGATGATTGTTAAGGGATCAATGAAGAATTCCCCAGTTTCCTTCATTTGTAGAGCATCAAAATCCAATAGATAGTGGGGTCAAGCACATATTTCTTAAGTAATGATACGTGAAAAACATCATGAATTTTGTAAGAAACAACGCATGTATATGCCAAGATCTCAAAAGGTACACAATACCTCGGTGTTAGTTTCTTCATTTCCCTAGGCACAAAGAACTCCTTTTTGGTTTTACTCTAAGGAACACCTTTCTTACAAACTCGAAGCTTTATTTTGATCTCCTTTTATCTACAAAATTAGTTTGTTAGTCCTGAGTAGTCTTTAGATTTTTTTGTACTTGTCTGACTATATTCTCCATTTCTTAGAGGGCACCTTGCTCTTGAGTCAGTCATTCTTCTAGGCTGTCCCATCTAATAGCGGACATTTTATTCTTTGTGTACAAGGCTGCAAACACAATTTTCATGATGGAGTGATTGTATCTATTGTTATTGGAATATTAAACTAAGGGAAAGTAGTCTTCCCAACTTCTTAGTTGATTCATTACACACATTCCGAGCATATCTTTAGACTTATATTAACACTTTCTCTCTAACTATCTATCCATCTCTAGATGGTAAGTTGTACTATATTGTATAATCATGTGTATCTCATGAATCAAGCTATGCGAGAACTTGGCCATAAAATTTGAGTTGTAATTTGTCACAATTACTTTTGGTACACCATGCAACCTCACTACTTCTAGGACGAAGATGTAGGCTATGTCACATTCCCAATGAGTAGTCTTGATTAAGATGAAGTGGGATATCTTCATTATATGATTGACTACTATTGATATCGAGTCATTTCCTTTGGATGTATTTTGTAACCCATAAATGAAATCCATGGATATTTGCGCCCACTCCCAATATCATATAATAAAGGGATTTAACTTTCTAGTTGGATGCTATTGTTCTTCTTTTTATTTGTTGGCATTCCAAATGCTACGCCACGTAGGCAACATTATCTAGTATCAAAGTAGACTAATAGTACTATTGTTTAATACCTTGATGTGTCATTCGGTATCCCAAGTGTCTGGAATAAGGGGCATCATGTGCTTCATGAAATAATAGTTTTGTAAGGTCCTTGCAATCTAGTACATAAATTTAATTCCTCCATAAAAACAAATCATCTTCATCTAGATGATAATCGCCATACATTTTGACCTTTGTTTCTATCAAATCCTTCCTTCTTTACAAGGCTTTGCATATTTATTAATACCACTTATCCTCCTTGGATTGCATATTAATTATTACACTTAAGTTTGATTGAGCTTGGCATATTTCACCTATATGTTGTTTCTGCCATTGATTACTAGATTTTCCATTCCCTTTATATGTAGTAGGTCACAGTCATACTCATAGTTTCTCCAAAATTACACCCAACACCATTACCTAACATTCAATTGAGTTTAAGTCTATAAGTATTCCAAACTTTCATGATTTGTTCATTATTGATTTTTTTTACCAATTAAGTAGTGTCGTTGTGCTTTCAATGAATATACTATTGAAAGGAACTCCCGACATTGACTTGGGTACTTTTGTTTATGAACATTCAACTTCCTTGAATCGCATCTTATTACTCTCCCTTCTTGCATGAGACTCCTCCAATTCCCTCGTTACTTAGTGCACACCAAGATATCTTTGTCAAAATCAAGGAGCATTAATACAAATGTAGACATGAGTATCTTTTTAAGAACCTGAAATCTCTCATCATGAAAGGGTTTTCCAATGGAACTTAACTCCCTTACAATTCAGTTTTGAAAAAGGGCCCACAATCCTTGAGAAATCTTCAACAAAGAATAGATAGTAGTGACCAAATCGTAAAAAAATTCTCACCTCAACTGCATTCTTTGAGGTTGGGCAACTAGATTTGGATTCTATCTTCTTGGGGTCTACCTTTGGTTGTTCTTTGGATATTATGTGGACAAGATATTGAATATCATTCTCGAGGAATTCACACATGCTCAAGTTATCATATAACTAGTGTTTTCGCAACTCCTACATCACTAACTGAAGATGCTCTCAATTCTCTTCCTCATTCTTAGAATAGACCAAGATTCCATCAATATTTACCATCACCAACTTGTGAAGATACTTTCAACATACATCATTTATCAATTTCGTAAACACTGCAGGGACATTTGTTAATCCAAAAGGTAAGACAAAAAACTCGAACTACCCTTATCAAGTACTGAATGTAGTCTTTAGTATGTCAACTTCTTTGGCTCTAATTTGGTGATAATTATATCTCAAGTCCAACTCGGATGGCACCTTTTATCTCATGAGATGATCAAATATATCATTGATACTAGGTAGAGGATACTTGTTCTTAATGGTTATCTAATTCAAAATCTTGTAATCAATGCACATTTTGAATGTTCCATCTTTCTTTTTAACAAACAACATGGGATATACCCAAGGTGAGGCACTTGGGCATATGAATCCCTTCTCTAAGAATACCTGCAACTACCTCTTAAGCTCACCGACTAGATTGTTAATTCCTAACCTATGAGGTTCCTTTAATATAGGGGTTGCTCAGAGAATTAAATCTATATTCTTCTTTTTTTGGATGGAATACACATCATGGGAAACCCTCCAAGCACTTTCTCTAATTTTGAGGATGGTACCCATGGTGAACCATTATGTTGAAATTTTGGAAACCTAACCCGACGGAGACATAAAGTGTGGCCCTCATCATTCACATAGATATCCATCCCAGGGACTTGACCCTGCGACCTCCTACTTGCAACTCACAACACTCAACCACTCGAGCTAGCCCACAGGGTTGCATTAAATCTATCTCATAATTCACTTCTCTAATTAGCAACAACCCTAGTAATTATTTTGGTAATACATCGAAAAAAATTCCATTATGGGTAGTTTTCATGCTTCTATGCTTGATTTCTCTGTGGATTCATTGACATTAACCGATCATCCAATTACATCCCTTTTTTTTACAACTAATTACCTTGGGGAAAACTCTTGGGTACTTTCCCTCATTTCGAGAATGGTACCCAGGGTAGATCCGAGATTATTCAGGGCGTAAGTCTAGGTCAAGTACAACAGGGATCAAATTCATTACAAAAATATACTCATTATGAGCTCAACATGTTACTTACGAGAATAGAACCAAGGTGAGGAGGATAACACTCCATCCCACAACCACTCGACATAAACCCAGTTGACAACCCATTATATCCCTTGCAAACACTGTGCTTGGTTTTCATTACTAATATTTGTCTGACTACCATAAGGGTATTTCTCCTTTAATGCCTCTATTAGTCCCCTCTTGATCCATACATTCATTCTTATTCTCATAACAATCCATCTTGACCTCGTGGATTTCCAACAAATCTTTTCCTATTATCTCGTCATATTCTCTGAAGGAAAACCCATGGACACATATTCCACTGCCTCATCCTCCCAAGTATGCCATGCAACCATCAATTGCTTGGATAATCCATTTCTTAGTACCATTAGCCATATGTACCTCCCAAGGGTCTTGGATCTTCTTATTACCTAGCTTACATTTGGTCGCCATTGCAAGAGATTAAATTGTGGGTACTTCCGATGTTGATCAAGAAGGTGAAGAGTTGATTGGAAGTAATACCTTTAGCTTGGCTGAGGGAGGCCTGATACTATACTTATATGCTATCCATTTCTGCACAAATCTCTCTTCTTACTACATCCCCTACGATTCCTTTAGGTTTTGAGTGGTTCACGACTCCTTTAGTTTGGTTCTTCCTTTTCATGCATTTGTAGGGTTTGTGCCCATATTCTCCACATTCAAAACATTTGACTCCCAAGTACACAAGTCCTTCATTTCCATCAACTTTGTCCTCTTTCTAGGGCTCACATGGCAATACAAGATTGAAGATCCACTAATCATACTTGTGCCTCAAAGTCTTATAGTTATTGAACCTTTAATTCAACCTTCCACTCAACTCCTTCTTCCATTAATCCTTAGCTCCACATAACCTAGTCCTTTGCATTATCTTTGTTAAGGTTTAAAGGGTGAATGTTTTCAATTTATTTCTAACATGGTCCCCAATTCCTCTAATGAATCACCCAACTCTAAACTCTTCACTTAGTCCAAGGTAATATATATTAGCTATATAATGTGTATTCATATTCTTCCTCTGTCATACTTCCTTGCTTTAGTGAGTAATATTCATCTTCTTTGTTCCAATAATACATATCACCTAGGTACTTCTCCTTGAATGTGTCTTGAAGTTATCCCATCTTGAGGTGCTCTTCATCCACTTTTTATTTTATTTCTGTTGAGATGGTCTCACCATGGGTTTGCATCTTCGGTCAACTAGTAGATCTCAAACTTTGTATTTTCCAAGGGGTTGAAATCATACAACATCATGTGCATTCCAATGTTCACCAACTAGGATTCAACCTTATTTCCTTCTTTGATGGTCTCATTGAAAGTGGGAGCATTCTACTTTCTCATTTCATAACCAAATTTGTGACATCGTCTCTTACCCTTCATCAAATAACCGTTCACACATATATAAAGAGATATTGTATATTTATTTTTTGCTAGCCATGGGTTCGAATAAGGAGACACAAAGTTCTGAAATATATAAACAAAGAATATATTGTATACCAAGCAAAGAGGTGAAGTAGGTCTTAAACTAAGTGGGGGAGAGATTTGGGTTATTAATTACATGAGAAATCCCTTGGAATAGCCCCACAAAACCAAAAAATGAATCCTAGTAGAGGAAAAGCTCACTACAAAACCAATGAATGACAACCAATAAAGACCAATGATAACGTAGATCTAAACAAACAATCCCCACTAATACCCAACTATGAAAATGATTGTAGGGAAGCAAGAATGATTCAAACTATAGACCTCCATGTTGGGTATTACTGGCCCACCCTTTTCACTGATTGTATTACAATAGTGAAACATTGCCGGAATTGCCAGCTCTTTGCCCCTAAAGTTAGGACCCCTCCCGCCCCTCTCCATCCAGTCATCATTGTTGGCCCTTTTTGTAAGTGGGCCATCGATTTTATGGAGTGTAACCCCCCCTCAGCGAATGGCCATAAATACATTATTGTGGCTGTCGACTATTCCACTAAATGGGTCGAGGCCATGCCTACATTTAACTGTAAGGTTGTGACCGCTGCACGCTTCTTTTTTAACCATGTCATTGCTCGGTTCGAGGCCCTGAAACAACTCGTATCCGACCATGGCAAACATTTCGAAGACGCCGTTTGGAAAGAGTTGTCAAGCTTCTTGAAGTTTTACCATCAATATGCCTCATCCTACTACACTGAAGGGAATGGTCAAGTTGAGGCTATCAATAAAATCTTGAAGACAATTCTCTAATGAACAGTAAACCAACACAAGTCCAATTGGCACGATATGCTCTTTCCCGCACTTTGGGCATACCACACTTCCACTAAGACTGCCACGGGTTTTACCCCTTTTCATTTGGTTCATGGTGTAGAGTCTGTCCTCCCCATTGAGTGTCAAATACCCGCTCTACACATTGCCATTGAGCTCCTTCCGGACACCTCACCCCTTGAGCAATGCTTAATCCTATTGGAACAAGCCAACGAAGACTGACGAGCAGCTTTACAAATCACCGAGGCTGCTAAACATCGCTCCAAATCCAATTATGACAAGCATGTCCACCCCCGTACCTTCCATGAAGGCGACCTCGTGCTTGTTTATGACCAAGCTCATGACAAACACAACAAAGGAAAATTCGAATCCATGTGGCAAGGCCCTTACATTTTCTAAACCTGTCTTGGCAAGGGGGCATACATCCTTATCGATTCTAAAGGACATACCTTAGCCAACCCCCACAAGGGGCTGTACCTCAAATGATTTTACCCTTAGCACTTTTATGGACCCACTAGTCCGTGTTGTACAGTTTTATTCCCTTTCTTGTTTTTCACCTTTTTGAACCTTACAGTTTGCTTCCATGTGTGACCACAGATGGATCCTTATTGACACAACGTTTATTGACAGGGGTTCACTTCGCACTGTCGCCAACAAACACCAACCCAGAATCCCTTACGCACTAACCCAGAAAGGTGTTAACCTTTCCAGCAACACTCGCAGAGCGAGTGAAGTCTCACCCGAGATGCACAAGGGGGCTGTAGGAACCATGCTTCCGCAGTGGAGTTGAGGACATGCATCAAACACACTTTACAACCGTAGAAACCAGAGATTATGTCATTCGTACTATACTAACATTTCATTATTTGCAGATTCATCAACTGCAACATCAATACATAATAGACATTTGCATTAACATGATCTGATTACCCATTAGCATAAACGACGATTACTAAACCCACAGAGCATTACACATTCCAACAGAAATTTGCATCCATTATTCAACAGAAATAAAGACAAAGATGGAAACATAATCTAACATCCTCATGCATTCATTAAAACCTACAGAATGACCTTCGCAGAAACAGTCAATACATCATATTGCTAATACAAAACAGATCAAAACTCACAAAGTCGATCGCTCTATTCATCATTCGATTCTTAGATTCCCTTAGGCTTACAATCATACTTCTATTTATACCAAACTAAGTGGTTACAAAATGGTCCACATGACCCTTATCTAACAAACTATCTACTCCCGCGCTTCCACGTTCTCCGCGAATGACCCTTTCTTCTGCGGATTCTTCCTTTCGTAGCTGTCGGTTTCCACACTTCCTGCGGACCAATCCCGTGCCAACAGGCCCCCAACACAAACTTGTGGCTCTCCCTCGAGCCACCTCAGCTGGACACAGTTGGTGCGTGCACCTGTCATCTGAAGTCGTCATATTCAGTTTTGAGCTGGTCGACCACCTCCTTCATTGATGCTTGATGTTGTGCACATTCTTTTACCTGCTCCTCTGTTGGGTGTTCAAAACCCTTCTGTCGCGCTACCTTCATTTTCTCCTTAACTTGTTTCATAACCTCTACTACCCATGCTATGAGGACTTTAGCTTTCATTTGGAGCTTGTCCAGTTGTGTGGCCCTTCGCTTCTGTCGTTCGTGGGCCTTTGTTACACACTGATGCATACTTTTCAGCTCTGCTGCCTTTGTCATTTGCACCATTGGGGGCATCGCTTTGAGCGATCCCTTAAAGGCCTCTAATTGTACTTTGACCTCATTGAGTTGTCCCTTCAGCGCGGTCAGCTGGTCATCCTCGACTACACCACCCCAAAACTCTGTGATGCCTTCTGTGACTGTCTGTGCCGCCTATTCCATCTCTTGGATCTCTGTTACTGCTTCCTCGATCGCCGTCTGTCGACTCTGAATCTGTTTCGGTGGGGTGCTGGGTGTCGCTCTAGCCTGAAGCTCTGCATTTTCCTTCCTTAGCTCAATGAGATCCACCCCTAACATAACAGCTTGCGCCTCTGGGTCTACCTACGATTCTAACACTGTTCTTTCACATGCCTTCGCAAGCGCTCTTTCTAATTTGGCCCATTCCTCTATAGCCTTCACTTTTTCGGCTAGTGTTGCGACTTACTCATCTTGGAGACGGTGTGCCTCCATCACTTTGGTTTGCAGGTGCTTTTTGTATTCGACCATCTTATTGTGCATCGCAGCCTCGTGATCATGGATCTCTTCGCTTGCTGCGGCTTGGACTTGGTGTAACGTTAACATCGGGAGTAAATTGAAATTTACCATAACCTAGTCGACCTTCCGTACCTCGAAGTCCAAGGCTTTATCACCTGTCCTAATGGCATGGGACTCTAGTTGGACTATCCGCGGTTGGGTGCCGACTTCTACCTCAACTCTGGGGGTCGACAGATTTTGCCGAATATCCCCATGCGATACACTTGTATTAATTATTGTGTTCGCCATTATGGTTAGTAACTCACCTATTTGCTGGAATTGCTCTGCTGAATACTGTGTGATATGAGCGTGACTATTTTCCACTACTTTTGTAATGCTTTCCAGAAGTCTGTTGAACTACTGCACAATGAGCCCTTCCAATGTGCGTCTGCCAACACGGTCCATGCTTTTCTTTGTCATCAGCTCGTCCTGCTGCGTCTCCAGCTTTGAATTGGTCAGGGTGTGTGCTGTTGAGGCTCCGTCATGGTTGGATTCCTCCAACTGATCTTCCATAGGGTTATCCTTTCTTGCGCCTTGCTTTCGACTGTCTGAAACTTCCTCTACCTTGGCCGGGTTCGGTCGACCTATTTCCTGCCCATTCTCGATGTCCTTCTCATTGGCTGGAACCTTCCATTCATCTGACCAGCGTCCAACTCCTCCTTGGTAAGCTTGTACTGCATCGGTAGGAACTACTTTGCTAGGTCCGCTCGGGCCTGAATGAAGATTGTTTGAGGTTCGACTGATAGCCATGCAATCGATCAGTACTTCGTCGTGACTTGCTTTGTTATCCGCGATATCAGCTGCGCATCTATCCGCATCCTTTCCAGCAACATGTAAAACTGCAGAACGTTATCTGCATGTCGCTCCTTATCATTCGTTGCCCATAAGTTCTGGTACTGTGCTCCCTTGCGTACCTGATATTCTACTTTGTCCATTCCCTAGTAGTCCTCGGGTTCCCTCTAACCTGCTATTGCGACCAACATTATGAGCCAGGAGTAGGTAAATGCCTTCCTGTGCTCCTGTGCATCAGTTGCATCTTCGATCAGTTCGTGCAACAAAAATTTGGACCAATTCAACCGCTCTCCTTTGGCACAGAGCTCCGTGGTGGCAAGGATGCCCGAGTTACATTCCCTGGGTCTGTTCTTTCGCACTACCTTAACTGCAAGTATCTTTGTTGTAACCCTAACTGCTGGGTTTTTGATTGTATGGATTAAGTACCCTCTGGAATTCTTGTCCACACTACTTCATCCGCAAGATTTCGACAAGCTTCTTGTCGTTATCCTTCCCTTGGAAAAATTATGACGGGTCGGCCCCATCTTTAGGAAACCCGGTGATTCTTGCGATCAATTCTATGGTGATAGGAATCCGCTCGTGCAGCCATAGGCACCCTCCATGGAAACATGCCAGCAATTGCTTGATGCATGCATTGGCCTATGCTAATCGCCCGAAGTGCGACATGTGGGTGAGGCCTAACAAACCCGACTGCTCCAATCCCACCGCCCATTCTGTGGGTTCCTTTGTGGTTGGGACCCCTTCATGGGGAACGTCAACATAACCTTCTGTGCTTTCTGGGAAGATCGCGAGGTCATGGTCACTATACGTCAACTTCTACAAATTGGGCACAATGTCTCTGACCTCAGGAACTCCCTGCAGTACCAACAACATCACAATAGTGTACCTTTCGTTCTTGTTTATCCATATCTTTGGTGCCTCTCTCTGGTGTGGCGCAACATACTCTGAAACCCTTGGGCCATGATGCCCTACTTGTAGGACTTCCGGGCCGAAAGTACCTGCACCTTCGGTGGTGAATCGTGCTGAAGCCTCAGTTCCTTTCTTCGTCGTGCGATTGGTGTCTGGGGGTCGATTCGCGCCCCTCTTCTTCTTGAGTGGTATTCCAGACCTAACTTCTGGCTGCTCCTGCATAACTGGCATTGGCTCTGGTTGCTCTGTACTGGTGCTTGAAACGATTACCTCCATGCAATTCTGCAACCTTTGACTTAATCTCATGATGCCTTCCACTGCTCCTTTTCATGTATTTATAGTGTGGGTTATCCGCATCTCGCCGATTTTGGACCCTGATTACCAAATCCGACGGTGATTTTCCAAATCTGTCGCATGCATTGGGTATTAAATCCTGGTTTTTGGTTTTTGCTACTGTCCGTTGTGGTTTAATGGTTGCATTTATGACGGGATTTGACTCGTTCGCACCAAGTCCATGATACTGCGGTTCTTCTGTCGACTAGTGCTGTTGATGTCGACCAATACTGGCTTGTCGACAGATGCATGCTGTGTTCAGTGTTCTCTCTCTCTCTCTCCTTTTTTTTTTAAACGGTGCGACCACATCCGCAGTGCTGCTGTGTCGTACTCTGTTCGTGTTTTTGTAGTTGTTATTGTTGTCGCCAATTCCTTCAAACTTCGTTTGTTTGATGACATGTACTTCTCGAACTCATCTGGTATTGGTTCTCTAATTCCTGCGTTTGGCGTTCCCATAATATCGATCTGTACTCTCTCCTTGTGCCTTGGATTCAATCGGTAGCGTTGCTGCTTGACTGGCTTCGCATCAGGTTTCAGGGGGATCTTCACTTCGCCTAAGTCCCCGAAAATTCCTTTCATCTCTGAGAATTTCATGGGGAACAGATCCTGAAACTCATGCAACAGATCCGTCATCTTCGCAATGGTGGACTCATCCCAATAATCCCCAATGCTTGCAAACTTCGGGTTCTCCTTTGACCCAATGTTTACTTTCTTAATCTTCAGTGGTTGCTAGAATTTGTCAGAAGGAATTTTGGGTGCCTCGACACTATGACTACCTTCTGATTTCGGCACATGCATAGCCCTCGGATTGTCCTCATCATCCGGCTCTCCTGTGATGTTGTTGTTGAAATATTGTAACTTCAAAGAATATTATATTTGTACTTTATTATTCCGGAGATGTTTCATTCCTCCATGAAGATCTTATTGTATATCCGAAGATGTTTATTCCTCCGTCGGAATATGGTAATTTGGGTTATTAGACTTCCCTAGTGGGGGTCGGCCCTGTATGTGTTATGTGGGTCAACGGGTTATTAGACAACCCTAGAGGGGTTGGCCCAGTTAGTTTTAATGGGGTGTTTAGCCCAGTAATTAAGTTGGGGCCGACCTAGCTTGTGTAAAAGTCAGTCGGGGAACAAGTATAAGTAGAGGAGGATGTTCCTCACTTATCTCACTCATTCATTCACTTGTGAGTGGCGCACTTGTGTGAGAGAGGTCTTCTATGGAGGAGGAGGAGCTCATGTCTTTGGTTTACATATTTGTATTTGCTGATCATCTATATTGAGGAAGCTTTGCTAGGTTTTATACCCCAAGAGGGTTTCCCAGGATAAATCTGTCTCTTGTGTTTATGCTATGCTTGTTGTTTCTTCAATGATCCTGTATATGCTATTATTGTGAAATGGAATGTAATGTTGATATTTTATGTCTTAGCATATTGAATCTTAACATGGTATCAGAGCTAACCTGAAGGAAGGCAATGTATGGTACTTACGACACTTGCTTCACTTGCGACAATTTGAAGGTTAGGGTTTTATATAGCAAAAACTGGTCATCGTGGAACTTTCGTTATAAATCCATTTTGGCGAAGGTCCAGGATATGAAAAGTTTACAGGTCATAGATAACATCCCATGTACCTTGTGTCCAAAGGGAACCCTCATATTCGTTGTACTTTGTGAGTTATGATCAGTACAAGTTAGGGTTTCTGCCTCTTCCATATCTCAGTCATAATCAGGTGACCTAGGCAAAAAGGTCATAAATGGACTAGGAAGCTCCAAATGAAATTTTGTAAAAAGTGACAGGTAGTACACACACTGTACTATCCCAGGAAACTTGTTCAGAGGCCGAAGTTGAACTAGTGACAAGTGGAACGCCGTACAAGTTCGCTCTTCTGTTTTATCCCATAAACAGGTCACGTTGCGACACTTGGCATAATTTCTCTCAGAGAATCCAATTGAGGTCAGACCTGTCGGGATGGAAAGATGACAGGTCAGGATACCACAGAAAACGTTTTCAGACCCGGTGGATCAAAAAGTTCAGAGTTACATCAGAAACAATTGGGTACATATTTCTGTCCAAACATAATTATTTTGGAGCACTTTCATTCATGGCTTCCGGAAATTAAGGTTTCAGAGAAAGTTAGAATTTTTGTAATCGGAGTCCACGGCTGAATACTCCTCATCAAAATCAAAATTTAGAGACCAAGATCAAAATTTTTGGTTGGTTAGAAGAGTGGGCTTGATCAAACCCTAGTTCGGGATTTTGATCGGAAAGGTGAAAATTAGGGATTCTACAAAAGATGGAATTTTTGAAGTCTGTGACCACGGCTGGAAGCTCCTCAGAAAAATAAGAGTTTAGAGCCTTGCATCAAACCTTTTGATTGGGCAGAAGAGTGGGCTTCATCAAACCCTAGTTCGGGATCCTATCCAGAAGATCCAGAAGTTTCGAAGGCAATTTTTGAGGGGTCAAATTTTGGAGATTTCAAAATTGAAGTATGCTAGTTTGATCAGCTCAGCAGGACACATTCTTCCATACATTCAGAAGTGTGAAAGTCAAAGTTTGAATTTTTAGGGTTTCTTTGACAAACCTTAATCAAGCTCCAGATTCAGTTTCAGGGGGAGTTGAGGCTAAGGTCTTACATAAGAAGACCACAAGAAATCTCGACAGGTATGACTTAAGGAGATACAGGAATGTCTTGACATCTTATTCTTGATTAAGTTCATAATATGTTTGGCTTCATATTATTTAGGTTAGTACAATGTTAGAATTGTCTTATCACCCTAATAAAAGTATGAATGTGAATGATAGAAGACATTCATTGATTAGGGTTATATGATTGTACTAATGCACTATGGTGTTGTATGAGGTTATGATGTCTGCTAACAAGATACAGGTACAAATCAAGTTCCATGACCATGACAACATGAAGACAAAGACTCCTCCATAATCTTTGATCACATAGAAGTTCTACTTACGAGGTATGTATGACTTTGTTCTATTATGCTTAACCTATGAGGTATGCAGGTTCTAGCACATGATCTCTAAATCATTGAAGAGAAAAAATAAGATATTGTTTAGGTATGTTAGACATAACTAAGAAGGTATACTAATCCAGGTATGTTTTCCTATGTCAAGTTAGAATCCTACTTTGTGCTAGGATCTTAGTATACCCATGTATTGAATGATCATGACCATACATATTCAAAATTATTTAGAATTATAATGGTTTGATAATATTGAGATTATACTAATGAATGTATGTTTGTGTATGAGATCATGAGGATGACACTAGTGCACACTTGAGCATGCACAGTGGTACATAATGAATAGATGTTCAAAAGACATATAGAAGATCAAGCGGGAGGCAACCACACAAACATAAAAGATAAGTATTTGAATTGTTATTTGAAAAAAAAAAGTAAATGATATTGCTTATAATAGCTGTATGCATATTTGTATTCCTAAAATATATCATGCTGAGTGTAAACATTCATATAGCATTGAACAATATACTACTAATATGCATATGATTGGTAAGTTGGACAAACATTCCATTGTTGCTTGTCTAGAATGAAACCTCTTTGCTGACATGCTGAGAGCTGTGCACACTCTCGATAGTATGTTCTGGTAGAGATGGAAGGCATCTAGATAGCCACTGTATGCATACAAGATAGTAGCATAACTATGTAAATCATATCTGTATGCATAATAGGTTATCATGTCAACATGATTTGATGATTATGAAGTATTACTAATCATGTACTTAATTTTGATTTGTAGGAAAAATCATGAAGAATGATGAACACTGAACAAGTGATGGATGTTCAACAAGAAGATTTACAAATCAAACATAATATAGAAGGCGCGTGGCTAGAAGATACTCTTAGAAAGAGGAAGAGGATCACGACGAGATGTTTGCTCCAAGTGACTAGATAAGACAATTATCTTAAGTGTAATTGAAGAAGAAGTGTGAATCGAGAAAAATCCCAGGATTCAATTAAAGAAAGCTCTGTATGGGTACCCAGGATCGATAATCATTTGATGAGCTTAATGATCACCATGGGTGATACGGATTTCAACCCTTGCTACAAGGTTGAAGATGGTTTCTTTATACAAATGACATGGATGCAAGGAGGAACTCACCATGGAGTTCGAATGATCTCGTGGCTCATATCAGTAGACCCATATGACGGGAGATGGCACAAATAGATATGCAGAAGAACACTCAATGCAAAGTGTTAATGATGTTCAGTCACAGAGGGAGAATTGACAGTTTCTTGACAAGCTTGGGTTTTACCAGAAGTAAAGCTGTTCCTAACCTTTACCTTAAGGTTATGGATCATACTATTATTGAATGTAGATGATCTCTTTCTGACAGGGAATGAGAAACAAATCATGGAAAGCAAGAAGAAGCTAGCTACAGAGTTCGAGATGAATGATCTCAGATTGATACATTACCTCCTAGGACTGGAAGCAAGAAAAGGCTCAGAAGGAATCTTTCTCAACCAAGGAAAGTGTGCTGTGAAAATCTTGAGAAGAATTGATTTGTTCCATTGTACAACCATGGCCATTCTCATGGGTTCCGACTTGAATTTGTTAGTTGATGACTCCTCAGAGTTAGTTGATGTGACTCTGTACAGACATATTATTGGGTCGTTGATGTATCTGAAAAATACCAGGCCAGATGTATGCCTTGCGGTGAACACCTTGAGTCAGTATCTAGTGGAAACTAGATGTGTTCAGCTGATAGTTGCAAAGCATGTGATGAGGTACCTAAAGGGTATGATAGAATTTGATTTATGTTATCTTGGAGATCATGACTTCAGATGGATACATAGATGCTGATTGGGCAGGAAGTGTATCAGACAGGAAGAGCACATCGAGAGGATGGTATTGTCTGGCATCGACCATGATCTTGTGGTTTTGCAGGAAGTAGTCTAGTATGGCTCTCAGCACAAGTGAAATATATGGTTGCTTGGTCTGCTAGTTGCGAAGCGGTATGGCTTCAGGATTGTTTGACTTAGAGATAGACCCAACTGTGATCCTATGTGACAAACAAAGTTGTATCAAGATGGTAGAGAATCCAGTGTTCCATGATAAGTCAAAGCACAGAGAGATCTGAAAAGATATGGTGCATAAAGGAACTATAAAGTTCGAATTTGTAACAAGTTGCCGATGTACTAACCAAACATGTACCTCAAGTGAACAAGTTACCGATGTACTAACCAAACCTCTACCTCAAGTAAAGTTTGAGTATTTTTTGAGACAAGCTTGGTGTAGTTCAGAAGGACCCTCCTTGAAAGGGGGAGTGATGTGGTCACTTATGATGAGATTGCCTGCATCGACAATGAGGTCGATGATGTGGATATCTATATTTGTGATGCCGACAGAGAGGTTGGTGGCTGGTCCTTAGATAGGGTCTAAGTTGACGAGGGGATTGCATCATCCTTGAACACATGTTCTAAAAGGATCCATAGACATATGTCTCAGAGAAAGAAGAGGGATTGCATCATCCTTGAACACATGTTCTAAATGGATCCGTAGACATATGTCTCCGAGAAAGAAGAGGGATTGCATCATCCTTGAACACATGTTCTAAATTGATCCGTAGACATATGTCTTCGAGAATGAAGTCCTTAGTGGACAGGTGGGGATTTTATCGTCCCCAAACTTCGGTCCCTTGAATTGATCCGTAGACCTATGCCTTCGAGAATGAAGTCCTTAGTGGACAGGTGGGGATTGTATCGTCCCTGGACTTCGGTCCCTTGAATGGATTCGTAGACGCGTGTCTTCGAGAATGAAGTCCTTAGTGGACAGGTGGGGATGGTATCGTCCTCGGACTACGGTCCCTTGAATTGATCCGTAGACATGTGTCTTCGAGAATGAAGTCCTTAGTGGACAGGTGGGGATTGTATCGTCCCCGGACTTCAGTCCCTTGAATTGAACCGTAGATGTATGTCTTCGTGAAGTGGTCCTTAGACTTTGTCTAAGTTGACGAGATGATTGTATCATACCTAGGCATCATGAGGTGTCTTAAATGATCCGTAGATGTATGTCTCTGAGAAGTGGTCCTTAGACTCTGTCTAAGTTGACGAGAGGATTGTATCATCCCTAGGCATGATGAGGTGTCTTAAATGATCCGTGGATGTATGTCTTCGAGAAGTGGTCCTTACACTCTATCTAAGTTGACGAGAGGATTGTATCATCCCTAGGCACGCCGTATACGTTCACTCTCCTGTTTTATCCCATAAACAGGTCACGTTGCGACACTTGGCATAACTTTCTCCTAGAGAATCCAATTGAGGTCAGACCTATCGCGATGGAAATATGACAGGTCAGGCTACCATAGAAAAAGGTTTCAGACCCTGTGGATTGAAAAGTTCAGAGTTACAACATAAACAATTAGGTAGATATTTATGTCAAAACAAAATTATTTTGGAGCACTTTCATTCATTGCTTCCATAATTTAGGGTTTCAGAGAAAGTTAGAATTTTTGTAATCGGAGTCCACGGCTGAATACTCATCATAAAAATCGAAATTTAGAGACCAAGATCAAAATTTTTGGTTGGTGAGAAGAGTGGGCTTGATCAAACCCTAGTTCGGGATTTTGATTGGAAAGGTGAAAATTAGTGCTTCTGCAAAAGTTGGAATTTTTGAAGTCTGTGACAACGGCTGGAAGCTCCTCAGAAAAATAAGAGCTTAGAGCCTTGGGTCAAACCTTTTGATTGGGCAGAAGGGTGGGCTTCATCAAACCCTAGTTCGGGATCCTGTCTAGAAGATCCAGAAGTTTCGAAGGCAATTTTTGAGGGGTCAAATTTTGGAGATTTCAAAATTGAAGTATGCTAGTTTGATCAGCTCAGCAGGAAACATTCTTCCATACATTCAGAAGTGTGAAAGTCAAAGTTTGAATTTTTAGGGTTTCTCTGACAAACCCTAATCAAGCTCTAGATTCAGTTTCAGGGGGAGTTGAGGCTAAGGCCTTACATAAGAAGACCACAGGAAATCTCGACAGGTATGACTGAAGGAGATATAGGTATGTCTTGAAATCTGATTCTTGATTAAGTTCATAATATGTTTGGCTTCATATTATTTAGGTTAGTACAATGTTAGAATTGTGTTATCACCCTAATAAAAGTATGAATGTAAATGATAGAAGACATTCATTGATTAGGGTTATATGATTGTACTAATGCACTGTGGTGTTGTATGAGGTTGATGCTGTCTGCTAACAAGATACAGGTACAAAACAAGTTCCATGACCATGACAACATGAAGACAAAGACTCCTCCATAATCGTTGATCACATAGAAGTTCTACTTACGAGGTATGT
This sequence comes from Larix kaempferi, assembly GCA_027924585.1. Taxonomy (NCBI): domain Eukaryota; kingdom Viridiplantae; phylum Streptophyta; class Pinopsida; order Pinales; family Pinaceae; genus Larix; species Larix kaempferi. The sequence continues at coordinate 2,219,099 of BSBM01000870.1, forward strand.
ATGACTTTGTTCTATTATGCTTAACCTATGAGATATGCAGGTTCTAGCATAGGATCTCTAAATCATTGAAGAGAACATAGAAGATATTGTTTAGGTATGTTAGACATAACTAAGAAGGTATACTAATCCAGGTAAGTTTTCCTATGTCAAGTTAGAATCCTACTTTGTGCTAGGATCCTGGTACACCCATATATTGAATGATCATGATCATACATATTCAAGATTATTTATAATTATAATGGTTTGATGATACTGAGATTATACTAATAAATGTATGTTTGTGTATGAGATCATGAGGATGACACTAGTGCACACTTGAGCATGCACAGTGGTACATAATGAATAGATGTTCAAAAGACATATAGAAGATCAAGCGGGAGGCAACCACACAAACATAAAAGATAAGTATTTGAATTGTTATTTGAAAAAAAAAAGGTAAATGATATTGCTTGTAATAGCTGTATGCATATTTGTATTCCTAAAATATATCATGCTGAGTGTAAACATTCATATAGCATTGAACAGTATACTACTAATATGCATATTATTGGTAAGTTGGACAAACATTCCATTGTTGCTTTTCTAGAATGAAACCTCTTTGTTGACATGCTGAGAGTTGTGCACACTCTCGATAGTATGTTCTGGTAGAGATGGAAGGCATCTAGATAGCCACTGTATGCATACAGGATATGGAAAAGTGTTGTGCCAAAGTATTGGTCAAGATAGTAGCATAACTATGTAAATCATATCTGTATGCATAATAGGTTATCATGTCAACATGATTTGATGATTATGAAGTATTACTAATCATGTACTTAATTTTGATTTGTAGGAAAAATCATGAAGAATGATGAACACTGAACAAGTGATGGATGTTCAACAAGAATATTTACAAATCAAACATAATACAGAAGGCTCGTGGCTAGAAGATACTATTGGAAAGAGGAAGAGGATCATGACGAGATGTTTGCTCCAAGTGACTAGATAAGACAATTATCTTAATAGTGTAATTGAAGAAGAAGTGTGAATCGAGAAAACTCCCAGGATTCAATTAAAGAAAGCTCTGTATGGGTACCCAGGATCCATAATCATTTGATGAGCTTAATGATCACCATGGGTGATGCGGATTTCAACCCTTGCTACAAGGTTGAAGATTGTTTCTTTATACAGATGACATGGATGCAAGAAGGAACTCACCATGGAGTTCAAATGATCTGAAGGCTCATATCAGTAGACCCATATGACAGGAGATGGCACAGATAGATATGCAGCAGATCACTCAATGCAAAGTGTTAATGATGTTCAGTCATCGAGGGAGAATTTACAGTTTCTTGACAAGCTTGGGTTTTACCAGAAGTAAAGCTGTTGCTAACCGTTACCTTAAGGTTATGGATCATACTATTATTGTATGTAGATGATCTCTTTCTGACAGGGAATGAGAAACAGATCATGGAAAGCAAGAAGAAGCTAGCTACAGAGTTCGAGATGAATGATCTCGGATTGATACATTACCTCCTAGGACTGGAAGCATGAAAATGCTCAGAAGGAATCTTTCTCAACCAAGGAAAGTATGCTGTGAAAATCTTGAGAAGAATTGATTTGTTCGAATGTACACCCATGGCCATTCTCATGGGTTTCAACTTGAATTTGTTAGCTGATGACTCCTCAGAGTTAGTTGATGTGACTCTGTACAAACATATTATTGGGTCATTGATGTATCTGATGAATACCAGGCCAGATATATGCCTTGCTGTGAACACCTTGAGTTAGTATCTAGTGGAAACTAGATGTGTTCACCTGAAAGTTGCAAAGCATGTGATGAGGTACCTAAAGGGTATGATAGACTTTGATCTATTATATCTTGAAGATCATGAATTCAGATGGCTACATAGATGCTGATTGGGCAGGAAGTGCATCAGACAAGAAGAGCACATCGAGAGGATGTTATTGTCTGGGATCAGCCATGATCTCGTGGTTTAGCAGGAAGCAGTCTAGTATGGCTCTCAGCACAAGCGGAATATATGGCTGCTTGATCTGCTAGTTGCGAAGCGGTATGGCATCAGGATTGTTTGAATTAGAGATAGACCCAACTGTGATCCTATGTGACAAACAAAGTTGTATGAAGATGTCAGAGAATCCAGAGTTCTATGATAAGTCAAAGCACAGAGAGATTTGAAGAGATATGGTGCAGAAAGGAACTATAAATTTCGAATTTGTAACAAGTTGCCGATGTACTAACCAAACCTCTATCTCTAGTGAACAAGTTACCGATGTACTAACCAAACCTTTACCTCAAGTAAAGTTTGAGTATTTTCCGAAACAAGCTTGGTGTAGTTCAGAAGGATCCTCCTCGAAAGGGGGAGCGATGTGGTCAGTTATGATGAGATTGCCTACATCGAGAGTGAGGTCAATGATGTGGATATCTATATTTGTGATGCCGACAGAGAGGTTGGTGGCTAGTCCTTAGACAGGGTCTAAGTTGACGAGGGGATTGCATCATCCTTGAACACATGTTCTAAAAGGATCCGTAGACATATGTCTCGGAGAAAGAAGAGGGATTGAATCATCCTTGAACACATGTTCTAAAAGGAAACGTAGACATATGTCTCCGAGAAAGAAGAGGGATTGCATCATCCATGAACACATGTTCTAAATTGATCCGTAGACATATGTCTTCGAGAATGAAGTCCTTAGTGGACAGGTGGGGATTGTATCGTCCCCGGACTTCGGTCCCTTGAATTGATCCATAGACCTATGTCTTCGAGAATGAAGTCATTAGTGGACAGGTGGGGATTGTATCATCCCCGGACTTCGGTCCCTTGAATTGATCCGTAGACATGTGTCTTCGAGAATGAAGTCCTTAGTGGATAGGTGGGGATTGTATCGTCCTGGACTACGGTCCCTTGAATTGATCCGTAGACATGTGTCTTCGAGAATGAAGTCCTTAGTGGACAGGTGGGGATTGTATTGTCCACGGACTTTGGTCCCTTGAATTGATCCGTAGATGTATGTCTCCGAGACGTGGTCCTTAGACTCTGTATAAGTTGACGAGAGGATTGTATCATCTTTAGGCATTATGAGGTGTCTTAAATGATCTGTAGATGTATGTCTCTGAGAAGTGGTCCTTAGACTCTGTCTAAGTTGACAAGAGGATTGTATCATCCCTAGGCATGATGAGGTGTCTTAAATGATTCGTAGATGTATGTCTTCGAGAAGTGGTCCTTACACTCTCTCTAAGTTGACGAGAGGATTGTATCATCCCTAGGCATGATGAGGTGTCTTAAATGATCCGGAGACGTATGTCTCCGAGAAGTGGTCCTTAGACTCTATCTAAGTTGACGAGAGGATTGTATCATCCCTAGGCATGATGAGGTGTCTTAAATGATCTGTAGACGTATGTCTCCGTGAAGTGGTCCTTAGACTCTGTCGAAGTTGACAAGAGGATTGTATCATCCCTAGGAATGATGGGGTGTCTTAAAATGAGCCATAGACAGAGGTCTTTGAGAATTGAATGATAGGACTAGATCGTCCCTGGACCTCGGTTCAAAAGGTACATGATAGGACTGGATCGTCCCTGAACCTCGGTTCAAAAGGTACATGATAGGATTGGATCATCCTCTGACCTCGGTTCAAAAGGTACATGATAGGATTGGATCGTCCCTGGACCTCGGTTCAAAAGGTGCATGATAGGACTGGATCGTCCCTGAACCTCGGTTCAAAAGGTACATGAGAGGATTGTATCATCCATGGACCTATGTCCTAAAGAGAGCGAGAATGATCATCCTATAATATGATCATGTGTGTTGTAGGGTATGCTGCTATTGTGTATACTTTACTGATGAGGATACTTGTATTGATGAGGATACTTGTATTGATGTATTGATACTTGTATTGATGATATGTATTGATGAGGATACTTGTATGTATACTTGTATTGATGAGCATACTTGTATTGATGATGTGTATACTTGTATTGATGTGGATACTAATCGTGATGATCTAGATGACGATGCTGATGATCGTGTGATGACGATGTTGATGATCGTGTGATGACGATGCTGATGATCGTGTGATGACGACGCTGATGACCATGTGATGACGATGCTGATAATCGTGTGATGATGATGCTGATGATCGTGTGATGATGATGCTGATGATCGTGTGATGACGATACTGATGATCGTGTGATGACGATGATGATGATCGTGAGGATCCAGATGTTGATGTTGCTGTAGCTGTTCGAGTGCTACAGAAGATAATGACTCAGTACTGAAGATGTTGATGTTCCAGTAACTACTTGAGTTACTGATGACGTTGATAAAGATTCCAATGATTTATAGATGTATCATGTATGATGTTGATGACTCCTTGCTCGTGCAGATGCTGTTATAATATCCTTCTCATTAAGGGGGAGTGTTGAAATATTGTAACTTCAAAGAATATTATATTTTTACTTTATTATTCCAGATATGTTTCATTCCTCCATGAAGATCTTATTGTATATCCGAAGATTTTTATTCCTCCGTCGGAATATGGTAATTTGGGTTATTAGACTTCCCTAGTGGGGGTCAGCCCTGTATGTGTTATGTGGGTCAAAGGGTTATTAGACCACCCTAGAGGGGTCAGCCCGGTCAGTTGTAATGGGGTGTTTATCCCAGTAATTAAGTTGGGGCCGACCTAGCTTGTGTAAAAGTCAGTCGAGGAACAAGTATAAGTAGAGGAGGATGTTCATCACTTATCTCACTCATTCATTCACTTATGAGTGAAGCACTTGTGTGAGAGAGGTCTGCTATGGAGGAGGAGGAGCTCATGTATTTGGTTTACATCTTTGCATTTGCTGATCATCTATATTGAGGAAGCTTTGCTGGGTTTTCTACCCCATGAGGGTTTCCCAGGATAAATCTGTGTCTCTTGTGTTTATGCTATGCTTGTTGTTTCTTAGTTGATCTTGTATATGCTATTATTGTGAAATGGAATGTAATGCTGATATTTTCTGTCTTAGCATATTGAATCTTAACATGGTATCAGAGCTAACCTGAAGGAAGGCAATGTATGGCACTTACGACACTTGCTTCACTTGCGACAATTTGAAGGTTAGGGTTTTATATAGAAAAAACCTGTCATCGTGGAACTTTCACTATAAATCCATTTTGGCGAAGGTTTAGGATTTGAAAAAATTATTGGTCGTAGATAATATCCCCATGTGCCTTATGTCCAAAGGGAACCCTCAGATTCATTGTACTTTGTGAGATATGATCAGTACAAGTTAGGGTTTCCGCCTCTTCCAGATCTCAATCATAATCAGGTGACCTAGGAAAAAAGGTCATAACATGGACTAGGAAGCTCCAAATGAAATTTCAAAAAAAGTGAGAGGTAGTACCCAGACTATACTATCTCAGGAAACTTTTTTAGAGATCGAAGTTGAACCAGTTACACGTGGCACACCATAGACGTTCTCTCTCCTGTTTTATCCCATAAAGAGGTCACGTTGCGACACTTGGCATAAATTTCTCTCAGAGAATCCAATTGAGGTCAGACCTATCGGGATGGAAATATGACAGTTCAGGATACCACAGAAAAAGTTTTCAGACCCTGTGGATCAAAAGGTTCAGAGTTAAAGTAGAAACAATTAGGTACATATTTCTGTCAAAACAAAATTATTTTGGAGCACTTTCATTCATGGGTTCCAGAATTTAGGGTTTCGGAGAAAGTTAGAATTTTTGTAATCGGAGTCCATGGCTGAATACTCCTCATCAAAATCAAAATTTAGAGACCAATATCAAAATTTTTGGTTGGTCAGAAGAGTGGACTCGATCAAACCCTAGTTCGGGATTTTGATCGGAAAGGTGAAAATTAGGGCTTCTGCAAAAGTTGGAATTTTTGAAGTTTGTGACCACGGCTGGAAGCTCCTCAGAAAAATAAGAGTTTAGAGCCTTGGATCAAACCTTTTGATTGGGCAGAAGGGTGGGCTTCATCAAACCCTAGTTCGGGATCCTGTCCAGAAGATCCAGAAGTTTCGAAGGCAATTTTTGAGGGGTCAAAGTTTGGAGATTTCAAAATTGAAGTATGCTAGTTTGATCAGCTCAGCAGGACACATTCTTCTATACATTCAGAAGTGTGAAAGTCAAAGTTTGAATTTTTTGGGTTTCTTTGACAAACCCTAATCAAGCTGTAGATTCAGTTTCAGGGGGAGTTGAGGCTAAGGCCTTACATAAGAAGGCCACAAGAAATCTCGACAGGTATGACTTAAGGAGATATAGGTATGTCTTGAAATTTGATTCTTGATTAAGTTCATAATATGTTTGGCTTCATATTATTTAGGTTAGTACAATGTTATAATTGTCTTATCACCCTAATAAAAGTATGAATGTGAATGATAGAAGACATTCATTGATTAGGGTTATATGATTGTACTAATGCACTATGGTGTTGTATGAGGTTGATGCTGTCTGCTAACAAGATATAGGTACAAATCAAGTTCCATGACCATGTCAACATGAATACAAAGACTCCTCCATAATCTTTGATAACATAGAAGTTCTACTTACGAGGTATGTATGACTTTGTTCTATTATGCTTAAGCTATGAGATATGCAGGTTCTAGCACAGGATCTCTAAATCATTGAAGAGAACAAACAAGATATTGTTTAGGTATGTTAGAAATAACTAAGAAGGTATACTAATCCAGGTATGTTTTCCTATTTCAAGTTAGAATCCTACTTTGTGTTAGGATCTTAGTATACCCATGTATTGAATGATCATGACCATACATATTCAAGATTATTTAGAATTATAATGGTTTGATGATATTGAGATTATACTAATGAATTTATGTTTGTGTATGAGATCATGAGGATGACACTAGTGCACACTTGAGCATGCACAGTGGTACATAATGAAAAGATGTTCAAAAGACATATAGAAGATCAAGCGGGAGGCAACCACACAAACATAAAAGATAAGTATTTGAATTGTTATTTGAAAAAAAAAAGTAAATGATATTGCTTGTAATAGCTGTATGCATATTTGTATTCCTAAAATATATCATGCTGAGTGTAAACATTCATATAGCATTGAACAATATACTACTAATATGCAAATGATTGGTAAGTTGGACAAACATTCCATTGTTGCTAGTCTAGAATTAAACCTCTTTGCTGACATGCTGAGAGCTGTGCACACTCTCGATAGTATGTTCTGGTAGAGATGGAAGGCATCTAGATAGCCACTGTATGCATACATGATATGGAAAAGTGTTGTGCCAAAGTATTGGTCAAGATAGTAGCATAACTATGTTAATCATATCTGTATGCATAATAGGTTATCATGTCAACATGATTTGATCATTATGAAGTATTCTTAATCATGTACTTAATTTTGATTTGTAGGAAAAATCATGAAGAATGATGAATACTGAACAAGTGATGGATGTTCAACAAGAAGATTTAAAAATCAAACATAATACAGAAGGCTCGTGGCTAGAAGATAATCTTAGAAAGAGTAATTACCTTAATAGTGTAATTGAAGAAGAAGTGCGAATCGAGAAAACTCCCAGGATTCAATTAAAGAAAGCTTTGTATGGGTACCCAGGATTGATAATTATTTGATGAGCTTAATGATCACCATGGGTGATGCGGATTTCAACCCTTGCTACAAGGTTGAAGATGGTTTCTTTATACAGATGACATGGATGCAAGAAGGAACTCACCATGGAGTTCGAATGATCTCGGGGTTCATATCAGTAGACAAATATGATGGGAGATGGCATAGATAGATATGCAAAAGATCACTCAATGCAAAGTGTTAATGATGTTCACTCACAGAGGGAGAAATGACAGTTTCTCGACAAGATTGGGTTTTACCAGAAGTAAAGCTGTTCCTAACCTTTACCTTAAGGTTATGGATCATACTATTATTGTATGTAGATGTGTTCACCTGATAGTTGCAAAGCATGTGATGAGGTACCTAAAGGGTACGATAGACTTTGATCTATGTTATCTTGGAGATCATGACTTCAGATGGCTACACAGATGCTGATTGGGCAGGAAGTGTATCAGATAGGAAGAGCACATCGAGAGGATGTTATTGTCTGGGATCGGCCATGATCTCGTGGTTTAGCAGGAAGCAGTCTAGTATGGCTCTCTGTACAAGCGGAATATATGGCTGCTTGCTATGCTAGTTGTGAAGCGGTATGGCTTCAGGATTGTTTGACTTAGAGATAGACCCAATTGTGATCCTATGTGACAAACAAACTTGTATCAAGATGGCAGAGAATCCAGTGTTCCATGATAAGTCAAAGCACAGAGAGATCTGAAAAGATATGGTGGAGAAAGGAACTGTAAAGTTCGAATTTGTAACAAGTTGCCGATGTACTAACCAAACCTCTACCTCAAGTAAACAAGTTACTGATGTACTAACCAAACCTCTACCTCAAGTAAAGTTTGATTATTTTCTGAGACAAGCTTGGTGTAGTTCAGAAGGACCCTCCTCGAAAGGGGGAGTGATGTGGTCACTTATGATGAGATTGCCTACATCGATAGTGTGGTCGATGATGTGGATATCTATATTGGTGATGCCAACAGAGAGGTTGGTGGCTGGTCCTTAGACAGGGTCTAAGTTGACAAGGGGATTGCATCATCCTTGAACACATGTTCTAAAAGGATCCGTAGACATATGTTTCAGAGAAAGAAGAGGGATTGCATCATCCTTGAACACATGTTCTAAAAGGATCCGTAGACATATGTCTCTGAGAAAGAAGAGGGATTGCGTCATCCTTGAACACATGTTCTAAATTGATCCGTATACATATGTCTTAGAGAATGAAGTACTTAGTGGACAGGTGGGGATTGTATCCTCCCCAGACTTCGGTCCCTTGAATTGATCCGTAGACCTATGTCTTCGACAATGAAGTCCTTAGTGGACAGGTTGGGATTGTATCATCCCCGGACTTCGGTCCCTTGAATTGATCAGTAGACATGTGTCTTCGAGAATGAAGTCCTTAGTGGACAGGTGGGGATTGTATCGTCCCCGGACTATGGTCCCTTGAATTGATCCGTAGACATGTGTCTTCGAGAATGAAGTCCTTAGTGGACAGGTGGGGATTGTATCGTCCACGGAGTTCGGTCACTTGAATTGACCAGTAGATGTATGTCTCCGAGAAGTGGTCCTTAGACTCTGTCTAAGTTGACGAGAGGATTGTATCATCCCTAGACATGATGAGGTGTCTTAAATGATTCGTAGAAGTATGTCTCCGAGAAGTGGTCCTTAGACTCTGTCTAAGTTGACGAGAGGATTGTATCATCCCTAGGCATGATGAGGTGTCTTAAATGATCCGTATATGTATGTCTCTGAGAAGTGGTCCTTACACTCTGTCTAAGTTGATGAGAGGATTGTATCATCCCTAGGCATGATGAGGTGTCTTAAATGATCCGTAGACGCATGTCTACGAGAAGTGGTTCTTAGACTTTGTCAAATTTGATGAGAGGATTGTATCATCCCTAGGCATGATCAGGTGTCTTAAATGATCCGTAGACGTATGTCTCCGAGAAGCGGTTCTTAGACTCTGTCTAAGTTGACGAGAGGATTGTATCATCCCTAGGCATGATGAGGTGTCTTAAAATGAGCCGTAGACAGAGGTCTCCGAGAATTGAATGATAGGACTGGATCATCCCTGGACTTCGGTTGAAAAGGTACACAATAGGACTAGATCGTCCCTGAACCTCGGTTCAAAAGGTACATGATAGGATTGTATCATCCATGGACCTATGTCCTAAGGAGAGCGGGATTGATCATCCTATAATATGATCATGTGTGTTGCAGGGTATGCTACTATTGTGTATACTTCACTGATGAGGATACTTGTATTGATGAGGATACTTGTATTGATGTATTGATACCTGTATTGATTATATGTATTGATGAGGATATTTGTATGTATACTTGTATTGATGAGGATACTTGTATTGATGATGTGTATACTTGTGTTGATGTGGATACTAATCATGATGATCTATATGACGATGATGATGATCGTGTGATGACGATGCTGATGATCGTATGATGACGATGCTGATGATCGTGTGATGACGATGCTGATGATCTTGTGATGACGATGCCTGTGATCGTGTGATAACGATGCTGATGATCGTGTGATGACGATGCTGATGATCGTGTGATGACGATGTTGATGATCGTGTGATGACGATGCTGATGATCGTGTGATGACAATACTGATGATTGTGTGATGACGATGCCGATGATCGTGAGGATCCAGATGTTGATGTTGCTGTAGTTGTTCGAGTGCTGTAGAATATAAAGACTCAGTACTGAAGATGTTGATGTTCCAGTAACTGCTTGATTTATTGATGATGTTGAGAAAGCTTCCAATGATTTATAGATGTATCATGTATGATGTTTATGACTCCTTGCTCGTGCAGATGCTGTTATAATATCCTTTTCGTTAAGGGGGAGTGTTGAAATATTGTAACTTCAAAGAATATTATATTTGTACTTTATTATTCCGGAGATGTTTCATTTCTCTGTGAATATCTTATTGTATATCCGAAGATGTTTATTCCTCCGTCGGAATATGGTAATTTGGGTTATTAGTCTTCCCTAGTGGGGGTTGGCCCTGTATGTGTTATGTGGGTCAAAGGGTTATTAGACCAACCTAGAGGGGTCGGCCCAGTCAGATGTAATGGGGTGTTTATCCCAGTAATTAAGTTGGGTCCGACCTAGCTTGTGTAAAAGTCAGTCGGGGAACAAGTATAAGTAGAGGAGGATGTTCCTCACTTATCTCACTCATTCATTCACTTGTGAGTGGCATACTTGTGTGAGAGAGGTCTGCTATGGAGGAGGAGGAGCTCATGTCTTTGGGTTACATATTTGTATTTGCTGATCATCTATATTGAGGAAGCTTTGCTTGGTTTTCTACCCCATGAGGGTTTCCCAGGATAAATATGTGTCTCTTGTGTTTATGCTATGCTTGTTGTTTCTTTAGTGATCCTGTATATGCTATTATTGTGAAATGGAATGTAATGCTGATATTTTCTGTGTTAGCATATTGAATCTTAACATGGTATCAGAGCTATTCTAAAGGAAAGAAATGTATGGCACTTACGACACTTGCTTCACTTGCGACAATTTGAAGGTTAGGGTTTTATATAGCAAAAACCAGTCATCGTGGAACTTTCGCTATAGATCCATTTTGGAGAATTTTCAGTAACTGAAAAGTTTACAGTTCGTAGATAACATCCCCATGTACCTTGTGTCCAAAGGGAACCCTTATATTCGTTGTACTTTGTGAGTTATGATCAGTACAATTTAGGGTTTCTACCTGTTCCAGATCTTAGTCATAATCAAGTGACCTAGGGAAAAGGTCATAACTTGGACTAGGAATCTCCAAATGAAATTTCGTAAAAAGTGACAGGTAGTACAGAGACTGTAATATCTCAGGAAATGTTTTCAGAGGTCGAAGTTGAACCAGTGATATGTGGTACGTCGTACAAGTTCTCTCTCCTGTTTTATCCCATAAACATGTCACGTTGCGACACTTGGCATAACTTTCTCTTAGAGAATACAATTGAGGTCAGACCTGTCGGGATGGAAATATGACAGGTTAGGATACCACAGAAAACGTTTTCAGACCCTATTTATCGAAAAGTTCTTAGTTACAGTAGAAACAACTAGGTACATATTTTTGTCAAAACAGAATTATTTTGGAGCACTTTCATTCATGGCTTCCGAAATTTAGGGTTTCGGAGAAAGTTAGAATTTTTGTAATCGGAGTCCATGGCTGAATACTCCTCATCAAAATCGAAATTTAGAGACCAAGATCAAAATTTTTGGCTGGTCAGAAGAGTGGGTTTGATCAAACCCTAGTTTGGGATTTTGATCGGAAAGGTGAAAATTAGGGATTCTGCAAAAGTTGGAATTTTTGAAGTCTGTGACCACGGCTGGAAGCTCCTCAGAAAAATAAGAGTTTAGAGCCTTGGATCAAAATTTTTGATTGGGCAGAAAGGTGGGCTTCATCAAACCCTAGTTTGGGATCCTGTCTAGAAGATCTAGAAGTTTCGAAGGCAATTTTTGAGGGGTCAAATTTTGGAGATTTCAAAATTGAAGTATGCTAGTTTGATCAGCTCAACAGCACACATTCTTCCATACATTCAGAAGTGTGAAAGTCAAAGTTTGAATTTTTAGGGTTTCTCTGACAAACCCTAATCAAGCTCCAGATTCAGTTTCAGGGGGAGTTGAGGTAAGGCCTTACATAAGAAGACCACAAGAAATATCGACAGGTATTACTTAAGGAGATACAGGTATGTCTTGAAATCTGATTGTTGATTAAATTCATAATATGTTTGGCTTTATATTATTTAGGTGAGTACAATGTTAGAATTGTCTTATCACCCTAATAAAAGTATGAATGTGAATGATAAAAGACATTCATGGATTAGGGTTATATGATTGTACTAATGAACTGTGGTGTTGTATGAGGTTGATGCTGTCTGCTAACAAGATACAGGTACAAATCAAGTTCCATGACCATGACAACATGAAGACAAAGACTCCTCCATAATCTTTGATCACATAGAAGTTCTACTTACGTGGTATGTATGACTTTGTTCTATTATGCTTAACCTATGAGATATGCAGGTTCTAGCACAAGATCTCTAAATCATTGAAGAGAACAAACAAGATATTGTTTATGTTTGTTAGACATAAATAAGAAGGTATACTAATCCAGGTATGTTTTCCTATGTCAAGTTAGAATCCTACTTTGTGCTAGGATCTTAGTATACCCATGTATTGAATGATCATGACCATACATATTCAAGATTATTTAGAATTATAATGTTTGATGATATTGAGATTATACTAATGAATGTATGTTTGTGTATGAGATCATAAGGATGACACTAGTGCACACTTGAGCATGCACAGTGGTACAGAATGAATAGATTTTCAAAAGACATATAGAAGATCAAGCGGGAGGCAACCACACAAACATAAAAGATAAGTATTTGAATTGTTATTTGAAAAAAACGAAAGTAAATGATATTGCTTGTAATAGCTGTATGCATATTTGTATTCCTAAAATATATCATTCTTAGTGTAAACATTCATATAGCATTGAACAGTATACTAGTAATATGCATATTTTTGGTAAGTTGGACAAACATTCCATTGTTGCTTGTCTAGAATGAAACCTCTTTGCTGACATGCTGAGAGTTGTGCACACTCTCGATAGTATGTTCTGGTAGAGATGGAAGGCATCTAGATAGCCACTATATGCATACAAGATATGGAAAAGTGTTGTGCCAAAGTATTGGTCAAGATAGTAGCATAACTATGTAAATCATATCTGTATGCATAATAGGTTATCATGTCAACATGATTTGATGATTATGAAGTATTACTAATCATGTACTCAATTTTGATTTGTAGGAAAAATAATGAAGAATGATGAACACTGAACAAGTGATGGATGTTCAACAAGAAGATTTACAAATCAAACATAATACAGAAGGCTCGTGGCTAGAAGATACTCTTAGAAAGAGGAAGAGGATCATGACGAGATGTTTTCTCTAAGTGACTAGATAAGACAATTATCTTAATAGTGTTATTGAAGAAGAAGTGTGAATCGAGAAAAATCCCAGGATTCAATTAAAGAAAGCTCTCTATGGGTACCCAGGATCGATAATCATTTGATGAGCTTAATGATCACCATGGGTGATGCGGATTTCAACCCTTGCTACAAGGTTAAAGATGGTTTCTTTATACAGATGACATGGATGCAAGGAGGAACTCACCATGGAGTTCGAATGATATCGAGGCTCATATCAGTAGTCCCATATGACGAGAGATGGCACAGATAGATATGCAGAAGATCACTCAATGCAAAGTGTTAATGATGTTCAGTCACAAAGGAAGAATTGACAGTTTCTTGACAAGCTTGGGTTTTACTAGAAGTAAAGCTGTTCCTAACCTTTACCTTAAGGTTATGGATCATACTATTATTGTATGTAGATGATCTCTTTCTGATAGAGAATGAGAAACAGATCATGGAAAGCAAGAAGAAGCTAGCTACAGAGTTCGAGATGAATGATCTCAGATTGATACATTACCTCCTAGGACTGGAAGCATGAAAAGGCTCAGAAGGAATCTTTCTCAACCAAGGAAAGTATGCTGTGAAAATCTTGAGAAGAATTGATTTGTTCGAAAGTACAACCATGGCCATTCTCATGGGTTCCGACTTGAATTTGTTAGCTGATGACTCCTGAGAGTTAGTTAATGTGACTCTGTACATACATATTATTGGGTTGTTTATGTATCTGACGAATACCAGGCCAGATATATGCCTTGCTGTGAACACCTTGAGTTAGTATCTAGTGGAAACTAGATGTGTTCACCTGATAGTTGCAAAGCATGTGATGAGGTACCTAAAGGGTATGATAGACTTTGATCTATGTTATCTTAGCGATCATGACTTCAGATGGCTACATAGATGCTGATTGGGCAGGAAGTGTATCAGACAGGAAGAGCACATTGAGAGGATGTTATTGTCTGGGATCGGCCATGATCTTGTGGTTTAGTAGAAAGCAGTCTAGTATGGCTCTCAGCACAAGCGGAAAATATGGCTGCTTGCTCTGCTAGTTGCGAAGCGGTATGGCTTCAGGATTGTTTGACTTAGATATAGACCCAACTGTGATCCTATGTGACAAACAAACTTGTATCAAGATGGCAGAGAATCCAGTGTTCCATGATAAGTCAAATCACATAGAGATCTGAAAAGATATGGTGGAGAAAGGAACTATAAAGTTTGAATTTTTAACAAGTTGCCGATGTACTAACCAAATCTCTACCTCAAGTGAACAAGTTGCCGATGTACTAACCAAACCTCTACCTCAAGTAAAGTTTGAGTATTTTTTGAGATAAGCTTGGTGTAGTTCAGAAGGACCCTCCTCGAAAGGGGGAGTGATGTGGTCACTTATGATGAGATTTCCTGCATCGACAGCGAGGTCAATGATGTGGATATCTATATTGGTGATGCCGACATAGAGGTTGGTGGCTGGTCCTTAGACAGGGTCTAAGTTGACGAGGGGATTGCATCATCCTTGAACACATGTTCTAAAAGGATCCGCAGACATATGTCTCTGAGAAAGAAGAGGGATTGCATCTTCCTTGAATGCATGTTCTAAAAGGATCCGTAGACGTATGTCTCCGAGAAAGAAGAGGGATTGCATCATCCTTGAACACATGTTCTAAATTGATCCATAGACATATGTCTTCGAGAATGAAGTACTTAGTGGACAGGTGGGGATTATATTGTCGCCGGACTTCGGTCCCTTGAATTGATCCGTAGAACTATGTCTTCGAGAATGAAGTCCTTAGTGGACAGGTGGGGATTCTATCGTCCCCAGACTTCGGTCCCTTTAATTGATCCGTAGACATGTGTCTTCGAGAATGAAGTCCTTAGTGGAAAGGTGGGGATTGTATCATCCCTGGACTACGGTCCCTTGAATTGATCCGTAGACATGTGTCTTCGAGAATGAAGTCCTTAGTGGACAGGTGGGCATTGTATCGTCCCCGGACTTCGGTCCCTTGAATTGATCCATAGATGTATGTCTCCGAGAAGTGGTCCTTAGAATCTGTCTAACTTGACGAGAGGATTGTATCATCCCTAGGCATGATGAGGTGTCTTAAATGATCCATAGATGTATGTCTCCAAGAAGTGGTCCTTAGACTCTGTCTAAGTTGACGAGAGGATTGTATCATCCCTATGCATGATGAGGTGTCTTAGATGGTCCATAGACATATGTCTCTGGGAAGTGGTCCTTAGACTCTATCTAAGTTGACGAGAGGATTGTTTCATCCCTAGTCATGATGAGGTGTCTTAAATGATACGTAGACGTATGTCTCCGAGAAGTGGTCCTTAGACTCTATCTAAGTTGACGAGAGGATTGTATCATCCCTAGGCATGATGAGGTGTCTCAAAATGAGCCATAGATAGAGGTCTCCGAGAATTGAATGATAGGACTAGATCGTCCCTGGACCTCGGTTCAAAAGGTACATGATAGGACTTGATTGTCCCTGAACCTCGGTTCAAAAGGTACATGATAGGACTGGATCGTCCCTGGACCTCGATTCAAAAGGTACATGATAGGTGTTGGCTTGGTTTTGCAACCAAGCTTAGTGCAATGGGCACCTGCTAACTAGGAGCAGCAGTTTCAATATTAAGCAAAAACAATAAACTAAATCTAAATCTAAACTAAACTAGCATGTGCATTTTTGAATTAAAAACAAGAACAAGAAATATAAGAAATAATTTTGTATTGAAAATGGGGGCAAGCAAGTGCTTGCAATAATAATACCTCCAAGTGATGAAGATAGTTGAGAAGCTCCAAGGGTGAGCAGCTCCAAACTCCAAAGGGTCCTTTCTCCAAGGTTGCTACAATGGCCAAAAGCTCAAGGGAGATTTTGGCAGCATGAGGATAGGAAGATGGATGGATGTGAAATGAGGAGCCCCTACCACCTTTTTATAGGTTTTGGTGGTGGGGAATACCATTGTGGTTTTGTGGAAACCAATGGTATTGACCAACATGGTTTAGGTACCTTTCCCTCCTTTTTCCTTTTTTGAATAAAATTAATATTTTTATTCCCTTTTTAATATTTTTGGGAATTTTGGACCCTTTTTGAGGGTTTTTTATGCTTTTTTAGGAAAAGTAATCTTTTTGAGTGGGGAAAAGGGGTGTATTAAGGTCTTTTGGTGACCTTTTGTTGGCTTTAGAGGCTCAGATGGTGGAAAAAGTGGACAAATGGGTCATGTGAATAAGGAAATGAGCTAGTGAGCACTTTTTAGGTGTTAGGGAGTATAAAACCGGGGTACATCTGAATACTGTCGCCATGATCAACCCGGATATCTATAGAAAAAATGTAATTGGTTGTTTCCATATGTAGACTCTCAAATGTGGAAGAGTCAGGAGGTATCCGGGGTCTTCGACTAATAACTGAAAGGACCAATACCCTGTGCGAGTCTCAACGATGCGATCAAGGTGTTAAAGTCGAGCATATGAGAAACAACCATTTTGGAGAGGCACTATGGACTCTTCTCGAAATGATTCGTAGGCACTCATCATAAATGGTGATGAGTCCAAGACACAGGGACCTCTAGGTCTATCCTCTGGAATAAATTTGGTTGTCGTAGACAGAGGGAGACCAACAACTAACAAGGCAATGATGTTTCCTTGATAGGAGCGCGAGGTGTAGAACTGAAGTGTGGTAGTACTGGTGGTAGGACTGACATACTTGTGGGGATGGGAAGAAACTGGGGTCATGTAGTGCATAGACTCAAACTTCCTTTGTTCAGAGCATGATGACATGGTTGACCTGACAACGTAGGGAACTGACTTGTAGGTGTGGAGATCATAGCTTTTAGGGACTGAAGGGTATGTCTTGACTCTGGGGGGGGTCAAGCTGATGGGTGCTGTCGAGGGGTTCTCAGGGTGACATATTGCAGAATACTCTGAACAAAGGCGACCAACATGGGGAAGCTGCTATATGAGTAGACGTGATCTGTTGTGGCACCGAGAAGCACCATTGGGTCCTTCTTCATGGTTTTAATGAGCTCCAAGAAGGGATAAAAGTGTGCTCTGAAATGGTACTATCCTGTGGATTTCGTGAGCCCAGGACTGTTCGTGCTCATTGGTGCTTTCATTTTTAAGGAGTCTGAAAACGATAAGAAGACTCTGCAGTGGTTATGACTACTGTCCTGTTGGTTTTATGAGCCCAGGATGGTGATTGCTCGTGGTCGCTTTCATGTTTAGAGAGTCTGAAAGCGGTAAGTGGACTCCATTGGTGTTCTTTTTCGTAAGTTAGTCTCCAAGGCCCGAAAAAGCATAAAATGATGCAAATGGAGAACTCTTCTAGCCGATGTGACTAGAGTATTCCTTTTTTCGTAATTAGTCTACAAGGTCTGGAAAAGGGGTAAACTTATACCAGGTAGACGCCCTTTCAGATACGTTTAACGAGCATGAAAGGAAGCAAGGTTGCTCGGCGATATTTTCATTGTTTTAGGAGTCAGAAAAGAGCTTAACAGAAACTCCCTAAGTGCCTTTTTCGTAAAAGGGATTGCTCGGCCCGAAAAAGGGATAAAATTATACCGAACAACAAGGGATTGATGGTAGCGAGAAAAAGGTCTCAAGCGTCATCATGTGTGCGGGATACTGGATCCGGTGACATAAAGATTGTCAAAAAGGGGCAACGGCCAATGTGGCACGCGAACCGAGGTGATGGGTGGCATTTTTATTTTTTATTATTATTATTATTATTTTTTAAAAATGCCTGAAAAATATGGAGGTGAGAGCGAGAAATGATCTCAAGCATCATCACGAGCGTGGAAAACTGAATCCGGTGATATAAGGCATGTAAAAAACGGACGACGGCCGATGTGGCACGCAAACCGAGGTGACGAGGGGGCATGGTAAAATATGCCCAAAAAAGATGGGCGTGAGAGCGAGAAATGATCTCAAGCATCATCACGAGCGCGGAAAACTAAATACGGTGATATAAGTCTCGCTAAAAATGGATGACGACCGATGTGGCACGCAAACCGAGGTAACGAGGGGTCCTGGGAAAAAAATGCCCAAAAAATCTAGGCGTGAGAGCGAGAAATGATCTCAAGCATCATCACGAGCGCAGAAAACTGAATCCAGTGATATAAGGCATGTCAAAAACGGACGACGACCGATGTGGCACGCGAACCGAGGCAACGAGGGGGCATGGTAAAATGCCCAAAAAATCTAGGCGTGAGAGCGAGAAATGATCTCAAGCATCATCACGAGCGCGGAAAACTGAATCCGGTGATATAAGGCATGTCAAAAATGGACGACGACCGATGTGGCACGCAAACCGAGGCAACGAGGGCATGAAAAAATGGACCTAGTGGAAACAGGAAAAGGAAAGAACTGTTATGAAGTTCTCACTGTTCTAATTCCAACGGTACTAACGGTTTGAGAAACGGACGTCGTATGACACCGGAATGGTCGTTTGAAAAATGGTGGAATCTCTATAAATAGGGCGTGGGGCCCATATGACGTGTCATTGTTAGGTGCGAGTTTGGCAGAGCAGTCAGAGCTCTTTCTTGATTTCTGGGAGATTTCACCGTTGGTTTTCGATTCCGCGAGTTTCAGGTAACTCTATTCGCCTTAGCCTTTTCAATTATGTCTTTTTTGTTTAGCGGTGGGCCCCCGAAGGCCGCGAAATTGCATGTTGGCCTTCCAACGTGGAATATCGTGGGTTTCAGGTCTTTTGCCGTGATGGACATCGCAGGTTTGAGGCTGACAGTCACGATTTTCATCGCGATTGTCAGGTTGGAACCCCCGATGTCCATCGCGGGTATGGGGGAGACAGTCGCGATGATCATCGCGGGTTTTGATGGAAAACCCGCGATGGTATTTTTTTGAATTTTTTTTTTTTTTTTTGGTGCTAAAAATTTCTTCTGTTTTTTGGCAGGATGTTGAGGAGACCATTGACTTCATGGCGAGAGCGGGAGATAGACGAGGATCTGATGGAGAGGATTCAGACTGATCAGGGGGGGTCCAGCAGATCCTAGCGGTGAGTGGACTTTTGAAGTTCACTCAGATTCCACCAATGCGTTTAGTGAGACTGTTACTGAACAAGTTGGTGAGCTGGTGGGTACCTGCAGAGGGTGCTTTTATTGTTGGAGGTGAGAGGTTGGAGATCACCCTCACAGATGTTTATTTTCTTACTGGGTTGCCTCGCTTAAGGGAGGTGGGGGATCTTCTGCCGAGGATCCCGGCAGGTGTTGACATGGAGGATCTCCTGGAGACATTCTGTGTCCCTGGGTCTATTTTGCAGAACAACACGCTGAGTCTGAGATCTCTGGGAGAGTGGGACATGAGGGCTATTGGGGCATGTGTGCTGCGGGTGCTGGGTGCCGCGGCGCCACATCCTTTGTCAGGGGGACAAACGACGATGGTGGATTCGGTGTTGAGGGGGACCTATTACGCATGGGGTCGGATGTTTCTAGCTGGTGTCCGGAGAGATCTGGACAAGGCCAGTCGGGAGGGGGGGAGAGTTCTGTTATGCCTCCTTTCTGTGTTCTTTTTTTCTTGAGCGGGTACCGACTTTGCGACCACGGGTGCCCATTCGTGATGGTTTGGTGAGTGAGCCGCGCATGGTGCGGTGGGGGGCAGATGATGCCTCGCGGAGGTGGTGGTATCCGAGGGTTCTTCTCGCAGGAGATGTATGAACAGTGGGAGCAGATGCCCCTGGTGATTGAGGACTATCCATACGATGGTATGGATTATCGAGGAGATCCTGAGATGCCGCGAGCCCAGGGACATGCCTGGGGTTTAGATGGTACGTTTTGTTCTCTACTATGTCATGTGTTTGTAGATTTATTGGCTATGATTATAGTTAGATATGTATATGATGGTTTACTTGCATTGTGTAGATATTGGTCCTGTACCACCGACGGACTATGTGGCTCGCAGGGGACGGGCGATGGTGGTTGCCCCTCCTCGCGCAGCGGTACCACCTCCACCTGGTCGAGGATTTGGGGCTCGTGGCCAAGGCGTTGGCCCTCGAGACGATGCTATTGATGGTGTCCGAGAGACACTGGGTATGATTGTAGCAGGTTTCTCAGAGGATGGGTGGAGAGATCTGGATCGGGACATCGTCGAGCGATGTTTCGAGGTGCCTCGTGAGTGGCGCTCGATGTTGTTGAGAGCGGCAGTGATGGCGGCCGAGTTGAGGGATAGGCTTCAGCGGGATCAGGCAGGGCCGCCGGAGGGCAAGATTCGCTTGCGGGGCCGTCGAAGAGGCGAGTCCGGGCTCGGCATGATCCGGCGGGACCAGCGGAGGAGGCGCCAGAGGAGCCCAGGGACCGTGATGACTAGATGATATGTACTTGCCCCCAAATGCTGATGAGCATATGGGGAAGCACCTTTTTGTACGGCTGATTTAGTTTTTGTATATTGGGTGCTGAGGGCACCTCTGACATGTATTGACTATACTATGAGGTATATATATATATATATGATGTTGATATATAGTCGTGTATGCACATGGATGCATTTGTTGTCTTTTTGTTTTCCCGTGGAGGCATATGTTATGCACGTGGATGCACATTTTGTTTTGGTATATGCCCGTGGAGGCACATGTTATGCACGTGGATGCACATTTTGCTTTGGTATATGCTCGTGGAGGCACATGTTATGCACGTGGATGCATTTTCTTTATGAAATGATTTGATTGGTGTGCCAATCAAGTACATTGTTGGCCATATGGTCTACGACACTATTGAGGTTTCTCGGGACATGTGTGAATGAAATGGATTCAAACTGTCGAATCATTTGTTTAGTGCGCAAAATTTTTCTAAATAGACAGGGATCGCGTACCTGGTAATCATTATTGAGCTGGGAAACAAGAAGTTGTGAGTCCAGGAAAACTTTAAGACGATATATGCTCATTTGGAGAGCTGCGGCCAAGAGACCGGTCATGGCGTCGTATTCAGCTTGGTTGTTGGTGGCAGCACCTAAACACACTCCGTCGATGTGGATCAACTCATGTGAAGGGGAATATATTACCCAAGCTGCTGAGGCCAGATTGGGGGACCAACGGTTTGCACCATCAGTGAAACTGACGTAGTAGAGTGGAACATGTGTGTGAACGGGATCAATGGAAGGGGTCCGACTGGACAGAAGGGTATCTAGTGGAGATCGTATAAATGGCGGGGTCACGACCAGGCATTTCGATATCTGACCAAGTAAAGACATCAGTGAATTCTTGGAACAATTTTTTGTTTTCTCCAATTTCATGCTCACTGTGGGGAGGCTCTTAACGTAATGGTATGAAGGGCACCAAGTGGGTCAGAGATGTCGATGTGGATGACGGGAGAAATATTGGCCATGTTATTTTCCTGAGAGGCATCAGGAGCAGTAGGAGCCTCGAGAATCTCTTCATCATTGCGGAAGCTGTGAGTGGTCAAGTCAGTTGACGAGGTTTGGGTAGTCGAAGAGATCATATAAATGGTGTTAATCTCTCCGGATGAGGATGATACGGGAGGGAAGATCTCCTCAATTGTGGGGTGGTGCCGTCTCAAGGTCCAAATTATTCATCTCGTAGAGAGCTGCTCTGTAATCTGGGATGTCAGGACAGTGATGTGAGTAGTGGCCGTAAATACCGCATATCGTACAAGGGTGGTTGGTACGTAGTGATTTATCACGAGGCATGGGGTTTGAGTTGATTTTGACAACTGGGATGTTGGGGTCATCGTCAAGCATTTTCCTGTGTTCTTGTAATGCAGGTAACTGTGGACACTGATGGGTTGGATGGCCTAACTCATCACACAACGAGCATTTTGGAGGAGCACGGAATACGGGGGGAGGTTTAACTGCCTTGGGTGGGGGTACCGCAGTGTATGGTTGTGGGCCTCTGCCCCAAGTGGGCCTGATGAGAGGAGGGGGATTCGTAGATGACGAAGGAGTAGTGATACCGGGAGGTGGTTGGGTAGAAGTGACAATGGGTTGCACCGGTTTGCAGGATGACAATTGGTGTCGGCGGGGGAATGGGAGGCGAAATGTACCACACGGGTAATCCCAATGTTAACCCGGGGAGACTAAGGGTAGCCATAACCAGAGCGCTTACTACGCCCGAGGGAGGGAATAGAAAGGGGATGGTGTGGATGGGTGTAACACCGATGTGACTAGGGACCAATGGTGGTTTAGGGAACAAGGGTGGCTGATTATTGGGCGTTTGTGTATTGTGGGAAAGAGTACAGAGGTTAGCGATGTGGGTCTCCGGTGACAGTGGTGAAATAGATTGGAATGTAGAAGTCATTGGCGCATCGGAGTAAAGTCCAGGTCCCACGGAGGAAACAAACGAGGTAGTTGCACGACAAACAAGTTGTTCAACCATGGGGAGAACATTTTTAGGTGCGACGGGGGCCTTGGGATCGTAATAGGTAAGTTGGTCGACCTTGACCACGCGTCCCTCATGGGGAGAACATCATAGTACGAAAAACGGATGAGGAAACCGCCCGCATGGCATACATGTAGCTGCGACCCAGTAAGAGGTTATAATCGAGTTGGGCATTGATGACCTCAATGTCAATGAGCATGGTTTTACCAGCCAGTTGGACGGGTACATTAGCAAATAGACCTTGGGGTTGAGCTGAAACGGCCGTCATAGGCTCGCAATGCAGTGGTGGACTGCTAGAGAGTAGGGGATCCCAACTTCTGCCAAATGAATGTGGACATAACGCATGTAGAGGCCCCTTCATCGATAATGCACCGATAGATGACAAGATTTTGAACGGAAACGGAAACTTGGAATGCTAAAGTGGAAGGCAAGCGTGGTTCGGATTGGTCCGAATCGAATGCCATCAGTTGTGAATCATTGGGGTCAATAGCGTCAATGGTAGAGAGCAAAGTCTTGCGCTGTGAAAGACAGTTTTTTAAGACTTCTAAAGCAGACATGGCTGCAGGGGATTGGGCTAAGTCATCTACAATGTTGTAATTCGACACAACACGAGCATTGGGATTATTGTTGGTGCGACGAAGTGGGAAGCGATATGCTTTAGAAGCGCCCTCGAGTGGAGCCGGAGGTATACGTAATGTCTGATCTGTGGGATGGACGTTAGTGTTCTTATCGGCGGGGGGGGGCTTCAGGGGTAGAGACATATTGGTTCTGGCGGGTTTGGAGGTTGGCATCTGTGGATGACATCATCAACAAGTGGTGAGTATCTGAATCGAACATGGGTTGATCAGGAGCGGCATAAGTGATTTGTTGTGGTGGCACGTTGCCCTGAGGGGGAGCTAATGGTTGAGTGTTCACTACGCCTTGGTTTGGAAAGGGGTTTTGCAGCACCAAAGGTTGATTTTGAGGTGGTGGAGGGTTGGGTGGCGGCTGAGGAGCCGCTTGTCCCTTAGCGATGGGCATCGTCAGTCTAGAGTTGCCGAGCTCGCTCCAAATGTGGGCAAGCATGTGTGTAGTGGCCATAGACCCCGCAAATAGAACAAGGATGGTTTGTTCTGAGGTTATTGTTTTTGGGCTGCCTGGGATTACGATCCAGATTCTGGTTGGGAGGAGCAGCGTTGTTATTTTACAGAGGATTGGGAGGTGGAGGACCTTGATGTTGTTGTTGGTTGTTTCCGCGGTTTGGTTTGCCCACCCTGGTTGCGCTGGTTGTTTTGGTGCTGGGGCTGGTTGTGTTGTGTGTACACTTGCCCTTGAGCAGCGGGAGGATTTTGGTTTGCCACAGGTGTGGGAGCAGGTTGCGGTGCATAATAAGCTGGCAGGGGCTGGAGGTGGTCCAGTTACCTGCTGGGGTTGTTGGTAACCCTGAGCTATTAGAGGTGTTGGGCTAGCTGTCCCAGCTTGCTGCGGGTAATACATTGGTTGAGGTGCGGCTGGGGGGGGGTATGCAGGTGGTGCATGACCAAAGCACTGAGGTGGACATGAGGGTCCATGGGTATGGTGGTGATGTGCCATGGCAGCATATGAACTGGTTGCTCCAGATTGAGATGTAGCCTGCGAAAGGTCGGGACCATGGCTAGGATGTGCAATGGAAAAGGTTTGGGGATGTGAGGCCATACGACCAATGATGCCATCAGCGGCATGCGATGCCCCCGGTGCATCGTGTTGGGATGACTCACCCCGAGGGGCGTCTGGTATAATGGTATACAGATAACCCGACTGGGCGTAAATGAGGTCAAACTGTTGGGCTTTGAGGATGGCCTCTTCTTCAGACTGGGGTCGTTCGGATGCCACATCCTTGGCAATGAGAGGGAGAAGGGACTTTAGGAACCAATCTAAGAATATGCGGTCGTCTAAATTGATTTTGCAGAGGCTTTGGCATCTACGCCACTCATGAATGTAGTTAGTGATGTGGGTGGCCGTGTTCTGTCTGCAAGACAGTAGGATCTCGACTCCCGCGTCATAGCGGACGGGTAACTGGAAGAACTGCAGGAAGGTCGAGGCAAGGGAGGTAAAGGTGGCATGGGTCCCATGGGGCTGCTCGATATACCACTTGGCTGCAGAGCCAGTGAAGGTGCGCTGTAACAGACGGAGGTGGACAAAGTCGTCCACTATGGAGTTGGAGGAACACCATAGATGGAAGGACATGATATGGTTCTGGGGGTCCTCACCTGCCTTGCCCTCAAACTTAGGGATGTCGGAGGGGAGTTTGGTGGGCATGTGAGGCCACGCAGGGTCATGTCGGATAGGATCATTGGTTAACCTAGCTAATTCTGGTAAGTTCAGACTCGCCATGTATGGTAAGCTAGCAGATGAATGTGGCGTTGTGACTGGGACATGACTAGTCATGGTGGTTATGATGTAGGGGTCCAGTAGCGCTTAAAGGTATGCTAGGTATTGAAGGTATGTGTCCTCCAATAGTTGTGGTTTGGTATGGGCCAGCGCTTCCAAGTGCAACATGGGTTACACCCGGGTTAGGAATAGTAGTAGGGATTCCTGGGATATGGGTTGTGGAAATGAGAGGGGGTGTGACCCCTATGTTCGACGTACCCGTAATAGGAGGTGGTCCTGTGTTGGGCATCCCTAAAAATGGAGTGTCCCCCCATATTAGGCATACCTAGGGGGGTGGTTTTTGCCATGGATGGCACCGCAGTAGAAGGGTCTGTGGATGTATCTCCTATGGTGCTAGTAAAAAGTGGGTCGAATTGTGTCCCAGCCATGAGGTTGGTTGGTAATAACTCGGTAGGGTTTTTGGATTCTGCCTCAAAATCTAATGTGAAGTGAGGCGCGTCAGAATCGAATGACTGTCTGTTCGATCGACGATGTTTCGAGTCAAGGGATAAGGATCTGCGTCGGTGACGTGGAGAGCCAAGTAGACTGAACTCTGGGAGTTCGCCCTGAAGACGACGAGAGCGTCTAAAATTATCAATGGTGAGAAAAAAGTTTTTTGTGAAAAAATCTTTTGTGTAAAATGGTAATGTATAAAAAAACTCAAAACCCTAATGCAACCAAGGGTGCAAGAAGGGGAGTGAAAATGAAGGCTCTCAGGCCAAAAAAATCAACCTAAAAAAATGCACTTATTATAGCAGCTATGCTATAATAAGTGGAGGGATGCAAAAAATGGTCAAAGTGGAGGGATGCAAAAAATGGTCAAAGTACCAACATGCAAACAACTTCTAGAAAAAAGAGGTGCTACTAGACCAAAGGTGGATTGTATGATGCAAACACCTAACTAAAAGTATTGTGAATCAACAAACGATATTCTCTACAAGGTGATGAAATCCAAGTCAGACAATATTGAGTGTTGAATCAACGGCTAGATATCCCCCTACCAGGAGGGACACCGGGTAATCAATCCTAAAGAATGGCAACTAGGATACTCCGTTCATGACACGTCCAGAAAAGGTAAATCTGTCGTTTGGTCCTTTTACCGCAATACCCCCATACAGGGATATCCCGAGAACTGCGAATGGTAGCCTTCGGTTACTGAATGGATTTCAGTATTCCACTCAGACTTTCGGAACCATTCTCGCGACTTCAATCCTCCTAGGGGAGAGGCCTTCCGATAAACTGGTTATGACCGTGCCAACAAATACTAGGAGATTTTGGTTCCCTAATGGACAACAACTATGTCTCAAATGTAATAACTGAGGGGTGTTATTGGAACACCTATCCCCTCAGTACTACCTAGCTACAAAGTTCTTTTAAGTGTTCCCCAAGTGGGGTTAAAAGTGGGTTGAAGTTAGGGTAAATTTTAAGGCTCAGTTTAAATTATGTGTTTGAGTGGGTGCACGTGTGGTATTTTAAACTGAATTTGAGAAATTAAATGCTTTGCAGAAAATATTCAAAAAACAAAGGATCTTTTGAAATAGAAAAGCAAATAATATGACTTCTTCAATAAATGGAAATTAAATGCTTTGCAAAAACTATTCAAAAAACAAAGGATCTTTTGAAATAGGAAAGCAAATAATATGACTTCTTAAAGAAATAAATGGATTTCTTTTTCAAAAATTGCTATGGGCAAAATATCAAGGAAGTAAACAGCAAATTTTTTTATCTAGATAAAATGCAAAATAAATCCTTCTTTCAATTTCTGAAAATTTTTAAACAGACTTTTTTAAAGGTGCATTCTAAATAGTAAAATTTTCCTATGGTTGTAAACAATGCTGGAATTTTAGTACTGTAAAATGTGCTATGTGGGCAGAAAATACAGTAAAAAATTAATTTTTTAAACGGATTGGCCGAATGGAAAAAATGGCATCGCGGGTTTTGACAGAACAACCGCGATGGACCGCGCGGGTTTCTGTCGCACAGTCGCGATGGGCAGCGCGGGTTTCAGCCGCGAAGCCGCGATGGACCGCACGGGATTTCGTCACACAGTCGCGATGTGCAGCGCAGAAAATGTCTGCGAAGCCGCGATGTGCAGTGCGCTAATTGGCCGTGAAGCCGCGATGAACCGCGCGGAAAAGAGCCGCGCAGTCGCAATGAGCCGCACGACTGTCAGGCAAAAAGCCGCGAGGCGAAAGCCGTATGCCGACGCTGAAAAATGAACCCGAAAATGACGATTTCGGGCTGTTAATGGCAATAAAATGGGCCAAGATCTAGAACAACAATGGATCTGCTGTCTAGGGTGGCAGATCTATGAATTAAACTAACTAATACTAACAAAAATTAAGATCTAAAGCAAAAAATAAAATTTTGAGATCTAAAGATTCAAGCCAGCGGAGTCGCCAAAAACTGTTGGCTTGGTTTTGCAACCAAGCTTAGTGCAATGGGCACCTGCTAACTAGTAGCAGCAGTTTCAATAGTAAGCAAAAACAATAAACTAAATCTAAATCTAAACTAAACTAGCATGTGCATTTTTGAATTAAAAACAAGAACAAGAAATATAAGAAATAATTTTGTATTGAAAATGGGGGCAAGCAAGTGCTTGCAATAATAATACCTCCAAGTGATGAAGATAGTTGAGAAGCTCCAAGGGGTGAGCAACTCCAAACTCCAAAGGGTCCTTTCTCCAAGGTTGATACAATGGCCAAAAGCTCAAGGGAGATTTTGGCAGCATGAGGATAGGAAGATGGATGGATGTGAAATGAGGAGCCCCTACCATCTTTTTATAGGTTTTGGTGGTGGGGAATACCATTGTGGTTTTGTGGAAACCAATGGTATTGACCAACATGGTTTAGGTACTTTTCCCTCCTTTTTCCTTTTTTGAATAAAATTAATATTTTTATTCCCTTTTTAATATTTTTGGGAATTTTGGACCCTTTTTGAGGGTTTTTTATGCTTTTTTAGGAAAAATAATCTTTTTGAGTGGGAAAAGGGGTGTATTAAGGTCTTTTGGTGACCTTTTGTTGGCTTTAGAGGCTCAGATGGTGGAAAAAGTGGACAAATGGTTCATGTGAATAAGGAAATGAGCTAGTGAGCACTTTTTAGGTGTTAACAATAGGACTGGATCGTCCCTGGACCTCGGTTCAAAAGGTACATGATAGGACTGGATCGTCCCTGAACCTCGGTTCAAAAGGTACATGATAGGATTGTATCATCCATGGACCTATGTCCTCAAGAGAGCGGGATTGATCACCCTATAATATGATCATGTGTGTTGCAGGGTATGCTTCTATTGTGTGTACTTGACTGATGAGGATATTTTTATTGATGAGGATACTTGTATTGATGTACTGATACTTGTATTGATGAGGATACTTGTATGTATACTTGTATTGATGAGGATACTTGTATTGATGATGTGTATACTTGTATTGATGTGGATACTAATCGTGATGATCTAGATGACGATGCTGCTAATCGTGTGATGATGATGCTGATGATCGTGTGATGACGATGATGATGATCGTGTCATGACGATGCTGATGATCGTGTGATGACGATACTGATGATCGTGTGATGACGATGCTGATGATCGTGAGGATCCAGATGTTGATGTTGCTGTAGCTGTTTGAGTGTTGCAGAAGATAAAGACTCAGTACTTAAGATGTTAATGTTCCAGTAACTGCTTGAGTTACTGATGATTTTGAGAAAGCTTCCAATGATTTATAGATGTATCATGTATGATGTTGATGACTCCTTGCTCGTGCAGATGCTGTTATAATATCCTTCTCGTTAAGGGGGGAGTGTTGAAATATTGTAACTTCAAAGAATAATATATTTTTACTTTATTATTCCGGATATGTTTCATTCCTCCGTGAAGATCTTATTTTATATCCGGAGATGTTTATTCCTCCATCAGAATATGGTAATTTTTGGGTTATTAGACTTCCCTAGTGGGGGTCGGCCCTGTATGTGTTATGTGGGTTAAAGGGTTATTAGACCACCCTAGAGGGGTCGGCCCAGTCAGTTGGAATGGGGCATTTAGCCCAGTAATTAAGTTGGAGTTGACGTAGCTTGTGAAAAGTCAGTCGGGGAATAAGTATAAGTAGAGGAGGATGTTCGTCACTTATCTCACTCATTCATTCACTTGTGAGTGGCGCACTTGTGTGAGAGAGGTTTGCTATGGAGGAGGAGGAGCTCATGTCTTTGGTTTACATCTTTGTATTTGCTGATCATCTATATTGAGGAAGCTTTGCTGGGTTTTCTACCCCATGAGGGTTTCCCAGGATAAATCTGTGTCTCTTGTGTTTATGCTATGCTTGTTGTTTCTTCAATGATCCTGTATATGCTATTATTGTGAAATGGAATGTAATGCTGATATTTTCTGTCTGACCATATTGAATCTTAACAGTTGTAGCACTCCATCATCATTTCTGGTGTCACATTCCACCGAATTTCGAATGGTTTCTCTTTCGGTACTGCTAGTTCAGATATATTCTCACGGATCGCTTGTAGCGCACTATGGATGAAGGGGTTCTCATATGAGAAACAAAATGTTTGGCTAAATCCAAGTGTTAGTTGCTCCCGAGAAGTCGTTCCGCGTCATAATTCCACTACGACATACCAACTCCGCGGTACTTCATTGAATGTGTGAACGAATGCATGGACTCACTCCTCTTTTGCTTGTAATCCCCATTTGCTTTCACACTCAGCCAAATGCACCTTCGGGTCTCTTCTTCCGTCAAACTTCCTTCAGTTATGTCCTTACGCTTCACCGAACCTAACCGTCATTAGGTGGTGACATAGTGGCCAAGTATTGATATTAGACTTGTGCGCTGCCCACCAGCGCGCAGGAGTAGCCTTCAAGGCTTTCTACAAGGCCAATAAACGTTGCGGTTCCGCCACCTTTTCCTCGAATTCCTTGAGAAAGGTGCTTAAATTTGGAAATCCCTCATATGTTGGTAGCACGCACTCCTCTGTGGCTACCCATCGTAATGACTGTGTGATCTGGGCACACCTTCTAAATGACACTTCATGCATCTGGTTTTTCCAGTTCTCGAGTGCCTCATTCGAATCCGACGACGCCGAACTGACACTGCGGCATCCCAATTCTTCGTCTGCAGTAGGATTAATGTAATCCTCAGATATATTGTATATGCTATCCCATCCCTCCGTAAATTTGTCTCTCGCCAGTTCGACATATCGTTTCCCTTCCACAGGATCTAGAGGTGCCACGACCCTCATTTCGCGATTCTCAAATTACATAGTTCGCTTCTTAAATTTGATAACAGCTAGGTTGTCGATTGCCCAGTCAATCCCTAGTAGCAATGGGTAGGGACTGGTATTGTCCACAATCTCAATTACATCAAAATCGACATAGGTCCCGAGGCCCTCAATCTCAATGGGAAGTTGGTACACCCGACCAAGTGGAGTAACCTTACTCTGATTTCCTAATCGCAACTGTACTAGTGACCAGGCCAACTGCGGTTTCCCCATTATCTGCCATCTTTGTTTGGTCAGGATGTTGACATCCGACCCCAGGTCCAAGATAATTGACTCGACATCAAATGGTCTAATTTGTGCTGACATTCGCATCTCTCGCCCCGTTTTCCTCTTGTGTATGCGATTAACCTTTTGATCCTGGCATGCACCCTCCGGTCGATTCAATAGATTGGATATCTCCTCTAGCGCATCCTGATCCTTTTCCAACTCCAAACAACTCTTTAAGAAGGCTTTTAAGGTATTAGCCTTTACCTGCGACTTCGTCCTGTTGAACGTCGGTGGCATATCGTAGGTAACTTCTTCATGAAGAGGTAACTACCTCCTCTGTCTCATCGCCTCCTGCGCTTCCAAGATGATATCCCTTTCTAACTTTGCATCAAAAGTGACATGTTTCCGTACTATTGGTCGAGCAGTAGCTCGTGGCCCGTCGGCTCCTGTCACCTCTCCTACTTGTGTCACTACCCCAACAATCGCATGTTGTCTTCGAGCCTCCGTTGATATCATCTGTACAACCGGTGGATTCTTATTCTGGTTCTGCAGAGGTGGTGGTAGATTCTTGGTCTGCCATTTCACGATGAGCCGTAGACAGTCTTCAACACCATGATCCACAACGCTGCAATTAGTGCACTGCTGCAGTATTGGATTTGGGAAATCCCTCTAATAGTGCCCCTGCTACCCACAATTGTAGCATATAATTGGTCCTCAGCCTCGTCCAGCAGCTCCTCTGTGCCCTGCGGCAGCACCTTGAACTCCGTGGAATCCTCCTCGAGCCCCTACTCGCAGTGGGCCATATGGTTGGTATTGTGGTTGCCCATACTGCGGCTGTTGCGGTGGTCCATATGGTGGGTACTGCGCTGGAAGATACTGCATTTTCCCATACTGCTGCAGTTGGTGATTATACTGGGTTGTCGGCTAGTTATATTGCTGCTATTGCTGACCTGGTGCCTGTTCTTATCCTGCCATGAAATATGCGGCTACAGTTCTCTCCTGGAGTAGGCCATAAGCTCTGCAATTGTTTTCATCGTGGCCAATCGAATTGTAGAACTTGCAATACAAGTTCTCTAGTTTCGACACCATCTTTTTCAAATACACACACTCCTCTAGTCGATGGCCTCTCGTTTAGCAGATACGACACCAAGGCAACCCTCCCTGACTGAGGGTATTTGGTGCACCGCATTGAAAATAGTCTTAGAAGTCTGGGCACTGGTCCTTATGGTGTCCCTCTATCCTACACCTAGTACACCAGATCTCTTCACGAGGCTCTTTCCCTCTCTTCATGTCTTGCAGTTGGATCGTCAAGTTTTCTAGCTGTGCTTGTATTTGATCCATACCCAACCCCGTTTCACCAATTGGTGAAGCCTCCAGCTTCATTGCAATCTCCAATGCTTCCACCTGGGTCGCAACCTTCTGTTGCATTAGTGGTTTGCGGATGTGTGGTACCAGTCTTGCGATGAACCACTCCTTGTGCTGCATATCATTTATTCATAAACTCACCTTTGCTATCAACGTCTTGTATCGCTGATCGAATTCCCATACTAGCTCATTTGGGTATTGCTTGATTTCTTTGAGCTCGGTGACATAGTGCGATTCCGACTTTGGCTTCCTGAATTCATCGATCATTCCTGCTTTGATCTGCGCCAATAACTTGGCTGGTGTTCTCATCAGAACCCTCGTAAAATTCATAAGCCAATCCAGCGCGCGCCCCTAAGGGTCGTCGCTAGCTGTCCATGTTTAATAGCTTAATCCTGGACCTGCTTCGCACAGAAACCAAAACTGCTCGGGATCCTCGGTCCTGTTGCCCTGGAAAGTGGGACTTTTTGTGTCATCTACCATTCTAACGTTCCTACTGCTATTTTTTACTGATGCACTACTTTTACCGCTGCACATAGGGAAACTTTGCGAATAGATTGGGTTTCTTCCTGTAAAATTTCGGGTAGTGCACGGGGTTGCATGAATGTTGTAAGTTACGATCCATCCCTCTTTTTCTTCTGGGGTAGCTTGGTCACTGTCTTCATCACAATAGGGTCACTTTATCCCTTGTGGTCCTATTTCACAGTCTTCTGTTCCAGTCCTCTCAGGAGACTCTCTCTTAGTCCTCATTTTCTTCTCAGGATGCTGGAATATCACCCCACTCCTCAAGGTACCACACTCTTTGTCAGCTTCCCATAAAAACTTGTCGTCGCTCATGTCCATCTACCTCGCATATTTCTATCGGATCCACATTCACATGACACCTACAACCTCCTCACATTGATCTTTCTACTCGTTGGAAGTCATCCTCAAAATGCCCTTCTTGAAAACGAGCATCTTAATCCATAGTTTTAGCAGCAGCAAGAACCTTCCCCTTGGTCCCCTGAAAAAGTTCCTCTTTGTGTACCTATACGACTTGATTGTGTGCACTGCGAACTCATTAATATATCCCTCTAGGATACTATCCACCCAGAAATCGACAGCCCTTGATACTATGTTGTCGACACATTATTTGAAAGCAAGCTTAGGAGGCGCTCTCTTTTAGAAAGGTTATCACCACTTAAAGGGTATAGTCTATTGTAGCCTACTTATGTGAAGGGTGATTAAATACTTAACCTTCGACCTTTGATCTGTCTGGATTTAAATTATCTGTTGAAGCAGTTTCGGTGTCCAATTTTCAGGCTTAGTCTTTTGGAAATGGTGCTTATGAAACGTTAGGTACGCTAACCACTCCTGTAGCAGTATTGGGAATTCACAGAAAAATATTACGTGGATGTCTGAATAAATGTACCTCTATATCCAACTGCTTACCGTCTGTCTAGGGTTTTGCTTCTCTCCTTCTGTGAATTCTTCTATCTTTTTGTCAAACCACTCCTGAATCTCCAGTTTCATCGGGTGCCACAACATATCCTCTTCTTTTCCTCTTCAAGGTCCCAGCAACGGAACCATTTGTTGACACAACGTCTATCGACAGGGGTTCACTTTGCACTGTCGCCAACAAACACCAACCTAAACTCCCTTATGCACCGGCCCAAAAAGGTGTTAACCTTTCTAGCAACACTCGCAGAGTGAGTGAAATCTCACCCGAGATGCACAAGGGGGCTGCAGGAACCAAGTTTTCGTAGTGGAGTTGAGGACATGCATCAAACACACTTTGCAATCGTAGAAACCAAAGATTATGTCATTCGCACTATACTAACATTTCATTATTCGCAGATTCATCAACCGTAGCATCAACACATAATAGACATTTGCATGAACATGATTTGATTACCCATTAGCATAAAAAACGATTACTAAACCCACAGAGCATTACACATTTCAACATACATTCACATTCATTATTCAACAAAAATAAAGACAAATATGGAACCATAATTTAACAACCTCATGCATTCATTAAAACCTACGGAATGACCTTCGCAGAAACAGTCAATACATCATATTGCGCATACAAAACAGATCAAAACTCACAAAGTCGATCGCTCTATGCATTATTCGATTCTTAGATGCCCTTAGGCTTATAATCATACTTCTATTTATACCAAACTAAGTGGTTACAAAATGGTCCACATGACCCTTATCTAACAAACTATCTACTTCCGCGCTTCCGCGTTCTCCGTGAATGACCCTTTCTTCCGCGGATTCTTCCTTTCGCAGCTGTCGGATTCCACACTTCCTGCGGACTAATCCCATGCCAATAATCTTGCTCCACCACTCTATGTCGGTTTCACTGATGACGCAAGTCACTAGTCTCCAAACCTCGCCTCCGCAGCTTAGGTATTATATTCCCCCTCACACAAGTTGATCCACCTCGATGGAGTGTGTATCGGTGCTGCCACCAATAACCAAGCTGAGTACGATGTCGTGATTGGTCTCCCGACCGCTGCTATCCAATGGGGCATAATTCACCTTCGTGTGTTTCTGGACTCCCAACTCCTTGTCACCCAACTCAATAATTTTTATCAGGTACGGGATCCTTGCCTTTTTAGAAAGTTCCTGCGCACAAAACAACTGATTAGGCAATTTGAGTTCAGTACATTCATCCATGTCCCACGAAATCAGAATAGTGTTGCAGACCAAATGGCTAATAATGTTCTAGAATGGCATATCAATCCCAACATGTAGGAAGTAAACCATAAGCATGCATCATAACATCATCCACATGCATATATACATCATATAGGCATACATCATCATAAAAAACAAAAAGAGGATCATCACCACAATAAACTGCATCCATATGCATATATTGTCATAGTGTTCTGGTCATAACATATACATTAATACATTGAGGAGCCCCAACAACATCCTCATTTGTCTAGGTTTTTGCTTCTCTCCTTCTACGAATTCTTCTATCTTTTTGTCAAACCACTCTTGAATCTCCAGTTTCGTCGGGTGCCACATCATATCCTCTTCTTTTCCTCTTCAAGGTCCCGACAACGGAACCATTTGTTGACATAGCATCTATCGATAGGGGTTCACTTCGAACTGTCGCCAACAAACACCAACCCAAACTCCCTTATGCACTGGCCCAAAAAAGTGTTAACCTTTCCAGCAACACTTGCAGAGTGAGTGAAGTCTCACCCGAGATGCATAAGGGGGCTGCAGGAACCAAGTTTCCGTAGTGGAGTTGAGGACATGCATCAAACACACTTTGCAACCGTAGAAACCAGAGATTATGTCATTCACACTATACTAACATTTCATTATTCGCAGATTCATCAACCGTAGCATCAACACATAATAGACATTTGCATGAACATGATTTGATTACCCATTAGCATAAACAATGATTACTAAACCCACAGAGCATTACACATTCCAACATACATTCACATTCATTATTCAACAAAAATAAAGACAAATATGGAACCGTAATTGAACATCCTCATGCATTCATTAAAACCTGCGGAATGACCTTCACAGAAACAGTCAATACATCATATTGCGGATACAAAACAAATCAAAACTCACAAAGCCGATCGCTCTATTCATCATTCAATTCTTAGATGCCCTTAGGATTACAATCATACTTCTATTTATACCAAACTAAGTGGTTACAAAATGGTCCACATGACCCTTATCTAACAAACTATCTACTTCTGCGCTTCCGTGTTCTCCGCGAATGACCCTTTCTTCCATGGATTCTTCCTTTCGTAGCTGTCAGATTCCGCACTTCCCGTGGACTAATCCCATGCCAACAATCCTGCTCCACCACTCTATGTCGGTTTCACCGACGATGCAAGTCACTAGTCTCCAAACCTCGCCTCTGCAGCTTGGGTATTGTATTCCCCCTCACATGAGTTGATCCACCTCGATCGAGTGTGTATCGGTGTTGCCACCAATAACCAGGCTGAGTACGATGTCGTGACCAGTCTCCTGACCGCTGCTCTCCAATGGGGCATAATTCACCTTCGTGTGTTTCTGGACTCCCAACTCCTTGTCTCCCAACTCAATAATTTTTACCAGGTACAGGATCCTTGCATTTTTAGAAAGTTCCTGCACACAAAACAACTGATTAGACAATTTGAGTTCAGTACATTCATCCATGTCCCACGAACTCAGAATAGTGTTGCAGACCAAATGGCTAATAATGTTCTAGAATGGCATATCAATCACAACATGTAGGAAGTAAATCATAAGCATGCATCATAACATCATCCACATGCATATATACATCATATAGGCATACATCATCATAAAAAACAAAAAGAGGATCATCACCACAATAAACTGCATCCACATGCATATATTGTCATAGTGTTCTGTCATAACATATACATCAATACATTGAGGAGCCCCAACAACATCTTCGTCATAAAAATAATCGTCGAGTACAAAAATTCCTCATGCTCATCGCATTAGGGGAGTAGTTCCATCAAACTGCCTAGTCAATCTGAGTCATTCCCGTTGTCGTCGTCATCCTCCTCCTCGTCCTCCTCCTCTTTCTCTTCCTCCTCCTCCTCATCTGACTTAGTCTCCTCCTCCTCATCTGACTTAGTCTCCTCCTCCTCATCTGACTTAGTCTCCTCCTCCTTGTTATCATAGGGGGCATCACCTCGTGCCATGGCCCTCACTGCCTCGGTTGCCATCGTGATCCGTCGCATCACTGGCCTCCACTCCCATGGAGCATCGTAGTAAATATCGATCAGGTCCTGATCCAGATGTTGCCAACCATCATCGATCACCCCATCTAGTAGGTGGTCAATCCCTATACGTAGCATCTCCAACATCGTTGAATCACTTCACTATCGACAGTGTCCATGTGCGAGAGAGTACACTCCCTCCACTCGACTTCTCCATGCCTCGTACCCTGCTGGCAGCCGCGACCCCACATCTGCACACAAAAACACATCATCAGTCTCAGTACCATGACAATCCTCTAGCAATCACATATGCTATTGAGTAGATACAATATGATACTGTAAAGTGAGTAGATACATACCATCTGGTCCCCATGCCTTTCCAGGAGGTCGTGGGAGCTCTGCATCTCCCCTATAGTCCATCCCTACATAAGGGAAGTCCTCGATCACCACTGGCAACTACAACCCTTGCATGAACAACTCTCGAGTAAAGAGCGACCCACCAGTGCCCCACCAGCGCGAGTCATCATCTAGCCCCAGCGCCGCATCCGTGGCTCAGTCGGTCCACCATCACGCACTGGCCTGTGAGGTCTCAGCGTCGACACTCACTCAAAGAAGAATGAGCATGAGAATGAAAGGAAACAAAAATCCCTTCTTGTGCGGCTGACCTTGTTTAGCTCTTGCCGAACAGCAGTCAGGTACATCTGCCCCCACCCGAATTAGGTACCTACTAACGCCTTCTCAAACAGTATCATCTATCCTCGAGAAATCCTGTGTGGTGCCTTCGACCCCAGTATCCGCACTACCAGTGCCGCTATAGCCCGAGTCTCCATACTCTTGATGTCGCAGATCAGTATAGCATTGTCATGCACATATGATGTGGCATAACAATGGAACTCCAGCATGTCCTCCATCAACACATCACTGGAATTCCTTGGCTGGGTGTTTGAAATCATACCCAACTGTGGGATCCCCGTTAGAAAATACACATCTGTGAGCGATATCTCTAATTTCCCCCCCTGTATCACGAATGCCCCCACATCGGCATCCCAAAACTCAACCAATTTGCTCAACAACAACTTTGCTGAAGGCATTGAGGGCACCTTGGTGAACTTCAACAAACCACATCGTGCTAGTGTATCCAGGACATCATAATCATCCATGATATCATCCAGCAACCTCCCAAGCTCTTGTTCTCACCAACTGACCCTCGAAATCCTGTCCACCAGAAAAAAAAAACACCCATTAATGATATGTAAAGAAACATCGGTCTCCTTCAGGTTGTCATACCTAGACTGAGGAAAAAAGGTGTTCTCCAAAGCGCGCATTCCCCCTCCCAAGTGAACCTTGGAGCGCGCTTTTCTCCTTGAAAAGCACGTCTGTGGGTCCCATAGTCGCATGCTTTTCCCAGGAAAAGCCACACTTCAGAGCACGGATGTGAGGCCCATATTCACACCCCGACCGCATGGTTGTCTTGCCCAGAGCTGCACCCTAAGCACGTTATTTCTCTCGAAAAGCGTGCTCCAGTGTTGTGGTGCCCTAGCCTTGCTTGACACGACTCCCTGGTGGACCAAATCCAAATCAAAATGCATCAAAAACATTAAATTACCTACAAGCCACAGAATTGGATTCCACTAGATAGATTGAGAGAAATCAGAATTTCCTCTTCTGGGCCCCTCCACACTCCTCCCAATTTGCATAGTGAAAATGACAAGTGGAGGTGGGATCATTTGCTATTTATAGCTATTTTGCCCTAATTTTTGCTTCGACCATTCCGGGGTAATATGACCTCCGTTTTCTGCACCATTTGCACCGTCGGATCCAAAATTCTGTGCTTGTGATGATGCTTGAAACCATTTCTCGCTCTCACTAAAAAAATGGGCATTTTTCCATGCTCCTTGCTACCTCAATTTGCGTGCCACACATGTTGCAGTCGTTTTTTCCCAATTTTGACCATTTTGTCTATCGCGACCTATTCATGAGTCCTCCGCTTCTTCCATACTACAGTTATTTTGTTATTTTTCCATCATTAATCTACCCGCAAGGAGGCCCCATTAATGTCCCCCCCAAATCTTCTTTCTTGGTTCCCATGTTTGTCCCTTGAATGAACACTTCCTCCTTGCTTGGCTGTCACATCTGTTCGGTATAATTTTATCCTTCGGGCCGAGCAGCTCCTTTATGAAAAATGAATTTAGGGAGTTTATGTTAAGCTCTTTTTTGACTCCTTAAAGAATGAAAAGATCACTGAGCAATATTGCTTCCTTTCATGTTCGCTAAAAGTATCTAAAAGGGCGTGTATCTAGTATAAGTTTAACCCTTTTTCAGACCTGGTAAACTAATTACGAAAAAGGAATACTTTAGTCACACCGGTAGAAGAGTTCTCCATTACATACTTTTATGCTTTTTCGGGCCTTGGGGACTAACATACGAAAAAGAACCCCCTTGGAGTCTTCTTATTGATTCCAGACTCTCTAAAATTGAAAGCAACCACAAGCATTCACCCTCTTGGGCTTGTATAAATCCACATGACGGTACCTTTCCACCATTTCAGAGTCTTCTTATCGCTTTCAGACTCCTTAAAATTGAAAGCACCCATGAGCATGCACTTTCCTGGGCTCGTACAAATCCACATGACAGTACCATTTAGAGCACACTTTTATACCTTCTTCGAGCTCCTTAAAACATGAAGAAGGCCCAAAAGGTGCCTCTCGGCGCCACAAAAGATCACATCTAGTCCCACCATTATGACAACATCCCCAGAATGGTCTCCTTTGTTTAGAGCATTCTGTGATGTGTCACCCTTGGAAGTTTCCTGATATCACTCATTAGTTCCACTCCTAAGTCTACCCCAATGCAATCACAATCCCTGGTCCCTTAAGCTATGATCCCCTTTCCTGAGGTCAGTTTCATATGCTTCTAGGTCAACCCTGTCGTCATACTTTGAATAAAGGAAGTTTGATTCCCATCACTCCCCGACCCCTGTATCCCCCCCACACAGTGTTTCAGTTACACATCTAGTACTATCACCTTTTGGTTG
This sequence comes from Larix kaempferi, assembly GCA_027924585.1. Taxonomy (NCBI): domain Eukaryota; kingdom Viridiplantae; phylum Streptophyta; class Pinopsida; order Pinales; family Pinaceae; genus Larix; species Larix kaempferi. The sequence goes on from BSBM01000870.1 coordinate 2,259,020, forward strand.
TACACCTCGCGCTTCTATCAAAGAAATATCATTGCCTTGATAGTTGCAAGTCTCCCTTTGTTGACGCCAACACATCTATTCTAGAGGATAGGCCCAGAGGTCCCAGTATCTTGGACTCATCTCCACCAGTAGTGAGTTCCTACGAACCATTTGAAAGGAGTCCTTAGTGCTTCTTAGAGTGGTTGTTTCTCACGTGCTCGACTTCAACGCCATCCTCGCACCGTTGAGATTCGTACAGGGTATTGGTCCCTTCAGTTATTGGTCGAAGACCCCAGATGTCCCTTGACTCTAGCATATTGGTGAGTATATTTGGAACCCCCAGTTGTATGTTCCCATAGATATCCAGGTTGCATTGGCGACTGTATTTGAAATCCCTCCAGCTATGTGCTTCCTAGAGTATCCAGTTCAGATGAAATTCAATGTAGCTTTGAGATCCTGACTCTCAGTTGTTGAGTCCATATAGTTGTTGGACACCTTCAGATCCAACAAAGCATCAGTTGTTGTGGTGCCGCATTCAATATGGATGCCATTGTTCCCATATACCAGTTCTTCATATCAGTCATGGTTGGACCATGAGTATGTCCCATATTTGTGTCCCCTCTGGACCATTATGATGTACACAACAATTCTCTATGTATTGTTCAGGTCCCCTTTTAGGCCTCATTATTATTTGTATATCTTGATACGAGCATGGGTATGCCCGCCTCATCCATATATTTGAGATTATTCCTCATTCATTATTGAGGTAATGTATTTTCAGTTTTAGCCTTTGCATTTCATATGGATCACATGTTCCGGTCTCTAACTAGTTTCTTCTCTTCACCATCATAATGCTCACACCCCTAGAAAAAGTCTGACCTTATGATGTCTATCGATTATATGATGAGTTCCTTCCTTCACACATCAGGGGGCAATCAGTTAACACCCAAAAATTGTTCACTAGCTCATCTCCCTAGTCACATAACCTATTTGTCCACTTTTCCTACATTTTTGGCCTCCAAAACCCTAAATTGGTAACCAAATGGGAAAAAAAAATTATTCCCCTCAAAAAATTACTAAATTCCTTCAAAAAAGGTTGAAAACCCACTAAAGGGTCTAAAAATCCCCAAAAAGAAAAGAAAAAGGGGAAAAAAGTCAAAGTAAAATAAAAAGAGGGAAAATATAAAATACCACTAGCTAATACTATTGGTTGCCAAAAACCATGGGCCAACACTCTACCACCCAAAATTTCTATAAAAAGGTGATGGAGGACTCCCATTTCATCAATGATCCCTCTTCATACCCTTATGCTGCCAAATTTCCTACAACACTCTAGCCTACCGTTTTGAGATTTTGTGCCCACCTGGTTGAATCTTGGCCATCAATTGAGCATTTGGAGAAGAGCAAGGAACTCAGGAGACCCGACATGCTACTCTTCGTACTGTTGCAAGGGCCCCCATCACCTTGTCTTTGGAGGTAACCATTTTTGTAAACCCTAGTTTGCAATAAAATACAAAAAATATTTCATGGGTTCTGATCTATTAGTTCTTTTTACTGTAGTAGTTTGTTAGAATTACTTTCTATTGTTATTTGCACTCATACATATCAGCTTTCATTTTTCTGATTTTTTATCCATATTTGAATCTACTACTAAGGGTTTCATAACCCTTAGTAGGTGCTCATTTGCACAGGATGGTGTGAAAACACTATCTAAAGTCACGATACCACTCCTGTAGGCCATTAAAGAGATTCCAATCTATAACGATTTCATCAACGAAACATGTAAAAAGAGGCTAGGAAGGAAGAGAAAAGACCCTGCCAATATCAATGTAGTAGGCCAACTAGCAGAATTAATGTTATGGAATATTCTAAATCCAAACTATGTACACATTGGAGGAAACTTGATTCAAAAATCTCATCAATTTAAGTGCATCAATAAATGTGATGACCAAAGATACCATGATGAAACTAAACATTCAGGACCTCCTAAGGCACACCACCATAGTCCTACAATTAGCATATACTTCTACATTCCCCCCCTAGGGTATGGTAGAATACATCATGGTTTCCATAGATTCATTGTAGTAGCCTACGAACTTCATTGTCCTGCAAACAAAAGCTAAAATCAATGGATATCCCTTGATACTTGGAAGGAATTGGCTTGCAATAGTTGATGCACACATTAGCTGTAGACAAGGGGATATGACCATTGCAAGTGTCCCATAAAAGAATATCTTGAACCTCTATACGCCATTAAGGCCTTATCTAGACATTGGTTAACCTCTTTGGGAAGTAGGAGAATATGATTTTGATCAACCTATCCATCATGTAGACCATAGATACTACTTTAACGCTCAAACAACCACATGAAGACATAGTCATTTTCAATTTCTTACAGAACCTTTACAACAACCCCATTCTTCTAGGATATCATCTCACACTTCAGGAATTGGAAATTATATGGCTAGAGGAACCAATGTGGTAGAATATTTACAATCTAGAATAAATAAAAAGTACCACTACAATAATAGAAGTTACTCCTGCCAAATAAATTAAAATCAACAACTATCTACTTCCAAAACAAGAGGAAAAGTTGATCCACCTCCTTACGAAGTATCAATCATCTTTTTCATGGGACTATTCTAAAATGAAGGGAGTTTCTCCAACCATATGCCAACATCACATATACATCAAGTAAGATGCAACCCCTATCAGACAACCCCAGAGAAGGATGAACCTAGCACTAAAAGACATTGTGAACGGTAAGCTACAAAAAATCTTAGATGCTGGATTTATATACCCCATATCAAATAGTGAATCGGTGTCACCATTGGTGATTGTTCCGAAGAAAGGAGGGAAGTGGAGAGTTTACATAGATTACAAAGAAATGAACAAGGCTACCAAAAAATATAATTTCCATTACCATTCATTGACCAGGTACTAGACACTTTAGCACATAAAAAGTTTTTTTCCTTCTTAGATGGCTTCGGTGGGTATAACCAGATACAAATCCACCAAAGGGACCAAGACAAGACCACATTCACTTGTACTTGGGGAACCTTTTCCTACAAATTAGTCCTCCCTTTTGGACTTTGTAATTCCCCAACAACATTTCAAAGAGAGACATTAAGCATCTTTGTTGATTTCATCCATGATAGCATGGAAATATATATGGATCAATTCAACCCCTATGGAAATGAATTTGAATAATCCCTCACAATCTTAGAAAATGTCCTCAAAAAATGAATTGAAATGAGACTTTTCCTAAGTAATGAGAAGTGTCAACTAATGATGAACGAAGGAGTAGTATTAGGCCACTATGTCTTTGGTAATGGAATCACACTTGATCCTACAAAAGTACAAGTCATAATCAACTTGCCTCCACCACAAAACCAAAAATATGTGAGAATATTTATAGGAAAATCTAGGTACTATAGACGATTCATTCAAGATTATAACAAATTAGATGCTCCCTTGTTTTTGTTACCGACCAAAAATGCAGAATTATAGTGGAGCAACGATTCCTAGAAAGCATTTGATCACATAAAGGAGAATATCATGGAAGCTCCTATCCTACAAGACCTTGATTGTGAAATCCCTTTCCACATCCAATTAGATGCATCACATAGAGCAATCAGTGCAGTTCTAGGACAAGAGAAAGAACAAAAACCCTATGAAATCTATTACATAAGTAAAAACCTTGCAAGAACATAACTTAACTATAATGTCATAGAGAAATATTTCCTAGCAGTAGTATACCCAATCAACAAATTCAGACACTATATCACAAGATACCAGGTATTTATCCACAATGATCATTCAACAATTAAGTATTTGATGAACAAACCAAATGTGAGTTGTAGAGTGATTAGATGGCTCTTACTTTTGCAAGAATTTGACATAACAATCATAGATAAACCCAGAAAACATATGTTGTAGAATATTTCTTGTCCAGACTAACTCATGTTGAAGATAGAGAGCTGGTAGATGATGCATTCCCCAATGAACACATTTTTTCCATTTCTGCACATACTCTATGGTTTGCTGATATATAGAATTACATAGCTACATGGAGGTTCCCTCAGCATTTCACTTACAAAGAGAGATGCAACATAGTGAGGAAAAGTTCTACATTTTCATGGATCCAAGGATATCTTTTTAAGAAAGGACCATACCACATCTTGAGAATATGCATCCAAGAAGATGAATTCCATGACATCCTTCATGCATTCATAATTAACCATGTGGTGGCCACTATGTAGTCAAGAGAGAAAGATATAAACTTCTACAAACATGATGCTACTGCCCAACATTATAAAAGGATGTAGCAACATATGTTTCAAGGTGTGATGATTGTCAGAGAATGGACAAGCCAACAAAAAGATATGAAATGCTTCTCCATTCACATGTGATAGTAAAATACTTTGACCAATGGGGGATGGAATTCATTGGACCCATTAACCCCCCATCAAACATGAAACATCATATATTAGTCTGCATTAACTATTTAAAAAAGTGAGTGGAGGTAAAAGCACTTGGATTAGCAAATGAGGAATCAATAGTAAAATTCCTAACTAAGGAAATATTCACAAGGTTTGGAGAACTAAGAGAACTTGTTACTAATAGAGGCCCCCAATTTACATCAAATTTGATAGAGAAAATATTAAAGCTCAATAAGGTCAAGCACAAACAATCATCATCTTATCACCCACATAAAACATTTGGAAAACAGACTACATGAAGTAGCATGGGAATACAACATGACTTGGAAAACCACCACATGGATAACACCCTATGAATTAGTTTATAGAAAGAGAATAAAGTTTCCAATTGAGTATGAGCTCAAAACATTGATAACATTAGTAGCATTTGAAAAAATGAGAGATTACTCCAACTCAACCAACTAGATGAAATTAGACAGTATTCCCTCAATCATACAGAGATAATCCAACACCAAAGGAAACAATGGCATGACAAATTAATACAGACAAAGGATTTCAAGGAAGGATACTATGCCCTTCTCTATGATTCAAAGTTCAAATTTTTAAAGGAAAAATGAGGACAGGATGGTTGGGACCCTATTAGATTGACATCATTAAAGATAGTGTATATGTTAGGATATCGAACATAGATGAAGATCATATATCAATGCTAGTAATTGGTAATAGATTGAAATTTTATAAGAATCCTCTCACCAGAACATAATTCACAGAGGCATTGAAGACAACAAAACTACATTTGATAATAGGGAAGCAATGCCCTTCCTTGAATTAAATCATATTGAAAGTCAACAAAAAAAATTTCTCCGGAGAAAACCTCTTCTGAGGCTCCTTAAACATATTAGTGATTGAAAACCTTCACCAAGGAGGAAATCCCCAATGAGAGAGAGAGAGAGAGAGAGAGAGAGAGAGAGAGAGAGAGAGAGTTCATCATATTTTTCTACTAATACTGATGCATTGCAAAACACTCCAAAGTAATCAACCAAGAAATCCATGGCCAATGATGGTATTATAAACAAAGCTTCCAACCAAGACAACCTAAATGGTTTTTACAAACTATAGTACTTCAACAACATGCTCTCAAACATCACCAACACCATCCTAAAGTATAAGCAATAACTTGTTAAGAGGTATGACTACTCATCTAGATAATTAGTTGTAAATATTCTACACATTTTAACTAACTTGCATATCTAACCATCAATTTGATGAGAACATCAAATTACATAAATTTCAGGTGGGGGGGGGTGAATGAGAAGCGTAATATGAAAAGTTGCAAGGATAGGTTGGCAAATGCAAATTTTAATGAAAATTTAATACAAAAATTCAAAGTATATACAAAAATTTCGATACAAAGGTAAAATTGGACATATGTTTTTATGCAACATACCACATTTCTATTCGATTAGGAGCATGCCCTCCATATATTCCAATAGTCAAATAAAAAAAATATTTTCCAAGCCCAATGACTGCTTAAGGCTACCACTAAAAAATCTGGAAAAAGCATAATTACTCAGAATAGGGAAACAAATGCGACAGTTAGCATGATGATGATCAGTTTACACAGGAAATATGGAGTAGTCGCACCAGTGGGTAATCATAAGAGGGATGAGTAGCCAACATACTCGTGTTTAAATCAAATCAAATTAAGGAAATGAGTCTTGATGCCATATGAAAAAGCCATTCAAATGACTAGTTGATCACTCTTCAGCATGAAGAAGCCTCAACGCTCTCGGAATAGTTGTAGAGCAAGAAGAAAGGCATCCCCAATGGAAGGTGTGAACTGGGAAGTATTGTAAATAGGTAACCCTTAGCTTATCCTATAGCACTTGTTTTTTAACATCTCTATTTTACCTCAAAAGTGTTGGAGAATCGTCGTCGAAAACTACCATAGTTAGAAATATTTTGGAAGAAGATTGTAAAGGATGACATGAGTGTTTGTAAAGAGGGAACCCACATACCATTCAAAACTCTTTAGAAACCCTAATTCCATAGAATATTTCCAAAATCTAGATGGATACCATGAAGGGATAACTAAGGAGTTTGCCCGAAACACAAGGAAGATAAATGATGAAATATAGAAGACTTCAACAAGGGGGGTGTTGATAGAACTAAATGAGTATGTCCTTAATAGGTTATAGGATTCCCAAAGGGAATAAGATGGGACCGAGATGACTAGGAATTATCTCAGGAAGACAAGAAGCAATTTTTTATATTTACAAAGAAGTATGAAGAATTGAAGGGAAGTGTGAGAAGGGATTCACTTCTATACCCCTCAGTGGAGGTGGCATTGATTAACATGAAATACCTTAGATGTGAGGGGAGGTACTCCTTAGTTCATGCCTACCACATTTGGTTCCTGAACCTCCTTAGAAACTTGTAGTGGAAACACTCAAGAAAGAATATTAGTCTTCCTTGGATTTTGTTCAAAGCCCTTTATTTAATGAGTATCAAATATCAACTGGGAAGACTGAACTCCCTATCTCATCATGGGCTTGTCAAATTGTTGGTTGTGACAATTTTTAAAGGGAATATGCCCCTCTTTATTGGGGGACCGTTATCAATATTATCCTTACTAAAATCCAGGTATTCCATAAAGGGGAGATCCCATCAGAATATCAGGCACACAAAAATACTCCCTAAACACAAGGAAGATAAATGGTGAAATCTATAAGACTTCAACAAGGGGGGTGTTGATAGAACTAAATGAGGATGTCCTTAAACAGGTTACAGGATTCCCAAAGTGAATAAGATGGGACCGAGATGACTAAGAATTATCTCAGGAAGACAAGAAGCAAATTTTTATAAAGTTACAGAGAAGTATGAATAATTGAAGGGAAGTGTGAGAAGGTTTCACTTCTAGACCCCTCAGGGGAGGTGGCATTGATTAACATGAAATACCTTACCTGTGAGGGGAGGTATGAATTAGTTCATGCTTACCACTTTTGGTTCCTTCCTGAACCTCCTTAGAAACTTGCACTGGAAACACCCAGGAAAGAACATTAGTCTTCCTTGGTTTTTGTTCAAAGCCCTTTCTTTAATGAGTATCAAATATCAACTGGGAAGACCAAACTCCCTATCTCATCATGGGATTGTCAAATTGTTGGTTGTGACAATTTTGAAAGGGAATATGCCCCTCTTTATTGGGGGACCATTATCAATATTAGCCTTACTAAAATCCAGATATTCCATAAAAGGGAGATCCCATCAGAATATCAGGCACACAAAAATCCTCCCTAAACACAAGGAAGATAAATGGTGAAATCTATAAGACTTCAACAAGGGGGGTGTTGATAGAACTAAATGAGGATGCCCTTAATCAGGTTACAGGATTCCCAAAGTGAATAAGATGGGATCGAGATGACTAAGAATTATCTCAGGAAGACAAGAAGCAAATTTTTATATTTACAGAGAAGTATTAAGAATTGAAGGGAAGTGTGAGAAGGGATTCACTTCTAGACCCCTCATGGGAGGTGGCATTGATTAACATGAAATACCTTACCTGTGAGGGGAGGTATGCCTTATTTCATGCCTACCACTTTTGGTTCCCGAGCCTCCTTAGAAACTTGCAATGGAAACACCCAGGAAAGAACATTAGTCTTCCTTGGTTTTTGTTCTAATCCCTTTCTTTAATGAGTATCAAATATCAACTGGGAAGACTGAACTCCCTATATCATCACGGGATTGTCAAATTGTTGGTTGTGACAATTTTGAAAGGGAATATGCCCCTCTTTCTTGGAGGACTGTTATCAATATTAGCATGACTAAAATCCATTTATTCCATAAAAGGGAGATCCCATCAGAATATCAGGCACAAGAAACTCCTCCCTAAACACCAGTGTTAAAGAAAAAGGCCCAAACAACCTCATCTGCAAGTAGAAAAAAAATCTAGTGAGGTTTCACCAAAACCCAAAGCTACAATAAGAAGATTGATAAAACAAGGGAAACAAGAGAAGCCCAAGAAAAAATGAGAAGGAAAAATAGGTTGTAGATACCCTCCTTCATATGGGTGAGCAAGAAGAGAATCTTTCCAAGAAAGGGACCCCATCATTGAAAATACAAGAAAATACTAAAAGGAAGAGGTGAAAGATTGATAGGAAGGGCTCATTGAATATGGTAGACTACTCTATCTTAGACTCATAGCCTCTTGAGCATCAATATATTTCAGACTTGGAGTCTTCTGAAGAAAAACATAATGAGGGTGAAGTAGGGGATCATGATGACATACCTAACACTACCAGTCCTGATCTGACCATGAGTGACCATCCTCCCAACCTAGATCTCCACGAGTTTATCTAGGAGAAGGATCGAGAGATCACGAAGTTACAAAATCAATTGAAAGAACACGATCAAGAAGCCAGAAGCCCTCAATTCGAAGAATATTTACCATACCATGGAGGCATTAAAAGATTCCAATGCTCAATGACATTGGGAATATGAAATACATCCATTGGAATATAAGCTCTGAGTTATCGAAATGCAGTGTTTGGAGTACAAACAACAAATGATAGAATAGAACCTGCTACTTAAACAAGACTTACATCATTGTGAAGCATAATTAAAATATGAAATCAAGGTGAAAGCCAAAGTGGATGAATGATTGAAGAAAAGTTTCAAATTTATGCAAGAGATAATCCTATGCAGACCACCTTCAAGGTTATATTTAGTATTTTTGAAGGAAAGGTGGCTATGGTATCAAATCAAAAGAATACATGTAGAAAAATAAGAGAACTCGGACACTCCCAAGGATTTCATAGACTCATGCCAAGTAGTGGGAGATATAGGCAAGGACCATCTAAGTGAATTCTATTTGCACAACTATATCCTACCATAGCAATACAAATGGTCACCAAATCCTTACATAAGAGATGTCCAATTGAGATCAATGTGCTCCTGGTTCACTTATGAGGGCTAGAGATCCACTGAGATAATCAACTACTTTAATACTGAAAAAGAATCCCATCTATGGATCAGCGTAGAATCTCCTACCCCTAACACATCCCTCACGTCTCATCAACTACTCATACATGATGATGAATTGGAACCAGTCCTATAGGAAAAAAAAAACTCCACCATAGCACATTTCGGGGAATTAATATCTGGAGAAAATAGGAACATGATTATACAGGAAAATGACAAAATATGGAAGAACGTTCGCTCCGAGATATAATTCCTTGAGATACATTCACCATCTAAATTAGAGAGAGCAATTTTTAGATCCTCCTTGTAGATTCCCATTGTAGAAAAATTGATATTATAGTGGATTGGCCTCAAATTCATCTCACCACTCCTTTTATCTACTGTCAACCATGACAGGTGTGAGGATGAAGAAGAAGCTCAATGGGAGCATATTAGAAAGGAAAAAGGATTTTTCCAAGCAGGGGCAATGGCCAACTATTATGCTTGCAATATCAGGCCAACAAAAGAACTTGCACCCACATAGGAATCATGACCAACATCTTAATTGCATAGATACGTGCTATAGGGTACTTGGGGGGAGATGATGGTCCCCACTTTTGAGTAAGGAAATCATATACTTTGCCCTTTTATTAGGAATTCAGAGCTTAGAGAAAGAAAAAAATGGAATAAGTTGATGCTTATATATGCATCTTAGTTAGAATTATCAAAGGTTTTCATTTATTTGTTTAGATGCCAAGTCTTTATCTTATTTAACTTCATTGTGCATATAATACTAATAAGTTGGCCACTTTAAGTGTTTTTTGAGATTACAAGGATAACTAATACTTTTTTTCAAATACAAGTCATCATAATCAGTTTTGCATCCACAAGGATCAGATATATCAAAGCTCACTCTTAGTCCAATTTTTTACCAGTACAGTTCCTAGGGAAGAAAACCGAGTTTTGACAACGCATCTTGTCAAAGGTTCAGTCTGGGATTAGTTAAACTACAACTACTCAACACATGCACAATGATGCTCAATGATATGCAAAGCATTTGATTTAGAGGCCTAGTTCCTGATCATCACATACTGTCAAGCAAACTACCACTACACCTCGAACTGTTCCTGACCTACCTCTGCGCATGATCAACTTGTTCAGTGCATGGCACAAACTTCAGTATACTAGGAGTTCTATTATTTTTTTATATTTATATAGTTATTATTTAAGCTAGACAAACCAACCAAAAGGAGATAACGCCCATTTTTGATATGACATTACATTCTATTGTAACAACAATTATCTGAAACAAAGTTTTATGACATTGATACTTTCTACAGTTGATTGAAAAGCATTCCAGTTATTGTGTCTATCTGAGTTTCTTTGCATTCCTGCATTTCCTTGGATAAGGGCCCATCCAAGGTTCAGTACAGGGACTTGTGCTATTACTTTAGATTTAATATTACATGCATTTTAGTTTCACAGAGTAGCTGCTGTAGGATTCCTACATTTTGTAGAATTTCCCGTGTTCCTTGAATTAAGTGTTATTTACAGTTGGTTATGCATAGGAATTATCAATATGTTTTGTTGAATACGAATACGAGTTAGATGTTGTTTTTCTCACACAAGATATTGATTATCCATGCTTGGTAGAACCAAATACCTCTTCCTATTGTGATCACTTGCATGAATGATTTAGGTTGAAATTATATGTGTTTGGTAAATTATGGAGGAGTTATTGGGATGTTTTCACTGAAGGTTGTCGCATGAATGAGAAATCTCTCAATACTTATATTTGATTTTATTGATAAGGAAATGGATGCCAAGTAGGGAAGTAGGACTTTGTGCTCTAGTAATCCCTAATTAAAAGCTGATTTACTTTTGTTTTTTTGATAACTAGAAGCTTTGTTATTTTGATTAATTAGATTAGGATTTACATACTACCTGACCTAGTTAGTTCCTTTGTAGTTACATATATTGTGTAGGAACCTCATAAGTTTGTATGAATCCCTAGTGTTAGGATATTTCAATACTCCATCCTTGCTCTACCTAGCATTATTTATTTTTCCTAGTTGTTGATGATATCATTTTCCCCCTAGTGGTGTGTAGATGTCATATAGGTTCCATGTACCACCTTCTGAGCCCTGCATGAATCATTTTAGGACCAATTCAGTCAGTTCCCTATTTTATAGGAACCTACTGAGTGTTCCAGTGCAGTCCACCTGAGTTATCTAACTCTTGTGGGGGGTTAGAGCTCTGGATGCCACTGATTGTGGCCTCATGCACCATTTTCTGATTGGCATGCATGAAAGACTCACTATTACGCCCTCCTTAGTTAGTTAACTGATTGTGACTTCAGTTAGCTGAGTTTAGGTTCAGTTTAGTTAACTTTGAATCTTCCAGAGCACTCCGGTGGTGATAATTCCTATGCTAGACCAAATGAGGTTCGAATTCTCTTGCATGATTCGAATTATCTCCATTGTATTATCATTTTTCATTATACTGATAAATGAGTGGCATGACATTATTTTGCTCCTATCCGAGTTCTGTTGCATTATTATTCTTTTGCTCTTTTTTACTGCAGTTTTCACTCTTCAAATTTTTTGCTCATTCTTTCTTTGTGAGGTATCCTCAACTCTTTAGATCTGTTGTGACATAGAATTTCACATGGTATCAAATACATTTGAGCGAATAGGTTGAGTAGCTACTTTCGGTAGTGCATCAGAAGCCTCTGGATTTCCACAACAAATCCTAGTGTCATTGCATTGAATTCATTGGAGAAATCTAATGAGGTTTATCCAGGTGTGAAGGATCCAAATAAAAGTGCCTACTGTCCTAAAGCAGTGCTCAATATCAATCTACCTCCATTATTGAGAGTTTTTTGCAGGTTATTTGAATTTTTTGACTGCAGTAGCAGTTGCAACAGTTTTCTATAGTTGCAACAATTTCTGCAGTTGCAACAGTTTTCTGCAATTGCAATAGTTTTCTGTAGTTGCAACAGTTTTCCACAGTTGCACCAGTTTTCTGTAGTTGCAGCAGTTTTCTGCAGTTGCAGCAGTTATGCTGCAGTAGTAGTAGTAGATATTTTCCATTTTTTTTGCAGGTATTCTACAACAACTTCCATGAATCTGAAAGCAATTCCTCCTCTCTCTCCATTCAACTATGATGAGTGGAAACCAAAGATGATAGCATATCTGAAGAGACAAGGTCTTTTTGACATGTGTATTGGTTTTATGAGAGATTTTTCTTCCTATGAAGAAGATAATGATTGGCTAAATGACCACGACAATACCTTTGGAGCAATGTGTATTGCTATGTCTCCTAGTATGCGCTACCTCAAGGAAACTGCTGAAAATCCAAGTGATCTATGGGCCCAACTGGACAAAGCATTTGGAAAGCAGAATGAAGAGAATCGACATTGGTGCAAATTATTTGGAGAACAAGCCTAGTGATACCTCATTAAGTGTTCTCTCTAATTATGTCTTGGACTCAATCATATCTCATGATGAAGTTGTTCAAGGTGAAGAAGAAACTGTAGATTCAACACTCATGTTCTCAATGTCTTCTATTTCAAATTCTGAGTAAGATAAGCCAGTTCATACTATAGAATTTGGAGAGGTTCTTAATTCCTCTCTTTCACATGAGTCTGCTGGTGTACAGAATGATGATCTATTGAATGATCTGGAGGTTAAATAAGAGTTTGGAGGTGATACATTCGCCCTCCTTGATCACATGCTTCCTATGAACTTCTATTTAATCATTTGCACATGCTCTCAGAGTTTCTTTGAAGATGGAGGACACTACCATTCGCTTGGGTTCAAGTCTCAAGCATATTTTGGTGATTTTGGTTTTGATCTCACCTCTGCTGGTTCAAGGGAGATCACAAGACTAACCATCTATCAATTTGTGGAGTTGATTTGAAGTCCAAGCCACCGACATCATGTCATAGTTCATTTGGTTATGATATCACCTATGTTGGTTCAAAGGATATATCAAAGAAGTATCTACACATTCCTAGAGTTGATCCTACCTTAGTTGGTTTGAATTACAGGTTCCAGGATGATCTTCATATTTTTGGATTTGTTCTCACCATGTTCGGTCTGAAGAGCAAGTTCAGAAAGACTACATATTCGCTTGCATCCACTGAAGTAGAATACAAGCACATGTTTTTGGAGCATGATACACTTCTTCCCAAGACGAAGATACCTCCAGACATATGATCAAGCATCTCACCTACTTGAGTTTGGAGCAATTAATCTTTTGGTGTGTTTCAGTCCAATTTGAGGGGGGGTTTTCCCCATTTCCTTGGTTCATGGACTGTTATTTAATTTTTATCATTTATTTGATTGTATGGGTGACCTTTGGTCTTAGTAACCAGGGCCTAGGATGCAAAAGTATGGATTAAGGGGGGGGTGTTAGGATATTTCAATACTCCCTCCTTGTTCTACCTAGCATTATTTATTTTTCCTAGTTGTTGATGATTTCATTTCCCCCCTAGTGGTGTGCAGATGTCATCCAGGATCCATATACCACCTTCTAAGCCCTGCATGCATCATTTTAGTACCACTTCAGTCAGTTCCCTATTTTATAGGAACCTACTGAGTGTTCCAGTGCAGTCCACCTGAGTTATCTGACTCTTGTGGGGGGTTAGAGCTCCAGATGCCATTGATTATGGCCTCATGTGCCCTTTTCTGAATGGCATGCATGAAATACTCACTATTTCTCCCTCAGTCAGCTAACTGATTGTGACTTCAGTTAGTTGAGTTTAGGTTCATTTCAGTTGACTTTGAGTCTTCTGGAGCACTCTAGTGGTGATAATCCCTATGCTAGATCAACTAAGGTTTGAATTCTCTCCATTGTATTATCATTGTTCATTATACTGATAATTGAGTAGTGTGACATTATTCTTCACCTATCTGAGTTCTGTTGCATTATTATTCTTCTACTATTTTTTACTGCAGTTTTCACTCTTCTTCAAATTTTTTGCTCATTCTTTCTTTGTGAGGTATCCTCAGCTCTTTAGATTTTTCGTGCCATAGAATTTCACACCTAGGTTGATTATTAGAGTAAAAGTTTTAGATACACCACTCTTGCTGATGTATTGGTCAAACTTTATACAATATTATGGCTGATATTAAGAGCCTATCATCAGTATTGGGAGCTTTTACAAATTTTTACTTCAAATATCAAATTGCAGCAACTTTAAATTATCATCACACAATTAACCATATTACATTATCAAACATCATCATAAACACAAAAGATCATACACAATGCACAAATATTTTACGTGGAATTCTCCGTAACAATCCTCTAACTGTTCTTGAACTCAACTCAACTAGACTGCCTTATTGTGCTTTTCAAGGTGTATGTTTTTAGCCCTTATCACAACAAGAACAAGGTCTATAATATGATAGTTAAAGTTTCATGGAATAAATTATATCCTAGTGTAGATTCATCCATTATAACAACCATCCAATAGTCCTTTAGACATTCCCTTCAAATATGATCTGGATGTATTTCACTTCAGTCCACAAATGGTCCTAATCAAGTGTGATCTAGGACAACCCTTAGACTCTCAAACATCGACCTCTCAATTATTTAAATTATGATCCTCAACAAGACATATCAAGAGCATGGAATAGGCCTAAAAAGCATCCACATAACATATAAACCCAATATACTAGGATCCAAAACAAAAAAGTACTAAGTGTACTTATACATGACAAAATATGTCCTTCAATCACCCTTGATCAATACTCTTCATGCTCCTCCTTCGACCCTTCTCTATAATTTTAGACCTTTTGTCCCTTCCCAATTCATTGCCTCATATTTATACTATCTCACCTTAGTAATTTGTTGTCCCAAATCCCATCTTCTTATCTGTAATTCACTATCTCAGATGTGCTTGAGATTGTCTCCAAATGAGGACACTTCCCTGGTATTTATACACTACAAGTTGCCTCTTGACTGGGCCTACTTGATATAATTTCCCATTCTAAATTTTCTTTTGACTAGGCTGACTTCATTTGTAGCTTGTGTTAATTCTTGTTTTCAACTATCTTTTGTCTGGGCCAACTTTACTTAGGTTTTAGGCCAACATTTAGGAGGTTTCCTATCGCCAACCTTACCCCTATTTAGGGCTTCTTCTATGCTTCTTTCAGGCACTTCAAGGCCCTTTTTTAAAGGCTTCTTTAGAGCTTCATCAAGGATTCTTATAGGTTTCTTCAAGACATTTCATAATTTATTTTAATGGATTCTTCACTTGGCTTCATGGCTTCAATACTTCATGGCTCTTTAAGGTTGGGTTTTGACATCAATGACAAACTTATTCAACATATACCCCTTTTTCATTGATGGAAACTATCATACTCCCCCTATAATCATGATCCCTCTGTCATCATGATTATAATATTTCTCTCCCCCTTTGACATCAATGGAAAAGTGTAACTCCTCCTGACAATATCTCTCCCCTTCTTCTCTTGTTGTGTCACTCACAATTGCTTTTCTGCTGAAGATTATGTTGATCAATTTGGGTTAGAAATTACTCCTAGTATTTGTTGGATATACTCAAAATTCTCCCTCGAGAGAGGTGACAGGCCCCTAAAATGACACATTATTTGGGTCATCTTGGTGATACTTAATGAGCTAAAAAGGATTAAGTATGCGTGATTAATGATGAACTTTTGATAATATTACTTAAAGCTTATGCATATTTGATAAATGAATATATTGACATTTGATTAGTAATGTTTACTTTATTTGGTTATTCCTTTTATGTATTTGCTAAATACAATGGACTAATATTTTTCAAATCATTCTTGATTTGTGACAAAGTTATAGGTGGAAGTTATCTAAAGCAAATTGGAAGAGATCAAATCACAACAACCAACTCAATCTTATTCAATGAGTTAACTAGCCAAACTAAAACAAGATTGAGAAATTTAAGGGATTATGTCGCCTAATTATTCTCATGATATGCCACCACTTAAAGAGAGACTTAATGGTCATCCAAGGTCAAAATTATGGAGGCTTGGTCGAATTCCTCAAGAAGGAATCAATCCCACAAAGTTAGCATGTTGATTTCTAGTTAACTAGGGGAACTCTTCCACAAATTAAGGAGTTGATTGCATGGGATAGTTTCTAATTATTCTCATGATATTCCACCACATGTAAGAAGGAATCAACATCATCCCAAGTCGAAATCAAGGAGGCACTTTCTAATTTATCAAGGAGAAATCAATCCCACCAACTTCCATGCGGATTTATAGTTAACTGGGACAACTTCAATAAATCAAGGAGCTGATTGCATGGGCCATTTTTAGTTATTCTTGTATAAATAATAGTAAATTTTATAGCATGAGTTAAATATTCAATTATTATTCTTCTCTTTATCATTTTCATTCCTCCTTTTCTGGTCAAGGCGAATTTCTATAAAGAGGTAGCTTGCTTCCCCATTTTAATAACAGATTATTAAATACATAAGAGCTAGTTTTGTTACATCTTTAGTATACTTGCTTAGGTGAGGTTCTAGGAGCTTCTGTGGGTTGGTACCACTTAAGGGAAGGACTAAGAAACCTTGCATGTCTTTAATTTTTTTTACTTTATTTTATGTCATTATCTTCTGCGCGTTTGTCTTTCCTGTAGTTTCTTGTAGCATTCCTGTAATGATCCTGTAGTTTCCTATTACATTACTGTAGTCTTCTGTTACAAGTTCTTTTAGATTAAATCCAAATTTATTTCCTATTATTTCAATTTTGGCATTTTATTTCTTGCAAGCTTCAAGTCATTCTTGATTTTCCTAGTTAGTTGTTGCTTCACATTTACCATTTTTCTTAGTTAGAATTTCAAGTTATTTCCTTAAACATCTTTATTTTCCTAGATTAAGTTACTTCTTTGCATTTAACATATTTCTTAGTTATCATTTCAAGTTATTTCCTGTATTTCTTTATTTTCCTAGATTAAGTTGTTGCTTTACATTTACCGTCTTTCTTAGTTAGCATTTCAAGTTATTTCCTTGACGTATTTATTTTCCCAGTTAGTTGTTGCTTTGCATTTACTATCTTTCTTAGTTAGTCTTTCAAGCTATTTCCTTTTCAATTGCATATACAATGCATAGTACCTCTTTAGTTTTTACGAACTCCCAGATTGATAATTTAATTAATTAGCTAACGGATTAAATGTTTATGGCTGCAATTCTTTGGCCTGTCACTTTTTGGTGCTGTTGCTAGGTATATGCTAAGGTTGTATTAGGAATAGTTTGAAATTTTATTGGAAAAACTAAAGAAAAAAGATTGCATGTATCCATATGATTTATATGTATCAAACCTCCATGTTTGTGGTGTATGTTGAAGTAGGTACTCATGGCCAGTAGGTACAAAATTCCTATGGTGAAAACCTCTTTGAGGCACCTAGGACAAGAATTTGCTTTAAAACCTCCTTTGAGGTGGGTAAAGGTCCGTATAAATGAAATATTCCTCATAGTGAAAACCAACAATGGCACCATATGAGGTAGGTCATTGCTCTGATAAAAAAATGAAAATGAAAAAGAATAAATAAAGATGTATTTGTACAAGGTACTCTTCACACTTGTTCCCACATGTCATGCATGTAAAATGATAAGAGAATTCACTCAATGAGTACAATCCCATGGAAGACAAAATAACATGCATGTAATATATGGCAAGTATCCTTTCACGTTTCCGAAGAAAAATAAGAAGTAGAGCATTCAAGAATCAATAAGCGGTATGGTACAATGTCTTAATATTACTTCCAAATGGTTTCATATAAGAGGCTGAAAAAATTTGAGGGTGTAGATGACATATTAATCTATCTCCCCATGCAATTTAATTAGAAATAGATGAGTTTAAGGGGGGTCGAATATTCAATTACATCACTCCACCTAAAATTTGCATAGTTGAGGACATCTCTAGCATAGGTACAATGTTCTTCTCATTAATCCTTCAAACATTGGAGTCAAGGTCTGAAAATTTGAGGGTGTAGGGGATATATTCCTCTATCTTCCCATGTAGTTTCATTTAAAAATATTAATTTTTAGTGGGGTAAAAAATTAAATTATAGTCATGTACAAATCAACCCAGAAAGTTAAGAGATCTTGCAACAGTTTTGACATGGGTGCATTCTTTTTTGATAGCTAATGGTTTTGAAAGAAGGCTTGAATTTTTTCTGGGGGTATATATGACATAATTCTCTACCTATAAAAAAAATTTCCTATCAAAAGAGTGAGTATAATAGGTTAAATTTTTTTAAATATAGTCACCTACATGAAGCATGGGGATTTGAAGGAAGATATGATACATGTCGTTATTTTGATCGTTAATACTTAATGACATGGAATCGAGACTTGAAATTTTTACAAGATGTATAGGACATACTCCTACATTACCTATTAATATTTCATAAAAAATTGAGGTGTATAAATGGGTAAAAAATTTAATTACAGACCTGCATAGAAAAAGCAGTATTCAGCCTCTAGAAGAAGAGCCATCAGGTGGAATAAACAATTATCTGATCTTGCAAATGCATGAATCATTTTTTTTGAGAATTATTCATGAATAATTCAGGCCAACAATTATTTCAATAAAGATATCCAAATATGATAAGAAAGCGATCCAACAAGTAAAATCAAGCGAGCCAGCAAGTGAAAACAATCGAGCCAACAAGAGAAAGCAAGTGCCAACAATCGAATCCAAGAAAACTAGAAGATGAAATAAAACCAACCATTTCAATCTAATCCTTCAAGATGGAACCTGGATGAAAACATTCAAAGGTTAAGTAAACGGGTAACGTACTAACCCTTGTCAATTTATTCATTTAACATTCATGCAAGGCTTATAGTAATATCATAAAATTTTAAATTCGATGAGGACATTGAAACTCAAGTCCGAGGAGGCCATTTTCACAACAAAAGAGGGAATATACATGTATATAAATAATCAATCCATCACTTTCCAAGGTATTTTCATGTTTAAGGGTAATGCAAAAAGGATGTAAACACTGTTACTAAAGAGCATTCATGTCATGGTTATACAAGATAGTTTTCCTTATGCATTACGATTTCAAAGATTGTGTGTTTTTCTTGTCCACTTTCAAAAGCTCATATACAATGTCCATCCAATAAAAAGAAAAAAAGAGCACTACAGGAACCACATTCTTCACCATTATTAAAAAACAACAGAATATTGTATGAAAGTGAAGCAACAACATTAAGAGGAGCAGTTAAATAACTTAACATTTCAAGGGGATAAAATGAACATTTGAACATCCAATACCAAGGTTACCATGCACCCAATATTACTTTCAAAATAAATATTATATATCAACCTTCTTCACATGATATCAAATGGAATTGACCACTACAATAAACATCATGTTCATACTCTATGAAGACACCAACTTTTGGGGAAGTTGTTTTGTTGCATGAGGACATGAAAAACCTTAAATTTGGGGGGTATGATGGGTCCCTAAAATGACACATTATTTGGCCTATCTTGATGATACCTAAGGAGATAAAAATGATTGAGTATGTGTGATTAATGATGAACTTATGATAATTTTACTTAAAGGCTATGCATATTTGTTAAATGCATATCTTGACAGGTGATTAGTAATGTTTACTTTATTTGATTATTCCTTTTATGTATTTGCTAAATAATGGAATAATATTTGTCAAATCATTCTTGATTTGTAATGGATTTATAGGTGAAGTTCATATATGTGAATTTTTTTTCACAGGTGGGTATCCAATAACAAAACCAACCTCACAAGTTTTACACAGTTCTATAGGAAAATAAAGAATAAATAATGTGAAAAGACACAAGAATATTGGAACTCAATTGGAATACTTTCCATGCTTGTATTATTCATCATTGTGTATACATTTATTATACATATTCAATAGAGAAATTCATGAGCCTTAAGAGGCAGTTGGAAGTCCACTGAAGATACATGCTTAGTTAGCATGAATCCATATCCAAACAAGAACTAGTTGCAACTCATGATGGAAGGATAGTTAACTGAAGGTGGTTGGCGCATGAGGAAGGAAATATGATAGAAATTAGTGAATAAGAACTCAAGTATGTGCATTAGGTGACTTGTAGTGGTCAAAGAGGTACTACTACACTCAAACTCATTGAGTCTAGGTATGAGAGTCAGTTAACTAGGTGAGATTGGGGACAAGGCGCTCCAAATCAAGGAACTGACTCAATTAACTCCTAAAACAATGAATGAGGGTGCATTAGATCCTAAATGATAGGTATAAGGCACTTTGAGTGGATAAGGTGGCCAATAATGATAAAAAATAAGCACTAGGGGGTCAACAACATAATCTAGGTGCTAGGAGACTCAATTATTCATGCATGGAGTGCATGAATAATGTATGTCCAAGGTCTAGATGGATATTATGTTCCAACCCCCCCCTTAAGTGTGACTTATATGAGGAAAATCAAAATTAAGGCCTTGGTAACAAAGACCAAAGGTAACCCCTTACAAAAAGTTTTTATTAGTCCTTATTAACCGAGGAAAGAAGGAAAAACTAATGGGAACAAAACCTCCCCTAAAAAAATGACATGATACAGAGAAAAAGGCCTTCACAATGTCTTATTATTCACTAGAATGAGATGAATATATTGCTTCTTGGTGAGATACTTTGTGAAGATGTTGTAGATGCCTTGATCATGCACAAAATTGTCAATGTAGTGCAAACAAAAAACAAGTGTAGGAGCCCCTTTGAACTCAGCTTCTGTTGATGGAGGAGCATCAAATGAATGCTTCTTTATGTGAACACATACATAATAATATTTGAAAACATAATCAAATATGGACAAGATATATGTGCACTCTCCTATTTAAAATGCTTCATTGAACTCATTAGGATCAGTAACATGTGCAGCTGCATAATGACAATGTAGCCATGTATCTTCTTCTCAAACTGATTTATCACCTTCCTAAATTCACAATGGAGCTTATGAGGATTTGAAACAGAAAAATAGGAATCATATGGAGTAGCAAACATGAATGGTGAAGTGTCTCCATGAGCAAGTAGGATCACGAAAATAAAAGATCGTGCAACATAATTATACTGATTGTTGAGTGAACTTGCGGGATCTTTAGACTATGTAACCTTGAACTTTGAACAAAAAAGGTGATATTAGGTCCAAACATGTGGAATATTAGTCCAAACATATCCAATGTGATGGCATTAAATCCAATGAAATACATGAAATATTGGAATGCAACTGAAACAAGTGACATAGATCAGAAACCATGGGTTTGTCAACTGGCGCACTTGGGGGTTGAGGCATCTTTTTTGAATCTAATGGTGTGAAGGATGAATGTGTAGAACATAAAACATGCTTATAAACTTATGAATCAGATTCATAGATCTGATAGGAATGATTCGAATCTATTTGAAAAGATATTTCAGAAGTCAAGTCAGAAACATGTGAAAAAAACACAAGGATTGAGAGGTGGTTCCGGTGGACTAACCGAAGATTCTTCCAATGAAGGGATGGATATTTATGATTATGATATATCAGATTTGCATCTAAATAAAAAATATCAGAATCATAAAAAAATGGTTTTACTTGAGCACTCAAAGCATAACAATGATTACCTTCATGAGTAGCACTTAGACAATGTTCTGTTAATTTTTCAGAATTTACTTCAATCTGATCTAGGATCTTAACTAAGAGAACAACATGTACATCATATCTACAACATATCAATCATGAACACAATAATGCAAGCACACAAGAGACACAGATTTTACTTGGGGAAAACCATAAAGGTGAAAAACCCCAATAACTTCCTCAGAGATAGATAGAGCAATGATACAACCCAAGCATAAGAGATAGACATCTCCTAGCAGCAGCTTCTTCTCCTCCACAAGTGCGCCACTCTCTCGAGAGTGTGAGAGAGAATAGAATGATGAAATAGAGTGCCTCCCACACTCTATTTATACTTGACTTGACTTGCCTAATAACCTTTACTAGGTCGGCCTGAACTTAACCACATAACATAATGCTGATTGGGCCGACACCCAATAGGGTGGTCTAATAACCCTTTGACCCACATGACTTATACAGGGCCAACCCTAACAAGGTGGTTTAATAACCCATCAAGCATAATTTATGACACTTACAATATAAATGACGACACTTCCGTATAGAGGAATAATAACATCTCTATAGGAATACAAACACTTCCCTATAGATGAATAATACCATCTCTATAGGAGTACAATATACATATATGAAATACATGGGTGAAAAACATTCCGAAGTTACATATACATCAACACTCCCTCTTCACTAGGAAGGTATTTATCGACATAGGTCTTCTAGCACAAGTCTTCTTCTCTGGATCATCGTCACTGGATAATCGTCATTCAGTCATCGTCATCATCACTGCTGCTGCTAACTCAATCAATCTATGAATCTACTCATCATAGGAAGTTCTACAGAGCCAGTCCTTTTTCATACTGGATGTAGGCCCACCACCTGCAGGTCTGAATCACTAGCCATACTGTGGAATCCTCAGGACTTATTACATGCGTCACAAAACCTCGCAAGAGCATCCCAGGATGTTACGAGCACACGACTCTACCTGTAGGATCTCCCAGGGCCATATTATATGTGACCTCACCACAAAACCTCACAAGAGCATCCCAGGCTGTTACAAGCACACAACTCTACCTATAGGATCTCCCAGGGACATATTACATGTGGTCACCACAAAACCTCGCAAGAGCATCCTAGGCTGTTATGAGCACACAGCTCTACCTATAGGATCTCCCAGGGCCAAATTACATGTGGTCATGGCAAAACCTCGCAAGAGCATCCCAGGACTTATTACGGGCACACATCCCAACCTATCGGATCTCCTAGGGACATATTATATGCCATAGGACAAAACCTCGAAAGAGCATCTGCCAGATATCCCAGGGCCAAATTATATGCCATAGGAAAAACCTCGAAAGACTATCTGCATATCTCCCAGGGCCAAATTATATGTCCTCCCAAAGCAAAACCTTGAAAGAGCATTTTCCAGATATCCCAGGGTCATATTACATGCCATAGGAAAAACCTCGAAAGACTATCTGCAAATCTCCCAGGGCCAAATTATATGCTTATCTGCACAACCTGTTCCACGGCCATAGAGTATCAACCTGATACTCACCATACATCATCCTGATGTACACATGATCATCCTGATCATCATCACTGTAACATCCTGCTACATGTCATCTGGAGCAACATCCTGAAGCTCGTCATCCATGATCATCCTGATCATACAATGCATCTACCTGATGCATACCAAGTATCTTCCTGATACATATCACCATACATGATCCACCTGATCATACAATGTATCCACCTGATACATACATAGATACATGATCCACACAATGTATCCACCTGATATATATCAACATACATGATCTACCTGATCATACACAGTATCCACCTGATACATATACAGATACATGGTCCAAGCATCCAACATGATGCATATACAAATACATATAAATGATCCAACTGATCATATCCAGCATCCAACATGATGCATACATACCTATACATATAAATGATCCAACTGATCATATCCAACATCCAACATGATGCATATACAGAGCAGTAATTGGAGCATCGTCCTGATGCTCATCATCCAGCGCTTACATCCACAGCCATGTGAAGGATCCTCGTTCCAACATGCTTGGAATGGCTTCTGGAAATGTGTCCATCACTTCTTCCTCGAAGTGTCATCAATCTGAAGAACACCAAGCCTCTCTCTGAAGTACTCGAACTTCACTCTGGCTAGTGGTTTTGTCAGCACATTTGCAATCTGCTCGTCCATCGCAACATACAGGAGCTTCACTGCTACTCTCTGCACCATATCCCTGATATAGTGATATTTGATCTCTATGTGTTTCAACCTGTCGTGAAACACTAGGTTCTCAGATAACTTCACACAACTCTGGTTGTCACAAAAGATACCGGTAGCCTCCAGCGGGAGATCAAATAACTCAAACAGTAGCTTCCGAAGCCACACTGCCTCACAACTAGCCGAAAAGGCTGCAACATACTCTGCCTCAGCTGTATTCAGTGCTACGCAGGACTGCTTCCTTCTAAACAAAGAGATCACACCTGATCCCATATTGAAGTAGCACCCAGATGTGCTCTTCCTATCTGCAACACTTCCTGCCCAATCTGAATCAACATAACCCTGTAGGTTAAACTTTTGATTCGCTTCATACTTGAGCCCATAATCAACTGTACCCTTCAGGTACCTCAAAATATGCTTTACAGCAACTAGGTGAACACTCCTCGGATCTGTCAGTAACTGGCTCAATGTGTTCACCACAAAGAAATATCTGGTCTCGTGTTCATCAGGCACATCAAGGACCCAATCATCTGACGATACATAGTGATATCAACCGACTCAAATGAAGCATCACACAGAAGTTTAAGGTTTGATGCCATAGGTGTGGCCATTGCCTTACAGTCCATCATCCCGAACCTCTTCAGGATATGTACTACATACTTCCCTTATCCAAGGAAGATTCCATCTGCACTATGCCACACCTCAATGCCAAAAACAAATAGTGCATCATCCCCAAGTTCTTCATCTTGAAATCGGTAGCAAGCTTCCGTTGCATGTCGGAAATCAATCTATCCTCTCCTGTTACAAATAGGTCATCCACATACAATAAGAGTATCACTGGATTTCCTTCCTCAACCTTGTGGTAAAGGTTGGAATCCGCTTTACTCTTGGTAAAGCCCAAACTGGATAGAAAGCCGTCTATCCTACCATACCAAGTTCTGCACATATATGACTCCCTGTCATGTGTCTCAGAACCAAGTGGTTGCTCCATATACACTTCTTCTTCAACTACATCATTCAAGAAAGCTGTCTTGAAATCCAACTGGTGTATCTTCCCTTTCATCACTGCAGCCAGAGCAAGTACGGATCTAATAGGAGCAAAAGTCTCTATGCTACCACCTGCAGCATGCTTGATCTTGTAGATCCTCTTGGAAGTCACTACATACTCCCCTTCAGGTCTTGGGACTGCATCCCAAACATCTTCATGATCGACTGGTACTCCTCGATCATGGAATTCTTCCCAGATCTTGGGAAATTCAATATCTTCAATATTTTCAATAGATAACTTTGTTGCCGAACAAATGTTGTAGTCCTTCTTTTGTAGGTGATGGTATACGATCTTTCCTACACAACAAGTTAATTTGCATGATTATAAAACATCTCATAGTTTTCAGAACAAAATTTTACACATAAAGAAATATGTCATAAAGTCATGCAATTATCTTAGCCAATGCTTCAATACAACATTTATCCATATCCCGTAACTTTCTAGATGCCTTCCAATCTCTACCAGAACATTGTTAAGAGTGTGCACAACTCCCAACATGTCAACAAAGAGGTTTCATTCTAGATAAGTAGCAATAGAATGTTGTACAATGCCATAGGCCACTTACCCATGTATATTAGTAGTATACTGTTCATCAATGCAACTATTCTAATATGCATAATACACAACCTAATTTTAGGAACATGAGTATATACAGTATTATTTAAACAATAAAATAAGCAAGGAATGATAATTCAAATACTTATCTTTGTTTGTTTGTTGGGTTGACTCCCTCTCAGTCTTTGCTTCTTTTCTGCAATTCCATTATGATGTGGATTGTGAAAAGTGGTCAACTCCCTCTGAATATCTGCATCCTTGCAGAAACTACCGAAGTGTGCTCCTTCTTGATCTTTGCTTCCTTGCAGGAACAACTGGAGTGTGCTCCCTCTTGATCTTTGCTTCTTGCAGGAACAACTGGAGTGTGCTCCCTCTTGATCTTTGCTTCCTGGATTACCTGTCCTTGAACTTATATCCATCACTATGCATGCTTATTAGTATCATCATTGTGTTATCCTCGAGGTCTCATACATAATCACACATTCATTAGTATAATCTTAATACTATCAAAACACAATAATTTTAAACATGTATAGTCATGATCATTTCAAACACAGATAATAAACATTAGTATTCAAGGTTTCAGGGAAGTCTTCTTTTACTCATGCATATTCTTATTTGATCATAGGACTCTTCTGGTTAGTTAAATCATCAATCAAGATAAGAGACATAAAATGCATAAACCCTTGATTACTTACATTTCTAACTTTATGAATAAACATAACTAATCATACCAAGTGTACTTATATAAGGGATCCTAACACAAGGTAGGATTCTAACTTGATATAGGAAAAACATACTTGGATTGGTATGTTAGCTAGTTATGTCTAACATACCCACATGATGTCTTCTTGTTCTTTTCAATGACTTGTGCTAGTAACCTGCATATCTCATAGGTTAACCATTATAGAACCAAGTTATACATACATCGCAAATAGATCTTCTAAGTGATTTATGACAATGGATGAATCTTTGTTCTCATGTCATCATGATCATGATTTGTCTTTCTTGGTGTACCTTTCATGTTAGCGGACAACATAAACCTCATACAACACCATAATGCATTAGTACAATCATAACTGTCAACACCCTAATCAATGAATATCTTCTATCATGCATTTATAATTTTATTAAGGTGATGCGACAAGTCTAAATTTAATCAAGATTGTACTAACCGTAATAACATGAAGACAAACATACCATAAACTTAATCATGAACAAATCTCGAAACATACCTAGATGAGTCATACCTGTAGAGATTGCTTGTAATCTTCTTATGTAAGGCCTTAGCCTCATCTCCCTCTAAAATAGGAACTTCTTCACTTATGCAGGTGACCAATCCATCCTCTTCTAGGATTAACGCGATCCACTTGATTTGCAGGAACTGGATTAGGGTTTGTCAGAGAAACCCTAAAAATTCAAACTTTGAATTTCAAACTTCCGAAAGGATAGAAATATGCACCTTGATGAGCTGATCAAGCTGGTATACTCAGAATTTGAAAACTGCAAAGTTTCACCCCTCAAATTTTCCTTTGAAACTTTCAGATTCACTAGACATGATCCCGAACTAGGGTTTGATAAATGCCACCCTTCTGCCTAATCAAAAGGTTCGATCCAACTCTAATATTCTAGATTTCTAAGGAGCTTCCAGTCGTGGTCACAGATTTCAAAAATTCCCATTTTTGCAGAAGCCCTAATTTTCCACTTTTCCGATCAAAGTCTCGAACTAGGGTATGATCAAGCCCAGCCTTCTGCCCAACCAAAAATTCTGATCTTGGTCTCTAAATTTTTATTTTGATGAGTAGCATTCAGCCCTAGTATCCGATTAAAAAAAATTCCAACTTTCTCTGAAACCCTAAATTCCGGAAGCCATGAATGAAGGTGCTAAAAAATAATTCTATTTTGATAGAAATATGTACCTGATTGTTTCTGGTGTAAATCCAAAATTTCGATCCATAGGGTCTGAAAATTTTTCCTGTGATATCCTGACCTATCATCTTTCCAAACCCACAGGTATGACCTCAAATGGATTCTCTGAGAGAGAGTTATGCCAAGTGTCGCAATGTGACCTGTTTATGGGATAAAACAGGAGAGCGAACTTGTATGATGTGCCACATGTCACTGGTTCAATTCTAGACTCTAAAAAAGTTACCTAAGAAATTACAGTCCGTGCACTACTTGTCACTTTTTACGAAATTTCATTTGGAGCTTCCTAGCCCAAGTTATGACCGTTTTTCCAAGGTCACCTGTTTTTGACTGAGATCTGGAAGAGGCAGAAACCCTATATTGTACAGATCATAAAACAGAAAGTACAATGAATTAGAGGTTGCCTTTGGACACAAGGTACATGGGGATCTTAGCTTCACTCTGTACGATTTTCAGACCCTGAAACCTCACCGAAATTTATTTATAGGAAAAGTGCTACGATGACTGGTTTTTGCTATATCAAGCCCTATCATCGTAAGTGCAACAAGTGTCATACATGCCATTCCATGCCTTCTTTCAGGCTAGCTCTGATACCATGTTAATTTTTCAGAATTTACTTCAGTCTGATCTAGGATCTTAATTGAGAGAACAACATGTACATCATATCTACAACATATCAATCATGAACACAATAATGCAAGCACACAAGAGACATAGAGTTTACTTGGGGAAAACCATAAAGGTGAAAAACCCCAATAACTTCCTCAGAGATAGATAGAGCAATGATACAACCCAAGCATAAGAGATAGACATCTCCTAGTAGCAGCTTCTTCTCCTCCACAAGTGCGCCACTCTCCCGAGAGTGTGAGAGAGAACATAATGATGAAATAGAGTGCCTCCCGCACTCTATTTATACTTGACTTGACTTGCCTAATAACCTTTACTAGGTCGGCCTTAACTTAACAACATAACATAATGCTGACTGGGCCGACACCCAATAGGGTGGTCTAATAACCCTTTGACCCACATGGCCGACCCCCAATAGGGTGGTCTAATAACCCTTTGACCCACATGACTTATACATGGCCAACCCCAACACGGTGGTTTAATAACCCATCAAGTATAAGTTACGACACTTACAATATAAATGACGACACTTTCGTATAGAGGAATAATAACATCTCTATAGGAATACAAACACTTCCACATAGAGGAATAATACCATCTCTATAGGAGTACAATATACATATATGAAATACATGGGTGAAATACATTCCGAAGTTACATATACATCAACATGTTCTTGGTGAGCAATATGATTTTCTGTTTCTTTCTTTCTTTTGAGATCGGGAACATCAATGTTATTCATTTTGAGAAATTAAGTCATGATGTCCAATTTATTCTTCATACAATATTTATCAGAATTAAAACCTTTTCTGCAATAAGAGCACTTGGATCCCCATTTCTTGTTCTTCTTCTTGGAATTGTAACCTTCATCAGTTGCATTGGAACCCTCATCATCCGACAACTTCTTCTCTTTCAATTTTTTATTTCCTTTGGCATTCTTGGCTCCATAAGCTGCAAGTTCAAGGTCCTTGGAGGATTTTAAAGCTCCCATATGAACCAATGTGTCTTGCTCTTTGGTGAGAGACTCTACGAATGCGCTTAAGGATGGCATTTTCCAATTCAGAACTTCTTGCTTGGTTGCATAGAATGTTGAGACAAATACTAAACACCAAGGACCTAGTTTTGAGAGGATGGAAAGAATGAGATGCTCTTATTTCTTATCAATCCCACATTTCTTGAGCTGAAGCACTAATGATTTGAAATTTGAGATGAAATCTTGGATAGTGTCGAAACTGCTTGGACTTAATGAGATCAACTCATTCTCCAATAGATGACCTCTTAGCTCATCTTACTTTCCAAAGAGGGGCTTGATATTAGTCCACACATAATTTGGAGT
The DNA here is from genome assembly GCA_027924585.1 of Larix kaempferi. NCBI lineage: Eukaryota > Viridiplantae > Streptophyta > Pinopsida > Pinales > Pinaceae > Larix > Larix kaempferi. The sequence goes on from BSBM01000870.1 coordinate 2,288,793, forward strand.
TGCTGACCCATTAATATGAAATAGAAGATCTTGGGAGATGTTGAGACAAAGAAAACCATAATCTTCATCTATTCTGTTAAACCACTTAGCTTTCTCAACAACAACATCCAGTTCATTTTCTAGCACCATGGTGACTCTATAGAGACCCTTACTTCGAAGTAGGATCTCCATTCAAAATAATTGAATGGATTCAGAATCATGGTTTGAACCTAATCCATACTTTGCTAATGCGCTCCTCGTGAGACAATAACCTGCAAAAAATGCTTTGAAAACACTCTGGAAGAAAATTTTATATCAACAGACTCAATCTCTCCTTCGAAACTGAGCATAGTCGGGAGTGAATCACACCTAAGAATATTTCCTTGGAAAATCCAAGGCTATCAAGGTTATTTCCGCACAGATTTATGTGGAAACTCCACTACTTCTAGTGCATCAATGGAAGTATCTGAGATGAACTAGATAGCTAGACTACTTTGATACCATGTGAAAATTCTTTCACAGGTGGATCTCCGGTGGCAAAACTAACCTCACAAGTTTTACACAGATCTACATGAAAATAGAGAATAAATAATGCGAAAAGACACAAGAAGATTGGAACTCAATTGGAATATTTTCCATGCTTGTATTATTCATCATTGTGTATACATTTATAATACATATTCAATAGATAAATTCATGAGCCTTAAGAGACAGTTGGAATTTCACTGAAGAGACAGGATTAGTTAGCATGAATCCATCTCCAGACAAGAACTAGTGGCAACTTTGTTTAATGTGATTTTCATTGATGTCAAAGGACTTCAGTAATGACAAAGGAATAACCAAGGACATGATGGGAGGGAAAACTCAATGAAAGACAAAGGAATACCAAAGGAAATGATGACATGGAAGGTATGATGATGTGGCATGGGTGATGAATATCAAAATCCACATGATGATGTTATAGTACCTTCATGATGTCATTATTACAATTTGACCTAATTATATAGAGATTTGTCAGTTTAGAGAAATTCTGGAAAATGGCCAAGTGTTGGAAAATTGGTCCAAGCGGCCTTGGGAAAATGCCCACCGTACCTCATAGGATAAGGTAAATGCTCGCCCCATCTTGTTAGGCTGTAGCTTGTTGATCTGTCTACCTGACCACGGCCTCAATTTGTCTTGAGAGTGTCTCAGGAGGAAGCTATAGGTCTGCCAAAATAGGGTCTTAGGCAGTTTTGCAACAGTCTAGTAAAATGTCCACCTAGATCAGAGGAAGATGAGTTTGAAGGTGAAATTAGTATGGTTGTGCTCAGTAATATGTATCACATCATCTGGTATCACTGGTTTAGGATTTTGGTGAAATAAAAAAATCCACCTTGGAGATTGCACAAATTGTCTAAGTATAAAAATACTGGTAAAAATGCCTAAGTGACACCAGTAAAATGTCCGCCATTTCCTATGGTTGATGTCTTAAATTATATTTAGGGTATGGGTCTCTAGAATGTTGATTTTTGCATCCAACCATATCATTGGTTTGTCCAAAAAGTATTTGTAGGTGAAGATATTGATCTTCCAAAAGTGCCTCCTAACTTGATTTGCACTTCTCCAGAAAAATGTCCGCCGAGGAGAGAGAAACAGGTTTCAAAGGATGAAATTGGTCTGGATGGAATCACCTTGTTGGCCTCTATCCAGTGGATGTCTCATACTTCCAATTTGATGAAAATAAAAATCTCCTCATGTTGACCTAGGGTTTGACAATTTTGTCTAAGTGTTGAATTGGTAGTTTAAAAAGCTAGTTTCAAATGCCCGCCCGATGATGAGTGTGTATCAACAAATTCAAAAGGTGACATGGATCTATTCCTTGTTGAAGTGGTTATCTAGTCATATTTTCAGTTTTCCTTATGATGGTCACACATGCGAAATACAAGCCTGCCAAATTGAGAAAAAGTTTCTCCTCATGTCTAAATGAAGTATGAGAGGCTATTTGGAAATGCCCGCCAGAGATTGTCCTTGTGCAGATAAATCCATCCAAAGGTGTGGATCTGTTCTTTGGAAACTTTTCCATCCACTCATGGTCTTGGTTATCTCTATGGTGGTCACACGTGTGAATATGGAATCTGCTAAGTTAGTGAAAAATCATGTCTGCCTTAAAGAAGAAAAATGGCTACACAAGGATTATGAAATATGCCTGGACAGTAGGTAAATGATGCCTACATATGTTGTGAAAAATAACTTTAGTTATGAAAAGGGTTGTTGCATATATTGAGTAGGATGTACGCCATTCTTTGGAAGATATCAGACTGATTAAAATTCTGAAAAGCTACAGGAATTAATAAGAAAAGTTATGACTGGTTATTTAATAAACAAATTTATAATTGTATTTGTTAAACATAATTAAAAAGGGGTTATTTAATGATTGGAGTTTATTATTTAAAAAGGCTATAGGATTAGTTAATAAGGAAAATAAATAGAGAAGTAACGAAATGAGTTTGATGAAGAGGCACGTTTTATGAAGTGGTGCATTTGATGAAAATGCGATTTCCAGATTATAAGGATGCATTTACTGAAGGATACGAGTGTCCAGAATGAAGAGTTGCGATTCTAAAGAAGGATGATGTACGTGATGGTTCATCTGGATGTTGAAGATATATAAAAATAAGTTAATACTGGAATAATATAGGTCTTGGGGCATTTGAAGAAGAGCATCTGAAGCAGCACGGAACATAGGATAGAGAAGGAAAAAGAAGAACAGTATGTCTCTGTGTTTTAACATGAAGATCTAAAGCAGTGTAGAAGCCAGAGCAGGTAAAAAGAATATGAGAGTGTCTGCTGTGTGCTTAAATGAAGATCTGAAGCAGTACAAATATCAGAGAAAGAATAAAAGGAACAAAGGCAATCTTTGGATCTTGGATTGAAGATTAGAAACAAAGGATAGTGAAAGTATAAATATATGTATATCCCATTGAAGTTATAAGATCAAATTCGAGAGGTAGGGTGGTGCTAGGGCAGGCTACATGCCTGCAAGGGGATTTTAGCCTCCTTCCAGTGGCAGCTGGTAAATAGGGTGTCGAAGCATACCTTGAATAGTAGCTGATAAACTAGGAGGTCGTAGCCTCCTTCCAGTAGTAGCTGGTAAATACGGGTCTCAAAGCATCCTTTCAGTAGTAGCTGATAAAAAGGGTGTTGTAGCATCATTGTCTGTTGTAGTAGGCATAAAATAGGGTGTTGTAGCATACTTCAGTTGTAGCTGAGAAACTTGGGGATTGTAGTCTCCAATAAGTTGTAGCTTGCAAAAACAATTGTAAATATAATTTTGCAATTATAGAAAGTGTTTTTGGTTTTCCCAATTGGGATTTCACGATAAAAGTTGTGTTCCTTGTATCTTGTTGATCTTGTGTGTTAATGAATAAGTTTAAAAGTGGTTTTAATTGTTAAAAGTTGTCAATATTGATTCATTCCACCCACTCAGTATGGTCCAATATTCCAACAATTGGTATCAGAGCAGGATCCTTCACTATAGTCTAAACCACTAGAAGGAAGATCCTATTAAAAACCACTATGGAACAACAAGAAGGGATTGCATCCAACATAGCTCTATTACTTAGCAAAGAAGAATATGTATATTGGAGCAAAAAAATGAGTCCATACTTACAATCTATGGTGTATTGAATTCAGTAATCTCTGATTATATCCCACCAAAAATAATAAGGACTACATCGCAGAAAGAGTCCTATAAAAATAACTCAATGGAAATGGAGGCCATACTTGTTGGACTACCTCAACCCATCAAAGAGAAGATAGGAAAATGTATCTCAGCTAAGGAACTCTGGATCAAATTGGAGAATCTTTATTCAGTTGAAGAAATAGAAAAAGCAAGACCCAATGTTCTCAGTAATGATGAATAACTTTGTAGTCATAAGGAAGATCAAAAGAGTAAAACCATATACAAGAAGATAGTTAATAAAAGGAAAATCTTCTATTCCATGGAAGATAACAAAGATGAAGAGATAATTGAAGATGAAGAAATTCTATGCATGGGGACATTAACTCAAGCCTCAGAAGATGAATCATATGTGGAAGAAGAGGTGGACCTAGAGGCTTAAATCATGTGTGCTCTTGAGGAAATTGGAAAATGTAGAAGAAGGAACAAATATTTGAAAGGACAATTGTCAAAATACCAAGAAGAGCTAAAGTCAAAAGAAGAGGAAGTCAAGACCCTCCAAGAAGAGCTGCACAAATTAAGAAAAAAAGTGATGATTAGCATGAATGAGGCCGAGAGCTTAAAACAAGAAGTTTCCATATTCAAGGAATAAATAGAAAGGATGAAAAACAAGCAGACCATTAATGAGAAGCTCAAGGAGAAAATACAAGACTCTAAAAGATTTGAAGGAGAAGTTATTTTTCTTAGAAAGAAGGTTGATAAAGAATCTATTAAATCAAAATTTGAGAACAAATCAAGAACTTCAGATGAAATCCTAAGTAGCCAAACACCATCAAGTGATAAAACTGGATTAGGTTATGACAAAGAAAAGAAGCTAGAATGTTTGTCTTTTACATTCCAAGATAGAAATAAAAGAAGCTATGCTGCTGCACTCAAAAGATCGTTTAAGAAGGATAGTTAGAAATATGCTCCCTCCTCTCAAAATAAAGATAGAACTGATATGATACCTAATAGATCAATGAGAAGCAGGTTCCAACAGATCTTTTTCGTTCATTTCTACTCTTGCAATAATTTTGGACATATGGCTAGAGAATGTAATTTGAGAAAGAGTACTTCAATAAAAGTTCAGAAACAAAGGAATGGATATAAGCAGATGGAAGTTGTGAAACAGAAAGGTAAAAGATTCCTCAAATATAAAGGAAAGTTCTATGGATATTGTCACTGCTGTCACAAGTTTGGTCACAAAGCTTTCGTTTGCAGAACCAAGGGAAAAGATCAATGTACAAAAACCAAGAGACAAAGAAGTAAAAACCAGTAAGTAGAGTACCTCATGGAAAGATGTGGAGAAGAAAGGAAGACTACAAAGATTCAGGGGAAACAAAGATTCCAAGCATCAATGAAGTTTCCAAAGATGATGTTCAACATAATAGTGCTGTAGATAAGAATGACATCCATTATGATGGAAAGCAAGATGAAGATGTAAAATACACCGATGGAAATAAAGATGATGAATGTCTCTTTTAAAGTCTCTCGTGACCTAAAAAAAGAGAACCTTGAAATTAGAATTAGAAGGGATCACATACTCAGGGGGAGTTAAATTGCAATTGGTATTTGAAATTAGTTAATATCATTTGGTAAGAATAAAAATATATCCTCATCAAAGACACGAAGTAGAGTAGAGGTGACAAAATTGAATATTTTTTTTTTTCTAGAAAACATCTATGTGACAAGCACACTTAATGCTTGAAGTGTAAAAAAATTAGAAGCATAATTAGAGAAGGCTGCAGATACAAATTTTGCAGATTGTGTGGAACTTCAGCCAGAGCTCCAATGGTTGAAGATTGCGAAGGAACAACTGGTATTCAAACACATATAATTTTGATGAAGTTCTTTCTAAATTTGTCTCTCAGAAGCATGTTTATGAACCTATAACAATCTTGTTGTTACCTCAGACCAAGGAATTATGGTGCAGGCTATGAAAGAAGAATATAATATCAATCAAGCTAGTTAAAACTTGGTCAATGTCTAAAGGAACAAGGACATATGGATAATAAATTGCTTTCATGGCATTGGAGACTCCTTAAGAAGAGCATGTTAGATGATACATATTTAAGAGCAGTTTATGGAAGAAAACTAATGGATAAAATGATAAGTGTAAACTCTGTCACAAAATGTTGACAAAGGGGAGGAACATTGAAAGGGGGAGTCTCTAAATTAATCATCCATGTTCTCTTTCAAAGACTCACTACAAGAAGGTAAATGGGGATGTTAACCAGAGTATTGTTATAGGTCAAACTTGCACCTCTCCGTCCGTGATCACCCTGAGCTACTGATCACACAAAAGGACAACTTGGATGGAGGAGCATGTTGACCTTGGATGATATGACAACTCATTCCATTTCCTAAAAATACTGGAAAACCACAAAAAATATCATTTTAAGATATGAGCGCTACTCTACTTAAAGAGACTAGTGCCCATACGCTACTCCACTGTATAATAGTAGCGCCCATATCCAAGTATACGCTACTTCAGTGTAGCAAAGTAGCGCTCGACATTTAAAATCAATTGAGCGCTAGTTGTTAAACACTAGGGTAGCGCCCTATACGCTACTCCACTGAAGAAGAGTCGCGTACACATTAAAATATGATTAAAAAATATATTAATTCATCGAGGAGGATTAGTTGATGGCAGTTTCCTAACTCCCCCAACTTCCTCCATAACTACATCTCGACCTGAACTGCTTCTTTGAACCTATAAATACCAAGAAGGTTAAAGGAGAAAGGTTAGAAATTATTTCTAGAAAAGCTAGAGGATGAGTTAATGGAGAAACTTTAAGACATTGGAGAAGTTGTTGCAGAAGACATCCAAGCCAGAGCAGAGCCAGAGCCCAGAATCTAGTTGCAGGAGCCTGCTTCATTGTCAGGTATACTTGTACTTCATTCTACTTTTTGACAAATAAAGGTTGAAGTGTTTTTCTTGTTCCAATTTGAATGTGTTAGGAAATGGCATTTTAAATTGGATTTATTTTGGTCAAAGCTGAATGTTAAACATTGCTTTTGTTTATGTCAAGCTTTATATATTGCCCAAAATGTTTTAAGAAAGGTATTGTTGTTGCAGGTTTGCTGAAGGAAAGGTAGATTCGGAAGCTGGACACGAGACCGGGTCAAGGCTAAGATCAGACTTCGGTTAAAAGGTGTGTTCCCTAAATCTACAATCTATTTCTTTTTGTAAATGCCTCTGTAATAGCATCAATACACTTACCTATCACCCCAACCAAGTTGATAGCAGTAGTTTCCTTGCTATAGGGTAGAAATGCCCGCCAACACCTACCTGGATCAAATATTTGGCAGACAAAATGAAGGGATTGGTCCAAACCCTTTCGAGAGAAAGCAAAGTGATGCATTCACTCCCCTTGATGGTCTCTCAGATCATGAACCAGTATCATCTCATATTGAAGTTGTTGACAAAGAAATTGCAGATTCTCCACTCATGCTTCAACTTTCTTCTCTTTTTGTGCCAGCTCACACTCTAGATATTGCAGAAGGTCCTAAATCCTCTCTTGTACTAGAGTCTGTTGGTTTGCATCATGATCACATGATTATTTCGAAGGTAAAATCAGCTATTTGAGGTAATGCATTCGCTCCTCTCAAGAAATCATCTCTTATTTACCACTATATGATCATTAACACATGCTTTCAGAAGGTTATTGAAGAATATGGCCATTGCCACCCGCTTGAGATAATTTCTCATGCATCCATTGGTTTTGATCTCACCTCTTATGGTCCAAAGGAGATCTCAAGAAACCATTTCCATTCGCTTGGGATAATTTATCATGCATATGATAGTTTTGATCTCACCCCTGCTGGTTCAAAGGATATCTCAAGAAACTATTCTTCAAGTCTTAAATTTGATTTGGATTTCAAGCAATTATTATTTGATGGTTCTTTTTGGCATAATCTCACCCATGATGGTTCAAAGGAGAAGACAAAAGACTATCTGCATATTCATGATTTTGATCCTACCTCAGCTGATTCGAATCATAGGTTCAAGGATCATCCTCATACTTTTGGATTTGTTCTCATCACATTCGATCTGAAGAGCAAGTACAAGCACATGTTTTTTGAGCATGATCCACTTCTTCCCAAGAAGAAGATATCTCTAGACATATGACCAAGCATCAAACCTGCTTGAGTTTGGAGCATTTATTTTTTGTGTGTGCCTTGCATTCTGTTTTTTGAGGAGGGGGTATGTTTCCCATGAAATTTTCCCACTTCCTTGGTTTATTGACTGTTATTATTCATTGTATTGGGTGACATTTGGTCTTAGTTACCATGGCCCAGGATGGATTAAGGGGGGGTGTTAGGATATTCCTATACTCCATCCTAGTCCCACCAATATTTTGATCATTTACATTTTTAGTCATGCATGCACTTTTAGGTTTTGCATGCATTATTTAGGGTTTGCATGCATTTGCATGCATCCTAGTCATCAGTCCCAGCACCTAACCCTCAGTTAGCAGCCCCCGGATCTTCCTTCCACTCAGTTTCTTCCCTCCTAGAGCTTAGTGCGCCCTCTTTTCATCTACCAGTTGAGAAATGCGCCCTTCTTACCTACCACTTCAGTTTAGTTCAGTTATCTTCAGTTCCTTCCTTGATTTAAGGATTAACTGACTCTTAACTGACCTTAGCACTCCTATGGACCTCCGGTGAGACTTGACTACCTATTCTGACTCCAGTTAGCTCCTCATGCGCCCTCCACTGAGCCTCCTTCATTCAGTTAGTGTCTCCATGTGCCAGTTACATTCGATTACACCTACCACACTCAGTTAGACTTAGTTTGACTGATGGTTGACAGTTACTTGTGCATTGATGACTCCATCGATGATGAGATAGACTACTAGTTGTGCTCCGATGACACTCCAGTGATCCTTTGATCACTCCATGAAGGCTAATTCGAATTTCCACCTTAGGCATTCGAATCCTCATGCATTGTACTATTTATTTGTCCATATTGTGATTAATTAACTAGTGTGTGTGAAGTATTATTGCTTCTATCCGAGTTCTACTGTACCATATTATTCTGTTGCTCGTTATACTATATTGACCACTCTTCTTGTATTTTCTTGCTTAATCATAATCATTCTCTTATGAGGTATACACCATCTCTTAGATCTGCTGTGAGGATTTTCACACCCTACAACAAAAGTGCTGCCACTCACTCACTAAAGAGTCCATTTTACATTTCTTTGCAAAATATTTTATTTCTCATCTTAGTATATGAGAAACAAATTTTAATTTAATTTCCTAGGTGGCTTGACTAGTTGGTCAAGTAGATATGGTGATATTCCCAATTCCCCCAAGAAAAGTGACAAGTTCAGTCCATGGCCAACACAAGCAGGCCAGGAGTGGTGATGAACATATACCCTAGCCCCTACTGCAATCATCTTTCCACCAATCAAGGTGTTGATTGAGAAACAAAAAAAGTTGAATATAAATAATCTTAATAATTGCAAAATATATGTTTTGACTTTTCTATGTAGGCATGAAATATTCTTCAAATGGTCATGCAGGACGTACTACAAACCAAACTAGTTATAATTAACAATTAGTTTCTCTCATTGTTTCACATGATTTGTTGCATGAACCAATCATATAACTATGCCACTATTGGTAACATGGGTACAATTTAACTAGGTAAAAATGACCAACTTCTAGAAAATCACTGATGTGGTATTATATATTCACGTGTTTATCCTCAAGCATAGCAACACACAATAGGAATACCTTCGAAAAAGAAATGAATATGCAATAAATATGACATCACAAAATCATAGAACCAAATTCCATATTCAAAGCTTTGCGACTTCCAATGTTGTCCTCAGCCTGACCCATTACAGACTTCGTTACTGTATCTGAAACAATACTCAAGTTAGTTTGGGAGTTCTCATATTCAACACCATGCTAACCCAAAACATAATCCCTTGTTGTGTTAGAAACCTTGCTCAAGTTACAATAAAAAATTTCAGCTTCATCCTTTGACCATTCCAAAGAATTCGTTGTTGAATTGGAGTCATCTCTTATCTCCATGCTTGAACTATCAGAAATAGATTCCGATGTTGAATCTAGAACCCCTCTCAAATGCATGGATTTTTCTTTTAGGTTAAATTTGACATGAAATAGAATCAAAAGTGGATATTGGTGCTTTTCTTGAATCACAAATGCAGTTCTCACCTTCAATATTGGGATGATTAGAAAGAGAATCCATTGTCGAATTTTTTATTTTTCTTAAGGTAAGCTAAGGACTATTAGGTCAGTGTAACTGAAACCAAACAACAAACTCATATCTATTAATGATTAATCATTCTAATTGGAGGAGCTTCCCAACTAAATGTGTCCAAATGAATACTCAAAATTAAACAACCACAAACCTTAGAAACCTCATCCACCATTTTTGTAGTATTCCTCTGATTTTTTCCAAATCCATTACCCAAGTCCCCGAAGAACACAAACAAGAATGGAATGGTTGAGCCACGGATAAATGCACCTACTGTTCCCACGAACATGAGCAAACAGTCATATTTATCAACAAAATAAAATAGTCTATAGAATGGAGCATTGAGCTAAATTTTTTTCTTTTTCTTATCCTAAATAATACTACCGTTCATATCCTTACTACTGCTTCTTGACACATTTGAGGTTCTATCATATAAATCCACATAACCCAACTGAATATGCCCAACTTCTCCCATTGGGGAAATGTTGTTACCTACACTCAAGGCATTGGGAGAGAAGCCTTTTGACAACTAAGACCATTGTAGAAGTGAAAATGGTTTCAACATAAACAGTAAGAAAACAATTATGCTTTTGGTGCCCCTAAATGAACAAGTCTTTCAAAAGGATACTCTTTTTCAAATTTTGAAAATGGTTTCTGCATAAAGCGTAAGCAAACAATTCCGCTTTTGGTGCCTGAAAACTAAACATGTCTTTCAGAAGGCAAGACAACTATGTTTCAAAGTGAGCATAAGTGAGAGATAGACAACTATGTTCAATAGGCTATGTTTTTGTATACAACTCAATAAAATAAATGTGGGAATGAATTCACCATCTATATACCAAAGAAACGATTCACCGTAATACATATAGTATACAATATAAAGAGACCAACATTTATAACTCCAATACATAGGTCACATTGGATATATCATTTCGTAAATAACATAGATTTTCTTTCATTACAACCTCATGCAAGTTTGCAACATACTTGGAAGTAACCTAAGTTACCAGGATATGGATACAAATACATATATGGATATGGATCCACCATATTTTTGAAAATCCAAGATCCACATATGGTAGGGAAACAACAAATACAAAAAGGTGTAAAAATACTTTTATAATAAATAAATAAAAATATCTTTGAGAATGAAAACAATTCAGGAATCACAAGAGTAGACCTACAAGTTATAAACAAAAGAGAGAGTTCTCATGCATATTACTAATAGCCATGCATGTACTTGATAATTTAATAAGTTATAACCATCATTGATAACTGATAGTTTTAAAGACCATTTCAACATGAACATGAAACAAGTCATAACAACGTTTTTGTGAGCCACATACACATGTTTGTATCAACAACAAATAAAGTGGTTTTCTTGAATTCTAGCTAGGATGAAGTAATAGTGTGGGTGAAGTGAGGAACAATGTAGCACATAGATGATGGATGAGATCTAGACATAACACCATGACCATAATGATAGATCAAACACCTTGAGATCAGACCCTGACATATCAAACCTTGAGATAAGATCTTAACATAAGGATATATCTGACCTTGAATAAGAATGGGGTTTAAGGTTTTAGCTGCAAGGATTTTAGTTTTTTGTAAAAAAAATCATTAAAAAAACATTTTTTTGGATGTTAGTGGGTCAAAAAAGCATTGGAAGTTTTCTGATTCATTTCAAAATTTTAGGATTGCTTTCACTTTCTATTAGAACATTATTACACCTTAGGACCTTAGTCATACATTAATTTGGTGATTAACTGGTCCAAAATAAGGTTAATGATGCCAATCCAAGGTTGTTAGAAGTTAGTTGGGGCAATTATGACACATTCCACCACTTTTGGGCCAAAATACAGTCAAATTAGCTATTAGGTGCCCTATTTATGGCCACCTCCAACATTTATTACCACTACTTGAGCAAAGGCACCCTGATTCCCCTGTTTTATGGAACTGTCTTTGACTTAAGGTGCCCATGCATTGTATGTGGACATTTTGGCCCCCTTCTTAGCTGTTTTGGCCTATCCTTGGCCACCTGCACTCCACCAAATCCTAACCACCACATGTGTGACCATCATTTATGCCTTCCCATGCCTAACCAACGTTTATATTGACAATTCATAGTTGTTTGAGGTGATTTGGGAGCCTATTAATCAACCTAGGGGGATTGAGGTCCAATGTAAGCTAGCCACTTGTAGCTGCCTCCAGAGGAAAACAAATTCTTCCAAATGCTATAAATGTATTCACGACTCATTTATGGGGTTGACAGTTATAATAAACTTACTATTTGATAATTTGTGTCTGGTTTTTTATCATTTGTGACTGGTTTTTGATCATTTGTGTCCATAATTCTTTTTGCACTATTTGTCTACATACTTAGCCAAATTTCTTGATTGTGAGGCAATATTTAGCTAGTAGATCCTGTTGTGAGTTATATTTCACATGGTATCAAAGCTATTGGATCTTCTATTCGAATCAAGACTACTTAAAAAGTGCACCAGAAGCAGTGGAGCAACCACATAAGTCCCTGGGGCCATTTCCTTGAAGCCATTGGAGCAATCCTTTGGAGTCTACCCAGGGTGTGATGCGCTACAGAATGTGCCTTCTGTTAATGCAGGGTTCAAATTAGCTATAGTTAGGATCCCCTCCTGAGTGTTTGAGAGTTTGCATTATAGGTTCAAAGTGTTCTTTGTCACCAAGTGTGCAAGCTACAGAATGGAGCAGTCTCATGTTAACTTGCTCAATCCATTCAACTATTTTGAGTGGAAGGCCGAAATGGTTATCCAACTGAGATTGAAGGGTCTCTTCAGAATCACCATGGCGACTTAGATTGAGCCAAACTCTGTAGTAGAGAAGTCCAACTTCTTCAATAGAATGGATGAAGCTTTTGGCATGCTTTGTCTCAACATTTCAAGGGACCTCCTGTTTCATATTGTCAGTCTCACTACTACAAATGAAGTATGGTTCAAGCTTGAGTCATTATTTGGGAAGAATGATGAGATGAGGGGCCACCAACTTGGGAATGAGTTGATCTAACTAAGCCCAAGCAGTTTTGAGACAATCCAAGACTTCTTCACCAAGTTCAAATCCTTGGTCTTGTAGTTCAAGCAATGTGGCATTGAGAAGAAGGATGAATAGTTGGTTTTGTCCATCATTTCGAAGTTAGGTCTTGAGTACTCAGTATTTGTTTCTACATTTCACTCCACCAAGCTTATTGTTCGAAATTGGAAGATGACATCTGTTAACACCCAAAAATTGTTCACTAGATCATCTCCCTAGTCACATAACCCATTTACCCCTTTTTCCTACATTTGTGGCCTCCAAAACCCCCAAAATCCCTAAATTGGTAACCAAATGGGAAAAAAACTCATTATTTCCCTCATAAATATTTAAATTCCTTTAAAAAAGGTTAAAAACCCACAAAAACGGTCCAAAATACCCAAACAAGAAAAGAAAAAGGGGAAAAAGTCAACATAAAATAAAAAAGAGGGGAAACACCAAATACCATTGGCCAATGCCACTGGTCGCCCAAAACCATGGGCCAATAATCCACCACCCAAAATTGCTATAAAAAGGTGATGGAGGCCTCCCATTTCATCCATGATCACTCTTCATACCCTTATGCTGCCAAAATTCCTACAACACTCTAGCCTACCCTTTTGAGCTTTTCTGCCCATCTAGTTGAGTCTTGGCCACCTATGGAGCATTTGGAGAAGACCAAGGAACTCTGGAGACCCGACGCACTACTCTTTGTACTGCTTCAAGGGAACCCATCACCTTATCTTCTGAGATAATCATTATTGTAAACCCTTGTTTGCAACGTAATATAAAATATATCTCATGGGTTCCGATCTATTTATTCTTTTTTACTGTAGTAATTAGTTAGATTTATATTCTGTTGTTATTTGCACTCACCCACATATTTATCTGTTATCTATTTTTATCCATTTTTATGAACTGATACTAAGGGTTCCATAATCCTTAGTAGGTGCTCTTTAGCACGAACTAGTGTGAAAACACTAGCTATAGTTTTGGCGACTCTAACTGGGTCAATTCCCATCGATCTAGGGTTTGGTATGATCAATATTTTTTTTTAGTCTTGTACTTGTTATTTTGCTCGCATTTTACAGTTATGGCCTAGATTCCCCCCCCCATACTTGCAGATCTGGCCCTTGCCTTCGTAGTTCCCATCATCAGATCCATTTTTATGGCCTGACCTGCGACTTTCTACCATTTACTTGTGGCACGAGAGTGACTTCCATCTTGAAACGCACGCTCCCTAGCGTGACTTTTGGCCCACAACTCGCTCCTAGAGTGTTCCTATGCGCTTGTAAACCGTGCTATAAGTTGCACATTTCGCACGCTTATCAGCTTGAAACCCGCGCCCTAAGCGAGGCTTCAGCCTTGTAAGCCGCGCCCTCTGCGTGCATCCCAGCCTGAAACCCGCGCCCTAAGTGAGGCTTCGGCCCTATAAGCCACGCCCTCCGCGTGCATCCTAACCTGAAACCCATGCCCTTCACGCACTTTTTTTCCTGAAACACGCGCTTTTTGTGCGCTTGTTTTCATGAATTCCATGCCCTCTGCGCACTTCTGAGTTTGAAAAACATGCCCCAGCCGCGCCCTTTCCACCCAGACCCACGCCATTTTATTCTGTACTTGTTTTTCTGTCTTGGTGTGATTTTTCTGCAGCCTGCTGCACCCAGAGCACAACGTTTTGCCTCATAGTCGCACCCCGCACCTGTTTTTTCCTTTTTTCTTTCCTTTGTCTACACCATCAAACCCTTGTTTTCCTGCATCCACTTGCCTCTGGTTTTTTCTATTATTTTGATTGCTGTAGCATTAGAGACATTTCAGTGTGTATGCATCCTTCATGCATTGCTATCTCTTGCATCATATTTCAATAAGTTTATAGCATTTGTACTTTTTATTTTATTTTGAGTCTTAGTTGTTTATTTCAAGCATTTACTATCTGGCAATATTGGGTTCACACCACTTGTTGATCCGAAAATGACAGGATCTACTAACACCTGAATTTACATGTGAATTCTTATACCAGTTAATCTATAAAAATGATTTAAATAACAAGTTTATGAAAGGATTAAAGAACTGAAAAACATAAATAACACAAGATATGAAAACCATAAAAATGAAGACACCATATGATAATAGAGTTCGTCCCTAATGGATCGCATCTCCGAGTCCAGCTCCAATGAGGACCGATCTTATTAGTCTTCAACAAATGCTTGAATAGGTACACAATTCCTTCTTCAAACTTCTAGAAAGAGACTTAGGATTCAACAATGAAGTCCTCTCACTCTCCAAAATCTCCCAAGAGTGGCTAAAAATCCTCTTAGAAATGAGCATAAGCTTACAAAATCCTTCAAAGGCACTTTGGCATCATATCACCAAAAAACTCAATGCATCTCCAATGCCTTTCCATGGCAAATTACAATGGTTTATATAGCCCAAAGATTGATATCTTATCCCCAAATTGAATGGAATTTACAAATATTTGATCCCAAAGTTAATGGGATACAAATTCATTTAAAAATGGAGAAAATATGGGTAAATATCCACAAATATCCATTTTTGTTTTAAAAATAATAAACAATTTCCAAAATATATTATGTATAAGGTTTAAAAACCATATTATAATGGAAATTTGTTGAAAGAACTCAAAATGGAGGCGCGCTCCTCCTTTGGGCTAAAAATCCGATCCAAAACAAATATAAAAATATTATATTTGGAATCCCTTAACAATGAAGCGAATGGTTTTGTTGTTAATCCCAACTTCTTAACTACTTCTTATGAAATAATATTAACTTGGGGTCCACTATCTATGAGTGTGTCGATCTTAGTTTGTTTTGTAATTACCCTTATATGAAACAATGCATTCCTTTTTCTATCCTTATAACTGTCATGATCTTTAGAAGTAGAAGCACATGAAGAGCCAATGTTAGAATCATTACCAACAATAGATTTACCTTTTACACCTACGATTGATATCTTTGCTTCATCCTTAGAATCTAATCCAAGGTCCTCAACGATAACCCTGTCCTTTTGCTTCCCTTTCCGATCCTTAAACCACTTCGGTTTCAATTCTGGATGTAGCTTCCAATAGTTTTCTGCATCATGTCCATCTCTTTGACAATGAGAAAATGAAAGTTTTGTATCCACCTTCTTCATGGTAGATGTATTCTTGCTCCTCCCTTTGTCCTTTCCTTCTTTCAAATGACTGGATTCAGCTGAGTCATTTTCATCATAGGTATTCTTCCCTTTAGATTCAATATGTGTGGTTTGAACACACACTTCATCCAGGTTAGTAGGATTAAACATATGTATTGTATGATGCAAATAACTACGTAGTCCTCCAATAAACTTGAGAAGAGTTTCTTGAGTGTAAAGAGGTATACCTCAAATCAAAGCTCTTTATCTGAATTCCTGAGTGTATTCTTGTACATTCTGACCTTTACCTTGCCTTAATTTTTTCCAATCCATCATGGCTTGCTGTATGTAGCCTAATGGGTAAAATTGTTTCTTTAACGCAACAGTAAATTCATACCAAGAAGAAATAATTTTACCTTTTGTAAGGATGCTTTCCTATGTCTTACTGTCCCACCGGATGAGTGTAGTGCCTCAAAGATAAAGAGTAGCCAATTGGATCTTTGCACTATCATCTACAAGATTTTGGATATTGAAATACACTTCAATATGTCTGATCCAATCATCTAAATTTTCTGCATTAAGTTCACCATTATATGTAGGCAAATCAAACTTAATATCAAGTTTCAAATAAGGTAAATCAGACTTAGTATTCTTAGGTTGTTTCTTTGAATTTGAAGAAGCAGTACTGGAGATTTCAGAAGAGTAAGAAGAAGATGGAGAAGAAGATTCATAAGGGTCTCCTCCTTTTCCCGAAGTATTATCCTCTGCTTTCTCCTTCTTTGTTTTATTCTTTTTCAATCTATCTTGATAATATGCAAACACATTTTATACTCTGTCTTCCATCTGATAGAAATCCTTGCGGAAATCCTTCTCATCTTCTTCTCGATAGTCTTCATCTACCATTTTCTTTCTTCTTCTTGAACCAATTTCTGGATCAAACTCTTCAAGTTCTCCTTCACCACGTTTAAGCGTTGATCTTGTTAACATTCACACTCTGCAATTCCCTGGTTAGCCTACTCTGATACCAAACATGATCCGAAAATGACAGGATCTACTAACACTTGAATTTGCATGTGAATTCTTAAACTAGTTAACTTATAAAAATGATTTAAATAACAAGTTTATGAAAGGCTTAAAGAATTGAAAAACATAAATAACACAAGATATGTAAACCATAAAAATGAAGACACCATATGATAACGAAGTTCATCCCCGATGGACTACGTCTCCGGGTCCAACTCCAATGAGGACCGATCTTATTAGTCTTCAACAAATGCTTGAACATGTACAAAATGCCTTCTTCAAACTGCTAGAAAGACACTTATGCTTCAACAATGAAGTCCTCTCACTCTCCAAAATCGCTCAAGAGTGGCTAAAAAGCCTCTTACAAATGAGCATAAGATTACAAAATCCTTCAAAGGCACTTTGGCATCATATCACCAAACACTTCAATGCATCTCCAATGCCTTTCAATGGCAAATTACAATGGCTTATATAGCCCAAAGATCCATATCTTATCCCAAAATTGAATGGGATTTACAAATATTTGATCCCAAAGTTAATGGGATACAAATTCATTTAAAAATGGAGAAAATATGGGTAAAGCTCCATACATATCCATTTTTGTTTTAAAAATAATAAACAATTTCCAAAATATAATATGTATATGGTTTAAAAACCATATTATAATGCAAAGTTGTTGAAAGAAATAAAAAAGGAGGCATGCTCCTCCTTTGGGCTAAAAATATGATCCAAAACTAATATAAAACATTAAATTTGGAATCCCTTAACAAGTGGAGCGGATGGAGTAATGATTAGAGCGTTTGGCAAAGGGGGAGGAGGTCACGGGTTCAAACCCGCGAACCTCTCCCCATAATATGAATTTGTTGGCATGTGGTTTCAATATATTGGCATATGTATGATGGTGGTGGTTTATATAGTTCCACGGTGGCATAATATATGGTTTGGAAAATATTACATAGATTTGGGGGCCTAACCCTTTTTCCAAATAACAATACATTCAAACTTATATAAGAGTGTTGCCTTATATGGTTAAGAATGAAACAGTTAGAATAATGGATAACCAAGATCTGTGGAGACTTTGGTGGCGAGGAGGTCGGAGGTTTGATCCAACGCGACTCCACAAAATTTTGGAAAACAATGCACATGTTTCCAACATGGCATCCACGTGGCAGACTCTAATTGGTTCACATGTCCTCGTACCACTGGTCCACCTCATCACTGACATGTCATCAACCTCAACCAAGTGACCTGCTGTGGATATGCTACGTCAGCCACCTGCAGATTGTACCTTCCATTCATACTTTCCATGTGGTGCTTTGTGGTGGTGCCACGTCATCACCGTACAGTCCACGTGTCACCCTTACAGTGGTTCCACGTGGCACCCCTTTTTCCCTACTTTACCTATTTTTTCGAAAGTTCAGAACGCAATATCTTTCACGTCCAGAGTCTGTTTTGCATGAAACGAACGTTGTCAGAAATATCTCGCCGAGATCTACGCAGCTGCAAGCTTATGTTCTCAATTTGAATACTTTAATTTTGATTGATCTCGGATATCCTCTTGGATCACTTGTGCACACACACTCTCCCCATAATTCAAGTGAGACTTAAAATTGGCTTAATTAAACCCACTTTAACCCCACTTGGGGAACATAAAAACAATCATGTAGATAGGTAGTACATTGGGGTTAGGCATCCAAATAACACCCCCTTTGTCATACACATTTGAGACATAGTTATTGTCTTTTAGGGAACCAAAATCCCCTATTACTTATTGGTATGGTTGACACCGATTTGTCGGAGGGCCTCTCCCTTAGGAGGGAAAGTAACAAGATTGGTTCCGGAAGTCTGAGTGGAATACCACTCTCCATTCTGTACTGAAGGGTACTAACTCGTTCTCGTCGTGCATAATGGAGCCCATACCGGGTGTGCGACAACCAAAGAACTGAATTTGTGGAACACCTTTCCAGACGTGCCATGAACGAGGTAGCTTAGTTTCCATTATTCTAGAAATAGTTTACCCAGAGTCCCTCTTGGTAGAGGGATATCCTTTAGCCATTTAGTTCTCCATTTCATATTGCCTGAATGTGGATTTCATCACCCTACATGGGATACAATTTGTGTGAGCTTTCATATATTTTAGATAGGTGTTTGCATGCTCCTATACCCCCATTCAGTTAGTGAGTCTACCTTTTTTTATTTTTTCTAAGATTACTGCTTGTTGGTATTCTGACCATTTTATTGCCGCTCCACCTGTTGTAGCACGCTGTTGCAACAAATGTTTTTGAGCTTATTGTTGGCCTGAGTGCTGCCCTTTTTTAGAGCTCTCCTTTTGCATACACGGTTGCACTAAGACTTTTGAGCGTTTTATCTCCCACAACTCTTTAGCACTTTCACACTTGTCACCATTGATTCAAAGAGAAACTGTTGTCGCATATGGGGACTATCCCCGCAGCACGGTCCACTTGAACTCACCTTTCACAGATGCACAACTTATTTGCCGGATCTTCATCCCGACGCCCCTTATTTTACATCTGATTCTGAGTTAGAGTTACCCATATACACAACTTTGTCTAGCCCCATGGCCGACGTGAATCCCAACCCCTTACCGACGGGATTGTCAGCAGTGGTTAAACCACTAGCCTAGCTACCATTTCAACATCCATCCCCATCATGCCATCCACAGGACCCACACCTGGAATTCCAAACACTACTTCCATACCCATTGGTAGTGGATATGTTCCTACTACCGTTACTTTGGTCACCAGTAGTACACGTGGGGGAACCAACCCTTCCTACTTGATCCCTCCTCCCTTTATCGACAATCCCTCGATCCCCATTATGACTCATGCCACTGGACCACCCCTCGGTGGAGGTGGCCCCATGATCGCCACCATGGATAGCACACAAGCCACTTCGACTATGTCACATCCTCCTGCTAGTTTTCCATTCATGGCTAGTATCAACCTCCCTAGTCTGTCCCGATTGACCAACGATTCGATCCGACATGACCCCACATGGCCTCCTATGCCTACCAAAATCCCTTTGGACATTCCAAAGTTTGAAGGGAAGGGTGGTGAGGACGCCCAAAACCATACCATGTCCTTCCACTTATGGTGTTCCTCCAACTCCATAGTGGATGACTCGATCCACCTCCTCCTTTTACAACAGACACTCACTAGATCTGCAGCTAAGTGGTATTAAACAACCACATGGGAATCACTCCACATTTATATCCCTCTCTTTGAATTTCCTACAATTCTTCCAGTTACCAGTTCGTTATGATGCTGGTGTTGAGATTTTACTATCTTGCAGACAGATACAACTCCCCATATCACTGACCATATTCATGAATGGCATAGAAGCCGTAGTTTGTGCAAGATCAAGTTGGATGACCTCATCTTCTTAGATTGGTTCTTGAAATCCCTCATACCATTTATTGCCAAGGATGTGGCATCCAAAAGGCCCCAAATCGAAGAAGAACCCATCCTCAAATCTCAACATTTTGACCTCATCTATGCACAATCGGGCTACCTCTACTCCATTTTACCAGATGCTCCTCGCGGTGACACCTCCCGGAAAGACGTGCCAGGGGCATCCCACGCTGCTGATGGTATTATTGGACACGTTGAATATTGTAGTCAAACATATGTCCATATACCTACCGCCACCACCCCAACTTATAATCCTACGCCTAATTCTGCCATGAGTGGCCTTGACCTTTCACGCGTCACTGCCCATTCAGGAGAAACACCTTCGTATGTTCCCTCGGCCCAAGCCTCCCATATACATGGACCTTCTTGTCCGACGCATTTCTACGGACATACACCACCAATGTATGCCCCCCCTATTGCACCACCTTCCTACTACTATCCACCAGCAGCACCTGCGCCTGCACAAACCCAAGCCCCTCCTGCTTATTATCCTCTGCAGGCTTCCCCAACACCTGCTCAACCAAAAAACCCCCCTATTCCCCAAGGGAAAGTTTATGATCAACAAAACCAACATCAGAACCAACCTTCCAAACAGAACTGACAAGGACACAAAAATAAGGGACGAGGCTGTAATCGAGCCAACAACCAACCTCCTGGTAGAGGCAGTCCACCACTGAACCCCACTAATAATAATGGTGTTGTACTGGCTAACAAAAATCCTGATCAACAACCTCGATAAGGTAATGACCCCAAATTACACACGAACTTCCCATGTTCTATTTGCAGGGTATATGGCCATTACATTCATAATTGTCCCCATCTGGAGCGTGCTCTCCAACTTTGGAATGATTATGCCCAATGCTAAGGACATGCTGCACCTCCGGCACCACCAAAACCCCCGCAACCTCATGCACAACCTATGGTGTTGCAGAACCCCCTACCCACGCAAGGGGCAGTAACCACCCAACCGTTTGTTGATGTATTTGTAACTTTGGAATGTATTTCATATATGTATATTGTATTCCTATAGAGATGTTATTATTCCTCTACACAGAAGTGTTTGTATTCCTATAGAGATGTTATTATTCCTCTATATGGAAGTGTCATCATTTATATTGTAAGTGTCGTAACTTATACTTGATGGGTTATTAGATCACCTTGTTGGGGTCGGCCCTGTATAAGTCATGTGGGTTAAAGGGTTATTAGACCACCCTATTGGGGTTCGGCCCTGTCAACATTATGTTATGAGGTTAAGTTAAGGCCGACCTAGTAAAGGTTATTAGGCAAGTCAAGTCAAGTATAAATAGAGTGCGAGAGGCACTCTATTTGATCATTCACTTCTCACTCACACACTTATTGGAGAGTGGCTCACTAGTGGAGGAGGAGAAGCTGCTGATAGGAGGACTATCTCTTGTACTTGGTTTGTATCATTGCTCTATCTATCTCTGAGGAAGTTGCGGGGTTTTTCACCTTCTTGGTTTTCCCTGGTGAAACTCTGTGTCTCTTGTGTGCTTGCATTATTGTGTCCATGATTGATATGTTGTAGATATATGCTATACATGTTATTCTCTCAGTTAAGATCCTAGATCAGATTGAAATTTCTGAAAAACTAACATGGTATCAGAGCTATCCTAAAAGAAGGCACGATATGACATTTATGACACTTGTTGCACTTGCGAAGCTAGGGCTTGATATAGAAAAAACCAGTCAACGTAGAACTTTCGCTATAAATCCATTTCGGTGAGGTTTCAGGATCATAAAATATTACAGGTCGAAGATAAGATCCCCATGTACCTTGTGTCCAAAGGAGAGCCTCTAATTCGTTGTACTTTCAGATTTATGATCTGTATAATATAGGGTTTCTGCGTCTTCCAGATCTCAGTCATAAACAAGTGACTTAGGAAAAAAGGTCACAACTTGGGCTAGGAAGCTCCAAATGAAATTTTGTAAAAATTGGTAGGTAGGGCACGGACTGTAGTTTCACAGGTACAATTTTTAGAGGCCGAAATTGAACCAGTGACATGTGGAACTCCGTACAAGTTCGCTCTCCTGTTTTATCCCATAAAAAGGTCATGTTGCGACACTTGGCATAACTCTCTCTCAGAGAATCCATTTGAGGTCACACCTGTGGGGTTGGAAAGATAATAGGTCAGGATACCACAGAAAGAATTTTTAGACCCTGTAGATCTGAAATTTTGGAGTTACACTAGAAACAATCAGGTGCATATTTCTGTCAAAACAAAATTGGATTTTGAGCACCTTCATTCATGGCTCTGGGAATTTAGGGTTTCAGAGAATGTTGGAATTTTTTGTATCAGAGACCACGGATGGATGCTTCTCATCAAAATCAAAATTTAGAGACCAAGATCAAATTTTTTGGTTGGGAAGAAGGCCGGGCTTGATCAAACCCTAGTTCGGGGCTTGATCGGAAAGGTGAAAAATTAGGGCTTTTGCAAAAATGAGAATTTTTGAAATTTGTGACCATAGCTGGAAGCACCTTGGCAAAATTTAAGTTTAGAGATTTGGATCAAACTATTTGGTTGGGTGAATCTCCGGGAAACTCAAACCCTAATTCAGGGTCCTCCCTAGTGAATCCATAAGATTGAAAAACAAATTTGAGGGGTGAAACTTTGCAGTTTTCAAATTCTGAGTATACCAGGTTGATCAGCTCATCAATGCGCATCTTTCTATCCTTTCAGAAGTTTGAAATTCAAAGTTTGAATTTTTAGGGTTTCCCTGACAAACCCTAATCCAGCTCCAGATCTAGTTTTTGCAAATCAAGTGGATTGGGTTAATCCTAGAAGAGAATGGATTGGTCACATGCATAAGTGAAGAAATTCCTGTTTCAGAGGGAGATGAGGTAAGGCCTTACATAAGAAGATTACAAGCAATCTCGACAGGTATGACTTATCTAGGTATGTTTCAAGATCTGTTCATGATTAAATTTATGGTATGTTTGTATTCATTAAGGTTAGTACAATCTTGATTAACTTTAGACTTGTCGTATCACCTTTATAAAATTATGAATGCAAATATTCATTGATTAGGGTTTTGACAATAATGCATTGTGGTGTTGTATGAGGTTGATGTTGTCCGCTAACATGAAAGGTACATCAAGAAAGACAAATCATGTTCTAGTTCAAGAACATATGACCATGGTGACATGAAGACAAAGATTCATCCATTGTCATGGATCACATAGAAGCTCTACTTACGAGGTATGTATAATTTGGTTCTACAATGCTTAACCTATAAGATATGCAGGTACTAGCACAAGTCATTGAAGAGAACAAGAAGACATTGCTAGACATAACTAGCAAATATGATAACTAGGTATGTTTTTCCTACATCAAGTTAGAATCCTACCTTGTGTTAGGATCTTATACTGTTGTATGGTTGATAATGATTATTCATGAAGTTAGAAATGTAAGTAATCAAGGGTTTATGCATATTATGTCTCTTACCTTGATTGATGATATGACTAACCAGAAAAGTCCTTTGGTCAAATAAAGAATATGCATGAGTAAAAGAAGCAATCCTTGAAACCTTGAATACTATTGCTTATTATCTGTGTTTGAAATGATCATGACTATACATGTTTAAGATTATTGTGTTTTGATAGTATTGAGATTATACTAATGAATGTATGTATGAGATAACACAATGATGATACTAGTAAGTATGCATATAAGTTGAAGGACAGGTAATACAGGAAGCAAAGATCAAGAGGGAGCACACTCCAGTAGTTCCTGCAAGGAAGCAAATATTGAGAGGGAGTCCACCCTACAAACCGAACAAAGATAAGTATTTGAATTGTCATTTATTGCATATTTGTTTGTTTAAATAATATTGTTCAATGATGTATATGCTTATGTTCCTAGACTTAGGGTGTGTATTATGCATATTAGAATAATTGCATTAATGAACAGTATACTACTAATATGCATGTGATGGGTAAGTGGCCTATGGTACTGTACAATATTCCATTGCTACTTATCTAGAATGAAACCTTTTTCCTGACATTTTGGGAGTTGTGCACACTCTTAACAATGTTCTGGTAGAGATTAAAAGGCATCTAGAAAGTTACGGGATATGGATAAATGTTGTATTGAAGCATTGGCTAAGATAATTGCATGACTGTATGACATATTTATTTATGTGTAAGAATTTGTTCTAAAAACTATGAGATGTTTCTAATCATGCAATTTAACTTGTTTTGTAGGAAAGATCGTATACCATCACCTACAAAAGAAGGACTACAACATTTGTTCAGCAACAAAGTTATCTATTGAAGATATTGAAGTTCCCAAGATTCGGGAAGAATGCCATGATCGAGGAGTACTAGTCGATCATGAAGAATGATATTTGAGATGCAGTCCCAAGACCTGAAGGGAAGTTTGTTGTGACTTCCAAGTGGATCTATAAGATCAAGCGTTGCAGATGGTAGCATAGAAAAATACAAAGCAAAGATTGTAGCTCGTGGCTTCTCTCAGAAAGAGGGGATAGACTATGAAGAGAATTTTGCTCATGTAGCCAGATACACTTCCATTAGATCAATACTTGCTCTGGCTGTAGTGATGAAATGGAAGATACACTAGATGGATGTCAAGACAAATTTCTTGAATGGTGTAGTCAAGGAGGAAGTGTATGTGGAGCAGCCACTTGGTTTTGAGACACATGACATGAAGTCATATGTGTGCAGGTTGAAGAAATCCTTGTATGGCTTGAAGTAAGCTCCTAGGACTTGGTATGGTGTAGGAAAGATAGATTTCTATCCAGTTTGGGCTTTACCAAGTGTAAAGCAGATTCCAACCTTTACTAAAAGGTTGAGGAAGGAAATCCAGTGATACTACTCTTGTATGTGGATGACTTGTTTGTTACAGGTGATGATAGATTGATTGTCGACACTAAGAGGAAGCTTGCTACCGAGTTTGAGATGAAGGAATTGGGGATGATTCACTATTTCCTAAGCATGGAGGTGTGGCAGAGTGCAGATGGAATCTTCCTTGGACAAGGGAAGTATGCAGTCGAAATCCTGAAGAGGTTCGGGATGATGGACTGCAAGGCCATGGCCACACCTATGGCATTGAACTTGAAGCTTCTATGTGATTCTTCATTTGATCCGGTTGATGTCACGGTGTATCGTCAGATGATTGGGTCCTTGATGTACCTGACGAACACGAGACCATATATTTGCTTTACGGTGAACACATTTTTCTAGTTCCTGACGGATCCGAAAGGTGTTCACCTGGTTGCTGTAAAGCATATTCTGAGGTACCTGAAGGGTACAATTGATCATGGGCTCAAGTATGATGTGAATCAAAAGTTTAACCTAAAGGGTTAAGTTGATTCAGATTGGGTAGGCAGTGCTGCAGATAGGAAGAGCACTTCTGGATGCTGCTTCAGTATGGGATCAGGTGTGATCTCTTGGTTTAGCAGGAAGCAGTCCTGTGTAGCACTAAGTATAGCCGAAGTAGAGTATGTTGCAGCTTGTTCGGCTAGTTGTGAGGCAGTATGGCTGAGGAAGCTACTGTCTGAGTTATTTGATCTCCCGTTGGATGCTACTGGTATCTTTTGTGACAACCAGAGTTGTGTGAAGCTGTTTGAGAACCTAGTGTTCCACGACATGTCGAAGCACATTGATATCAAGTATCACTATATCATGGATATGGTGCAGAGAAGAGCAGTGAAGCTCCTGTATGTTGTGACAGATGAGAAGGTTGAAGATGTGTTAACGAAACCACTAGCAAGAGTGAATTTTGAGTACTTTAGAGAGAGGCTTGGTGTTCTTCTGATTGACGACACTTCGAGGAAGAAGTGAAGGACACATTTACTGGAGCCATTCTAAGCATGGTGAGAGGAGGATCCTTCCCATGGCTGTGGATGTAAGTGCTGGATGATGAGCATCAGGATGATGCTCCAGCTACTGCTCTGTATATGCATCATGTTGTATGCTTGATATGATTAGTTGGATCATGCATTTGTATATGCATCATGTTGGATGCTTGGTATGATCAGGTGGATCATGTATTTATGTATGTATTAGGTGGATACATTGTATGATCAGGTGGATCATGTATTTTTGTATATGTATCAGGTGGATGCATTGTATGATCAGGTAGATCATGTACTTATGTATGTATTAGGTGGATGCATTGTATGATCAGGTAGATCATGTGCTGATGTATGTATCAGGTGGATGCATTGTATGATCAGGTAGATCATGTACTTATGTATGTATCAGGTGGATGCATTGTATGATCATGTAGACCATGTACTGATGTATGTATCAGGTGGATGCATTGTATGATCAGGTAGATCATGTATGATGATATGTATCAGGTAGATACTTTGTATGCATCAGATGGAGATATTGTTTGATCAGGATGATCACAGATGACGAGCTTTAGGATGTTGCTCCAGATGATATGCATTAGGATGATGCTATGATGGTGATCAACATGATCACATATGACGAGCTTCAGGATGTTTCTCTAGATGATATGCATCGGGATGATGCTATGATGGTGATCAGGATGATCATAGATGACGAGATTCAGGATGTTGCTCCAGATGATATGCATCAGGTTGATGCTATGATGATGATCAGGATGATCAGAGATGACGAGCTTCAGGATGTTGCTCCAGATGATATGCATCAGGTTGATGCTATGATGATGAACAGGTTGATCATGTGATGATGTACATCAGGATGATGTATGGTGAGTATCAGGTTGACACTTTGTGGTCGTGGACAGGTTGTGCAGGTAACATAGAAAAGACCCTTTAAAATTCAGATAGGTAGAGTGGTGTGCTCATAACAGCTTGGGATGCACTATCGAGATCCAGACAGGTAGAGCGGTGTGCTCATAACATCCTGGGATGCTCTGAGTAGGTTTTGCTACAATTTTGCATAGAAAAGATCCTTTAAAATCCAGATAGGTAGAGCGGTGTGCTCGTAACAGCATGGGATGCTCTATCGAGATCTAGACAGGTAGAGCGGTATGCTCATAACATCCTGGGATGCTCTGAGTAGGTTTTGCGAAAGTTCACATAGAAAATATCCTTTAAAATCTGAACAGGTAGAGCGGTGTGCTCGTAACAGCCTGGGATGATCTATTGAGATCTAGACAGGTAGAGCGGTGTGCTCGTAACATCCTGGGATGCTCTGAGTAGGTTTTGTGAAGGTCAACATGTAAAAGAACCTATAGTCTGTGCTAGGTTTTGACACACATAATCAGTCCTAGGTTCCACAGTATGGCCACTTATGATAAAGACCTACAGGTGGTGGGCCTACATCCAGTATGAAAAAGGACTGGCTCTGTAGAACTTCCTATGACGAGTAGATTGGAGATTGATTGAGATAGCAGCAGCAATGACGATGACGATGATCCAGAGAAGAATACTTGTGCTAGCAGATCTGTGTCGAGAAATACCTTCCAAGTTAAGAGGGAGTGTTGATGTATTTGTAACTTCCGAATGTATTTCATATATGTATATTGTATTCCTATAGAGATGTTATTATTCCTCTATATGGAAGTGTTTGTATTCCTATAGAGATGTTATTATTCCTCTATAGGGAAGTGTCGTCATTTATATTGTAAATGTCGTAACTTATACTTGATGGGTTATTAGACCACCTTGTTGGGGTCAGCCCTGTATAAGTCATGTGGGTTAAAGGGTTATTAGACCACCCTATTGGGGGTTAGCCCAGTCAGCATTATTTTATGTGGTTAAGTTAAGGCCGACCTAGTAAAGGTTATTAGGCAAGTCAAGTCAAGTATAAATAGAGTGCGGGAGGCACTCTATTTGATCATTCACTTCTCACTCACACACTTATTGGAGAGTGGCTCACTAGTGGAGGAGGCGAAGATGCTGCTAGGAGGACTATCTCTTGTACTTGGATTGTATCATTGCTCTATCTATCTCTGAGGAAGTTGTGGGGTTTTTCACCTTCTTGGTTTTCCCTGGTGAAACTCTGTGTCTCTTGTGTGATTGCATTATTGTGTCCATGATTGATATGCTGTAGATATGCTATACATGTTATTCTCTCACTTAAGATCCTAGATCAGATTGAAATGTCTGAAAAAATAACACCGTTGGCTCCCCCTCTAGGGGCTGTCGGACCGCAACAACAAGTTACTTACACTGCTCCTAGTAGTCAGCCCATTGAATTAGGTACCCACCACCTTTTAATGATGTCTTCGATTGATATCAACCTTTAAACATGCTGTAACCAGTATGGTTCCACTACAGAAACCATTCCTGCGGACAAGGCTGCTAAAACTCTTCCCACAGATCATTCGTTATGTATACCCTCCACACAATTCAAAGGCCCCCCCAAAGCTCCTCGCTTTCCTCTATGCCGCATCAATAACAACCCTAACACTCGTGTTTCCCCCAATTATAATATCGTGGATGACTTAGCCCAGTCCCCTGCTGCTATGTCATCACTAGAAGTTTTAAATAAATTCCCAGCACAGCGCAAAACACTATTATCCTCCATAGGTGCGCTAGACCCTTTCGACTCACGAATGATGGAATTCGATTTAGACCAATCTGAACCATGTATGCCTTCCACATTAGCATTCCAAGTTTATGTTTCAATCCAGAATATTGTTATCCATTGATGCATCATTGATGAGGGTGTCTCTACATGTGTGATGTCTACATTCGTGTGGAAGAATCTCAGATCCCCTACCCTACATCCATCCATGATTTCCTTACGAGCTTATGATGGCCGTTCATCTCATCCAAAAGTCCTTCTGGCTAATGTTCCAGTCCAATTGGCTAGAAATATCGTCTTGATTGACATCAAAGTCATCAACGCACAACTCGACTACAACCCGCTCCTAGGATGAAGTTACATGTACGCCATGAAGGTTGTTGCTTCATCGGTGTTCCACATTATGACGTTCCCCCATGAGGGACGAGTTGTCAAAATCGTCCAAGTTACTTACTATGACCCGAATGTGCCCGCTACACTGGAGAATGTTCTCCCCATGGTTGAACAACCTGTTTTTGGTGCGTCCACATCTTTGATTTCCACCGTCAGCTTTGGAATTTATTCTGAGAATCCAATGGTCTCCACATTTCATTCCTTACCACCTCCTCCATCGACTATTGATATATATGAATTATGCACCATTTCATCGAATCAATCGGTACCTAAGCCTCAACCACCACTGCTGCCTCAACCTCCATTGATACCTATCCATGTTGGAGCCACACCAATCCATACAATATCGTTCATGTTCCCACCATATGGGGTAGTAAGTATACCCGTCATGGCCATGATGAATCCACCGAGGTTGACATTAGGACTTCCCATATGGTATGTACCTTCCCCTAATCTCGCTCCAATGCCATAAGTCATCCTTCAACCGATCCAACCAATCACCACTGCCACTCATCCCCCTCCCAGTGTGGTGAAAACATCTTTATCCAACAATGCCCCTCAACCATCCAAGAACACTGGGGGTAGGGCCACACAAACTTATACTACACCACATGCGACTAAAATCGTTAAACGTCCCCCTCCATTCCATGCACCTCCCAAGTGTGCTTTGTGTGATGATTTGGGCCATGCAACCCATAATTTTCCACAATTTCCAAACCTTCAAGAACAAATGAAGACATTGGATGATGACCCCAATATTCTGGTTGTCAAACTAGAAACAACCCCCCAACCGCGTAACAAATCATTTTGCACCAACCACTCTTGCACCATATGCGGAGTTTATGGACACTATTCCCATCATTGTCCTGACTTACCTGAGTATCGACTTGTTCTCCATGAAATGAATCAGTCATCTTTAGAGTTATCCATTGCTACCATCAAGGATATCCACCCACCTGAATATCCATCCTCCTCGGCATATATTAGAACTATCTATATGATTTCCACAAGTGGCGAACCAACTTTGCCCCCGACCTCCAGATTTAGCTCTTCTGATCTGTCCACACAATGTTTTCGCAGTGATGAAGAAATCCTCGAAGCAATAACTGCACCTGACTTCCCTTGGGATGATATGCATCATCGATCTCACTTCATTCCAGAGGAGTCTACCCTTGTTGCGACCAACCAAATTTCAGTAGAGTCGAAGGACTTCATCCATATCCAAGTGGACTGGTTTAAGAACCCCATCCCAGCTCCCGATGTCTTCGAGGAAGGTAACATGGCTAACATATATCATACCATACAGGTTGATGTTTCTGTCACACTCGGTATAGTTGAGAACATTACGTTAGGTGACTCATGTACTCCCGAAGAAGTTGCTTCCTATAAGAAACTCTTCCAAGAGTTCCATGATGTTTTTGCTTGGTCATATACTGAGATGCCCGATCTTGACCCCACCATCGTTGAGCACCGTATCGATACTTGGCCTGATGTCCCACCCGTCCACCAAAATAAATGACCGATTCACCCCTCTAAACTACCAGCGGTGAAGGCTGAGATTAAAAAATTACGCCAAGCTGGGTTCATTTACCCCATTGCTTACACGACATGGGTGTCCAATCCTGTGCCAGTTAAAAAAAAATAGGGCACCATTCGCATCTGTACTGATTTTCGTGATTTGAATTTAGCTTGTCCCAAAGACAACTTTCCTATTCCCTTCATCGATGAGCTCATTGATGCATGTGTGGGTCATGAGATTCTCTCCCTCATGGACAGTTTCTCTGGCTATAATCAGATTCAAATTCACAAAGAAGATCAGTATAAGACTGCCTTCACTACTCCGTGGGGCATCTTTGACTATCGAGTTATGCTGTTTGGCCTTAAAAATGATGGTGCCACATTTCCTTGTTTCCTTGTTTCCCAAAATGGGATTCTTGTTGGTCCTTTGAAGGTTCAATCCATTCTTGAACTCCCTTCGCTACGTACATACATTACGCCAATTACAAAGCCTTCAAGGGAAATCCAAATTTCTCCGTCGCTTCGTTCCATACTATGCTACAACAGTTCATAGTTTCCTTCATTTGCTTCAGACCCACGTCCCTTTTGTTTGGGATGAACAAGCACAAGCATATTTTGAAGCACTCAAACAAGCATTGAATTCCGTCCCCTTGATTTCACCTCCTGATTTCTTGAAGGATTTTATCCTTTACGTTTCGGTATCCGAATATGTCGTTTCTGCCGTGTTATTCCAAGAAGATAGTGCGTGACAAAAACGTTTCATTTATTACATGAGTCAGAAATTATCTGGTCCACCATTACGCTACCCCCATGAGGAGAAATTGTCCTTAGCCTTCGTCTTCTCTGTTCAAAATGTACGCCACTACATTCTTATGAGCCTAACTATAGTTGTGGTGTTCTCCAACCTTATGGTCGATCTCTTGAGTTGTCACCTCCTTCAAGGTTGCGTAACTAAATGGATCATTATCCTTCAAGAATATGACCTGACATTTGTTACACCCAAGAGTACCAAATACCTTGCATTGGCACACCTCATGACTGACTTACCATCTTCGTCAGCGTCACCTCCTATCATCACTAACTTGCCCGATGACCACTTGTTCACAATTTCATTGGATGACTCATGGTATGGTGATATCTTGGTATACCTGTGAACACAAAAGTTTCACTCCAACCTCCTCCGCGATGATCGATGTCGCATACACCATCATGCTTCATGATACCTCCTTCTCAATGATGTCCTTTATCGATGCGACGCCGACACCATTTCACGTCAATGCCTCACACATGATGAGGTCGAACAAGTTTTAAACGATTGTCATAGCGGAGCTTGTGGTGGAAAATGATTTGGAATGACCACTTCCCAAAAGGTCATCCACGTTGGGTATTTCTAGCCCACCCTTTTCACTAATTGCATTACAGTAGTCAAACATTATCGGAATTGCCATATTTTTTCCCCCAAATCCAGGACCCCTCCAGCCCCTCTCCATCTAGTCATCACTGTTGGCCCTTTTTGTAAGTGGGAAATCGATTTTATGGAGTGTAACCCACCCTCGGCAAATGGCCATAAATACATCATTGTGGATTTCGACTATTTCACCAAATGGGTCGAGGCCATGCCTACATTTAACTGCCAGGACAAGACCGCAACACA
The DNA here is from genome assembly GCA_027924585.1 of Larix kaempferi. Taxonomy (NCBI): domain Eukaryota; kingdom Viridiplantae; phylum Streptophyta; class Pinopsida; order Pinales; family Pinaceae; genus Larix; species Larix kaempferi. The sequence continues at coordinate 2,321,400 of BSBM01000870.1, forward strand.
TTTATTCTTTAACCATATCATTTCTCGGTTCAGGGTCCCTAAAAAACTTGTATTCGACCATGGAAAACACTTCGAAGACACCATTTGGAAAGAGTTGTCCCCCTTCTTGACGTTTGACCACCAGTACGCCTCATCCTACTACCCTCAAGGGAATGGCCAAGTTGAGGCTATCAAAAATATATTGAAGACAATCCTTCAACGAACAGTAAACCAACACAAGTCCAATTGGAACCATATTATCTTTCTAGCACTTTGGGCTTACCGCACTTCCACTAAGATTGCCACGGGTTTTACCCCTTTCCATTTGGTTCACAACGTAGAGTTGGTTCTCCCCATCGAGTGCAAATCCCCACTTTACACATTGCCGTTGACCGTCTCCCAAAGACCTCTACTCTTGAGCAACGCTTACTCCTATTGGAATAGGCCGACGAAGACCGATGAGCATCTTTACAAATCACCAAGGCTACCAAACATCGCTCTAAAGCCAAATATGACAAGCATGTCCACCTCTGCACCTTCCACGAAGAAGACCTAGTTCTCATTTATGACCAAGCTCATGACAAGCACGACAAAGGAAAGTTTGAATCCATGTGTCAAGGACCTTACATTGTCCAAACTTGTCTCAGCAATGGGGAATACATACTTACCGATTTTGATGGACACCCCTTAGCCAATCCTCACAACGGGTTGTATCTCAAATGATTTTACCCTTAGCACTTTTCTTGGACCCCCTAGTCCGTGTTGTACAATTTTATTCCCTTTTTTCTTTTTGTTTTCCACTTTTTGCATTTTGAACCTTACTGTTTGCTTCCATGTGTGGCCACAGATGGATCCTGTTCCACCACTTTATGTCGGTTTTGCCGATGGTGCAAGTAGATGGTCTCCAAAAGTCGCCTCCGCAACTTGGGTATTGTATTCCCCCTCACACGAGTTGATCCACCTCGACGGAGTGTGTATCGATGCTTCCACCAATAACCAGGCTGAGTACGATGTTGTGACTGGTCTCTTGACCGCTGCTCTCCAATTGGGCATAAGTCACCCTCGTGTGTTTCTCGACTCCCAGCTCCTTATCACCCAGCTCAATAGCTTTTACCAGTTATGGGATCCTTTCCTTTTTAGAGAGTTCCTGCGTACTAAACAACTGATTAGATAGTTTGAGTCCATTACATTCACTCATGTCCCACGAAGTCAGAAAAATGTTGCAGACCAAATGGATAATAATATTCTAGACTGGAACATAAATCACAACATATAGAAAGTAAACCATACAAATGCATCATCATACATCCACATGAATATATACATGATATAGGCATATAACATCATCACAATAAAAACAAAGGACCATCATCATAATAAACTGCATCCACGTGCATATATATATATATATATATCATAAAAATGTCATAGTGTCCACATCACAACATAAGCATCACTACATTGAGGAGACCCAACAACTTTCTCATCATAAAAATAATAACCGAATACAAAAATTCCCATGCTCATCGCATTGGGGGGAAATTCCATCAACTACCTAGTCATCTGAGTCATCATCATCCTCATCCTCATCCTCTCCCTCCTCGTCCTCGTCCTCCTCGTCCTCCTATTCCTCCTCATCCTCCTATTCCTCCTCGTCCTCCTCTTCCTCTTCCTCCTCCTCCTCATATGAATCAGTCTCCTCCTCCTCATAATCATATGGGGAATCACCCCGTGCCATGGCCCTCAATGCCTCGGTTTCCATCACAATCCGCCGCATTACTGGTATCCACTCCCATGGAGCGTCATAGAAGATATCGATCAAATCCCGATCTAAATGCTTCCAACCATCATCAATCAATCCATCCATTAGGCGGTCATTCCCTTTCCGCAATAACTCCAAGGTCGTCGAAGCACTCTGATGACCTCGCTGCCCATGAGCGGGAGAGTACACCCCCTCCACTTGACCCCTACGAGCCCAGTACCCTGCCGGAGGCCACAGTCCCACATCTGCACACAAAATCACATCATCATTCTCAGTGTCATAAAAATACTCTATCTACCATATAGGCTATGAAGTATACAAAACATGATACTGTAAACTAATTAAATGCATACCATCTGGTCCCCATGCCTGACCAGGAGGTCATGGTAGCTCTGGATCCCCCCTTTAGTCCATCCCTACATAGGGGAATTCCTCTATCACCACTAGAATATGCCACCACTGAGTAAACACCTCACATGTAAAGAAGCGACCCACCAATCCCCCACCACCGTGAGTCATCGTCTCACCCCATCACCGCATCCGCAACTCAGTGGGTCCACCATCGCGCAATGATCTGTGCGGTCACAACGTCGGAACTCGCTCAAAGAAGAACATGCATAGGAACGCAGGGAAACAAAAATCCCCTCCTTTGCAGCTCACTTTGTTTAACTCACGACGCACAACTTTCAAGGACATCTGGCCCCAATCGAAGTAGGTACCTGCTAAATCCTGCTCAACCAGCATCATCTTCCCTCTAGGGACCCTATGGGGCGCCTTCGACCCCAGTATACGCACTACCAATGCCGCTATATCCCGAGTCTCCAGAATCTCTATGTCACAGATCAAGATCGCATTGTCATGCCCATAAGCTGTAGCATACCAATGACGCTCTAGTAAGTCCTCCATAGATACGTCACTAGGCTTCCTCGGCTAGGTGTCTAAAATCATACCCAACCATGAGATCCCCATCAGGAAGTACACATCCATGAGCGATATCTCTATCTGCTCCCTATGTATCACGAATTCCCCCATATCGGCATCCCAAAACTCCACCAAATTGTTCAACAGTAACTTCGCTTAACGCGTTGGGGGAAATTTTGTGAACTTCAACAACCCACACCGGGCCAAAGAATCCTGAACATCCTCATCATCCAAGATGTCATCACGCAACCACCCGAGCTCTTACTCTCGACATCCTTCCAACCAGAAAAAAAAACTCTCATCAACTCCATATAAGAAAAAAAATGGTCCCTGAGGGCCATAACACAAAATATTGGGAAAAAAAGTGCGCCTCTTTTCCCCACAGGTGCGCTTTGGAGCACGCTTTTCCCCTTGAATCGAGCTCTCCTCCAGCGCACTTGTTGGGCCCACGTCCGCGCTTGAAGCGCACTTTCCTCATTGAAATGCATGCTCCAAAGCGCGACTTGGTATCCCAAAACCGTGCTAAAAAAACGTGACTGTGTGGCTCATAACCACGCCCTAAGTGAACCATTTCCCTCGAAAAGCACGCTTCAGCGCTGTGGTGCCCTAGCTGTGCTTTCCAGGGCTCCCCAGAAGACCAAATCCAAACCAAAAAGCATGAAAACACCAAAAATCACTTAAAGACTTACCTGCAAGTCACAAAACTCGATTCCACTAGTCAGATTGAGAGAAATCAAAATTTCCTCTTCTGGGCCCCTCCACACTCTTACCAATTTGCATAGTGAAAATGACATGTGGAGGTGGGCTCCCTTGCTATTTATAGCCATTTTTACCCTAATTTTTGCTTTGACCGTTTCGGGGCCATATGACCTCTGTTTTCCACACCGTTTGCACCGCCGAATTCAGAATTCCGTGCTTGTGATGATGCTTGAGACCTTTTCTCGCTCTCACTTAATACTTTTTTTGGGCATTTTTCCATGCCCCTCGCCACGTCGATTTGTGTGCCACACATGCCGCAATCATTTTTTGCCATTTTGTCTCTCGCGACCTATCCATGAGCCCTTCGCTCCATCCATATTGCAGTTATTGCATTATTTTTCCATCATTCATATACCTGCAAGGAGGCCCCATCAATGTTCCCCCCCTCACATTCGTTCTTGGTTCTCATATTTGTCCCTTGATTGAACACTTCCTCCTTACTTGGATGTTACATATGTTACGTATACTTTTATCCCCTTTTTGGGCCAAGAAACTCCTTTACGACGAAGGCACTTGGGCAGTTTCTGTTAATCTCTTTTCTGACTCCTTAAAGAATGAAAAGATCACCGAGAAATATTGCTTCATTTCATGCTCATTAAAGTACCTGAAAGGGAGTCTATCTAGTATAAGTTTAACCCTTTTTATGGACCTGGTAGAATAGCTATGAAAAATGAATACTGTAATCACATCGGATGGAAGAGTTCTCCATTGCATACTTTTATGCTTTTTCAGGCTTTGGGGACTAACACACGAAAAAGAACCCCCTTGGAGTCTTCTTATTGCTTTTAGACTCTCTAAAATTGAAATCAACCAGTAGCATTCACCGTTTGGGCTCGTATAAATCCACACGATGGTACCTTTTCACCATTTCAGAGTCTTCTTATCGCTTTCAGAGTCCTTAAAAATGAAAGCACCCACGAGCATGCACTGTCCTGGGATCATAGAAATCCACACGACAACACCATTCTGAGCACACTTCTATGCCTTCTTAAAGCTCCTGAAACTATGACGAAGGACCAAATGGTGCCTCTCGGCGCCCCGACAGATCATATCTAGACCCCACATTATGGCAGCATGGTCTCCTTTGTTCAAAGTATTCTGTGATATCTCACCCTTGGATTTTCCTGATATCACTCATAAATTCCCCCCTTGAGTCTCCCCCATTGTAACCACAGTCATTGATCCCCTAAGCTATGATCCCCTCTGTCATACTCTGAACAAAGGATGTTGGAGTCCTCCCACTCTGGGACCCACGTATTCCCCCATAGCATGTCAGTATCACATCTAGTTCCATCACATCTTGGTTGTACACCTCACGCTCCTATCAAGGAAACACCATTTCCTTGGTAGTTGCAATTCTCCCTCTATCGACGCCAGCACATCTATTCCATAGGATAGACCCAAAGGTCCCTGTACCTTGGAATCATCTCCATCAATGGTGAGTGCCTACAAACCATCTGAGAGGAGTCCTTAGTGCCTCTTGGAATGGTTGTTTCTCACTTACTGGACTTTAGATCCATCATCACACCATTGAGATTCATACAGGGTATTGATCCCTTCAGTTATTGGTCGAAGACCCTAGATGTCCCTAGACTCTAGCACATTGGTGAGTCTATTTGGAACCCCCTAGTTGTATGTTCCCGCAGATATCCGGGTTGCGTTGGCGACAATGTTCGGAAACACTCCCGTTATATGCTTCCAAGGGTATCTAGTTCAGATGCAGTTCAATGTACCTTTGATATTCTGACTCTTAGTCATTGATACCATATAGTTGTTGGAAACCTTCAGAGTGAGCAGAGCATCAATTGTTATGGTACCGCATTCAGGATGGATGCCATTCTTTCCAGTTCCAGCACTTCAAATCAGTCATGGTGGGACCATGAGTATGTCCCATATTTGTGTCCCCTCTAGACCATTATGATGTACACAACATTTCTCTATGTATTGTTTGGGTCCCCTCCAGGCCTCATTAATATTTGTATATCTTGATACGAGCATGGGTATGCCCGCCTCGTCCATATATTTGAGATTATTCCTCATTCATTATTGAGGTCATGTATTTCCAGTTTTAGCCTTTGCAGTTTGAATGGAGCACGTGTTCCAGTCTCCAACCAGTTTATACTCTCTTCCATCACAATGCTCACACCCTTGGAAAAATTCAGTACCTATGATGTATATCGGCGATGAGCTCCTGCCATCACACATTAGGGGGTAATCTGTTAACACCCAAAAATTGTTCACTAGCTCATCTTCCTAGTCACATAACCCATTTACCCCTTTTCCATACATTTTTGACCTCCAAAACCCCAAAAATCCCTAAATTGGTAACCAAATGGGCAAAAAATCATTATTTCCGTCACAAATATTTAAGTTCCTTCAAAAAAGGTTAAAAACCCACAAAAAAGGGTCCAATATCCCCCAAAAAGAAAAGAAAAAGGGGAAAAAATCAAAATAAAATTAAAAAAGGGAAAACACCAAATACCATTGGCCAATACCACTGGTCGCCCAAAACCATGGGCCAATACTCCACCACCCAAAATTGCTATAAAAAGGTGATGGAGGCCTCCCTTTTCATCCATGCCGGTCAATTGTATCTTTCGTTACATTATTCAAACTTTCATTTGCTATCCAATTTGTTCGAATTTGATCCTTTAAATCCTCTTCATACTCTTTTGCTGCCAAAATTCCTACAACACTCTAGCCTACCCTTTTGAGCTTTTGTGCCCATCTAGTTGAGTCTTTTCCATCTATTGAGCATTTGGAGAAGACCAAAGAACTCTGGAGACCCGTCGTGCTACTATTTGTGCTGCTGCAAGGGCTCCCATCACCTCATCTTCTGAGGTAACTATTATATTGAACTCTTGTTTGCAACGTAATATTTATTCTTTTTTACTGCAGTAATTAGTTAGATTTATATTCTGTTGTTATTTGCACTCACCCAAATATTTATCTATTATCTATTTTTATCCATTTTTATGAACTGATACTAAGGGTTCCATAATCCTTAGTAGGTGCTCTTTAGCACAAGCCGGTGTGAAAACACTAGCTACACCATCTTTGGCAGATTTCATGGAGATGCTAACACAAGAAAAAGATAAACTGGTTCTAATGGGTTCCATTAAGCAAAATAACCAAGTTCTTGCAGCTGGAGATTCGAAGCAAGAAAGAGGAAAGAAAAAACCAAAGGGTTCGAAGCAGCAAGAGAAGAAAAAATACAAGGAGAATCCAAGATCCTCTGATGGGGTTCGAATTATGTCAAAGACAAAGGAAAGAAGAAAGAAAAGGCCAAATTCACTTACTGTCAAAAGGGTTGGCATCCTGAAAGTGCATGTATGAAGAAAACTATTGATATGATGACGCATCTCCTCCAGAAGAGTAACATTCCTCTTCCAGAAAGTTCAAAGAAGGAGGGTGTTTCTGAAGACAAGGAGAGGTGCCATGCATTGATGGCCTGTACCTAAGAATCTTCTTCTTTCATCATAGATTCAGGTGCCTCAAGGCACATGTCTTCTACAATATATTATTTTTCTACTCTTTTACCTTACAATTGTCCTTCCATTCTCATGGGTGATGATTTATAAATCCCAGCTGGAGGAATTGGGAAAATCAATCTAGAAAATGGGTACTTCAGTAATGTAATGTATGTGCCAGATCTTGCAGCAAATATCCTCTCTGTTTACCAAATGACCCACACTGGTTTGGCCAAGAGAGTGATTTTCACTCAAGAAGATGTGGAAATTTCTGAAGTTTGTACAGGCAAAGTGGTAGCAGTTGGTGTTGCAGATCATGAGTCAAGAATGTACAAGTTCTCTCACTTTCTTGAGTAATCATCTCGAAATGCACTTATGTCACATGATAATAAAGTTATTAAAATTTGGCATGAGAGTTTTGGACACCTCAACTACATATATCTTCAAGCATTGATCAAATAAGACATGGTTGAAGGACTTGCAACCATCATATTTTCCAAAGGCACTAGCAAAGGGTGCATTGTTGGGAAGCATGCAGAGCGCAAGTATGAGAACGGGAAGGAGAGGAGAGATGCTCAACCTATTGGTTTGTTCCATTCAGATGTGATAGGACCTCTTCCTACACCCTCCTATGGAAACTCAAAGTATGTCTTAACTTTCATTGATGATTTTTCAAGATATTGTTGGGTGTTCTTTCTCAAGCAAAATTATGAAGTCTTCCAATCCTTCAAAGTTTTCAAAGCTTCAGTGGAGAAATTCGGTGGGAGGAAGATGAAGGTATTAAGGACTGATAATGGAAGGGGATATGTGAATAAGGACATGCAGTAGCTATGTGAATAAGATGCCATTCAAATGCAATATTCTGTGCCTTACATACCCCAACAAAATGGTGTTGTAGAGCGCAAGAATAGAGCATTGAAGGAGATGGCTACATGCATGATGGAGGATAAGTATTTGTATCCTAAAATATGGGATGAAGACATAAATTGTGCTGCATATTTTCATAACAGATCACCACACAAATCCTTGGAAGGCATGACTCCTTTTGAGGCTTGGATGAGACACAAGCCAAATGTGTCTCATTTCAGGGTGTTTGGCTCAAGAGCACGGGCTAGAATACCTCTAGAGAAGAGAAAGGCCTTGCATCCCCAAATAAAGGATTCCATCATGGTTGGATATTTAGAATACACAAATGGATACAAGCTCTTTGACCCCTCATTTCATAAAAAATTCATTGAGAGGAATGTTCATTTCAAAAAAGAGCCCATGCATGCAGTAGAACAAGAAGAAGGGGAATGCTCAAACCCCATACATGAAGAGGATGTAATTGATGATTCATTCTATGATATTTCTCATTCTTATATTGAGGATGAATATGGTGACATGCATGCATATCATGACCCTCCTACAAGTCCCAAGTGGGCTGAGAAAACAATACAAGCTGCTGGTGAGCTTGCAGGTGATCCACAAGAACCTTGGAAGACTAGATCACAGTTTCAAAATGATTTGTATTCTTGTGATCCAGATCTTCATGGGAGGTGTTTTCTTATGGTTGGATTTGATCCACATTTATATGAAGAAGTATCAAAATATCCAATATGGAAAACATCCATGCAATAAGAGATGATCTCCCTCCATGACAATGAAACTTGGGATTTGGTCCCTCTTCCTTCCAAGAGGAAACTGGTGCAATGCAAGTGGGTGTATAGGACCAAGATGGCTGCTAATGGTTATGATATGAATTATAAGGCCATATTGGTGGCTATATGATTCTCTAAAATCAATGGAGTGGACTACACAGAGACATTCGCACCTGTGGCAAAGATGAACTCAATCAGGCTAGTTTTTCCTATTGCAACTTCCAAGTGATGGGAGGTTCATCACATGGATGTGAAGAGTGAATTTATTCATGGGGATCTTGATGAGGAGATCTATATGCAGCAACCTGAAGGTTTCATTCATGATCCTTCACTTGTGTAGAGGTTGAAGAAGTCCCTCTATGGTCTCAAGCAAGCTCTTAGAGTTTGGTATGCCAAAATGGACAATTTTATGCTATCACAAAGGTTTGAGAGATGTAAATCTGATCCAAATGTTTACATGCAACATGCTAGTGATCTGATTTTGATTATTGTACTGTATTTTGATGATGTATTGATCACTGGTAGTTGCATCAAAGAACTAGGCTCAGTTAAAGCTGCATTGCACAGTGCATTTGCCATGTCAGATATAGGATTGTTGAAACAATTTATTGGTTTGGAGATTGATCAATCTGTTGATGGGATCACTGTTTCACAATCAAGGTATGCTTCAGATCTGCTACAGAAGTTCAAAATGGATGAATGTAAGGCTACAAAATTTCCATTCCTCCAGGAGTTAAGCTTCATGATTGGGGTTCTTCACCATTGGTTGACAATTCACTGTATATACCACTAGTTGAGAGCTTGTTGTATCTCACACACTCTCGACCAGCTTTGTCTTATGCTGTAGGAGCTATTGCAAGACACATGAAAGAGCCTCATGAGGTCCATTGGAAGGATTCCAAAAGGATATTGAATTATGTGCAAGGATTGAAGCAATTTGGGATACACTATGCAGTTGGTTCATCACTTGAAACCACTTATACTATGAAACGAGAACTCGACACAGTTCTCGTTTTTTTCTCTCCTAATTTTAGTAGCTATTTTTGCCTTTGTTTCAAAAAGGGTTGATACTAGTATCACACATTTTCATTTTGAGGCAGTTTTTTGGGCCTTTGAATTATCTTTGTCGTAAAATATTTTTAATTTCTATTTTCAAGTGTGTTTTTAAAAATTTAACAAAATAACATATATTTATAAGCAATTTATAATGAAAAACATATACATTTTGCAAATTTTTCTATAAAATAAGACATTTTTATGGACAAAATAAGACATTTTATTGACAAAATTGTAAAACATTCCAGAAAATAAAGACATTTAAAACCATTTTCAATGAATTTTCAGAGATTTTTTGTATAAAAATGATATTATTTCATATTATTTTCCGAAAAGTGACGATTCACATAAATTCAAGAAAAACTATACCATATATTTGTAAAAAACATATTAAAAACACTATATATAGAAATTTTATTTCTAAAATAAAGTCTGAAAGTCAAAACATTGCTAATATATCTGATCAAAAAATTGTCAAATTTAACATTTTCTTCAAGACATGAAACTAATTAATAGTATCATGTAGGCCAAATTCTTCATCGAAATTGGAATTTTCTGGAGCTTGGTTTTCTTTAGGGGCATCAATGTCTTCTTCCATTGGGTCTTCTATGTCTGAAATATGCCCAAAGTGATCCTTCCCAAACACCCCTCCTAATGGGGGTTGAGGCTCTTTTGACATCTTTGCCACAATTGTTTCACTAAACTCTCATTTCTTCAAATCAACTTCTTGCAATTCATCTGGAATAACTTGAATATCATTAAATCTTTGCTTGATGTAATTGCACTGCAGTGGATCATTATCAATGGATATGCAATTTCTTCCTTTCTTTAAGGATCATGCTATTGTTGTACCTAATCACCAAAAACAATTTTTTTTTTATGTCAAATAGCATAAAAAAGCATACTTAAAAAAAATAAAATAATGAAGAATAAAAAACAATAAAACTTGATATATGCTTTCATATGTAATATCATAAAGTTTACCTGAACCCGAGAACAAATCTAAGACCCAATCTCCTTATCTTGAAAATGTATCTATGAGATAATTAATCAACACTTGTGGCTTTTGATAGATGTTTACAGTCACTCCTTTCAAATCCCTTCCTTCATATGTTAATTTTTTAACCATGGCATTATAACTCAACACTTGACTATATTTTCCTTCACTCTTTTCATTGATTAAAAGAGATTCATAAGTCTCATCTTTTGTCCATGTTGCAAGATGTATGTTTTCAATATCAATCAGAAATGGATCACTACTGGAACTACTGATATTAGGCTTTTTCCTATAACAAAAATAAAAAAAATTAATTAACTTATCAATAAATATAATTGATTTATAAATTCAAAAACTTGATAATATAGTACAAATATCTTACTAATAAATTTGCTTCCTTAATTTTCCTTTACCCTTGAATCATGTCAACAACCCCCCTAATTGTGTGTCTAAATGGGAAACAACAAATCTCCATAGTGGTGATGTTGTGACATATACAAATACCGAAACCACTTTATTGAATGATTGCGAAATATAAGGCTCACAATCATAAGTAGTGTTTCGGATATTGTATCCATGAGGGATATTTGCAATAACTAGTGAGTACTCTTGTTTAGGAACAAGATTGGCAATGTCTGCACAGTCACCTAAAATGACTTTATTTTGCACATTTTCAAGCCCATTCCAAATATAATGATAAAGTGTATCATCAATTTTAATGTTTGCAATACGTTGTCTCTTTTGTCGTTCTATTTTGGCTCTTTGGATATGAATTTTGAAGGACTCTGGTATTCCATCTGTACCCATCTTTGGCATGTTCAAATGAAAATTATATCTATAAGTAATAAAATAGAAATGAATTGAATTAGAAAATAAATAAAATAGGATGTATCATAGATCAACATACCTTCTTCAATGCAACAAAAAATTGTTTTAAGGTTTCTATTGAGCTTGAGTCTGGATAGTTGCATTTGACATCATCCCAACTCTTCTCATTCAACATTATAATCATCTCCTCTTGTATTTTCATGTAAATCTTATGACTAGACAATGAAAAAATAAAGAATGTTTACAATCATATATAATAATATAACATAATACTTAGAACATAAAAAAATGTTAAACTCAAGAAAAAAACATCGTACCATAAAAAAAATCAACTTACTTGTCAAATTCATTGCACATTTCCTCCATGGATAATTCACCTGACTTTACCCGTGATAGTATTGTATCTATTAGTGTTTCATCCTTCACACCTTGCATTGTTATCCAAGGTGTAATAGTCATGTCTTCTGGCAGATTCTTGATGTCAGGACCTGTCTTACAATCGCTCCTTGGAACAACTTTACTTTTTTTTTTTCACTTTCTGATTTTTTATGCAATTATTCTCCCACAAGATAAATATGTCATCGATCAAATACCATGTTTTCCCAACTCTGAATTCCAACTGTAAATAGGCATCTACAACTCTGAATGCATCAACCCTTTGGCATTTTTTTGTTTCACATTATCCTCTTTAATAGGGATACCTATTTCTAGACAACATTGTTTTCGAAAACTTGCATCAACTCTAGATTTTTCCCCACCACATATTTGCACAAATTCACTATGGATAAATATCACCCTTTGAATAAATTTCATAGTCAACCTATATTCACTATCCGTGTTATGATCCCATGCCAAAATTTTTTCTTCTACATCTGTTAAACCAACATAAATGATGCATTTAACTGTTTCAAAAATAGGGCTACTGGGATATTCTTGCATCAACTCTCTTCTTGCCGCTGCAAAATGATTCCCCCCAAGAACATATTATTTGTAATGAAAACATATTGTTCGATCAAATTCATCTCTAGTAGGAACATCTTTCGGGTCAAAAAGGACTAGGTAGTCAACCACATGTGCATAGGGATTGTGCCTCATCAATGCTTTCAAGTTGTGAATATGAAAGTGATGTGGTTTTCTAATTCTAAATTGATCTTGCCCTTATGTGGGTCTATAAAGTTGATTCACATTCAACTCAAATGTATGTCCATTGTTAACCAATTTATCCCTCCGCAATCGATATCGAATGAAATTTTGTGTTGACTTGACAATGCCATCCTCTATATCAACACCTGGAGTAATGATTTCCCTACTCCCCCCAGAATTTTCACTCTCAGATTAAGGAATAACATTGGCTTCAGTAACAACATATCTCCTCTTTTTTTTATTTGAATGGGTTACTTCTAAATAAACAGTGCCTTCAACAGGAATTGAAACACTCTCAACCTTATTTCTTTTACGAGATTGTTTCTTACTCTTACCAGCAGGAGTAGAAACCTAATTTGCAACAATTTCAACATTTTCAGTTGGGAGAGATTAAGATTTAAATGTAACCCTTCTAGGTACCTGATTTGATTGTCGGATGCCCTTTCCTCTTTGTGCTTGTACTTCTTCAGTTTGAACATTTGACACTTGTTTCTTCTTCCTTGCTTCTTATCCCTTTTGAAGAGTGGTATTAACGACATCCATAGGATTGTTCTCTATATAATAAATTCCATTCAACATGTTTGAAATCGACATGGAACAATCCTGCAAAATAAAAACATTATCATATTAAATTTATTACATTGTGATATCCAAGTTATAAGAAAACCAATTGAAGAATAATATCAATATTCAAACTTACTCTCCCACTATCAATATCATGCATGACCCCTTGAAAAAAATCTGTGAAATTTTCTTGAACATTATATTTTGAAATCTTCAAACAATATCAAATTTTGGAAAAGGTCTTGCCTTGTTTCACTTGTGCATAAAAAATTTCCGTACCCAACATCACACATATATCTCTCAACAATCCCAATGGATGGTAATCTGATTGAATATATGGAAATTCAATAGAATATAAGTGAATACTTTCTGGTTTGCCTTGATATTTTCCCTTCAGATGCCAATAATACTCTGTTCTGTCTTCTTCTGCTGCATATTTCCATTCTCTAGCATTCTTGATTTTAAATCCTCAAAGTTCAAAACTTCTTCTTGAGGGTCAACATTCTTAGATGCCTCAACAGTTTTTTCGATGCAATCATCGCCACTCTTGATCCACAAATGTTTACATATATCTTTCTTGATGTCATTCTCCCTCTATCCAAAAGGTATAATTTTAAAATACAGTCAACAAACATTCATAATCTAAAAAAAATCAACATCAATATTCACTATAAACTATATTTGAAAAATGTTTAAAAAAATTAAAAAATATTTTTACCCCTACCCTACTTTGTCCTTCCTCCCCTTTCTTCATATATAAAACTAAATAGAAAACAATTAAATACCCCCTACCCCCTAAATCCCCTACACATAAAAATAATATATAAATTACCCCCATAACTTAGGAAACAATAAAAACATTCAAAACAAATTAAACCCCTCCCTACACCACCATCCCCTTTTCCCACCGCCCCTAACATTACAATAAAAAAATAAAAAATTAATAAATATCCCTTAGACATTACATGAAAAAAATAAACCCCCCCCCTTAACCCCCTAACCCTAACATTGCATTATAAAAAAAATAGAAAAACCCCCTCTTGACCCTCCTAAACAAAACTATATATTAATAAAAGAAAGAAAAATTTAAAACTACCCCCCTAACCCTTCACCCCCTAAACTATATATTAAATTAAAAAAAAGCATTAAAAACTACCCCCCAACCCCCTTAAACTATATAATAAAAAAATAAAAATAAAAATAAAAACTACCCCCAACCCCCTAAAGTATATAATACAAAAATAAAATAAAATAAAACCTAACCCCTAAACTATATAATAAATGTTTTTTACAAACAATTAAAACCTACCCCCCTAACCCTCCCCACCCTCCCTCCCTCCTCCTCTTGCTGCTGCTCCCTTCCCCTTCCTCCCTCTGCCCCTCCCTTCCTCCTCCTCCTACCTTATCCCTCCTTCCACTCCTCCCTTCTCCTTGCTCCTCTACCCCCGTGCTCTGTGCTCCCGCCACCCCCTCCCCCCTAATCCACCTCCCGCTTCCCCCTTCCACGTCCTCCCCCCTCCCTTCTCCCTCATTCCCCTCCTCCCTTCTCCATGCCCCGCTCACTTGGGAGCCAAGGGGACGCCCCTCATGGGTGGCGCGATTCAGAGGGGGAAGGGGGTGGTGGGAGGGGGAGGAGGGGGAGGGGGGCAGTGGGAGCACGAAGCACAAGGGCAGAGGAGCACAACGAATGGAGGAGGGGGAGGAGGGAGGAAGGGAGGGGCAATGGGAGTAAGGGAGGGGTGGGAGGAGGAGGAAGGGAGGGGCATCGAGAGGAAGGGGAAGGGAGTGGCGAGAGGAGGAGGAAGGGAGGGGCGGCAGGAGGAGGAGGAAGGGAGGGGCGGTGGGAGGAAGGTGAAGGGAGCGGTAGCGGGAGGAGTAGGAAGGGATGGCAGGTTGGAGGGGGAAGGGAGGGGGCAGGAGGAGGTTGAAGGGTTAGGGGGGGTAGGTTTAATTTGTTTTTATTTTTATTTTAATATATAGGTTATGGGAGTTGGGAGTAGTTTAAATGTTTTTTTAAATTTTTTTTTAATATATAGTTTAGGGGGAGGGTTAGGAGGGTAGTTTTGGGGCATTTGAGTAGGTTTAAAAATATATATTTAAATAAAAACTAAAATTCGTGGGATAGGGGGCAAGCCTTGCCTCAATTAATAATACATGAATTTAAAAAAAAATACATTTAAAAAAAAAAAAAAAAACTAAGCGGGAAAAGGGTAGAACCTCCTCTCTTGAACGTGCTAGAAGCTCCTCTCTGCAATCTTCTCATTCTTCTTGAAATCCCTTCATGAATTGCTCCAAAGTCTAAACAATAGTGTATTAATAAGATATATTAGGTTTAAGTTACCACTCTTAAAATGTAGGATAAACAAAATGTAAAAAAAAAAATCAATACAGCGATAAAATAATCATTGCCAAATTAACAATAAAACTAACAAATTATTAAAAACATAAAAAGCACTAACCTTAAAAGTGTTACTAAATTGCCTAGATTAGGTTTAACATTACTTGTTTTACGAATGTGGGATTAAAAAAATGAAATTAGTTAATGCATTATTATTAAATTTATATAAGATGGCTTTACATGAAATATTACTAATGTTATGAATGTGGGAGTAAAAAAAATGTAAATAGCCATTACTTTATTACAAATTGTATATAATTTTTTTTACAAGAAACTTTACTAGTCTTATATGTTTGGGAGTAGAAATATGTAATTAGTTAATACATTATTTCAAAGTTTTTTATATCATAAATTCATTTTTCTTACTAGTTTTATGAATGTGCTGGAAATCTGCACTTTATTTTTGTAGGGAAATTTCGAAGGAAAAATTTTGGATGAAAAATTTCATTCTCATAGCTATAAGATTGTTGGTTGATAGTTGCACCATTCTACTTTTTGGTGAGGACTATGGTAAAATTTCATTGTCTTATCTCTTAAGATTTTTCTATAATTCTATCTTTTAGTGATGTTAAATTTTGAGCATTAATTCACAATACTCTAGGATCTTCACTGAGAGAATAACATATACAGTATATAAATGCATAACAATCACAATAAGCATGACAATCATCACAAGAATCAAAAGCATGAGAGACAAGAGACACATAGTTTCCGTGGGGAAAACCCTGAGGTGAAAAACCTCACAACTTCCTCAGAGATAGAGAGAGCAATGGCTCAACCAAAGTACAACCAAAATACACTGAGATAGTCTCCTAGTAGCAGATGATCCTCCTCCTCACTAGTGCACCACTTTCTGAGTGAGAGAGAGATACTTTTTCGAATGATCTAAATAGAGATCACCTGATCTTTATTTATACTAACCTGTTTGCCCAGTGACCTTATGGGGCCGACTTGTCTATATAGGTACATCCACATTATAATATATATATTTCAGGGCCGACCCCACACATGGTGGTCTAATAACCCATCGGCAAGTACACACAGTTGCGACACTTGTCAATCCACATGACGACACTTCCTTATAGAGGAATAACACATCTCTAATAAGGGTACAATAAATATATATGAAATACATTTCGAAGTTACATATACATCAACACTCCCTCTTAACTAGGAAGGTATTTCTCGACACATATTTTCTAGACAAGTCTTCTTCTCGGGATCATCGTCATCATCATCGTCACTTCTGCTACTATCTCAACCAATCTCTAACTCTACTCATCATAGGAAGTTCTACAAAGCCAATCCTTTTTCATACTGGATGTAGGCCCACCACCTACAGGTCTTCATCATCACTGGTCGAACTATGGAATCCTCAAGACTTATTACGTGCGTCACAAAACCTCGAAAGAGCATCCTAGGCTGTTACGAGCACACGACTCTACCTATAGGATATCCCAGGGACATAATATATGTGACCTCACCACAAAACCTCGCAAGAGCATCCCATGCTGTTACGAGCACACAACTCTACCTATAGGATCTCCCAGGGACATATTATATGTGGTCACCACAAAACCTCGCAAGAGCATCCCAGGCTGTTACGAGCACACAGCTCTACCTATAGGATCTCTCAGGGACAGATTATATGTGGTCATGGAAAAACCTCGCAAGAGCATCCTAGGAATGATTACGGGCACAGAGCCCAACCTATCGGATCTCCCAGGGACATATTATATGCCATAGGACAAAACCTCGAAAGAGCATCTGCCAGATATCCCAGGTCCAGATTATATGCCATAGGAAAAACCTGGAAAGACTATCTGCAGATATCCCAGGGCCAAATTATATGTCCTCCCAGAGCAAAACCTCGAAAGAGCATTTTCCAGATATCCTAGGGCCAGATTACATGCCATAGGAAAAACCTCGAAAGACTATCTGCAAATCTCCCAGGGCCAAATTATATGCTCATCTGCACAACCTGATCCACGACCATAGAGTATCAACCTGATACTCACCATACATCATCCTGATGTACACATGATCATCCTAATCATCATCACTGCAACATCCTGCTGCAAGTCATCTGGAGCAACATCCTGAAGCTTGTCATCCACGATCATCCTGATCATACAATGCATCTATCTGATGCATACCAAGTATCTACCTGATACATATCATCATACATGATCCACCTGATCATACAATGTATCCACCTGATACAAATACAATGTATCCACCTGATACAAATACAAATACATGATACATATCACCATACATGATCCACCTGATACATATACAGATACATGGTCCAAGCATCCAACATGATGCATATACATACAAATGATCCTACTGATCATATCCAGCATCCAACATGATGCGTACATACATATAAATGATCCAACTAATCATATCCAGCATCCAACATGATGTATACATACATATACATATAAATGATCCAACTGATCATATCCAGCATCCAACATGATGCATACATACATATACATATAAATGATCCAACTGATCATATCCAACATCCAACATGATGCATACATACATATAAAAATGATCCAATTGATCATACAAATAAAAAACCAGAACATCATCCTGATGCTCATCATCCAGCGCTTACATCCACAACCATGTGAAGGATCCTCCTTCCAAAATGCTTGGAATGGATTCAGCAAATGTGTCCATCACTTCTTCCTCGAAGTGTCATCAATCCGAAGAACACCAAGCCTCTCTTTGAAGTACTCGAACTTCACCCTGGCTAGCGGCTTCGTTAGCACATCTGCAATCTGCTCGTTCGTCTCAACATACAGGAGCTTCACAGCTCCTCTCTGCACCATATCCCTGATATAGTGATATTTGATCTCTATGTGTTTCGACCTGTCATGAAACACTGGGTTCTCAGACAGCTTCACACAACTCTGGTTATCACAGAAGATACCAGTAGCATCCAACGGGAGATCAAATAACTCAGACAGTAGCTTCCGTAGCCATATTGCCCCACAACTAGCTGAACAGGCTGCAACATACTCTGCCTCAGTCGTACTCAATGCTACGCAGGACTACTTCTTTCTAAACTAAGAGATCACACCTGATCCCATATTGAAGCAACACCCAGATGTGCTCTTCCTATCTGCAGCACTGCCAGGCCAATCTGAATCAACATAACCCTGCAGGTTAAACTTTTGATTCGCTTCATACTTGAGCCCATAATCCACTGTACCCTTCAGGTACGTCAGAACATGCTTTACAACAACCAGGTGAACACTCCTCGGATCTGTCAGGAATCGGCTCAATGTGTTCATCGCAAAGCAAATATTTGGTCTCGTGTTCATCAGGTACATCAAGGACCCAATCATCTGACGATACATAGAGACATCAACCGGCTCAGATGAAGCATCACATAGAAGCTTCAGATTCAATGCCATAGGTGTGGCCATGGATTTGCAATCCATCATTCCGAATCTCTTCAGGATATCTACTGTGTACTTCCCTTGACCAATAAAGATCCCACCTACACTCTGCCACACCTCCATACCTAGAAAATAATGCATCATTCCCAAATCTTTTATATCGAACTCGGCAGCAAGCTTTCTCTTAGTATCTGCAATCAATTTGTCATCTCCCGTTACAAATAAGTCATCCACATACAGGAGTAGAATCAAAGGATTCCCTTCCTCAACCTTGTAATAAAGGTTGGAATCCGTTTTACTCTTGGTAAAGCCCAAACTAGATAGGAAACTATCCATCCTACTATACCAGGTTCTGGGAGCTTTTTTCAATCCATACAAGGCTTTCTTCAATCTGCACACATATGACTCCCTGTCATGTATTTCAAAACCAAGTGGATGCTCCACATATACTCCCTCTTCAACTACACCATTCAAGAAAGTAGTCTTGACATCCATCTGGTGTATTTTACATTTCATCGCTGCAACCAGGGAAAGTACTGTTATCATGGAAGTATACATGGCTATAGGTGCAAAAGTTTCTTCATAATCTATTCCCTCTTTATGAGAGAAGCCACGAGCTACAAATATTGCCTTGTATTTCTCTACACTGCCATCTGCAGCATGCTTGATTTTGTAGATCCATTTGGAAGACACAACAGAATTCCCTTTAGGTCTTGGGACAACATCCCAAACATCGTTCTTCATTATTGATTGGTATTCCTCAACCATGGCATCCTTCCATTCTTTCTTTTTTGTTGCTTCTTCATAACTGGAAGACTCTTTGTTCATAATGTCACAGAATAAAGCAACATAGTTGGTATGTGATATGGTTCTCTTCTTTGCTCTGTGTTCTTCTTCTGGAATGCCAAATCTTTCTGCATCTTGAATGAGCTCTCTAGCCCATGCAGGTTTTCTCTTGTGAGAGTTATCCTCACGGGGTGGATCTACAGGTTCTTATGGATCTTCAAATTCACGAACAACTTCTGGAACTGCTTCAGTCATAGTAGTGTCTTGAAATCTAGTTTGCTTAGGTTCTTCATAAACTTCGATAGGTGCCTTCCTTGATTTGATGAATGCTGAGTTTTCATCAAATGTTACATCCTTGCTGCCATCAATCTTCTTGAACCCTAGAAAGTATATTCTGTAAGCCTTCGAGCTTTCACTGTAACCCACAAAGATACCCTTCTTTCCTGAAGGATCTAGTTTAGTCCTCTTTTCCTTTGGGACATGAGTGTATAATGGACAACCAAATATTTTGAGATGGCTGACTTCGGGTTTCTTACCAGAAAAGACCTCTTCCGGTGTCTTGTTGTCCAATATCTTGTGGGGTGTTCTGTTCTGCACATATACAACTGTTCTAGCTGCTTCTTCCCATAGATGCATAGGTAGATCCTTGTCATGCAGCATTGCTCTTGTTGCTTCCATGATAGTTCTGTTCTTCCTTTCTGCAACTCCATTCTGGTTAGGATTATAAGGAGCAGTCAACTCCCTCTTAATCCCTGAATCACTACAAAGCTTCCTGAAGTCATCTGAGGTGAATTCTCCACCATTGTCGGATCTGAAAGTCATTAGAGAGATTTTGAGGTCAAAAAATGGCCTCAAAACAAAGAAAATGTACTATAAAAAACAACCAATCACATTCTAGTAGATGACATCATCCCCCATGTTGAAGTGGCATTGCATGAGTTAAGAATGTTTATTTGTCAAATTTTCTATGGTGGATGAAAACACATAGTTAACCAAGGTAGTGGTGTAAGTACTTTTAAGTCATAAAGTAAAGTACTCATAATGATAGTCTTTTCATAAAATAATATTATTGTCAGTTTCAAGTAAAGTACTCATAATGAATGTGTTTTCACACTTTCTCATAAAATAATATTATTGTCATTTTCAAGTAAAGTACTCAAAATTAAAAAAAAAAGTCATTTCACATTTTTTTTATAAAATAATATATTATCATTTTTATGTTTTTAATTTTAAATTATATATTCACTCCATTCTATTTAATATCATAATGTCAAACTAATATATATATATATATATATATTCATTTCACATTTTTTCATAAAACAATATTTTTGTCATTTTCATATTTTTAATTTTTAATTATATATTCACTCCATTTTATTTAATATTATAATGCCAAACTAATATATATATATATATATATATATATATATATATCCTTGTACTTTTAAAATAAATTAAATTCATGAATGATATTAATACAAAAAATGTATGGTAGTTATGCATATAAATTAATGATTTTGATATTAATTTATCAATATAGATTTAATGAGTAAAGAATAATAATAGATTTAATGAATAAAGTATAATAATAATAATAATGCAATGTGGATTATAATAATATTATTAACATTTTACATATAAATAAATTTTCAATTAAATTACATTATATTAAATTCATGAGAAAAGTACTAAATATAAAAAGTCAACATAAAATTAAAAAAATAGCTCTTAAAAATATTTTTTATTATTTAATTTCATTTGCAAGTTCAAGACAAATAAATGCTAAAGGACAATAAATTTTTGGAAATTTACAATGAATCTTAGTCACATCAATATAGAGTTATTTTATTAATTTTATTTCTAGTGAATTTTGAAAAGTAACTCAACCATGGTTATTTATATTGTGCATAAAAAATAGTGTGGGAGGTGACTTGTCATATATACCTACCCCATAAAACCCCCAATTCATAATATTTTAATATATTTCATATTTTTGTAGTACATCTCTTAGGAGACCATTTTTTGACCTCAAAATCTCTCTAATGTTTGATCTTCTTGTCAGTTTGATTCTCCATCAAGGTTTTGAATTCCTTGAACTTATCAAACACCTCATCTTTGTTCTTCAAGAAGTATACCCAAGTCTTCCTGGAGAAGTCATTAATAAATATGACATAGTAAACATACCCACTAAGAGAACTGGATGACATAGGACCACATACATCTGAGTGGATGATTTCCAGGATATCTTTGGCTTTGCTTTCACTGCTTGGGAAAGCCTTCTTAATATTCTTACCTTTTGCACATCCCTTGCAAACACCTTCATGTTTGGTCTTGATTTCAGGAAGACCTTCTACAACCTTGCTTGCAATTGGAAGTGCCCTATAGTGCATATGAGCAAGTCTTCTATGCCAAAGTTCACTTGGCTCCATGGATTCATGCACCATGGCATGTTCAGGTTGTCCCTTCAATTTATACAACCCTCCCTCTTGCTCTCCAATCACTACTGCATCATCTATGGTCTTTCCCTTTGGCCACATTAGGACTTGGCCATCCACAAATGCAACCCTCATACCTTTTGCATCCAAAGCAGAGATGGAGAGTAAGTTTTTCTTGAGCCTAGGTACATAAAGGAATTCTTTCATCTTCAAAGATTTTCCAGAATCTAGGTTGTAGGAGGCTTCACCACTTCCTTTGATTGGGTATTGATAATCATCCCCAAGTTTCACCTTATGGGGTGATTCATGTTTAGATAGATTCACAAAAGATTCCTTAAACCCAGTCATGTGTTTGGAAGCCCCACTATCAATCAACCAATCGTTACAGCCATGGGAGATAGTACCTGTGAGAGCAGAGATTAGAACATACTCTTCTTCACTTGATGAGTCATCATCACTTTCTTCCCTAGCCTTTTTCTTTGGAGGTTCATCATCCTCAGCAGCATGAGAATGGAACTTTCTTTTGCTTCCCTTCTTCTTCTTGCTGAAGTTGTTGTTATTATCCCTTTTGTTCTTGGGACAATCTGAAGCAAAGTGACCCTTCTCATTGCATGTGAAGCATCTTAGATCCTTCTTATTCTTTTGATAGGATCTTTTGTAGCGAGAGTGCTCCTTCTTGGGCTTGCTTCTTTTGGTGTGAGTTGCAAGAGCTTGATCTTCACCTCCCATCTTTTCCTCACGAGTTACAAGTCTAGCTTCTTCTTGAGAGCATTCCTCCCATAGCTTACTGAAAGAGATCAATTTCTTTCTTGCAAAGATTCCTTGAATAAAGGAGTCCCATGACCAAGGTAGGCCATTCAGAGTGGTCATAACAACTTCACCATTGTCCACTACTTCATCCACAGCTTCAAGTTGCTCCTTGATCTGAGAGACCTTAGAGAAGTAAGATTGAATGGTTTCTCCATTCAACATCTTGACCCCTTTCAATTGATTCCACAGATTCATCTTCCGATTTATGTTCTTCCCTTCAAATAGCCTGGTCAAAGAGTGAAACATCTCCTTGGGTGTCTTTAGAGAAGACACATGGGGTATGAGATGGTCTTTGATATAATCAACAATTATTCTCTTTGCTTTGACCAAGTTCTTCTTATGCAATACCTTGGCCTCTTCATCCTCTGGGATAAGGGATGTCTTCTTTTATATATGATTCCAACTCATTCTCTTCCAGGATTAACCCAATCCTATACTTCCAAGCTCAGAAGTTATCAACCCCTTCAAGCTTATCCTCAATCTTGGTGTTGTGAGACATCTTAAAGAGTACTTCAAATGGAAATAGAAAAGATTTAGGTCTTACCACTTGAAATGCTGAAAACTGGATCTGGTCCCGGATTAGGGTTTGTCGGAAAAACCCTAAAAGTTCAAAATGTGAATTTCAATTTTCTGAAAGGATAGAAAGATGCGCTTTGATGAGCTAATCAGCCTGGTGCATTCAGAATTTGAGATCAATAAAGTTTTACCCTTCAGATTTGCCTTTTTGTCCTCCCGGGTTCACTAGGGAGAGCCCTGAATTAGGGTTTGAGTTTCCTGGAGATCTACCCAGTCAAAAATCTCGATCCAAATCTCTAAACTTCAATTTTTTCAAGGATCTTCCAGCTATGTCTTCAAATTTCAGAAATTCATATTTTTGTGGAAACCCTAATTTTTAGGGCCAAATCTGAAAATGCTCGGAATTGAATTTTGATTGGACAGATAGATGCGCCTTAATGAGTAGAGTCAATCTACTATACCGCTTTTCCAAAATCTGTGCAGAGAAACCCAATAAACAAGAAACTCAAGTTTCCGTCACTGCAAAATGTCTTCTTCTCAGGTTAGCTTTGATACCATGTTAAATTTTGAGCATTAATACACAATAATCTAGGATATTCATTGAGAGAATAACATATATAGTATATCAATTCATAACAATTACAATAAGCATGACAAGCATCACAAGAATCAAAAGCACGAGAGACAAGAGACACAGAGTTTCCGCGGGAAAAACCCTAAGGTGAAAAACCCCACAACTTCCTCAGAGATAGAGAGAGCAATGGCTCAACCAAAGTACAAACAAAATACACTGAGATAGTCTCCTAGTAGCAGATGATCCTCCTCCTCACTAGTGCACCACTTTCTAAGTGAGAGAGAGATACTTTTTCGAATGATCTAAATAGAGATCACCTGATCTCTATTTATACTAACCTGTTTTCTCAGTCACCTTATGGGGCCGACTTGTCTAGATAGGTACATCCACATTATAATATATATATTTTAGGGCCGACCCCACACATGGTGGTATAATAACCCATCGACAAGTACACACACTTGCGACACTTGTCAATCCACATGACGACACTTCCTTATAGAGGAATAACACATCTCTAATAAGGGTACAATAAATATATATGAAATACATAGATGAAATACATTCCAAAGTTACATATACATCAACAAGTGAGAAGTCATGGACTCATCTGAATTAAATTCCAATATCAATGAAGAGTTGTATTGTTTATCTAGCCAAGATATTGGCAGTGCAAGCAATGTAATCAAGCATGTTCTTCAAGAACTTCCTAATTATGAAGATTTTGAAGACACTAGTAATGAATGGAAAGAATGTGATGGTGATGATGATAATGATGAAGATCTTCCTCCAAGTGGGGATCCTATAGACAATAAGTAAGATGATGACAATTTTCCTCCTAGCGAGGATCTTCAAGGCACCAATGATGATTTTCCTGAAAGCAAGGATTTTGATGGGACTAATGATGCTTTTGCTGAGCATGCATGTACAAATAATGTTGATGGTTTTCTTCATAGCAAGGATTCTAATGGGATGAATTATGATTTTCCTTCAAGCAAGGATTTTAATGGGACAAATGATAATTCTCCTCCTAGCTGTAAGGATTTTAATGGGACAAATGATGATTTTCCTCCCAACGAAGATTTTTATGGGACTGATGATGATTTTCCTCAAAGTGAGGATTTTAATGGGAGAGATGATGATTTTGGTGAGGATGAAGACATCAATAATGGTGAATATGATATTCCTCCAAGCGAGGATTTCAATGGCATTGATGACGAGTTTCTTCCAAGAGTGGATTTCTACGACACCGATGATGAGTTACCTCCAAGCAAGGATTTCAATGACACCGCTGATGATTTTCCTCCAAGTGAGGATTTCAATGGCACCGATGATGAATTTCCTCCAAGCGAGGATTTCAATGGAACAAATGATGAATTTTCTCCAAGCAAGGATTTCAATGGCACCGATGATGACTTTCCTATAAGTGAATATTTCAATAGCACCGATGATGATTTTCCTCCGAGAGAGGATTTCAATGGCACCGATGATCATTCTTTTGACGATGAAGATACCAATGATGAAGACAATGATTCTCCTCCAAGTAAGGATGTTACAGACACCAATCATGAAGACAATGATTCTCCTCCAAGTAAGTATTTTACATGCACCAATGATGTCAATGATGAATCTCAAGAGTTCCCTTTTAGGGAAGAATTTAGTGGCACCAATATTGTTGATGGTGACATTGATCTATCAATAATTGATCAAATTATTAGTGATCATGACAACCATTTTCATACTAAATTTGGTGATGATATTTTCAATGAGGGGGGTCATATGCCTCACAATAAAAACATTCATTCTAATGAGGATGTTGTTGAAGACATAATGGTCCATAAAATGCAGAGACAAAATCCAATAATGAGAAGGATGAAGTGTAGGACTAGACCTTTTTATGTCAATCCAAAGCATTCTAGTTATACAAGGTCTAGGAAAGAATTGCTCACAAGTCCAAGTTCCATTACTCATTTGATTTTGAGTGAGTGTTTCCACAACAATTGTTTGAAAGGTATAGGCTAAAATTATGTCTTGGAGAAAAGGAAGATGTATTTATCAATGAACAAAAGTATGCAAAATTCTTATTTAGTGGGGTGCATGATTTATACAAGTCTAGGTTATGATTATTGCATTGGAAATGTTCTTCTTTGTAGAAAGGCATTCAAATGGATTCACTCAATTGGTAATCTTCGATTATCAAGAATCCGAGCAAGACTGGAAAATGATCCTACATTTTATTCTAATGATTATCAGGGACGAATCACTGAGCCATCAACACACATTGCAATATCATGGATGCATGATTTCTTTTCCAAGCATGTAGAGAGTATTCCAAATAGAGAAACAATACACATTCCAGATGATTTCACAAGGCATGTAATCTACAACTTATACAAGGATTATGTTCAAGGTGGTCAAGGAAATGAAAACTTCATTAGATATGCATATTTCACAAGAGTATGGAAAAATAAGTTCAACAATGTCCGCATTCCAAAGAGGTCAAGGATGGGGATCTGCAGTACATGTGCTTCTCTTAAAGAAAGAAGGGATAGATCAAAAGGGATAGAAAGAGGCATGTTTACAAAATTGTTTTTTTTTATAGATAAATGTCAATTATTAAAACTAGTTATCAATATTTTTTTGTTATGTTGTTTGTAGATTTCATATTCAATGCACTGCAAGAACATCGCAATTAACAATCAAATGAACGAAAAAAGTTGTACAAACATTGCAAGAAGTGTTATGATGCTCCACATAAGTATATGGGTTTGATAATTGATGGCATGGATTAGAAAAAAATGCTCTTGCCACATTTTGTCAGTGTGCCAAAGAATTTAAAGGAGGGAAATTTTATTCAGTTTCACTTGGTTGGGTGTATGGTTTTTAATGGTCAATGTGAAAATACTCACAGCAGATCTAAGAGCTGATGTATACCTCACAAGAAATATTATGATTAAGCAGGAAGATAGTAGAAGAGTGGTAAATGCAGTGTAAATGAGCAACAAAATAATAATACAGTAGAACTCAGATGGAAGCAAAATAACTTCACACACACACACACTAATTCATTAATCACAAATGGACAAATAAATAATACAATGCATGAGGATTCGAATGCCAAGGTGGCAATTCGAATTAGCCTTCATGGAGAGGTCAAAATATCACTGGAGTGTCATCGGATTACAACTAGAAGTCTTCATCATCATCAATGGAGTCATCAATGCACAAGTAACTATCAACCATCAGTCAAACTGATTCTAACTGAGTGTGGTAGGTGTAACTGAGTGTAATTGGCACTAACTGAATGAAGGAGGCTCAATGGAGGGTGCATGAGGAGCTAATTGGAGTCAAAATGGGCAGTCTAGTGTCACTGGAGGTCTATCAGAGTGATATGGTCAGTTGAGAGTCAGTCTAGCCTTAAATCAAGGAAAGAACTGAATATAACTGAAGTACAACTAAATGGTAGGTGAGAGAGGGCGCACGAGATGCATGTAACTGCATGCAAGGCACACTAAGCACTAGGAGGGCTAAAAATGATCAGTGAGAAGCTCCCGGGGCTAGCTAACTGAGGGCTAGGTGTTGGGACTTATGACTGGGATGCATGCAATTGCATGCATGCATGCAGAAATGCATGCAAGACTGAAAATGCAAATAATCTAAATGATGTTAGGACTAGGATGGAGTATAGGAATATCCTAACAGTCAAATGTTTCCAAGGGTTTACTTTACAGCTACAAATATTCAAAATGATGCAAATTTGACCATAACCATAATTCACCATGTCCTTACTCATTGGAATGGTGATCTTCCTGAAGTTCTATATCTACAATTACACAACACAAGCCGAGAAAACAAAAATCAGGTTGTGTTTGGTTATCTAAGCATGCTTGTTGAATTGGGAATTTTTAAAAAGGTAAAAGTTGGTTTCCTTCTTATTGGGCATACGCATGATCATATTGATAAAATGTTCAACCATTTTTCAAGGACATTGAGGAGGAAGAAAGTCGGGATCCTACCATCATTGATTGAAATGATAAGAAAAGCATACCATCCAGAGCCTATTGTACAAAAATTGGAAGAAACTATTGACATGCAAAGATTTATGTTTGGATCACATGGTGAAGAAAGGTGCATTGAAAAACTTAATGACATTATCTTTCAGCATCAATTTCGTATGAAAAATATTGATGGAAAAACACTACTGTGGGGCAAGAAGTACTCAACTAGCACAGAATGAGGGCCTTCATCAGGTTTGGCATTTTTGAAATTCATCCCAAATCGTCAAATGTATGCTTAAAATTTATTGTTATTGCAATCATATGCAGAGATTCATAATGCAAGGAGACATAGTAGAGATGTTGATTCTTCTCAATGCTTGGAAGAAATAAAAAAGTCTATCGAAGATACATATGTGACTTTGATGTTGCTGATTCTGTTTGGTGGGAGTCTTTTTTCATGGAGCAGCGTGACATAATTTCAAACTCTACAAATGGAGATATATATTTGAAGTCTCCATTTTCTTGGCCACAAAGTTTATCAAATGAAAACGAGGTAACAAATGTTGAACCTCGAGGTGTTGAGTTTTCTCAAGTAGAGGAAAGAAAAATGCATATTGGCTATAGAAGATCATCTGCAAAGCGTCAAGAGATAGAAGACCTTTACAGGGGCTCAATACACGATATCAAGGAGGGTTGCATGATTGCAACTTTGGCTACAGATGATGCACATCATTATCCATTATGGATTGAAAAAGCTATGAAGTTTAATAAAGAAAATGAAGAAGTAGTATCAATAGAAGTACATTGGTATGCAACAAATACACACCCATTTGATGGTGAGTACAAGTCATAGATGGTAGTTGAGAAAAAGGTTTGCAGAAAGAGAAAAAGAAAGGGTCAAAAAATAAATCGCCACCCCATTGACATCTTGAAATTAGAGGAAGTTGATATACTTGTTTATGATTTCAAGTTGACAAAGAAAGACACTTTTCGCTTCAAGACTATAGAGATTATCAAGAGGTTGCTGCCAAAACAAGAAGTTGCAAGATGGGAGTCTGTTAAACCAAGACGTAGATCCCGAAGGAATATGACATTTGAAATGATGGGCATAGATGTAGACTCAGATGGTGGACCCATTGATAATAGAGAAGAATATGGTTCATCTACATCTTCATCCAGTCCCTCATCTGCAAAAAATGTAGATTCTGATGGGGTGTAAGAATCCATTGATGAATTTGAATAATTTCACATGAAGCATTTTAGATGTTTTTTATTAGTATGATTTTTGTAATTGAAAATCTAAAGGAGTTTTTGAATATTTATATGAATCATTTGTTCTTGTATGGTCTAATCTATTATTTCGTTATGAATCACATCATAATTTCTTTGTTTTTATATGGTTAGAGTGGTGAAATTATTTATGTTTTTTGTTTGTTTAATATGCAAGTTTAAAAAAAGTTGTAATTTATCTCTTGAAGAAAAAAAACTTTTACCAATTTAGGGGTTGATTTTAAAGTTTTTGTAAACAACAGTATGGGATGTTTAGGCCATGGCTCTATTTTTAACCTTGAAAAAAAACGTGTATAATGGTATCAACACTTTTC
This sequence comes from Larix kaempferi, assembly GCA_027924585.1. Lineage (NCBI taxonomy): Eukaryota > Viridiplantae > Streptophyta > Pinopsida > Pinales > Pinaceae > Larix > Larix kaempferi. The sequence goes on from BSBM01000870.1 coordinate 2,351,065, forward strand.
TATTTGGGGGGATTTTTTGGTGTTTTTTTTTGCAAAAATTATCATTTTTATGGCTAGAGTTCTCGTTCATAGTATAAAGTTCTCATTTCATAGTATAAGTGGTTTTCAACTAGTTGGTTTTACTGATTCTGATTAGGCTGGAAATAGTACTGATCGGAATTCTACTTTTGGTTATGTGTTTATGCTGGCACATGGTCCCATTTGCTGGTCTAGCAAGAAGCAACACACCATCTCCTTATCTTCAGCTGAGGCCGAATACATGGGAGCAATGAATGCAGTTACACAATGTGTGTGTTTGCAAGTCATTCTTGGAGAGTTTGGATTTTCATTTGATTCACCCACAATCATTTGGTGTGATAATCAAAGTACAATCAAGATCTCCACTGGTACAGTACAGAGGAAGAGGACCAAGCACATAGAGATCCACATGCACTACATTTGAGGCTTGGTGCATGACCAGATTATTTCCTTGTAGTATTTCCCATCTACTGAGCAAAGTGATGATATCTTCACCAAGAGTTTCACTGAGAAGACCTTCACTTACCTTAGATCACTCCTTAGGGTGAGTGATGCATGGTGAATATTGGTACATTTTCCAGATTTGTTTCATGTCCATTTTAGAGGGGATGTTTTATTTCCCATGTGGTTTTCCTCCTTACCTTGGTTACATGGACTAATAAAAATTGTTGTTTTAAGAGGTGACTTGAGCCTTAGTTTCCAAGGCCTCATTTTTGTTTATTAGCTAAATAAGTCTAGATTATGGGGGGGTGTTAGAACATTATTACACCTTATGACCTTAGTCATACATTAATTTGGTGATTAACTGGTCCAAAATAAGGTTAATGATGTCAATCCAAGGTTGTTAGAAGTTAGTTGGGGCAATTATGACACATTCCACCACTTTTGGGTCAAAATACAATCAAACTAGCTGTTAGGTGCCTATTTATGGCCACCTCCAACATTTATTACCAATACTTGAGCAAATGAGCCATGGTTCCCCTGTTTTATGGAACTGGTTTTGACTTAAGGCACCCATGCATTGTATGTGGACATTTTGGCCCGATCTTGGTTGTTTTGGCCTATCCTTGGCCACCTACACTCCATCAAATCCTAACCACCACACATGTGACCATCATTTATGCATTCCCATGCCTACCCAATGTTCAGATTGAAAATTCGTACCTGTTTGAGGTGACTTGGGATCCTATTGGTCAACCTAGGGGGGATTGATGTGCAATGTAATTAGCCACTTGTAGCTACCCCCAAAGGCAAACAAATTCTTACAAATGCTATAAATGTATTCACAACTAATTTATGGGTTGGACAGTTATAATAAACCTGCTATTTGATCATTTATGTCTGGTTTTTGATCATTTGTGACTGGTTTTTGATCACTTGTTAGTGTATCCAAAATTATTTTTGCACATTTTTCTGCATACTTATCCAAATTTCTTGATTGTGAGGTAATATTTAGCTAGTAGATCCTATTGTGAGTTATATTTCACAGGTATCAGAGCTATTGGAGCTTCTATTCGAACCAATAATTCTTCAAAAGTGCACCAGAAGCAGTGGAGCAACCACAGAAGTCCTTGGGGCCATTGCCTTGAAGCCATTGGAGCAATCCTTTGGAGTCTACCCAGGGTGTGATGCGATCCCAAATGTGCTTTCTGTCAATGCATGGTTTTAATTATATAGTTAGGATCCCCTCCTGAGTGTTTGAGAGTTTGCATTGCAGGTTCAAAGTGTTCTTTGTCACCAAGTGCGCAAGCTACATAATGGAACAATATCATGTTAACTTGCTCACTCCATTCAACTATTTTAAGTGGAAGGCCGAAATGGTTATCTAGCTGAGATCGAAGGGTCTCTTCACAATCACCACGTGGACTGAGATTGCGCCAAACTCTACAGTAAAGAAGTCCAAGTTATTCAACAGAATGGATGAATATTTTGGCATGCTTTGTCTCATCATTTTAAGAGACCTCCTATTTCATATTGACAACCTCACTACTCCAAATGAAGTATGACTCAAGCTTGAGTCATTATTTGGAAATACTGATGAGATGCGGGGCCAGCAACTTGAGAATGAGTTGATCTCACTGAGCCCAAGCAGTTTTGAGACCATCCAAGACTTCTTTTCCAAGTTCAAATCCTTGGTCTTGCATCTCAATCAATGTGGCATTGAGAAGAAGGATGAACCGTTGTTTTTGTCCGTCATTTCGAAGTTGGGTTCTGAGTACTCAATATTTGTTTCTACATTTCACTCCACCAAGCTTACTGTTCGCAATTGGAAGATGCCATCTTTGGAAGATTTCATGGAGATGCTAACACAAGAACGAGATAAACTGGTTCTAATGGGTTCCATTAAGCAAAATAACCAAGTTCTTGCAGCTGGATATTTGAAGCAAGTAAGAGGAAAGCAAAAAAAAAGGGTTCGAAGCAGCAAGAGAAAAATAAATACAAGGAGAAGCCAAGATCCTCTGATGGGGGTTCAAATCTTGTCAAAGAAAAAGGAAAGAAGAAAGAAAATACCAAATGCACTTACTGTCAAAAGGGTTGGAACCATGAAAGTGAATGCATGAAGAAAACTATTGATATGATGACCCATCTCCTCCAGAAGAATAAAATTCCTCTTCCAGAAAGTTCAAAGAAGAAGGAGGGTGTTTCTGAAGACAAGGAGAGGTTGCATGCTTTGATGGCTAGTACCTCAGAATCTTCTTCTTTCATCATAGATTCAGGTGCCTCAAGGAACATGTCTTCTGCAAGATATTCTTTCTCTACTCTTTCACCTTATAGTGGTCCTTCCATTCTCATGGGTGATGATTCAAAAATCCCATACATAGTGGATCGAAAGTCTCTATAGAGTTATTGGGAAGGTTTGAAAACCAAAGTGTGTGGACAAAATTTGGCTATAACATCTAGCCATGTCCTCAAGTAGTTAGAAATTCTTATGAACTTGGAAAAGTGTGTTTTTGCATTACTCTTTCCATCATAAGTTGGCCAATTGTTTATGGAGTCATGGATCATAAGTTGTATGTTTTTTGAGTCTTAAAAAAAGGTATTTCATACTTCCCACTCTTTCAGATTTGTAAGGATTTCTTTATGGGAATAGGATGAAGAACAAACTACATTTATGAAAAATCATTAGGTCCTTTTTGTGTGTGTCTTATATGGTGGTTGTAGTAGGGCAGAAAAGAAGAGGGGTAAAGAGGTCTGGGTTACCAAAATAAATCAAAATTCCTGTGTACTGGAAGACTTATTTATGTTGGAGAGGAAACATCTCACAAAGGAGCATGGTGATACATCTATGGTATAATATTGCGAAAATACTTAGGAAATCCTCTATGTGCATGTGCATTGCATAAAAGACTCATTCAAAATGTCATACCAACACATAATCCCTTGCCTCTTGTCCAACATTTCCACAAACATAGAATTTTTTTGGGTTGTTCCACACTACAATGAACCAAACGATGACCAGGTTGACCACAATTATAACATTGTTCCTAATCTTATGGTGGATAGAATTAAAAAGGCCCACACCACAAGAATTTGAAAGCACATTATCAAATCTATTTTTCAAGCAGTTATGTTCAGCAAATTGAAGAGATGTGAGAGGAAACAATTAAACCCCTTCATGAAAATATTTGAATATACAAGAAGATTTTGCATCACTAAATTTTATTCCGCTTCTAATGATTATTCCATTGTTAACTCGAGCATGCTCAAAGGAAAACATTGAATTTAGACATGAAACATGAAATTATTTAATCTTTGGTGGAACTCAGACATGAAACTTGTCCACTTTTCAACCAAGTTTGTGGCACTTTGGGAGACTAATGGGAGGCTTGGTGTTTTTTTCATGGGTAGAGTTTTTCCTTGAAAAGCATCTCATATATATGCTTTATGAGAATTGGTTTAAAGGGCATCATTATTTTATTATTTGCAAAGTGAAAAAGTGGGATGATAAGGAAGCTTGATATGAGATTTCTCCACTTATGAACCAAACTTTGTGGAAACCCTTAAATATTTAATGACTTTGGGTTAAATCATGATGGTTTTAATTGATGTAGGATTTTTGTTTCATATTGAGGTTGGGAAATGAACAACTCTTCCTATTGAAAGCATTTATGATATGTAAAGCATGGATGTGTTCGAGGTACATCCTTGGATTAAAATGAAATTTCTCCACCTGTGATAACAATGAGAATGAATGATGGGCACACAAACATATATAAATATAAGTGTTGGGCTAATCCTATGGATCTAGGACATAGTTCTGTGTGTATTTTAGTAGCAAAAAAGAGGCATCATCATCAAATATGGGTTATAGAACTAAGTAGCATATTGTGCCAAGCAACGAAGTTTCTGTGAATATTGCTAGCAGCTTGCTATAGGTAAGAATTAGATCTATGGGCCATCAAACATAGATAAATAAATTTTGAGCATAATTGGTTATTAACATCTTGTTTGAAAACCGTTTTTACTCATAACCTGGGGTTAGTGCATTTGAGATCTATAATATTATGGAATCTCTAGGAAAGGTGACACAAAGGCCAAGATATCGAGAATTCATGCAATAATTGATTGAATATGTAAGGAATGTTTCATCTAATGCAATCAGTCAGATGCATCACTAGTTGGGTAGGAGGAAAGGGCTAAACAATATGGAGAGAAGAACTTTGTTCCTGGTATTGTTGGGGGTTGGTAAGTTCACGCACCAAATAATTAAAAAATCAACTCAACAAATCGTATCTCATCATTGGAATCTCTTTCTATTGTTGCATCTATAGGTGTGATTGATTGAGGGATAATGATTCATCATCGAGTTGCGATTTTAATGGAAACAATAACCCACAAATTTATGAATATCCAATGGAAACCTGTAGCAATAGCCTTAAAATTAGACTCATGCATGCTCAAAGATTGGATATGAGGGTTCTTTAAGGGTATTCCTAGCCACCAAATTATTGCATAACTAGTGATAAAGGTAAGAAAATATGCACAAATCATAAACATAGAAATATGCTAGTGAATAACTAGTGAATATGCACAAATCATGATTAAAATATGATAGTGAATACCTAGTGAATATGCACAAATTATAAACATAAAAATTGATAGAAAGATTTGCTAATGTTAGATGCAAGGAGAGGAAACACACTTTTTCACACTCCACAAGTTTTAGTATCCCCTTTGAAATCATAGTTTACATACAAACATTCCAAAATTTTTGTGATAGGATATTTATAAGTATATTTCTCTTGCTGGATAACTTTAATCAGCCCCTTTAGCATATTTCTCCTCCTCTCATTAACAACCACTAAAATAGAAAGATAAAAAAGAAGATGGCGTGCATTTGTCTAGATCACATTCAAATACCTAAACAAGGAAAATGTCCGATATAAAAAAAATGTAAATTAATAATAACACTACAAACACTATTCAGACACTTAAATAAAACAATGCCAACTCATACTTGAAAATTTAAATAGCAAACAATTTATAAAACAACCAAGCACATTTCATATTGATTTATATAGGTAAGTGATGGTCATGAAATTCCAAGCCTCAAAAAAATATCCTAACTATTGTAAAGTATAGTGTACACTAAATCAATATGCTTACCCATGGTAAATAATGGCATATTTTTCCAATAAAAAATATTGAAATTTGCTAACCAAGACGAAACAAAAACTCTAGCCTAGAATAAGCAATGAAATTCAAACAACAATAACTGTTAATCTTGTGATAACATTTGATTAAAAACCTCTATGAAGTGTGTGAAAATAATCTCCTTTAATAGAACCAACTCTTCAACATGGTTATGACTGACCATAAACTTTATGCAAGCAAATTCCAGGAAGGAAGAAGAGAAACCTTAGGTCAAAGTTTAGTATTTCTAAACAAGGATGTAAGAGCAAAGGGAGGAAGTACCAAACATATATCTCAGAAGAAATCCCCTCCTTTCAACCTTCCAAAGGAAAAGTAAATAGGGGAAAAGTAGAACTAGTAGGAGGTTTTCATTGTCAAATCTTAGTTCATTGGAGTGACAACACATGGAAGCAAAATATTAATTCATATCTTGAACCAAATCAATGTTCAATCATAAAATCTCAAAGGACAAGAGAGTTTCTGATGGAGAGATAGAACCACCTCACCTCATTATGTCATAGGGTGTTTTCTCATGGTGAGGATAACATGGCATGTGACCATTAGAAGTGTTTCCACTTCTAAAATCCCTTCAGGGTGAGGTCATTTCATTTTCCAATTGTCAATTCCATTCTTGAATACCTCCTATGAAGTAGAGGCCAATAAGATTGACTTTATTAAATTGCATGAGAATCGAAGTTGCTTTCCTTCCACTGCCTGACCTTGGTGGAAGCACCCTTTAATATATATTTGACACCCAAACCTTTTGTCCTTATACAAATTCACACCCATAATTCATCCTAGGGATGTAAGCTACTATTCTAGGGCTATTTTAATGTACAGACTTGGATATTTAGGGCTGTTTTCTTTCCTAGGTTCCCTCAAACATGCTCAGATGAGTGGATATAGGTAGGATTGATAAGTGGATCTAGGTAGGATTTGTCATGTATTTAGGTTAGATAGGTGGAATATGGTACTAGAGATAAATAGTCAAGATGGCACATTATTCAAAGAACGTTGATATTGGTAAAAGAAACCAAAGCACAACTTTTTGGGTTGGAATTTTTGTAACCATTACTATCGTTTGAATGCCAAATATTGAAGAATTGAAATATTTGAAGAGCTAATATTGCATCAGTTATATTTGTAGAGATTAAGAAGGATAATAGTTATAGGGAATGATATTCAAGGACTACACACTAAAATATATGAAGGCTATCACAAAATTCAACATTTGAGTAGGCTTAAGTTGGTGGGAAGTAGGAGCCGTTGAAGGTGAACTTTGGAATACAAAAATAATGTAGCATAAGGAAAATGATACAATGTGTAGGATTGATAGTAGGTTGGGCATGTTGGGATTAAAGACTCAAAATAAAAAGACAATATGGGAGAATTCGCCAATTCTAGCCACAAGGTACCCGAATTGTCCAAAAGGTGTGCTCTACATGTAGGTGCATGCCAGTAAGGATGAACATATTAAATTATATATGGAGCCGAATCAATTGATGGATTATGATATCCAAAAACCTAACTTGTATATTGAGTTTTATCAAGATAAATTCTTAGAGATAATAGGGAGTCCGACCAATATTTTGCAACAATTATATCTCTGTTTAAGTTGGGGATCATCATTCTCTTGCATGTCCTCTACTTTGGGACCTATTTTGTAGTAAGGAAGTGTGTGAGGATACTACTATTGTGGATTCACAATAGTCTGATTTAGAATGATTAAAAAAACACCATTAGTGTGGAAAATATCTACGTGATTATTGGATTGTTGAAGCAAAGAGAGGATGTAAGTGACTCCTTCTCCACAAACAATATGAGTATAAATATACAAAGATGTCACATACATAAATATAGACCTATGAATAAAATATGCATGATGAATGCATGGGGAGGATATGACTTATCTTATATAAACAATTTTCCTTTTAGCATGGAAACATAATTGTTGTCCACTAGGGTGTTGCAAACCTATGTAAGGGAGAATGTTAAAAACATGTAATTAATGTAGTTGACATATCTACAAGTGGAGTGAGGTTAAACTAGGTAAGGCACTTCAATAGTGAGATACTATAGGAATATCTAGTTAATAACCAAAACGCCCAATATGAGAGTGTCCTACTATCGATCACATTCTTTTATTGGGTAGATTCGACATACAATGACCTTTTGTGGTGAGATCCTTAGGCCAAGTTTGTTACAACAAAGTATGAAGCCCTATATTATTCACTAGAAAAATTAATGTCGGTTATAATTGATAGTATGTTTGAAATTTACTATTAGGCCATGCAAACTGTGATCACATAGACCACTGGGATTCCTAGATCCATTATTTTTTTGCATAGCAAATAGTACCATTTCGAGGTAATCAAAAACTACTTCCATATAAGAATAAGGATAAAAGGTGGAACAATTATTAGAGAAAGAGGTGGATATGTTAGAGTTCATGTTGAAAAACAACACAACATGTGGGGCATCAAGTGATGGGCCCAGGCAACAAAAGGGAAAAAGAAAGAATCAAGAAAATATAGCTCTGCAACCAATCAACGCAACAGAGGGAGATCCCATAGGGGCTTCTAAAAAAATACCATAGTTGGATGTGGAGGGTGGCAATCCATCAAAGTCCATTGATTCAAATGAATTATAGGTATGGATATGAAATAAACTTATTGGAATCAGCAACAAGTCATAAGACTCGATGACAAGATAAGTTATGTATCCCCCTCCTCCTACCATTGGTACCTTCAATGGTTAGGTGACTTAAAAAATTTAAGCATCATCATAGGGTAGTGTATCCACACAAATACCAAATAGAAGGTGGAACTATTACAATAGAGTGGAAGTATTAGGTCCTTAGTGTTGAGATATTGTAACTTCTAAGAATATTATATTTGTACTTTATTATTCCGGAGATGTTTCATTCCTTCGTGAAGATCTTATTGTATATCCAGAGATGTTTATTCCTCCGTCGCAATGTGGTAACTTGGGTTATTAGACTTCCCTAGTGGGGGTCGGCCTTGTATGTGTTATGTGGGTCAAAGGGTTGTTAGACCACCCTAGTGGGGTCGGCCTAGTTAGTTGTAGTGGGGTGTTTAACCCAGTGGTAAAGTTGGGGCCGACCTAGTTAATATAAAGTACAAGTCGGAGATGTGTATAAATAGAGGAGGTGTGTTCCTCATTATACACACACTTCCCTCACTCAGAATGTAGTGCACTTGTGGAGGAGAGGTCTGCTATGGTGGAGGAGGAGATCATGTATTTGGTTTGCATCTTTGTCTATTGCTGGTCATCTATATTGAGGAAGCTTTGCTGGGTTTTCTACCCCATGAGGGTTTCCCAGGATAAATCTGTGTCTCTTGTGTTTATGCTGTGCTTGTTGTTTCTTCAGTGATCCTGTATATGCCATTATTGTGAAATGGAATGTAATGCTGCTATTTTCTGTATTAGCATATTAAATCTTAACACTTAGTGCTACAACAACATCAATTTCTCCATTAGCAGGCAACTGATGAGAGCACATTTTTACTAGCACAAACATTGACTACTCCTTGCCTAGCACTGCCAACATGGATGCTATTCAAAACTCCCCCACAAACCACATTAATAACCTAATGTCCATACCCATCCATCGACCTTTGAATGAGTTAGACTTGAATGGTTTCAATTGAGAAATGCATGGTGTAGAAGAAAGAGAAGAGGCATCGTTCCCAACAAAAACTAGGTTAATTGATATATCCTAGTAAGAGCCTCAATGGAAATAAGTATATGTTGGGGTCATCATTGAATAATTTCCAATGGATATGACCCCACCATCATGAATAAAAATAAAGGTAAGAACCCCAAGCTTAATAGGGAAAAGGGCCATCGATGAACAAAAGCTAACAGAAGAAAAGGCCACGGATATGGTGAAGTACCTTAGAGGAAAATTTCTCTAGACCAATGTCTTGGGGAAAATGCATGGAAGGAGGTGATATAATAGAATATGTGCCTACTCCCTAATTTAAAGGACACCACCCCTTTAATTCCAATCAAAGAACCCTCAATGTGGGGCATGCCATTGCCTTACCACATCCCATGGAGTATACAATACACAGTCCACATTGCACTTATTTCAGTTAGGTTTTCAGTTTGGATTCCATTACAACTTCTACTTTAAAAGTGAGTTTGACAAACATGGTTTTTCATGGTTAAAAGTGAGTTTGACAGACGTGGATTTTTGCTACTTACTTGGTTGCAGATTCAAGGTAAATTACTTCCTGTTCTCCTACTGTTGTAGATTGGATGATGGTGAGATGTGAGGGTGTTGAATCAACTACTATAGGTGCTGCTACGGGCCCAAAAGGATCACCCTCACTTAAATTTCATACAGGGGATATCCGCTCAACTACTGGTCTCGGTCAATTTTGTCAGATGGTTCTGGATCGATTGTATCTGGCACAAGAATTCATTCTTGGCTAATGAGTAGTAGTGCAAATTGAATTTTTGGATTGCAAGGAACGACATTTATCATAAGATCACTGGAGTTCCCATACCATCTAAAAAATTGTTTTTTCCCTTCCCTTGTTTTTTTGATATATATATTATATATTTTGTTTTTTGTTTTTTATGGTTTATTATAATATAAAAATATTAATTTATATTAAAGTAATGTGTGTGTGTGTGTGTATATATAACCCACTGGGTAATGGGTGAAGGAGTCTTATCCCTCTATCTAGTGGATTACATATAAGGTTACTAGTGGATAGTAGGCCTGTGTAAGCGAATCCTACCACCCCCCTCCCTGGGACAAATCCCTCTAGCCTTAACTCGGCTTTGCCTCATACTTGTAGTCTCAAAATCTATTTATAATGTTAAAATTTACTAAATTTTAACGCTAAAAATGGATTCATAAACCCATGCTATAGATGGATTCAAAGTTCTAGGGGTCTCTGAATCCATCTGCAGTGTTAAAATTTAGTAAATTGTAACAATTCATTGTCAAGATTGCAATTTTCCATTGTCGAGTGACATAATAAATGTCACTCAAGTCTCTAAATCCATCTACAATGTTACAATTTACTAATCTTTAACACTCCAAATTGATTAAGAGACCTCCTTTAAAGGGGATATCTGAATCCAAAGGGGGTCTCTAAATCCATGTGCAATGTTAAAATTTTATAAATTGTACAAAATCATTTTCAAATTTGTAATTTTCCATTACCGAGGTGACACAAATAAAAATGATTAACATAAACAACTAATTCATATCTTTAGCCATTGCTAGCTAGTCATATTTGTATTCTTGTGACTAAATTAGTAGTTTATGTTAGTCATTTTTATTTTAGTCACTTGTTATCTAGTTGTATATTTTATATCGTGACTAAATTAATCGTTTATCTTAGTCATTTTTAGTTGGCTCACTTAAAATTGCTCAATCTTGGTCGTTTATCCCTTAAAAAAACTATGATGACTAACATTTTTAGTCACCTGGTCACTTATCTCTCATTTTTTACTAGTGGTGTCACCTATATCTTGGTCTCCCAAAAAACATCGTCTCATACATTCAGAAGAAAGACATTTTAATTCAAAAATACCAGTGGTAGTCTCGCCTCGGTCCTGGTTATTCCCAAAGCACAACATCTTATTCATCGAAATAAAAACAATTTTAATTCAAAAACCACAGTGGTAGTCTCGCCTTGGTCCTGGGTGTTAAATTTCATACAATCATAACATAACACATAAATGCATTACCAAGATCACTAGAAGTAAGACAAAGCACAAAACAACAACATAGAGTTTACCCTAGGAAACCCAAATGGGAGAAAACCCAGCAATCTTCGCAGAGAGATGATAATTCTGAGATCAGAGTAGAAATGAGAAAATAGAAAGTGTGGAAATGTTTTCCACAAATAGAAACCCTAGAAATCAGCCTCCTCCTTTAGGTGATGCAAAATTCTCATCTCCCAAGTGATGCGCCAATACCAAGTGTGAGAATGATCAAATGAGGAGCACTAACCTCATATTTATAAAAGTGTTGAAACCAGAAAATCCCTTATGGGCCGACTTCACTTGGGGGCAATAAAATAATTTAAATTTAATATTTTCTTAATGTTTAATTGAACCCCAAGGTTTACATTGACTCTTTCATGTGGTTACATAAATAATTACATTCAGTTCTTCTCCCTTAGGAGGTACAAGCAAGTACAATGGAGGTACAAAGAAATATAATAAATAATAGCTTCTGAAGTTGTACAAAATCCAACACTCCCTCTCAACAAGGAAGGTATTATTTGGTCTTCATCTGCATCACGATCATCTGGGTTTCATCTTGTACATCCGTTCTATCTCCATCATCTCTATGCATGCTGAAGGTTGTCCACACAATCTCTGTGCATCATCATCACCAGTCTTTTGGTGAGTCCAGGAGAATCACTCGATCCTGGATCCAGGAGAATCACTCGATCCTGGATCTAGGAGAATCACTCGATCCTGGATCCAGGAGAATCACTCAATCCTAGATATCTGAGATATACGGCTATACCATCTCTACTATACAATTTGTTACCTGTCTGTCTCATCTGCCAATGGGGTCCTCCCATACCTGGTTGAGATCTCAGACAAGCAAAAGGGCATGTCCATCTACTGACTGTCCTACTCTTCTGCCTATGAGATTTCTCCCATATATGGCTAAGTATATGGACTGTAGAGGCACCTGTGCAACCACGCAACCAACTTCTAACTGTCCTACTCATTTTCCTATGAGATTTATCTCATATATGGCTGAGTAAATGGACTGCAGAGGCACCAGTGTGAACACGACCAACTATTGACTGTCCTACTCATCTGCCTATGGGATTTCTCCCATATCTAGCTGAGTAACTGGACTACAGAAGGTACCTGGGTTAGCCCGACCAACTGCTGACTATCCTACTCATATGCCTATGATATTTCTCCCATATATGGCTGAGTAACTGGACTGCAGAGGCACCTAGGAAAAGCAGGGAAAGCATCTCATCTTTCCCTCTTAAGGAGGAAAAGGTTCTCTTTGACTCCAAGTCTTCTGCGAAAGTATTCAAACTTTACTCTGGCAAGTGCCTTGGTGAGAACATTTGCAGTCTGGTCGTCTGCTAGCACGTACTGTAACTCGACCGCACCTTTCTGCACCATATCACGAATGAAGTGATACCAAATTTTGATATGCTTTGACCTGTCATGAAATACAGGATTCACTGACATCTGCACACAACTTTGGTTATCACAGTGAATCAGAGTCGGCTCTGGAATCTGGCTGAACAATCCTGCTAGGAGTTTACGAAGCCAAACTACTTCTTGAGCTGCTGTGCTAGCAGCCATGTACTTGACCTCTGTAGTACTGAGTGCTACCGAGTTCTGCTTCCTGCTGCACTAGGAAAAAACTGCAGAACCCAAACTGAAGCAACATCCAGAAGTACTCTTCCAATCTGCAACACATCCGACCCAATATGAGTCTGTAAAACCCTACAATATTAGGTCACCATCTGAAGCATATTTCAATCCATATCCCACAGTGCCACATAAGTATCTGAGCACATGTTTTGCAACAATCTAGTGAATCTGCCTCGGTTTGCACATGAACTGACTAAGGGCATTCAAAAAAAAACATATATCTGGTCTTGTGTTGGTCAGATACATCAATGATCCAATCAACTGGCGATAAATGGTGGGATCAAACAAATCAGAATCGAAAGCAGAATCTCTTAACTTCTTCCAATTCGCATCCATTGGAGTAGCCATGGACTTGCAGTCCAACATTCCAAATCTCTTCAATATATCGATGGTGTAATTTCCTTGCCTTAGGAAAATATCTTTCTGCCTCTTCCATACTTCTAATCCCAAGAAGTAATGCATCAAACCAAGGTCTTTCATTTCAAACTCAAAGGCGAGATTCTTCTGACACCATACAATGAGTTTCTCATTTCCAATGAAAAACAAGTCATCAACATATAATACCAAGATCCATGGCTCGTCATCTACAACCTTGTAGTAAAGGTTGGAGTTTGCATCACTCTTGGAAAATCCCAAGCTCACCAAGAATCCATCTATTCGTCCATACCAAGCACAGGGTGCTTGCTTGAGGCCATACAATGCCTTCTTCAGTCTGCATACATGAGACTCCTATCCTTGGATAATAAACCCATCTGGCTATTAGATGAAAAATTCTTCCTCAATAACACCACTGAGAAAAGCTGTCTTCACATCCATTTGATGCAACTTCCATCCCATAGTTGAAGCAACCGCGATAATGGATCTGATGGAAGTATATCGGGCCATAGGAGCAAAAGTCTCATCATAATCAACTCCCTCTTTCTGAGAGAATCCTCTGGCTACAAATCTGGCCTTGTATTTCCCATATGCTCCATGCTAAGTCTATTGTGCCCATCTAGGTATTTTCTGACCTACTGCAACATTTCTGGGGATATCAACTGGATCAATGGAATCGATAGGTTCTTCCTTTTCTGCTAACTCCCTCTTGAACTAGAGGGGGAGATGATCTCATCTCCTTTGCATTTCATCATCGATCTCAATGTCTGATCCTCTACCTTTCCTGAGAGATTATTCTTCTTCAAAGGTCACATCCCTACTGACTTCAATCTATCTGGACCCTGGGATGTAGATTTTGTAAGTCTTGGAAGACTCACTGTATCCCACAACGGTTCCCTTCTTGACCGAAGGTTCCAACTTGGGAACATGTATAAAGACCGGACAACCAAATATCTGAAGGTGGCTCACTTCTGGTTTCGCTTCTATGAAAGATTCCTTTGAGGTCATCCTTATAGGCTGAGAGTCATATTCCAGGAAGCTTCTTGCTGAACATCAATGAGATTCATATATCCATTGGAACAAGTCTTCTCTTGTAGGCCAAATCACATGATCTTTTCCCTACAAGTCAAATCCTGACTGATGATCAGTGACATTTTATAATCAAATGAAAAGACAAATAGTTTACACATGCATCTTAGCTAATACTTTATCACAACAATCATGAACATGTCTATCAAACACTTCTGGGAAGTATCTAGATATCTATTATCTTCACTAGAACATGCCATCAAGAGTGTGCACTACCCTAAGCATATAGGAGGGAGATATCATCTAGACTAACTTCATGAAATGTTGTGTAGACCATATGCATAATATAACAGAGTAAACTATATCAACTACTCAACACATTAGATCTGCATATAAAAAAAAACATATAAGATAACAACAGATCTATGTAAGCAAGAAAATAAAATACTTATCTGTTATTGTTTTGGTGTGTGGGCCCCCACTGCCTTCTTGTGGGAACCATAAGATATCTATGTTCTTGCATTCTGTATCTTCTAGAAGAGGAACTCCAAACGATCATCATCCCTTTGCTTCTTGCGATGATGATCCTCTTCTACATCAGCAGTTGAGGCTTCATGCTTCCTTTTACTTGAACTTTGATAGCTATTTGCATAGTGTCCATATTTTCTGCACCTATAGCATTGAACTTGAGATATGTCCTTCTTCTCTTTTTGATCTAGGTGAGGACTTGGTCTTCGATCTTGGTGCTTGTGTTTATGAAACTTCCTACCTTTTCCCTTACCCTTCATGGCATGAGAAAAAAAATCTTGGTTCTCCTCAGGTTGAGTGTCATGACCATGGAGTCTTTGACGTGCTGCGATCCTTGTCTCCTCCTGAGAGAAATCTGCCCAAAGCTTGTCAAACTTTGGTAGTTTAGATCTACCACTTATGCTTTGGATAAAGGACTCCCATGATGGTGGAAGACCATTTAAAGTGTGGAGGACAAGCTCCTTATTGCGAATAGGATCTCCACTGGTGCTGAGCTTGTCTCTGAGTTCTGCGATCCTCATAAAGTATGAGGCAATGGATTCCGATTTTGCTATCTTCATATTTGAGAGTTGGTTTCTCAAAGTCATGGATACATTTAGGCTAGTGTGTTCAAACAACTTCATAATGGTATTGAAGATTTTTCTAGCACTCTTCTTACCTGAGATCTGAGGAACCAAATGGTCTCTCACGGAATCCACAAGAATCCTTCTTGCTTTAGCATCATTCTTCCTCCATCGAGATTTATCTTCTTCGGCTTCTGGTTCAGGGACCTTCTCATTTACATATAGTAGAAGATCATTTTATTTTGGAGTAGAAGAACCCTAGACTTCTAGGAGATAAAGTTTGAGGCTACTTCCAAACAATCTTCAACCTTCATCCCAATCATCTTGATTTGCGGATTTGGATCATAAACCGTAGCAGGAGCTAGGTCAAAAATAAAAGTTCTCGGAATTGAATTTCGTCTTCACCAATGGATTAGTCTAGCCAAAAACGAAATTCCTATGGCTCTTTTTCTTCAAAATAATGGGTGAAGACTTCACAATATGAAACCCTAATTCTGACAGGGTTCCGACAATGCTTCGGCAATGGCTTCTTCTAGAACTGCTCTGATACCATGTTAAATTTCATACATTCATAGTATAACACATAAATGCATTACCAAGATCACTAGAAGTAAGACAAAGCACAAAACAACAACACATAGTTTACCCTGGGAAACCCAAATGGGAGAAAACCCAACAACCTTCGCAGAGAGATGATAATTCTGAGATCAGAGTAGAAATGAGAAAATAGAAAGTGTGGAAATTTTTTCCACAAATAGAAACCCTAGAAATCAGCCTCCTCCTTTAGATGATGTGAAATTCTCCTCTCCCAAGTGATGCACCAATCTCAAGTGTGAGAATGATCAAATGAGGAGCACTAACCTCATATTTATACAAGTGCTGAAACCAGAAAATCCCTTATGGGGCCGACTTCACTTGGGGGCAATAAAAGAATTTAAATTTAATATTTTCTTAATGTTTAATTGCACCCAAAGGTTTACATTGACTCTTTCATGTGGTTACATAAATAATTACATTCAGTTCTTCTTCCTTAGGAGGTACAAGCATGTACAATGGAGGTACAAAGAAATATAATAAATAATAGCTTTTGAAGTTGTACAAAATTCAACACTGGGTACCCTCAAATCACAACATTTCTATTTCATTTATATAATAGTGAATACAATGGAGGGAATTAATTCATCTCTTCCTTTGTTTTATTGTCTTTTAAATCAATAGTATACTTTTAGCGATCCTATGTATGAAGAATGAGGAAGGAAAATGAAAGAAGACTAATGTGATAGATCCATATTAATTTTTTCAATTCCAAAACTCATGAAAAATGATGAACCTCCTAGTGTTTCTCTTCGGGATGAGTTTAATTATGCTTTGTAGTGCTAAATATTCCCTAAGGGAATGGACAAACAACCTTGCTACATTTATGGAATCGGTATCTTCTTCTGTTGCTAGCGTAACTGAGTTTTAAGGACATCTCATCTCCCAGTATGCATTTTTCTGCCGACCTTAACTTTCCATGCACCTTTCTCTATCTGGTCATTGAAGAAAAAAAATGATTTTGGTAATGAACAACATCGACGAGCATCCTTTTCTCTCATCATCGTTGCCACTAGATGGAATTTGTCCCATGATGCCATGCATAAAGGAAATTTGTAAGGGAGTTTGTAATTTTCCTCATTGCAGTGTGTTAGGTGACAAACTCGACAAAAGAATCTTGGTCCACAAAAACTTTATTGTTGAGTTCTCCATTAGAGAAAGGAGATTGGTACTCGTAGACCCAATTGGGTACTAGCCTTCCCAGGCCAAAATATTGTGTATTAAAGAGATACATCACTGTAAGATGGAGCAAGAGCATAGACACTTGAAATTTATACGGACTCGCCTAAGCTTGCATCACTCACTCTCTCAAACTACTAACTTATGTTGAGGTGACATATGGGGAGCATGAGAGATAATGACGTGGGGGATAATAGAAGGGATACAATTACTGAGAAATAACTAGGACTTATCCAAATGCTTATTTAATATGAGCCTTGCACCCCCGATTGAGAGTGAAGTATCAAAATTTTTATTTAATACGAGCTATGGCTTCAGGTGATCAATGAAAGGATTTGTATGAAATCAATTGAGACAAGCCTTCTAAGGAAACCCTTCATACAACAACGGTGGAAACATTATAGATTCCAATGGGATTGGCTCACACTAGTACATAAAGTCTGTTTTATTACCAAAGAAGTAAAAACATTGGTCTTGAAATTTGTGAAGAGTGATATACAACTAAATTTTCCTATTTGATATTAATAGAGTAAAATAAATCAAATATAAGACTTACAAAATAGTCATAATTATAGTTTGGTCAATAAGAACAATTGTCTATCTAAAAAAATAGTCATAATTGTAGTTTGGTCATAAAAAAAAACTATTTATCTAAAAAAAGTCATAATTATAATTTGGTCATAAAAAACTATTTATCTAAATATTTCTCCTAACTGTGCACAAAGTTCTCACCCTCTTCCTTATTGAATTTTTTGCATTGCAAGCCCACATTATCAATATCACATGAAATTTATTTTCTAGGACTATTCTCTAAATTAAATGACAATCCTTTTTCGTTGCTTAAACCTCTTTTCCTGTCTCTACCCATCTCACCTTTCCCCAAAAATAGATTTTTTGGATTTTGGTGACTTACCCCCCTTGAAAACCCTAGTGATCAAAAGATTGAAAGAGGAATCAACACCTAATCATATCCATAGTCCACTATATCCATATCTTCATCCATAGCCAATTTTTTAGTATTTGCACTCTTCACTGAAAAAGAAGACAAGACTTAGACCAATAAGTTATTCGCAAACCGTAGAATATCAACTACATAAACCATTTCTTTAGAGAGCTTTCACAAGTTTTATAACCAAGTTATGGAATAGTTTTACATACAATGCATGTTTCATAAGTTGCTAAAAAAGGGCCTTTTCCTTTTGAGAAGTTATCCTCATTCAATTATAAAAATTTATCATTTATATATATATATATATATTTGTACATATTAAGGTTATGTTGTTGGTATTCTTCCCTTAATTTGGTTGTTCCTATTCCTCCAAAATTTCTTTTTCTTTCATTGAGAGTTGAGAAGAAGTATGTATTTGTTGCTAGACTTTGATAGGTTTCTTTTTTAATTAATTAAGATATCCTTTCTATCCTGCAAAATTTGTTTAATTGATTTACGTTCTTCATGAGTATTGTCGTTAAGTAGATTACTGTTTTACAATTTAAAAGCAAATTTACTATGATGGTTTATCATTATTGCACCGAGAGTAGCTAGGTGGAGGATATGTTGTCACATTAGTCACATTACGTAATGTAACGTTCCCATGTGGGATCATAACTTATCATAAATAAAAAGTAATTAAAAAAATTCACGTCGGCTCTTAAAATAAAATAAAAATTAAAACAATCATGGATACATATTAAACCCAGATCTATTAAGAACCGAGAGGGATGCAATTTCTTGAGGTGTAAACAATTTAAGATAAAAAAAAATACACCTCAAGGAATTGGATCCCTTTTGATTCTTAATAGATTCGGGTTTTGTTACACAATTTGTTTTCGTAAGCCTTGAACCTTACCATAATCCCTAAAGTCCTGTTGATCAAGCTTGATGAGAAGATGAGAGATTTGCTAGTTTTCCCTTCAAACAACATTTTTTGCAACAGTGTCGCAGGTTGCTCAAGGACAAATTGTGACACTTCTTCTTGTCGTAAGTTGCTCTCATGCAATATGTGACAATTTTGTAGCTTGTCTACTATGCAGTGTGCGATAATCAAATATGTCATAGATTTCTATAATGCAGGGTGCGACATTGTTCATTAGAATGGAAAAATAGAAACTTCGAGGAGATTCTAGATAGAAGCCCTCGTGGATGGATATCCCCTCCTATAAGGGTGGATCTCAACTGGACTCCTATTTTCTTGGGATCTCACCCTATCCTTCTCCTCTTATCTCTCATCTACCCCTTATCCCGTTTTCCCTATAAAAGAAAGCTTAGGTCCATGCATGAGAGGGAGGAGTATACTATAGCTATAAGCTAGAGTAATTGTGCTAGAGAGACAAATATTGAGTGATCATCCTCTTGAAGCAAGGTGAAGGAGATTAAGGAAAAGGATCGCTGAGTGGAAGCTTGCAATGCCAAGGAATAGTTGTAATCTTTCCCTCTTTTGTTTAATAATGCGGTAATGCACTTCCTTTCTTGAAATCATTAGTTATTAATATTGTTGTTTTATTACTTGGCTTATAACATAGGTTCTTGTAGTTGCAAATATTTTGTTCTCTCTTTCTATTGATTCTCTTGCAGGTGTCTACTTTGGACCTTGTGTGGAGCATTGGATCCGAGAGACAAAGCGAGGCTAATCTCCTAAAATTACAAGTCATATTTATCTTGCCTATAAGAAATTAAGGAAAGTAGTGTATCTTGTGCTTCTTTGTTCTATATCTAAACCATTTAGACTAGGGAATTCCACATTTTTCCACATCGGTAGAATAATCCTCAAACATGTTTAAAATGAATCTATGTTGGTTTAAAAAAATGATTTTTTGTAGTGTTATGTAAAATTGTTTGAAGCCCATTGGGATTTGGAAGTTATCTCTAAAGAAAGCAAGAACACAACACATATTATTGAGTTGTAGTACAAATAGAAAATAATGTATCATGCTATGAAACAATATGAAACAATTACGCAAAGGAAGACAATTAGGCAAACAACAAGGTTAACAAGTAAGTGATGCTATGTAACAATGAAACACATAAGAACAAAATGTTGAGTTGAAATTTAAGACTTTTAATAGTTTAGACTGTAGGCCAGTGGGGAATGGATCTGGATGAAGTAAATGAGACTTATGTAACTTAAAGTAGTGGATATAGATGAATTATAGGAGACTTATGCAACTTAAAGCACTCAATATATCAAGAGAAGAATCCTACTTTCACACCCAATTGATAGGACAACAAAAAATGAAGTGGCATGAAAAATTTATAAAAGAAATATAGTTCTATATAGAAGACTAAACTGTCCTATATGATTCAATGAGTGGAGAGGGAAGTTCTAAATAAAAAATATGGTGGCATGAACCTTAATTAACAAATAGATGGTCACCTAAACAAAATAAAGTAGTTAATTTTGATATATGCATTAAGCAAGGTCATTTTAGTGCACTTCTAATCGAAAGGAGAGTAATTCCAACCATTACCAAGTACTGCAATTATAAGTCACCCAGGGACAAAAGAAACAAAGCAGAGAGTTTTATCTTATGTTTAGCATTTTGTAGCAATGGAAAAAAATGAGCAGAAGTTTGGGAATTCCTGTGAATTTGCGTCACGAGGTATCTAGGCATGTGGTGATGATCGAGCTGAGGAGTGGCTAGTTTTACATAGGAAACGTGATTGAATGCAAAGATAACTAGAATTTCCATCTCGAGGGAACCAAAAAATGCTAAGGTACACATAAATAATCCCATTCTCATCCATTTACTAGTTTAGGGTTTATATGGGCAGATGCCCAGGGTATAAGGCACATTTTATTCTTATTTATGTTGTCATGATTCAAGGGTTTTCTTTTTTAGAAAAAATGCAATGTGTGCGAGGTGCATGTCTTGATAATGGTCTCCCTGATATGATAACTAAAATAGGAATTCTAAGATAATTTTAACTCTTAACATTTCAAGCAATCAATAATATAGAGACACTATCAACCTTTAATCTTAAGCAAAATCCATGATTGGTGTCACTTTTTATTTGTTTCCTCGATAGAATTTCTATCAACTTGTGCTTACATTGAAATTTGAGTATTCTTTAACACCCCTTCATCTTTTTGTCAAGTTCTAGAACTTCTCAATTTATTCGTTTACCTTGGGAAAGCGACTTAAGCTTCTACATGGTTGGGTGACAACATGTGGATTAGAGCCTCCAAGAATATGTCCTTCAAGCATTTAATTTCAAAAGATAGTTCATTGTTTTTGATGAATTATTAAAAGGCAGTGAAACCTTATCTTACATTAAGTTAATTTCTGAGAGGGGGTCACATTTACAAATTTCCTAATCTTCCTGCTATAGTTTATTTACCCTGTAGCATGTCCATCATCGGGGAATAACATGCCATCTAGATGGAAAATGTGCATTTTGAGAGAATGTCCAAGGCTGCATGTTTCCATTTTTTTCACTTAGTAGCCACACTATTACTGAGATGAATTTCTCTAATGTATCCATAGATTGATTTATTAGCTAAGCAAAAACCCTGTTTTGGTCGGAAGATTGTTTGGCATGGATTTTCTTGATGCATATATTGTATGATCTCATGTGCCGTGTGTCCCAATTTTGGGCCAAATCGTACCAGGATTATTAGATAAGTAAGTCATTTACTACAAATTGGATTGTTAACTTTTCCTAAGAAAAAAAATCCAAAAAATGGAGTGTATACTTGACAGTGCTACATCAAATGGACCGAGTTTTGTAGAGGAATTATACTTAACAATTAGTGCATGATTTTAATCCATGTAATGCCCCATATTTTGACTAGGCGTGTTTATCAGTTAGACATATCACACTTTATTTGTTTATTATCTATTGGAATCAGCTAGACTAAGTAAACTATATTTCTGGCACGTTAGACCTGATTATATGTTGCTACTATTTTTATGATGTTACTATGCTTATGATGATACCATGATTATGATGATTAGGATGTTATTATTCTCATAATGTTATTATGTTATACAGTTATGATGTTGTAGTTATCATGAGATTCCTTTCTTTCATACTGATAGTGTATGTTTAATTGTCATCCTTGATGAAATGTGATATATATGATGTAGTACGTGGATTCCAACCCATGATGTGATCGATTCAATGATTTTATGCGATGAAATGAAATTATGTTGATTATATGGATCGGTTGATGATCAAATGGAAATATTTGTTATGAATGCATGGTTGCAAAGTTCTAATTCTCAGGACACAGGGGCTATGTAATAGTCGGATACTTGATATGGAGTATGTTATAGTACCTATTTTGCAGAGAGCCTTGTTTACCAAAGTTGATGATACGATGACATAGACCAATAATCTTGATAGCAGCAAAATATGGTTTTGATAGGGTATAGACCCTGGATATTGAGAGGGACGGATGTGTGTTCCAACCTATGTTTCTATAATACCTGAGGTCATGGGAGGGCCATGCTAAGACATGCTCCCCAAGTTGTTGTGATGACGACGGTCGGATTCCTGCTAGGAGACGCTAGGTCCGCTAGTTAGCCAACGCTACCACTCTCAGGTTCTATGTGGTCAGGTCAGTATAGCTGACATCCACTTTTGTACTAGCAGAGGAAGGATAGGGAGGATGCAGACGTAGGTTAGGATGGGAGTATATGTTAGTACTATTGAGGGTTGGGTATCCCTTGATCCTGACTTAGTAGTAGTAGGTACCTCTTCCTTGAAAATAATTGATTGATTAATTATTAAGAATTTGAAAATACAATGATGTTATAATTTGATTGTTAATTGTTAGATGACTAAAAGATACTAAAATGATTATGTTGAATGTATGTTTGTTATGTCTGCACGAATGATTTTGATTCCGTCAGTTAGTAAATACACATAGGATAAATAATGTTTTCATATAGTACATATATAATCTGTGCATACGCTGGCCACGCATGCACACCTTGCACATGTACACTAGTATTAATATGATAAATGATAAACATGATAAATGATCATAATGTTGTTTTGTATAAGATTCAGTCGTTCATTAATCAGGTTCGGATAATGAATGTTTAATTCATGTGGATATGTATAAATAGGTCAATTGATTTATTTAAGTAAGATACTTATAAGTGATGCATTGGTAATTAATCATTGTTTCCTTAAGACAGTTGTAGTTAGTAACATAGTTATTGCTTGGTTTACACCCATAGCATTATCCTGCTTAGCATACGCACCATTCTAATTAAACTATTAAACAGGTTTTGTCTAAAATAAATTGATATATCATAGTTCCTTTCTTTAAACGAATTATTAATATTATTATTATTAGGACTATACTTGAGAAACATAATTAGTGTTGATTGTTTAAATAAATTGTTCTATTATCCGAAAAGTTTACATGTTTGATTGAGAAAGAAAGAATATTGGTATAAGTAGAATAACCCAATAGGATATGATTGAATGATTTTAATATTATTTTATTCAAATGATATATTAAACTTATTTTGTGAATTAAAACATGACGGTGAAATATGATTTGTGTTGAATATTAAGCATCTCCATTATGAAAAGTCAAGCGTGGTATATTTATTATTCTATCCTAAAAAGTTAAAACAAGAGCAGTGGATTGAACTGTCAATTCTTAAATAAGCCTCGTAAAAACCAATAGTGGTCATTCCAAGAATAAATAAATAAATGGTGTCAGTTTGACAATCCCAACATAATTAACATTTTATTGTTTAACTACTCGAGAATGAAAAGATTCGGTAAATATATTTAATTTTTTTTTCTTGAATTGTGGAATAACATTAATGATTTTGGATTTCGAGACATTGAGTGAGGGAAGTGGAGTAAGGCTAACAAGGAGGAGGAAAATTTGGATATATAGGGAAGGTCTTATGGAGGAAAAGGGTTTTTTTTTTGGGTTGGTTTTCTTTTGGAGAAGTACACTTAGTATTTTGATGAAAAGGAGGAATGCCGAGGAGGGGGGAAACTCGAAGCTTTGAGGAGGTGGGAAACTCAAACACTAAGGTGGGGGTTAACTTAGAGAAAAATTACTATTGAACTATGGAAAGATACTAAGGAAAGTTACTGTCGGGATTATTGGTTTGTGGGCTCAGGGGCTAGGAAACCCGTCGGTTTCCTATGGACAACACGATAAGAGCTGGTTGGCAGGGTGGTTCATCCATTTTTGGTATCAAAGGCCTGGACCAGAAAGTCTGCGGGAGCAAAGGCTTGGACAGGAAGAGCTAAAAAAGATCCAAGGAACACTACACAAGGCCATCTACCACCTACAATATCAAGATCCAAGGAACACTACGCAAGGCCATATACCACCTATAATATCCAGGTATTCTACTCGTGAAAATGTCAAGTAATTTATATTCTAAAATGCTTAATTCATGCAAACATTTACCATGTGTTGTTAATGATTATATGTATGTGAACCATATGATAGTTAAAATGCTTAGAATGAAATTGCTGGAATAAATTTTAAGAAAATAAACCCTTACCACTATGCTTCTAGATATTCTAAGTAATTGATTTACTTAGAAAAAATAGTGAAAGAAAATTAGGGATTACAATCCACAACACCAAACATATTTGATATATTTCCTTGTCCCTTTTATTCTACCCTTATTTTAGAAGCATTGTCATTATTTGAGTATCATTATTTGTAAATTGGAAAGTATAGACCTATGTACAAACCATGACAAGTCTGGAAGGAGGAGAAGAATCACTAGATGTTGAAGGGGATTGAGGAGATTACAGTGGTGTAAATCTAGGTGATAATAATGATGTTGGGATGGCTATGGATCCTATTTCTGTTGGTCCTTCTAGAGATTCTACTCTCATGAATTATGAACAACCAAACCCTACATGGACCGCTATTGGAGTGGATGTAAATGTAATGGTTTCGTTGGATGATATTCTGAATGCTTTGCATAAAAAGGTTGTTTTGGCTGATGTCAATGCCTTTGAGATCAAGGGCCGGCTTTGAAACCCATTCGGGTTTAGATCTAAAAATACCACATAAGCATATGGAGGCATTGAAGGAAACAAAGTTGGAGAGTACAAAGTTGAAGGTGTAGGTTCCCGGGGTGGGAAAAAAGGATATGGCAGTGAACCAAAGGGAAAGGAAATAAATGATATGGCAGTGAACTAAAGTGAAAGGAAATAAATGATATAAGTGAAACAATGGGAAATGAGGGATACAATGTTGAGGCTAATGCTTCTTGTATAAGGGAAGAGCAATTTAATGCTCAAGTTGCAAGTTCACTGGGGAGGAATGAGAAACTTAAGGTTAAGTTTATGGCTTGCGCAAATCAAGTAAAGTTGTCAGTGTTCCATAGAGTAAAGAAGAAACTAAATTCCTGATGTTGACATGGAGCTAGCCAAACAAAGTTGGTATGTAGAGAATCAAGTGCAAAGAAATCCTTGCAGAGCCACCAAATGTCTTCCTAGACTCAAATATAAAGTGTCGCTGATTTTTAATTCTTGGATGTTTTTGCTCCAACAAACATTAAATTTTCATGCTAGACTCTAAGTGTCTGTGCTCAAATATTCAAATATTATGGGGATTTGAAAACAAATTTGATGGATTCCTCCCAACTGGTAACAACATTTTTCTAACCATCATATGATTTCATTGCTCTATTGCACCTCAGATAAGATCTAATTTCTATTTGTTAGGGTTCACGATAGCGTTGAATGTCTGTGCAACAAAAAAAAAATGGGAAATTTTCTTGTTTGAATAAATAGAATGGGTGTATGTTTGGGAATCGCCATTGGAGCCAGGGGGCCTAATTTTCAAGACTCCAGTGGACGTGAAATTTCTTAATTTTTCAATTTTAAGAACCTATTTTTTTTCAATTTAGTTTATTAGCATTAAAATGTGACACATATACCTAGGCACCACATTAATCTCAGAGCACTGAATGTCTTGATGTTTGTACTATGTAGTAGTGCCATGTTAGGTTTTTCACACAACAAGTTGCTGATGTTAAGGGAATATAGATTCATCAGTGGGCCTCTTTGAGGTATACAAAAGGCATGAAGTGGGATCCATATTTTGTTAGGCTCATGAATTCTATATTTGTCCTTTCTACTCTTGAGGTGGCTATATTCGAGTATGCACAATATTAATATCCTTCAATTGCCTTCACAAAGAATGGTGTGGCAAAGGTTCAACTGAAGAATTTTGGGGAATGTTTTCTAATACACAGTTTTTTTTAATGCACGCATTGCAATAAGTTCATCTCAAAATTTGCACAAAGTAGCATGTCAGAGGAAGGCCTCCTCACCTCTTTCCATTTTTTATATATACTATAATTCGTAATTTAATTGATTGAGTGGCTTGTTTTCCATGCTATTGGTTACTTATTTCACTTTCCCTGTTGAAAACTAAAATGGTGAATGCTAAGTATCTTGAATCCATCGAGTCTCTCTTTAATCAAGGCATGAAACAACTACATGCAATATTCCTGAGTGTATATATTTTTAATCTTTTGGATTTTTATGTTCTCATTATGATTTCAGGAAGAAGAAAACTCAGGCATAACATTGTTGTTCATTGTATTTCTTGGAAGCATGGATATGGGCACAATTTTAGGATTCCTTTTAAGTAAACAATGTGGTACAAAAGCAGGGCTTGTTGTCCAAAATACTAATAGTTCACATTTTTCTAGTGGAGTTTCATTGAAGGAAACCTTTGTTCCTCTACATGATAAAATGATGTTATTGCTGGTCCTTATGTTTTTCTATTCAGGCCTTGAACAATAATTTATTTTGTATTTATTTTTTAGAATATTTAAGACTAGTGATGAAGGGAGAACCTGTCTACAAGGATTTATGTTCCCCCACTGCTTTTCTTTCAAATCCAGTTCATTACCTTCTAAAAATTTATCATTTGGTAATTTTAGTGCAGTTTGAGAATTATCAGACTAGCAGTTCAAGCCCAACACTAACTCAAACTCATGGCCTTCCGTTTGGCTAGTAGGGCTACTCCTCCCTTATTTTAGAACCAATGTCTATAATATACATCCATTGTAGTTGCAACAACATGAAGAATCCCCATTTTGACATGTTTAAAAGGTATCCATATGTCATTATGGCTATGTGATGATCATTAATTTTATGGAAAGAATGAAGAATGCCACTATGTTAAGCATGTAGAGGGACAAAAAAACCCATAGCAAATAATGATCATAATACTTAAAAATAAACAGACCTTGACCATGTGAGACAATAATTTACCCTGGAAACCTAATTTGGGAAAAATAACTTTGAATGGCGATGTTCAATATAATATTATCAATGATTATAGTGAATTAAAGAGTATCATGCCTCTCTAGGTTGTTAGCACTCTTATCTTATAGGAAATATCAAAGTCTAATTGCTATTTTCTACCAAAGAACCCATTACTCATTTGTATGCCTATGATTAATATGCAGTCTATAGTTCTTTTTTGGTGGTAGTCAGAAGGGAGGGTATCCTTGACCCTTCAGCCCCATTCTGTAGAAAAACTTTGTTAATTTGTCTTCTTCTAGCTGGAGGGATATCCACAGTTTTGGTGAGTGACATTCTAAACAATCACCCTTACCTCTTCATCATTTTCTATGGTGAAAACTTTGCTTCTCATACATGCTGGTTATTTTACTCAAATTTGATTCTTACACACATTTTGTGTTTGTTTTGGATCCCTTTCAGATCAAAGTTACTCATAGGATCATAGTAGAGTGGTTAGATTTAGAGTATGTTGAGGAGATGCACATGTATGATAGATAAGCAAAAATTACTTTTACATAAGGGGTGTCCATGGTAGATTTCCAATGTGGGGCCAATGTTGACAAAACAAGTTTGACAGTAACATTTCAACTTGAAACCACTGATTACAATAGAAGTTTCACAATAGCATTTCAACCACGAGGGAAAATATCAAAGAATTCTTCTAGAATTTCAGAATGATTGTAACAAGGATATGGTACAAAGTTGTGTCAGAACTATATATGGTTACAAAGTTTGATTTCAAAGTACATGAAAGTGTAGTTTTAGAGTAGGAGGGTTTGGCAAAGCAATGCAGTATAAGAATATGAATGTTTAGCAAGATGCAAGATAATAGAATATCATAAGTCTTGTGTCATGTACATTGAACAAATTATGTCTTAAATATTTTTGAAACACCCGCTTAAGAAATTGTAAGAATTTTATTGTCTCGGGCTATTGGGAATTTGCATCTATGAAATATTAAAATAATATTATGAACTATGCTAGAAACTGATTGAACCAATGGAATGCACTTGACTGCATGCATACTTATAATGGGAGGACATAAATGCACACATTGTTATCATTGCAAGAAAAAAATAGAACATGCTTGGCTTGTTCATCATTCATTCTAGACAGTGCAAGACCGAAGATTAAATCATAAAATTTAAGATTTTCACTAAACTAAAACACCTATAATGAAACACTTAATAAATTATCTAGAATGCTTAAAAAAAAAAGAGTTAACATCAAGCCCATTGACACGTTACAAAAGGAGTTAATACTGTAACACCCATATTGCTCACCTTTCTCAAGATTAGTGAAGGGAAGGAGCTCCCCAAGAAGGAAAAGATCTATCAATCAAGATTGGAGGTTCAAATTCCTCCATCATTGCAATCAATAACTCTCAATACCATCTAGGTTCCTACTAAAGTCAATGGGTAAGAGAATCAATACCTTGTTTTAGTCAATTCAATTTAGATTTTACTCATGCCACAATGGCGAGGGGAAAGAAAGGTTCCTCCAAATATTTTTCTACACACTACTCAGGGAGGATTGAGGTATCTTCATCTAGATCCCTAGCCTTCATTGATAGTTATTCCCAAATAAACTCTCCTTCCATTCAATTTTTGATCACCCGACAACTTAATGGGGCCATCTATGGTCGCTTCATCAAGATTCAAGATAGGTCTCGCTTTTGGTCCTTAAGCCTGGCATACCATATGAAACATGTCTCACTTGTGGTCCATATCTGGAAACTTAATGGAATATGCCACAGAGTCTGTCTTTGATGTTCTAGCTTTGTTTGACATCTTTGACAAGAAAAAATGTGAGATATTAGACCTAAGGATGGATTAGAGAGCATTATTAAAAAAATAGGAGGAAATGTTATGATTCTTGAATTAAATGAAGGTGATAGAACACGTGCAATTTTGGGAATGTTAGAGAAAAGGATTGCTTTTGCAATGACTGAATCAAATAGTTTTAGATTAGATGCATAAATCAAGGATTTCTTATTGCAGAATTATCAAAGCCTCATGGAAGAGTTATAATCAAAGTTAGAATTCCTTGAGTCTTATCTTCACGATAAGAAAACTTGTTTTGAAATTTTTGTAACAAAAAAACAACTAAAATTAGGATAAATTGCAATAGAAGTGTTTGAAATTGATGAATTGGTAAGATGCTTTTTCAACATCTTTGTTATTTATTTATTATATTTAAATGGAACAAAATCATAACCTACAGGCTGATGCATGGAATTGCAACAACCCCCTTGTATATCATTCATAATGAACATCCTAGCTACTACAAAGAGAACACCTTTCTCTTACTTCAAATAGGGACATATACGTTGGAACCATATAAATAATCAAAATCACAAAGAAGCTTAACAAATGCACATGCACTAGTTTGCTTCTCTCTATTATAAAAGAATCTTCTCCAATGCAATTGAATTAGATTTGTTTCACCTTAGTATTTTGGATTTTTTTAACAATGGCATAGATTCATGTCTCGTCTTTGATATCATTGGAATCTGAGGGCTTTATAGAATCCAACTTCTTTTTAAGATCCTCCTCTATGGCCTCACATTCCTCCTCACTAGATTCAAGGTTCTTAATGATAGAGCCTTATATCCCTCCATTTTCTACTTCAGTTCTAGCACAAGTTATCTCCTCTCTAAATATGGATACTAGCCTCACCCTTCGCCAAGTCAATGAAACATCGAACTCAATGTAAAAATGAAATAAGGATAAGCACAATCTTTAGTAAGAGGGGTTGGTCCCCAAACTCTGCAAGCATGATGGGTTAATTGTTGAGTGATGTGATTTATATAGGTATTAAATGGAATCTACTATCATAGTTTGCATGAGACATCTAATCAAGTCACGCGAGTCACACAATACAATCATTCTTAATGGTATTGTTAACTTTAGAAATTTTGGTGGCTAGATTTGTTTCCTTTTATTGATAGAGTTAGCATGGTGCATTATGTCATAGAAAATAATTAACTTCTTGTGGTTATCTATTATATACAAGTAACTACTATCCCCTCCCTACCTTCATTGATCAATGGTGTAGTTATTTTCTTTCGAGCCTACTTAACTAGCTACATTTGGACTCTATTCTTGGTCACCCGTGCCAATCTTTTGGTGTCCACTTTGACAAATTCCTTGATGCAAAGCATATCAACAATATAAAGTCCAACCTTGTATCCATCTATGATATCTAGAACCTTATGTAGAGAATACAAATTCTCATGTGTAATTTGGCATAGTACATGATACTTCCCCAGTCCATCCACACCTATTGACCTCATGCTAGTCGTGGTCATTGCTTTCAAAATTCCCACTATGGAAAATTGCAAGAACCTACACAACTTGAGACCAAAAAAATGATTGTACATGGACCCACTAAAGCCAAAGTATCACAAATATTCTACTTGAACCCCATTAGAAGGAAAAAATATCAATACCAATACCTCACAACAACTCAAAACTTATCCTAAATCCTTTTGAATACCACGTTAACCTAAAAGTTTGTAATACCTCAATCCAAAGGGTCAATCCAAAGGACCCCTAACTTTATAGAGGTATTATGAGAGATACAAATTCTATTTGAAATTTACAAGGGTCAATCCAAAGGACCCCTAACTTTAAAATTTCTCTACTGCTATTTTTACTTGCATTTCCAAGATGCCCTCATTAACACCCCAATGTATATCAAGATTCAACTAACTTATAATTTGAGGGTCCCTTTTCCCACGAGAGGTAGAGAAATTGGTAATGAGTAAATAAGATGAGAAGTTGTAAATGGAAGGTCACAAGTTCAAATCCCCGTCAGTACTATCTTACAAAAAAAAACTTGAGGGTCCCTTTGGCATAGATTCAAGGGGTTTTTCCTACCAACATCATATGAAGATAGATCGTCATATTACTTAAGGAATTTTAAATATTACAATGGTTAGAGGTGCCATGGATTTTTCCTTAGTGATTTCCTCAATTATAGTTCCTCCTACATTACCAACTCTAAACTCATTACTTTACACTTTTAGCCTCTAGATGGTTCACACCATAAAAGGCCTATTGACCAAATTGTCACAATGAGTCTATGAGATGGTGTAAAACTATGAGAGGTCCCACCATTTGTTAAAATGAATCTCATTGCCATTTTTTTCTAGCCCTTGGTTGTTAGTACAATTAGAGTTAAACTTGAAAGCACACAAAATACAAGATAATTTATTGTTCAATGATTGTCAATGTTTCCTTGCAAAGAAATGAAATCCATCTATTTATAGTGTAAGTGAGTACTAGATTTAAATATCAAGGCATACACATCTACACATGATAAAATAGTATTATGAGCATAAAAGAATACCATTTACATCAAATGTCCTTGATGACCCATTAAATTGACTTGTATGTTTCAACTAGCTCCTATGGACTTATAAGACCCAATGGAAGGGTTATATTACATGTTATACATGTAGTACACTACACTAGGGGCACAAAATTCCATTCTACATTCCTTTAGTGTAAACTATTTCTTCCATACGCCAAACTGCAAATCCTAGGTCATTCTTGTTATATATTATTGGTGTCCATGAGATGGATGTTATAATGAATAAGGTGAGAAAAAATCCTCCATAAATGGATTGGTTTGAGGCTACATGTAGTCTAGTGTAGATGAGATAATGTGTTATGGTGTTAATGTGTTTGCATTCATAAGATTGATAACTGATTAACTTGGAAGATGAAGCATTGCTATATAAATGTGCATTGTTATACAATAGTTTTTTTTGGGCATATCTATTTGTTTGGCACTTGGAATTAATGACCATGATTTGGATGTGGTCCTAGGATCTTGTTACCACCCATTTTGTATGGGTTTTCACTCATAAAAAACAAAGTTCTAGGAACTCTAATAACGAGAATGAAGGTCATGAACCACATCTGGTTTCGTTTTCTTCATTGAAAAGTACCCTAAAACCTTTATGAAATATCATGGATAGTATTTGAGGTTTGAATAGTAGTCAACATGAGCCTATACATCTAAAAAAAAATATGTAAAGGATTGGAAGTAGTGCTACAATAAGAATAATTTCATTAAGGAATTGTTGGATGCTATGTTTTTATCTCCTTGATATAGTCAACGACCATATTAATTGTGCTATATATTAGTAACCTTATCATAAAATTTCATGTTGTGATTGTCTCAACATCAAAAGAATAATAAAAGGACTGATATTTGTGTGGCTCCACCTCTCATGTAAGTAGGAATATTTATGACATATAGTGGAGGATGGGATTTCTATGCAAGCAAATAGAAATTTGTAGGCCATTCTCAGGAATGAATATATAATATCATTTGGATCCTGTAGAGGTATGACAAAATTCATCACAACGGGAATTTGTGTGTTCTTGTGATCAAATCAATGTCATCTTGTAGGTAAATAAGAGAACATTCATGGTAGCACTTGGTACAAAGTTGTTTGAAAAAAATTGGGATATAACAATGACTATGAAAGCAGTTAGCAATGCAGTTACCTAACTGTTTTCATGTAGTTGACCAATCTCCCTTGAGGATTATTTGGAACCTGATATGAGTAGCATAAGAAGAGGGTCTCTTCTAAGTTTCATAAAAACAGTGGCATCCTCATTTTGGCACATTCTAGATACATTTCCTATAAGGGAAACCTATTGTAGCGAAACAATTAGGGTATTTGTATAACACAAGGATATTTCAAAGGCTTCTACTTGGCATACTTTTTCCAGCCCAAACTTGGGTGATGGTGTTGATGATGCTTCTCATTTCATAAGTGAACAACCCCTAGATGAGATCATCACATTGGCTGCCACAAATAGAAGTACAATAACACATTTCTAGTAAGGGCATTGTTTCAAGATGGTTGTAATATTTGGAGTTTTGATAGATCACTAATGGTTTTTGTGGAAGCAATTTAGAATCCTTTCCTAAACTCATTTTTAATGCATTTGACCTTATCATATACACATCATATTGAAATTGGTTAGTTTTTAAAGGTGTCTTGAGAGGAATAGATTGGAATTTTAAGGAACCACATTTTTTATTATGACAGGCACCAATTTTTGTTTTTTGGTGCTTGTCATAATAAAAAATAATTCTTGTAGCAACAAGCCCAAATTCAAATTTCCTGTGTGTTAAAGGATGCAGACATTGGGTGAACAATGAAAGGGGAATAATCAACTCATTAGAATAATCGTCAGATACTTTGATCAGGCATGTTTTCCTCTTTCAAAATGGTCTCGAGGGTATATACATTGACCTAGAGTATCCATAGTAGATCTAGGTCAAAGGTATTATGCAGCTAATCCCAGTATTCATGAGCACAAACAATCAGAAGCATAAATATTTCTAGTGAGCGGGGCAAAGGAGGATATGGATTTGATGTCACCTTGTGGAACTCCTTACTCATTCTTGGTTTTACTCAATATAAAGTGTGTTTCATTCCTTAAAATTATATGTCTCTCTGCCCTTTCCATGTCACCACTTGTTCCCTATTCATAAATTGTTATTGCAAGCACAATTCATCTCTATTTATTGCTCACGAGGCACATAGTAATTTCTTATTTTTCTGAAAATCATAACACATACATATTTATTCATTTTAACTCTTTTATACTTACTGTTGGAACATAATTCCCATATATACCTTGTTTAATAATCCTTGCACACGTTTCCAAGTGTTTAGTGTAAGTTGTTCCATGGTTTGGCTTCATAGTGCCTAGTGTAAGGGGTTTCTCCACATCTTAGACTAGTGATTTATCATTATAGCCAAGTTTTTCCACAAGTGTGCCCTATTTCCTTAATATGGGGAGTCAAAGGTGCCCTACTTAATGCATTTAATGATGGAGGAACCCATGTTCCCTATTTTATGGGATAAGGTTGGACCAAGGGCGCTAATGCACTAGATTTGGTCAAATTGCTCATTAATGGACACTAACAAATCCCTAAACAACCTAATTCACCCTCATAATGATTCCATCCACATTAATTGACTATCCTAAAGTCCTCATGGTCATCATAGGTTAATTGAACCTCATTATGGCCCAATACATGAGTCACACTTGGCACAATGTCATAGATTGGGGGAATTACTCCACTAAGCCTAGCATTAATGTGAGCTACTCAACTGCCTCCTAAGGATCACAAATTTATCTCTTGAGATATATTATATATTCTACACATATTATTGAATAATAGAATAAGGTGTATTTTATCCCAATTGAGTTCTATCTCTTTTGTTTCTTGCTATTATTCTATCTCTATTTTATGCTAATCTCTGTTGCTAATCTAGTGAGGTTATATTTGATTCAAGATACTTAGTTGTAGAGTTTATTTCATGACATCAAGGCCATAGAAATTTTAAATGGTATCATATCTTAGTATAATTTATCCTCCATACAGATCTTCAGAGTGTTGTTTTGGAGGTACAACTTCTACATGGATTCGAAAGTAGTTCCTCTTCTTACTCCACTCACATGCTATTCATAGTGGAAATTGAATCTGGTTGCATACCTAAAGAGACAAGGTATCTATGAGATATATTTCGAGTTATTGAAGATCCAATATCCTATGAATATAAAAAATGATTGGATAAATGACTGTGACATAGCATTTGGAGCAATATGTGTAGCAATATCTCCAAGCATGAGCTATCTCATTGATACTGTTGAATACCCAAAGGATCTTTGGAACAATTTGGATAGATGTTTTGGAAAGCATGATGAAGAATATTATAGCCATATGGAGAGATAACCTAGCACCTCCTCACATTATCGACAATCTGATGTCTCGGCCTCAAGCATCTCTTTTGAAGTTGTGCAAATTGAAGAAGAAAATATGGTAGAAATTTAAACTCAAGTTCGAAATGGTGAAAGTATCCTTGAAGTGACTCCCTCTCTTGTTTCTCTAGAATTTCATGAGAACTATGATTTATCATATTCACATGTAGATGATCCAAGAGAATCCATTCGACATGCCTTTGTTGAAGAAGAAGTTGTGAAAATCCTCACAGTAGATCTAAGAGATGATGTATACCTCATAAGAGTAATTATGATTAAGCAGAAAAATAGAAGAAGAGTGAACAATACAGTATAATGAGCAACAGAATAATATGGTACAGTAGAACACAGATAGAAGCAATAATACTTCACACACACTAGTTAATTAATCACAATATGGACAAATAAATAGTACAATGGTAGAGAGGATTCGAATTCCTAAGGTGGCAATTCGAATTAGCCTCTCAGAGTGATCATAAGATCAATAGAGTGTCATCGGAGCACAACTAGGTGTCCTCATGATCATCGGAGCACAACTGGAAGTCTTCATCATCATCAGTGGAGTCATCAATGCTCAAGTAATTGTCAACCATCAATTAAAATAACTCTGGTAGGTGTAACTAAGTGTAACTGAGTGTAACTAAGTGTAATAGAGTGTAACTGAGTGTAAACTGAAGACAACTGGACTGGTAGGTGAAGAAGGGCGAGTTGCTCCCTAAAATCAAGGAAGAAGGGCGCATTAAGCAACTGGAGGGCTAAAACTGAATAGTAAGAAGCTCCTGGGGCCCGGCTAACTGAGGGATAGGTGCTGGACTGATGACTGGGATGCATGCAAACCCTAAAAGTGCATGCATGACTGAAAATGTAAATGATCAAAATACTGGTGGGACTAGGATGGAGTATATGAATATCCTAACAGAAGTCTCCTTCCATATTTCATCATTGTTCTCCAATAGTTCTTCAAATGCTGATTTTGAGGATGATAAGCTAGTTGTTGAAGATCCTTTGCATACTTCAGTAGCTGATGGTGAAAAATTTGCTGATATTTCGAAAGGTTTGAAGGCTGAATCAATATGTGAGAGAGCCACAAATGCACTCACCAATTATGATCTGAATCTTTCTAGCTATTCCTCTATGGTGACTAGCGCACTTCCTCACAATTATATTGAAGAAGGAGACATTGCAATTATTTTGGCACACATTGAAATATTGTTCCTCTCATGTGAACCTGATCATACCTATTTTGGATATGATTTCACTTTGGATTTCAAGTCCAAATATCATTTGGAACTGTTGTTCATCATTCTTGGAGCTGCCATAATAGTTTTTGGTTCAAAGTTTCAAGAAATTTTAGTTTTGCCTTGATGCTGATTTCACCTCTCATGGTTCAAAGTTTTTGTCTCAAGCACCTCAAGACTCATTTGGAATCGATTTTAGTATGAATTTAAAGTCTAATGAGTAGCCAATTATTCTATCACATTAGCATATTGGATCTGTTCTACATGGATACATTGTCCATCATGCAACTATTCATGTTCCTGATTCAATTAAGCAACATCCACTTCTTCCCAAGAAGAAGGTTCCTACAGACATCTGAACAAGTTCACACCTACTTGTGTTTGGACTAGTTTATTTTTGGTATATTTCATGTCCATTCTAGAGGGAGAATTTTCCCCATGTGGTTTTTCCTCTTTCCTCACTTACATGGATTGATAAATTGTAAAGGATGACAATAAGCCTTTGTTGATTGGGCCCTCATAATAATTTCATTGTTCACAACAATTTTGGATTAAGGGGGGGAGTTGGAACATAATTCCCATCTAGACCTTGGTTAATAATCCTTGCATAAGGTTCCAAGTGTTTAGTGTAAGTTGTTCCATGGTTTGGCTTCATAGTTCCTATTCTAGGGGGTTTGTCCACATCTTAGACTAGTGATTTGTCATTATAGGAAAGTTTGTGCACACGTGCACACTATTTCCTTAATTTGGGGAATCAAAGGTGCCCTACTTAATTCATTTAATGAGGGAGGCACCCATGTTCCCTATTTTATGGGATAAGGTTGGACCAAGGGTGCTAATGCACTAGATTTGGTCAAATTGCTCATTAATGGCCACTACCAAAGATCTAAACCACCTAATTATCCCTCATAATGATTCCATCCACATTAATTGACTAGAATAACATCCTCATGGTCATCATAGGTTCATTGGACTACATTATGGCCCAATACAAGAGTCACACTTGACACAATGTCATAGATTAGGGGAATTACTCCACTAAGCCTAACATTAATGTGGGATACTCAACTACCTCCTAAGGCTCACAAATTTCTCTCTTGAGATATATTATATATTGTACACATCTTATTGAATAATAGAAGAAGGTGGATTTCACCCCAATTGAGTTCATCTCTTGTGTTTCTTGCCATTCTTCTATCTCTATTTTCTGCTAAACTTTGTTGCTAATCTAGTGAGGTTATATTTGCTTCAAGATCCTTAGCTGTAGAATTTATTTCATGGCATCAAGGCCATAAAAATTTGACACTTACAACTAAGTTAATAGAAAACAATTGTCTATCCTTTCAACAACTAGTATTAATAGCTTCCAATAACCATTCCTAATAATTATGTACATAAGAACAAGGATTTTAGAAGTCAAGATCTCATATCCAATTCTAATATTTTGTGTACAACTTGACCTTGTCTCTAAAAAGAATTATATTTGGTCTTGGTGAGACTGAATTTATTATTATATTAGTCTGTATCTATGTTTCCATACATGATACTTTTTTTGTCTATTTTTCATTTGACCAATATTTCTTTTTTAATTATGAACTATGATCATTATTTCTATGTGGAGTGTGCATCTGGGGAGATATCTTCCATCATGGTTTCAGATCTTGATAGAGAAAAAATAACTTGCAATATTTCATCTTCTACATAAAGCTGCATTTTATTCCTTGTTAGTTTATCTGTCCCATATGCATAAGTTAGAGTTATTTTAGATTTATAAGTCGTGGACCAAGAAATGTGCTTTTGTTGAGCATTGAAGAAAAACATGCTACAAAGTAAGTATTAATTGAATAAATTCAATTAGGTCTAGAAGGTGTGTTATTAGTCAGATTGTCACTTCTCCATCCGTGACCACACTGCATTGTCGGTCACAAAAAATGACTTTATGGATGGAAAAGCCTCATTGACTATATATGCATTTGATCTGAACCTTACAATATCATCTCCAATTCATCTATTTTTTTTGAATTATTTTAAGACTTAATCGTGACTCTCATAATTGTCAACCCGCGGGTCACCCACTGGAGATCCTTGACAACCCGTGGCTTTTCCTAAAAAGATGCACCCGCTAGTTATGAGATACAAAACTCGCAAGTCACTCTCTTGTTTCCAAGTAGTATACTTGCGGGTATTTCTTAAAAAAATGAAAAAATATATTAAAAGATCGAATTAAGGATAGTTATGGTAGTTATACTAACCACCATAACTTCCCTAACCATTTACCTTTCGAGCCTATCCTCTCAACCTTGATATAAATACAAGGAGACGGATTTGAGAAAGGGGGGACCATTTTTTGTATAAAGAAACGCTGGAGAAATATCCATTGCAGGAAGAGGAGCAAGGAGCCTAGGATCAAGTTTCAACTGTGTAGGTTATAGATTAGGTATAGCTTGTCACCATTGATGATAATAATGCAAAAGATTCTCTTTCCCATAAAACAATTTGTCTATTTTATGAATATTTGAATCAGCTCATATTCTTTATATATGAGTTTCAAACTAGGTTATTCATGTTTATATAGTCAAAATATTTGAGGAAGGTGTCTGGTTTTTGCAGGTTTCTCATCTGGGATTGTGGATCGGAGACAAAAGATTAAAGTTTGGATCAAACTTCAGTTATCCAAGGTACATTCTTTTGGATTATAACCCTATCTTTATTGATTAAAGAAATATTGTATGCTATACTTGTTATCTCTTAGATTTTGTACCTTCTTACTAGTATGTTGATGATCTCTTTGAACTTCCCAATCATAGGTTGATTTACCAAACAACAGAAATTGGGACTCCACTGGGGAGTTCTTTCTGTTTCTCTAGGAGTCCGAGGGCAGTTTTTTATTTTTATTTTATTTATTTATTTATTTATTTTATTTTATTTATTTATTTTATTTTATTTTTTATTTTTTATTTTTTATTTTTTTTCAGTTAGATTAATCCTTTGGTTCTCTGGAAGAGTTTACAAGGTGTCTTGACCCTTGTTTAAGACTCAGGTTTGATATTCCTTTGATATTTTCTTCTTTTTTTGATTTTTTTTTGAAGCAGACCCGCACATGTCTTTAGTTATAGTCGCGAGTTTTCCCCATACCCGCGAGTTTCTTGTATTGCACCCGCAGGTCACCCGTGCGCTGCTGCACTTACAGTCACGATTTTTTCTGTAGGGTTTCGTTTCCTTTTTAAACTTTGGGTCTCTACTCTGATTTTGGAAGAGTTTCTCTACTTGTAGTTGGATCATTTGGACCTATTTGTAGGTTTTGATTGAGTCTTTTTTCTCTTTTATGAGAATTTGCTTGGGTTTCATTTGCTTCTTAAGGGTACCTAGGTCTTTCAAGTTCAAAATTTGTTTGGTTGAAACCTGGTTTATTTCCTTATGATCACTGACCTATTGGAGAGAAGTTTGATGTCTTGATTGATTCCTTGATTTCTTCTTTATGTCAGTTGTTTTCATAGTGTCTCTATACCAAAGTTAGTTACTTCTTTACTTGGATTGAAGAAACTTATTGGACTTGTTATTTTCATAATTTATTGAGGGTAGACTTCTGATTTTTATAGGTTTAGGTACAACTATATTACACTTACATTCTCGAGTGTTCTTGTATTGTTCATATTTAGTTGTTATTCCTTTCATTTAAAAGAAAAATCACAAAAGAAAAAGTACTTTTCCCTTAGCAAGAGATTCATTTTTTAAGGTAAATTTTAGTCAGATGTACTAATTCTTTGAAAAAGAAAAAAAGACGTTTCAAGTTAATTTTAGGTTTACTTTACAAACTTTTTGATTTTGAAAGATAAGCGAAAAGAAAATATAATAAAAGGAACTTACCTTTTATTGTACACATTACATTATCAGTCATAACCATATTACACACACACTCACTCCTTTTGAGTAAACAAAAAACCTAAAAAGAACGTTAAAGTTAAAATTAAATAGTAACTTTGTTTTTAGGGAACATAGACCAACTAGCTTAGGCTAGGGTTTTGGACTAGGTTCTTTAACTATCCAAAAGCATTTAAACTCAAATTGTAGTGGAATATCACTAGGTAAATACACCTTTGTGGAAGGTGCATCAAGAAGCTCCACTCAAACCGGATTCAAGCATGAGGTCATGTGATGTTTATTAGTTTGAGATACCCCTCCACTTTTCAATTGAGCATCTACCGGGATCAATACGCGTGCATGGATCCACTAGTACCTTCTGGTACTTTTGGATTTTGGGATTAGTTAACCTTCCCATGCATGTTGGTTCGACCTGAAAATGTCCCCCTGGACTCTTTCTACATTGTTGGTAGCCTTAGTATCCTGATCGTTAGGGCTCTACACAGGTGATAGTGAAATGATATTTTCACTTCACCTAGGACATATTCGGGCAAAAATCCTCTACAGCTCTTTGGGAAGGTGGTTTGGTGTTTCCAACACTTGGATCCATCGTGACTGTACCGTGGACCCCATATAACTATTATTCATTACTTCACTGGTTTGTGCTGGGCCCTCATCATCCCATATTTTCCTCTGGAAGATCACTTGCTTGCCTGGTTTGGATTACTATAGGAATCTTTGTAGCGGTGTGCTGTGTGTTTACTGTTGTTCTAGTTGGACCTAGGTTAAATACATAGAATATTTTTGTTATAAATTTGGAGGACCAACCTCCTCGTAGGTCAATAAGGTTGAGAAAGCTTCCTCCACTCACTGTGGAGTCTCCACCACAACCTCAATGACGCAGAACAAATTCAAGTGGTTCTTGTCCCACAGACCATCAAGGTTGAATATTTTCCAAAATAAGACTTTGCAAGACACTTCAACCCTCCTTTAACAGGACCGAATGATCCATTGATAGAAATAGTTGTTTCTTTAGGATTAACCAAGTTAAGTGTATATATATTTACATCTGGATTTAGCATGGAAAATATAGGGGATGGATCGAGAGTTACACACACTTCGAAATCGGCTATCATGCTGGGAGGTTTTTCTCCACCACATATAAATACTTCGATACCAAGTTCGTTGCAGATTCCTTCTGCTTCGAGCACCTCTTTGGATTTCAATATTGGATCCTTAGGGTCGTCTAGCACTAAAATGGAATTGACATCTACCCCTTTTGGATCAACTCTTGGTTCATCCAATGTCCCTTTTTTTGGGATACCTATGGTATCATTTATATCTTCCCCATTCCTTCAACAATTCTAGGTTAATCCTACTTTATCTCCTTTCACTCAAGGTTTCCCTTGGCATGGAGGGCACATCACTCCTTCAACAACATTTATAGGTTCGATTCCTATCCCTTCTATTGCAAAATTGTCGAGTTCTAATCCCTTTACAAGATTTAATATACAATCCTCTAATATTCAAACTTCTAATATGCCTGTAGGGAGTACTCCTTTCTCACTTTTTGGTGGAGGAGGAAGTAACACTTATACTCATACTCCATTCGGAATTACTTACACTCAGTCGCAATGGGATGGGCCACAAGGGAGAAATCCAATGGCTTATGGATGGAGCAATTTCCAAAACTCATTTTCATCAAAACCGATGGCTGGGGGAAACCCCAACCAACCTTATGGGGGTCATGGTTTAGGTGGTTCTCTTTACCAGGTTCCTCAAAATCACATGCCATCGGAAAGGCCTTGCTTACCCTTTTTGTCAACATTAAATTTTCCCGATATTTGAAAGTTAATGAATGACCCAGTGCATCCTAACCCTTCTTAGCCTTCGGTCCCAACCAAAATTCCTTCTGACATCCCTAAGTTTGAAGGAAAAACTGGAGAAGACCTAAATTACCATGTCACAACATTTCATCTATGGTGCTCCTCTAATTCATTGAATGCTGACTTAATTCGGTTGAGGCTCTTTCAAAGAACCCAGACCAGTGTTGCGACCAAATGGTATATCGAGTTACCATCCGCGACTTATCACAACTTTTACAATTTAGTGACTGTTTTTCTGAACCATTTCCAACTTCCCATCCGGTACGGTGCCGACACAGACCTTCTATCTACATTTAGGCAAAAGAAGGCCACTCATATATCTGATCACATACAGGAGTGGAGAATACATAAAAGTATTATTAAAGATGAGATTCCCCCGGAGTTTCTATTGGATTGGTTTTTGAAATCACTGCTACCCTACATCTCTAAAGATGTCTCGACTTCCAGGGTAACCTCTAAAGAGGAATCCATTTTAAGGACCCAAAAACTAGAATTGATTTATGCACAGTCTGGGATCCTTTATGAAATCATATCTGATGCACCTAGGTCAAACATTGATCTTGGTAAACCTAAACCTGGACCACATGCAAATGGCATTGTAGGTTCAACTGATTCATTCTCCTTAGAAGCTTTGACTAAACAAGTCCATGCACTCTCGATAAAGTATTATGCAGCGGAAGCAACTACAGTTGTATCCTCCCCTTCGCAAACATAAACTGTACACAATGTGCAGTCAAATAAAAAGGGTTCTCAGAAACCCAACGATAAGAAAAAGGGAAATAAGGGGGAAGGAAACCAACATAATCCTAAAACCACATAAAATGCTGAGGATGGAAAAAGAGAAAAGAAGAAGGTGAAGTTTCCTTGCAAACTTTGTAAAGAATATCACATGACTCATCAATTCCCTCTGATTGATGAATCTCAGAAGCTGTTAAACCAAAAGAAACCATCTCTCCTGAAGGATCCTTTTCCCAAAGGAAAAAAACCAGCTTCTCGCACCTCTAATATTGGGGCACTCATCATGCCACACAGGCTGATCAATCCTACATAAAGATGGTTAACTCACATGCTTTACTGCAAACGAGAGCCAAGAATTATACCCTGGATATGCCACAGAAAGACAAAGAAATCCCTGAGTCATCTTCTCCTCTTCATATTGAGAGACCTACATATATTATGCTTAATATAATGAAAGGTGTCTATAAACTGGAAACACACAAACCCAATGTGCGGGCCGCTCCCAACTACTCAGTTGTTGAGGACCTATCCAAAACGCCATGTGCTATGTCCACTCTAGAAGTTTTGCAAAGCTTCCCATCGTAGTGAAACACACTTTTAGAGTCAATAGGAAGTATGGATTCGTCAAGTATGTTTGCTAGTTTTGATATGTCAAATATCAAAACCCAGTTGCCGTATCACATGGCCTTCCAAATTGAAGTAGTCCATGGTTCAAAAACCATCGAATGAACTGTGGTGGATGAAGGTGCGTTAATGTGTGTAATTTCTATCTCTTGTTGGTAAGCCTTAGGATCTCCAGAGTTATACCCTTTAGTTACATTACTTACTGCATTTTATGGGAGATCCTTCCATCCACATGGAATCTTACCTTCTTTTGAGATCCAACTAGCGGGAAAAGTAGTGTCAGTAGAGGTAGAAGTTGTAGATGCTTCTCTCGATTACAACTTGTTATTGCGAAGAAGTTGGACGTATCAATGCAAGCCATTCCCTCATCCGTTTTTCAGGTACTAATGTTCTCCCATGAAGGAAAGATCATCATGATTGACCAACTCCCCTTTGCCCAAAAAAATAATACAACTCTTTCAGATTCTAATATCTCATAGCTTTATCGGGCCCGTCCGCCTAGTGAGAGCTTAGGAGTAGGTATGTACTCATCGCTAATGGGCACCTTTGATTTATCTGCTCCTGTGAATTACATTGGTTCAATGAGTAACTCTAGTATTCCATATAAGGAGGTCTTCACAATTGTTCAAAAAACTGATCCTTGGATTCTTCCTACTCAAGAGGAACCAATTGTGCCCCTATCCATCGCAGAAGTGGCTTATCAGGATTCACAAAACTTTGCGATAAATTATATTTCGACTCCATCAGGGTCCATGGAGTCAGATATCGATTATGCACTTGCATGGGAAATAGACTCTACCCATTCCTTTGAATGTTTAGACACTGTTTTTCCATCAAATGAGGCTATTTTGGTAGCTACGATAGGTCTTGATCAACCTTGGGAACACATGCATCACATATCCTATTTCCTTCCAGATATAAACAGAATCGAGAATGGAGAGTTCTTCCATGGAGACTCGATGGAAATGTTGACTCGTCCATCAACCATTTAACGAAACAAGGGATTTTCACTGAAGGTAATATGGCTAACATTTCAGCAACTATCCTGATCAATATTTACACCAAACAGGATGTCGTGGAAAACATTTTCATTGGCGCCAATTGTTCTTCGCAAGA
This sequence comes from Larix kaempferi, assembly GCA_027924585.1. Lineage (NCBI taxonomy): Eukaryota > Viridiplantae > Streptophyta > Pinopsida > Pinales > Pinaceae > Larix > Larix kaempferi. Next base: position 2,395,918 of record BSBM01000870.1, read on the forward strand.
GATCAATTTGTACACCAAATTATTCAAATAATTCTGCGATGTTTTCGCCTAGTCATATGAGGAGTTGTCAGGAATCAACCCTTCTATCGTCGAACACATAATCACGACATACCCAAATGTGAAACTATTTTAGCAGAAAATCCGTCCAGTTAACCCTAGAAAGGATGCAACCATCAAGGCTAATGTTGAAAATCTCCTCAAAGCCGGTTTTATTTATCCTATCGACATGACATAATGGGTGTCTAACCCAATCCCAGTTGATAAAAATCAAGGTAACATACATGTGTGCACAAATTTCAGATACCTTAATAAATATTCTCCAAAGGATAATTATCCCATGCCATTTATCGATCAAATCATAGATGCATGTGCTGGCCATGAAATTTTTTCTTTCATGGACAAATTTCAGGGATATAACCAAATTCAAATCAAACCCGAAGACTAGCATAAGACAACTTTCATTTTTCCTTGGGGTACCTTTGCGTATAGGAAAAGTTGTTCGGATTGAAGAATGATGGAGCCACTTTCCAACAAGCTATGAACTTTTCTTTTCATGATATCAAACATGTGGTCGAACCTTACCTGAATGACCTAGCTGCGGGATCTCGAAAGAGAAGCGATCATCCAAAACACATACGACTTGTGTTTGAACGATGCAGAATATTTTGCATTATAAAAAAAAAAATTGTAGCATTTAAAGATATCTCAAGTTAGTTTCGGAAGGGTGATGTTGATGCTCAAAAATATTATGCATATTTTTCAAAGATGAGTTTATTGCATCTTGTGCCTGAGCTGGAAAGATTATGTCCTGACCAATATAAAGAAACAGAACTGCTAGAGGCTCACAAGAATAATTCACAACATACTATAAATAAAGTCACCAATGATATTACAGGAATACAAATTACATATGGTAGCATTAACAATTGTAGAAAGGGAAAGGTTATTGATGTAGGTTGCAGTGAGGATGAAATGTCTAGTTGAAATGCAGAGTTTGGTTTTTGCATAGGGAAAGTATCTGACAAAGTGGAGGCATTATTTAAGGTTGGGTATCGAAATGCCATGGGAAAAACTAAACCATGGGAAACACAATATTTTGATGGAATATTTAGATTGTAATGTGCCCAATTATAAATTAGGAATATTATCTTCAAGGTTCCAACTTTAATTATGTTTATTTTCAACTTTTTCCCCAAAAATGGCTTATGAAGTCTTATGAGATGCTCTTGTTCAAAAATAGCGGAGTGTATGTGTATTTATGGTGTCCATTAAATATGAAAATATCATCAATGTGTTTAGATTCCACTGATATGTGTCCAAAATAAGATCTGATATAAAATTGGAAGCTGGTAAAGAGACTAGGAACACTAGTTCAATTTTGGCCACACTGAACATGGGGTTTCCTACTCTTCCCAATCACTACCAGAGAAACTAGATCTATCACAATATCAATTTCATGGAATCAAATAAACTCAAATAAAACTATATGACCCACTAATAAACTCCATATAACTTCCAAATAAGTATGAAAGACACCCTCTCAAGACTAGTGAGAAGCTAGTTCGATTTCCCTCACATTGGAATACTAGTTTTTCAACTTGACCCAAACACTTCCTAATCAGCCCAAGTCTTCCCAAACAAATAAAATTCGACCATGAAACTCCCAAATCAACAAAAATAACTTAATAACATACTTCAGGGAGCTGATGTGAAATTTCAATACACATTTTCTTAATATTGTGTTAGGAACCCATGTCTTTACTTTGTTAGTATATTGTTGTTGGACGCATATGCTTTGTAAGTCGTCCCGTAGTATTTGTTGATCAATAGTTTGTGTTATTGTTGTTGGCGCATATGCTTTGTAAGTCTCCCGTAGTATTGTTGATCCTTACTTTGTAGTGGCCCATGGTTTTGACCCATAGTATTGGCGCCTAGACTTAGTATATAAGTGTGTGTTGAGACCTATGAAGGCACCGTGAAGTTATTTGTATTGAGCTTTCTCAAAGGAGGTTGCCCCCTCGAAGTGGCCTGTGATCAATATAAAAGTGATTCCGAGTTTTTTCATTTCTTCTATTTCGCATATTCTTATTAATTAATTGTTGTAGGTTCTTCACATCTGGTATCCGAGCACTTTCTTGGGCTCGCTGGGTGAAATTTCTACCAATTTTTTTTTCGCATCTATTGCAGGTTCGGATTTGGGAATAATCCCTATCCGCTTAACTGTGGGAAGTACTTGGGCATAAGCCCTAAAAATCATTGTGAGGAGTACCACAAGAACCCCGAAGTAGCTGTCCCATTGAGAGGACCTACCAGTGAAAAGGGCAACGACCCCTACTTGATTGACTAGTTCCCACCCGTGAGGTAAACCAAGAGCTGTCGTTTGTGGCAAAGCGGTTATCAGTTTTACCTAAGCCGTGGAGTGAGGGGTACTGCCCCAATACGCAAGACGTTAGACAACATTGGTGGCCGAATGAAACCCCTGAACTGTTAGGAAGCCGCACATACCTGGGGTCCATATCTATTTTCAGCTGAACTGTTGTAGATCACTGCTGCACCGTTTCAGATCCAGCCATTCAGATCCATTCTGAAAGTCGTTCCAGGTCCAACCATTTTCAATCCATTCGGTGCCATTTCAGATCCCTCTGTTTCCACTCACTTCCGGGCCATTGCAGATCTATCTATTTCAGATCCCTTCCGAGCCGTAGCCGCTCCAGTCTGCAAAAAAAAAAAAAAAAAAAAAAAACTATTCAATTTTTTCTCCATATCTCCCTTGTTTTCACTCTGTTTCCCTTGAAATTTTTGGGGAACCCCTGTCATCCCATTCTGCATATTTCATTCCTGAGGACCCTATCCGCAATTCCACTTCCCAAAGCCCGAAATCCCACATTTGTCTATTTTTAGGGTTTGCCATAACTTCCTCAGATTTCACCCAATCACCTTCAAATTTTACCACAGAGTTCCTTTGTGAATTCTGCTTCTTTGTCCCCCTCTGCCAACTTTTCCCATTCTTTCACCTCGCTTCTGAAATCCTCATTTTTTGCTTCCTTGTCTATTCGACAGTGTCCAAAACCTAGTAAAACCCTAATTAACCTTCAGATTTTTTCCCAAATCTAGATTTTCCTTTACTGAAGCAGTTTCTGTTTTTGTTTTTCTACCTAGTCAACCAAAAAAAAAAAAAAAAACTCCTGGTTATGGTTGTCACCCGCGTAGGAGAAAAAACCATGGAAGAAGCACTTGCAGCCATCCAAGCCAAACTCTAGGATCTGGATGAAAAATTTCTCGGCCTCCATATTGAACATTCAGCTATGAACAACAAACAGCAGTCCGAGTATTCATCAGACAATGGGTTCTCTTCTTCCAACAATTTCCGTGGTCCGAAGCTTGATTTTCCTCGCTTCAATGGTACTGATCCAACTGGATGGATCTATCGTGCATAATAGTATTTTAGTCTGCATAATACTTTTGATGTCAACAAAATTCCACTTGCATCCTTTCATTTGGAACAAGAAGCTCTTCAATGGTACCGTTGGTACACCAAGGCTCATGAAGAGCCAAAATGGCCAGACTTTTGCTAGCTCCTTTTGCAACGATTTGGTCCTAGTGCTTTTGATGACTCACAGGAGCCCTCACTAAACTTCGCCAAATTGGCACTGTGAGAGAGTATCAAACCGAATTTGAGAAACTAGCCAACCACACTGAAGGATTGTTTGATGACTTTTACCGGATTTGTTTTATCAATGGTCTAAAGGATGCCATCTGCTATGAGGTCAAAATGTTCTGTCCCAACACAATGATGGAAGCCTTAGGGTTGGCTAAGTTGGCAGAAGACAAGATTGTAGCCCAACAACGCTTTAAGATCACTTTTGTTCCCTTCCAAAATATGGGTTCTCAACGACCACCCATACCACAGGCTCCTCGAACAACTCCTATCAAGCGTTTGTCTGAAATAGAGATGCAAGCACGCAGAGAAAAGGGGCTTTGCTATAATTGTGATGAGAAATTCACTCGGGGACATAGATGTGTTCAGCAAAAGCTCTATCTCTTGGATGTGGATTCTCCGCCTGCCTCTGAAATTGGTGATGA